>CM021776.1:12330470-12383811 GCA_011076525.1 Nettapus auritus | reverse complement strand
GTGGGAGGCCCGCTGGGCGCCGGGGGGGCGGCTGGCGCTGGCGCTGGGCGGCGGGGCCGTGGCGCTGTACGAGTGGCGGGGCGGCGGGCGCTGGCTGAGGAGGGCCCGGTGCGGCGGGGCCGGGGCCCTGCGCTGCGCCGTGCTGGCGGGGACGGGCTGGGGGAGGCTGGCGCTGGCGGCCGGCACGGCGACGGGGACCGTGGCGCTGTGGAGGGCGGCGGAGGCGGAGGAGCCGCGGCGGAGGCTGCGGGGGCACCGGGGCGCGGTGCTGGCGCTGAGCTACTCGGAGCCTCGGGGGCTGCTGGCGTCCGCCTCCGAGGACCGCAGCGTGAGGCTCTGGGCGGTGGGAGAGCTGGGAGGGGGCGGCGAGGCCGCTTGCCTGCTGCTGTGCTACGGCCACGGGGCCCGGGTGGCCGCCGTGGCGCTGCGGGGACCGAGCCCGGTGAGCGCCGGGGAGGACGGAGCCTGCCTGGAGTGGGGCGGCGGCGGCGGCGTGCGGCGGGCGAGGCGCGGCCACCGCGGGGCCCTGCGAGCCCTGGCCCTGCGCCCCGCCGGGGGGAGCCTCGCCACCGGGGGCTCCGACGGCGGAGCGCGGCTCTGGAGGCCCCGGAGGGACGCCCCGAGCCCGGTGGCGGTGGCTCTGGGAGCCCCGGGGAGGCCGCGGGCTGTGAGGATGGCGGGACCCCAGCGGGTGCTGGCGCTGGACGAGGCGGGAGGGCTGCAGGCGTACGAGGAGGCGGCGGGGTGCTGGGTGCCGCTGCTCGGCCCCGCCGCCGCCTGCGGGCCCCGCGGGGTGCTGGCCGTCACCCCCCTGCCCGGAGGGACCGACGCGCTCTGCGCCCTGGGTGGCGGCCACGGGCATCTCCTCGTCTTCGCCCTCGGCCAGCCCGAGCACGCCGCCAGGCTGAGGCTGTTCGAGGGGACTGTGATGGGGCTCAGCTGGGCCCCCCACCCCGGGCTGCCCCCCGCCACCGCCGCTGCTCTGCTGGCCTCCGGTCCCCACGGGGAGATGCTCTGGATGGATGTCACCTGCTGCCCCGGGCTGGCGCCCTCGGTGCGGCTGATGGGGCGCTACCGGCTGCCCCCCTGCAAGCAGCGCTGGCACACCTGTGCCGCTTTCCTGCCCCAGGGAGGGCTGCTGGTGTGTGGGGACCGCCGGGGCTCCCTCCTCCTCTTCCCCTGCAGCAGCTCCCCGGGGATGGACACAGAGAGCACCGGCGCTGCCGACAGAGATTCCCTGGTTTGTGAGGACTCCGAGAGCGAGTCGGAGCCCTCTTGTTTGTCTCACGATGCGGGACTTCCCCTTGAGGAACCTCTGTCCGTGCTCTTTGGGCTGCACGGGAAGACAGGGGTCACCTCGGTGACCTGCCACAAGGACTACATCTACAGCACGGGCCGGGACGGCTGCTACCGCCAGCTGCGCCTGCAGGGCCAGCGGCTGGAGGTCTTGTGGAAGCACAGGCCCTGCAAAGGGCTGCAGTGGATCGAGGAGCTGCGCTTCACCCCCGGCGGGGACCTGCTCGTGCTGGGATTTCACGCCGACAACTTCGTGGTGTGGAGCACCAGGACTGGGGAGAACCTGCACTGCATCCCCTGCGGAGGAGGACACCGCTCCTGGAGCTATTGCAGCAGCCCCTTGGCCGAAACCTTCGCCTACATCAAGAGCGGGGACGTGATGCTCTACAGCAGCGAGGCCGAGCCCTGCGAGCAGCAGGTGCTGCTGGAGTCCCTGCACGGACGGGAGATCGCCTGCGTGCGGCGCCTGGGGGCGGTGGAGGTGCCCGGCCACCGCCCCGTTAACGTCTTCGTCACCGGCAGCGAGGACACCACGGCCTGCGTGCTCACGCTGAGCGAGCGATCCCGCACGGCCGTGCCCCTGGCCAGGCTCAGCGACCACATCTCCAGCGTGAGGGCGCTGGCGCTGGCCAGCCCTGCGCAGCCCGACGCGGCGGACCCGTCCACCCTGTTGTTCTCGGCGGGCGGCCGGGCGCAGATCGAGTGCTACCGGCTGCTGTGCAGCGCGGACCCGGCCTCCGAGAGCAAGGTGGCCTGCCAGGTCGTCCACGTGGCCTCCCACCGGCTGGACGAGCACTGGGACCGGATGAAAAACAGGCACAAGCTCGTCAAGATGGACCCGGAGACAAGGTGATGCTCAGCGGCTGCCCGAGGCTTCAGTGGGCTTTGGGGTTAGGGAGAGGCTGTCCTCAGGACCTCCGAGGGTCCAGATCGGTGTCCCACGCTGGGCTGCTCTGCTGTGACCCCTTCCCCCTGGGGCAGCAGGTGTCACCTGGGCGTGGAGCAAGTGTTTTGTGTTTGCCCAGGTACATGGCCCTCTCGGTTGTGCCTGGGACTGTCCCCGAGCAGCTGCCGGCACCCTGCAAGTTCCTGGCGGCCGCATGCAGCGACGGATCCGTCCGGTGAGGAGCCGCTGCCGGGCTCAGCTGCCAGCTCCGCGCCAGGAGCAGGGCGGCACCTCGCAGGGAGCGGGCACGGCGAGGTGCTGGGAGCCCCCTTCTCCCAGCTGCAACCCCCCCCTGCTCCACCACAGGCTCTTTGTGCTGCTGGAGGCCCCGCAGAAGCTGGTGCTCGTGGCGGAGTCGTTTCACCACCAGCGCTGCGTGCTGAAGGTGGAGGCGTTCCTGCACGCAGGGGCAGGAGGGGAGAGGTGAGTCCTGAGCACAAGGACGGCGCGCAGCACCAGGGCTCTGGGGAGAAGTCTCGTCGAGGCTGGTGGAAGGGCTGGAGTGCTCATCCTCGTGGTGTCTGCGCAGCAGGGACGGGAGATGGCAGCGTGGCTGGTGGAGGGAAGGGAGAAGTTGCCCGGTAATGGCAGCGGGGCCGTTCTGCTGGATCCCCGGGGTGGCAGCAGGGATCTGGGGCTGCCTGTCAGCGCTCTGAGCTGTAGGGTAGTGGCTCAAGTCTCCCTCAACACCTCCCTTTTAGGAGACACCTCCTGTGCAGCGCCGCCACCGACGGCGGCGTCGCTTTCTGGGACATCACCGCCCCCGTCAGGGATGCCGCGGATGCCCTGCAGCACGCCGAGGGAGACGTGCAGCCCCTGGGTGAGTGCAGCCCCTCTCCTGCCTCCCAGGGGATGTTGCGAGGCCATCCCAGCAGCTGCCCTGGGGAGCATTCCGTCCTCACGAAGCCCGTTTTCCTAGCCCTGGGCACCCCACTGCTCACCGTCATGGCTCACAGCTGCGGCGTCAACAGCCTCCACATCCGAGAGCTGCCCGAGGGACGCTTCCTGGTGGCCAGCGGCAGCGACGACGGCTCCATCCACGTCTGCCTGCTGGAGGTGGTGCTGAGCGCCGACGAGGCTGCGCCGGAGCCTTGCCTGCGTGTCCTGGAGCGGGTCTCGAGGCCCTGCGCCCACGCCGCCCACGTGACGGGGATCAGGGCGCTGCGGCCGGACCTGGTGCTCTCCGCTTCTGTGGACCAGCGCCTGACCCTGTGGCGCCTGGACGGGGGCAGGCTGGAGGCGCTGAGCACCACCTTCTTCCACGTGCCCGACCTGGCCGAGCTGGACTGCTGGGAGGCGGCGGAGGCAGGTGGGGAGCGGCGCTGGTACTGCGTGCTCTGCGGGCAGGGCCTGGAGCTCCTGCGCTGCGCCACCCCGGGCAGCCACCCCGAGGCCCCGTCACAAGAGGATGCCCAGTAAGAGGGGAGGCGCGCAGCAAATCCTGCTCCTGCCTGCACACGTGCAGTGACACGGCTGTTCTGTCACCTCAGCCCCTGCCCTAGCCTGGAGCTGGGGGGCTCAGTCCCTCGGGGACAGCACAGCCTCGCCTGATGGCTCCCAGGCAATAAAAGAAGAGCAAGGCCACCGGGCCTGCCCAGGAGGGTATGAGCGCTCTCATTTCTCCTCCTGTGGTAAGGGGGCGTCTTTCCAGCCCTGGTCCTAGAGAGGAGGGTGCTGAGCACAGCTCCGTGCTGCCTGCACTTCATACAGTGCTCAGCAACTCCAGGGCTTGTGCTGGCAGGGGGGTGCTCTGGGTGCAGTCCCCCCACCCCGAAAAGCCTGGTGCTGTGCTCCTGGGGCGTTGGGCTGCCCGCAAGCACTGCTCTGCCCCGCTGCCTGTAGCTGCGTGGGAACAGGCAGCAGCACAGCTCTCCTGTCCTGTGCTCAGCACTGCCCCTTCCCCAGCCCCCACACCCGTGTCCCTCCCGTCCCCGTGGTGCTCACGGCTGGGTCAGACACACGGCGTTTGTCCAGCAACGGCTGTATTGGACCTGTCGGACCAATGGGACTGTACTGGCAGTCCTCAGGAGCTCTCTGCCAGCAGAGCTGCCCTTTAATAAACAGTTTTGGAGATCGGTGCTTGGTGTTGTGGGGGTGCTGGTCCCCTGGGCTGCCTGCTGCACCGCCTGCCCTGGTGCACCTCGCGAGGCTGCAGGCTCTCGTCCCCAGCAGGCAGGGGTAGGTTCGCCCCTTGCCCACGCTGGGCACAGCTACAGGGTGCGTGCACGTCCCCAAACCCTCAGAACATGGGGTCTGGGATTAGGGAGGCACCACTATGGGGTTCAGGTGTGCCTGGACTCCCTGTCCCTAGCCATCGGGCAGCCCCGTGGCCTGTCCTTCCCCTCGCGGTGCTGGCGGCCGTCCCTCCGTGGTGCCGCTCCTGGCTCAGATCTGGCTGAGAGGAGGGAGGTGCAGAGTCGCCAGGGCACAGTGGAACAAGTCTCTCACTGCTCCCAGCAGCTGGAGGCGGGCAAACATCTGGTCGAAGAGGTGAGGGAAGGGCTCCTACAAGGAAAAGGGCACTGACAGGGGGGGGTGGCCACATTTCTTGATCCTGCTGCCTCTTCACCCTGCTTCCATGTCCCTGAGGGGCTCTGCAGGGCTGGCACCCAGCAGCCTGCTGCCAGCAGACACCCCACAGCTTGGTTCTGCCCTGGGCAGGGCTCAAACCGTCCAACAATGGGCTCAGGCCATCGGACTCACCCCAAGAATGTGGACCCGGTTGTAGTAGGAGCTGAAATCCATGCTGAGCTGGATCAGGAACTTGCAGACCTGCAGCACAGAGCTCACGTTAGTACAAGGGGGCTGGCCAGCCTGGAGCCAGCACCAGCAGCACCGTGTTTGCCATCTCCCCAGGGATGCCCTCAGCACCCATCCCGTGGATGCAGGGCCTTGCCCAAGGGTAGGGCTCGCGGAGGTGCTGCAGGTGCACTTACTGCCTCGGTGTTGGCTGTGATCCTGAGCCCCTTGCTGGGTGCGGGCAGCTGTGCTGCTTGCTGCAAGACTTCGGGGAAGGGCAGGAGGTAGTTGAAAAGCAGGAGCCATTCTCCCTGCGGAAGGAGCACAGCTGTCAGAGGGGACCAGGAGCAGCCAACCCGGGGAGCTGCAGGCACACACGTCCCTGCGGCCCCATCCTCAGCACTCACCTCTTCCCGGAGGCAGGAAAAGTTCAGTTTGGACGCGGGTGGCAGAGGCGGGTACGTTCCTGGAAAGGAGACACTGGTTGTGGACAGAAAAGCCTGCAGGCACGAGGAATGACCCAGGGGCAGCTGTCAGGGCAGGGGGTGGCAGGGCGGGCGCTCACCCTGCTCCACAGCCCGCAGGTAGGTGTCGAAGAGCGTGGCCAGCCGGGCACAGTTGTACATCACGAAGGCGCCGCTCTTGGTGCCCTTTGTGGAGATGCTGCTGGCCTCCAGGTCCAGGGTGACCTGTGGGCAGGGGGGAGCTGCGGGACGGGCTGCCTGGCGCATCCCCCTGCTGCACCCTGTGGAAACCCAACCCCTGCCCGAGCTCAGGGTAGCCGCAGTGTCTGCAGTGCCTCCCCTCACCCCGTGCTTCGTGTCCCTCTGCTCCTGCTGCTCCTCCACCTGCGCTGTGCTCCCGCTGCCCCGCTCTGCGCAAACCACGGCGCTCGTGGGCGTCCTACCTGGCTGCGGTGCGCAGTGCTCAGCAGCTCAAACCTGATGGCAGCCACCGTGAGGGTGTCGATGACCTCGGTCCAGGCCTCATCTGCAGGAAACGGGGGTGGCGTCAGGGGAAACACGGGGAAACCTCCACTGGGGCTGTGGGGCTCTGCACAGCTGGGCGGGGGGCTGGGAGGCACCGTGCCTCCCCAGCCCCATACCCTCAGGCTCTCACCTTGTGCCAGCTCCCCGTACTTCATCACGGAGGCGTCGTACATCTGGCGCTTCCGGAGCCTGGGAGGAGGAACACATGCTCAGAGCCACCACCTTCTTCCAGAGCGCGCCCACAGACCTCCCCTTCCACCAGCCCTGCTGCAACACCAACCCAGCCAACCAACAGCACGTAAAACCCGGCTGCAGCAGGCCAGGGAGAGCAGCACTGCTGCTAGCAGTGGTGAAAAAGCCCCTGCGCTGGGCCCAGGCTCTGCCTTTTGGCTTAAAAAGGGCTGCACCACGCCAGGGCTGGCTGCTAATGCAGGGAGGCAGCAGCTCAGCTCCTGTCCCTGCCGCCTCTCCCCTGACAGGGCCAGAGCAGCGCTGCAAGAGGGGGACGCTGAGCATGGGGAGGGTAAAACAGTTGTTCTCCCTCCCCTGCCCCGTCCTGCATCTCCAGTCCCCTAGAAATGGCCCTGGGGCACAGAAAAGCAGAACAGAAGAACCTGGGGTTGCACAGGATTCTCCCTGCACCACCAGGGAGCTCTGCACGGCCAAACGGAGCTGGGGACAAGACATCAGGCTAGCAGCACAACGGGCTCCTTGCTCATCACCAACTTACTGGAAGTACTGGTCTGCCCCGATGGGGAACGAGGGGTTCGTCACCTTCACTGGCCCGCAGACAAGGTGCTTCTGGAAGAGAGAGGAGGACGTGCTGGGTCAAAGGCTCAGAAGCTCTGCTGAAATGCAGTGCAGGAAGAACTGTGCCTGCAGAGCTGCCAGGAAAACCTCTGTTCACATCACGGGAACAGGTGCCACGGGAAAAGGGGAGGCTGCTCAAACACAGCACTGCATTCAGTTAAGAACAGTCCTGTCCTAGCTGTGTCCCTGCAGTTTTCTCCTTCCTTCTTTCATGCTAAAATTCCAAGGGAATGGGTACTGCTCCACTGCCCAGGCAAGAGCAGAGGGACTGCCAAACGGAAGGGGAGACTCGCAAAGGTGCAAGGCTGGGCCTCAGCATCCACTGCAGAGGTTGAAGACGGGCTGCCTCAGCACAAGGATGCAGGGGGCCACAATGAGAAAGGTGTGAAATTCCTCACCTGCGAAGCTGTGTGGGCTCCTGGATCCAAAATCCTCCAGAGCAGGTCCATCTGCTGCTGCTGGAATTCCTCCTCGCAGCTCACCACGTGCACGACGCTGCAGCAGCTCCCCTGGCCTCCAGCCTGCGGCAGAGCACAGCAGCGAGTTCAAACGCTGCCATGTGACAGGAGGGAACATCTGGAGAGCGATCGCCGGGCAGCACCGCGGGGTCACTCACCGCGCACTGCACAACGGCCTGCTGCAGCTCAGCCAGGGACCGCAGCTTCCCCTCTGTCACTGAAAGGAGGAAGGACACTCAGAGTGGGACAAAGGGCTCATCTCACACCAGCTGGGTCTGCCCCAGGCTGTCTGCGTTTCTGGCTCAAACCAGATTGAAAGGGAGTAAAAGGAGGAAACAATCTGAACCTAAACGCCCCTTATTCTCTGTAAAAAGAACAGGAAAAACCAAGCAGGCCTTTTGCAGCCCTTCCCCCCGCCTTTACACCAGACTCCGTCCATGCGAGGCTCACCAAGAAGGACATCCAGGTTGGGGTCGTAGCCCGCCAAGCCCTGCTGCTCCACGAAGCTCTTCAGGTGCACTTTACAGACGACGTCCTCGGGCAGCGAGGCCGTGCCTGGCTCACACGCCACGGCGTAGGGACAGCGGCTGAGCGCTTGCTTCAGGGCTGAAACAGCGTCGGGGCTGGCGGCAGCACCGGAGGGCCACTCCACGCGGAGCTGCCGCAGCACCTCCAGGCTCCCCTGGCCGTCGACAGCAGGGACCAGGCGGACGCTGACCCTGCGGGCGAGGAACAAAAGCGCGTGCCAGCCGTGCGGCAGGGCCAGCAGAGGTGCGATGCGAGGACGAGGCGCTCACCCCTGGGCGCGCAGCAGCTGGGCCAGGTGGTCGGCGAGCAGCACGGGGCGCAGGTGGCGGGGAGCCAGGGCGGCGGGGCGGCGCAGGGCCGGGCAGTGCAGCACCACCGGCACCTCCGGCCCCACGGCGGGCGGCGGGTCCGAGCCGGGCGGGGGGCTCAGAAGGCGTCGGAAGGCGTCGGGGCGCCGCAGCTGCACGGCCAGCCCCGCGGCTGTGTGCTGGCAGCCCCGCACCGACAGCACGCCGGGGCCCGCCAATGACGTCACGCCCGCGATGACGTCAGCGGGCACCTGCGGGGAGAGAAGCGCGGGGATCAGGGCTCCGCACGTGGCGAGGCCACGCCCCCCGAGTCGTGGTCACGCCCCCAGTGTGTAGGCCACGCCCCCCCCGCCCTGAGGCCTGAGGCCCCGCGGCCCGCCCGCCCCGCCGCCTACCTGCCCCCCGGTGAAAGCCGCCCTGAGCGCGGCCCGCGGCGCCAGGAAGTCCCGGTGCCGCAGGTTGCGGGCGCTGCTCTCCTTCACCCACAGCCCCGCCGGCCCCCCCAGCGCCCCGTTCAGAGCCCGCAGCGTCGCCGCCACGGCCGGGCGGCACTCGGCCGTCTCCATGACAGCCCGGCCGCCGCTTTCCGGTGGCGGAGCGGAAGTGACGACACACCAAGCCGCCCGGCCCCGCGGCGTTGCGGCCGCCATGTTGAGCGAGGCGCGCGGCGCGGCCCGGCGGCCATCTTGGGCGCTGCCCGGCGGCCATCTTGAGCAGCGGGGGCGCTGCGGCGCCATGTTGGGTGTGGCGGGCGGTGCGGAGCCGCCATGCTGGGTGTGGCGGGCCTTGGCGGCCAGCGCCTTGGGGGGGGGCACGGCCACAGCGGGGGGCGCCGGGCACGGCCCCGGGGTGCCCCGGGGGGCTGCGGGCGTTCGGGCGTTCAGCCCTGCAGCACGGGGATCCCACGGGGCTGAGCCGGCCTGGCACGGCCTGGCCGTGGCGGTGTGGCGGGGAGGCTGTGGGCCACAGAGGGGAGCCCCCATGGGACCCCAGGCAGCGCTGCGGGGGGTGCCCCCAGCTGCGGAGCTGCGCCTCCCGTGAGGTGCCTGCCCCAACCCGGCCGGGGCGGCAGGAAGGGAAACCGAAAGCGGCCACACGGCACGTCGCATGCTGAGGGAGCCTCCAAGTCTCGAACCGGGGTGGTGAAACGGGGTGTGGGGCCGCACACCCCATCACACACCTCCCAGCCCCAGCTCTCAGCACGGTGGGCGCACGCTGCCAGCAGCCCCGCTCCCTATCAGCCCGCCCCAGCAGCACGGCCTGGCAGGAAGGAGATGGAAGCGGCCACCTCGTGCCCTCGTGTTCACGATTCCATCTGCTGACTGGGGTTCCTCTGCGGTGGCAGCCCTGCCAAGCAGGGCCCCGTGCCGTGTCAGCTCCCCCAGCGCCGCCGTCCCTGCGGGCAGCGTGTCCCCTCCTCATGCCCCCGGCTGCACCACGGGCCCCAGGGAGGGCCGGCAGCGGCTCCCCGCAGGCACCCACCCAGCCCCGGCCTCGCTTCCTGGTGGGGCCGTGCGTCACCAGGCTGCAGCCCCGTGCCACGGGGCCTGCTTTGTGGGGAGCTGGTATCCAGGAAGCGCCGAAACCCCCATCCGCGGCAGGCAGGAGCACGTGTGTCCCCCCCGCCCTTCCCTCCGTGCTGTGGGGGGGCCGCTCTGCCCGCAGGGCCCAAACCGGTTCCTCCGGGGCTTATGTGCAGGGCAGGGCGATGCCGGCAGCGCAGCCCTTTGTTTGGGCGCCCTCAGGAACCCGGCAGCTCCTCCGTGAGCCCTGCGAGTCCAAAACCTGAAGCGGGGGACACAGCCCCCCCAGGCAGCCCCCAAGGTGGGGTGCTCCCTGCACCACCCACAGCCAAGAGGTGATCTGAGAATCGCTGCTCACACCAGACCAACTGCTGACTGTCTGCAGGGCAGGAGCCGCCCAGGACCCCTTGCCCGGCTGCTGGGTGGGGAACACATCCACGCTGGGCTGATGTCCCCCCCCAGAGCCGCTCGATGGGGCCTGCAGAGCAGAGCTGGGGCTGGCTCTGTCCTTCTCCATCACCAGAACACCGGGGGGGGACAGAATATGGCAGCGCCGTCCTTGCGCAGCTCCTTGCAGCAAAGTAAAAGGGCTCCTGTGCACACTGTGCAGCCCGGGGGGGCTCTCAGAGGTGCCGAAAGAGCTTTGGACAGACACGACATCCCCGATGGCTCTCTGGCTGCGCGCTCAGCGGGAGTGATCGTGTCATTCCAAAGCCGTCTCACTCTGGGGGTTGGATCCTGCCCGTGCACCGCTCACCCCGTGCCGGCACACGGCCTCCTGCCACCCATCGACACCCAGAGGGTCGGGGAGAGCCCCACTCAGGCTGGTGGTGGCACGAGGCTCATGCAGCATCTCGGGACCCACGCGCCCCGAAGCAAGCGGCCACATCCTCGCTATGGCCAGGAGCTGGAGGCCACCGCTCAGCACGCTGGTGGTTCGTCCCCAGGAAACGAGCCGCTATCTTTAGCCGTCAGGAACACGAGCCCACGGGAGAGCCCCCGGTGTGCGGGGCTGAACCACGAGGCTGGCCGTGATGTCCCATTGCACTCCCCTGCTCCCCGCACGGCCCCACGCAGGGGTTAGAGCAGGGCGAGCGGCTCCAGCCTGGCGCGGGGCCGTGGTGGGACGGCGGGTGCATGGCGGTGGCGGCTGAGGCAGAGGCGGGAGCGCGGGTAACGAAATCCCAGGGCAGCTGGGCGCAGCGGGGACAGCTGCTTTTGGGATTCCGTTGCCCGCGCCGGCGCCGCGGAAGGACGGGCATGGGGGGCCACCGCCCCGCAGCCGGGTCAACCGGGCCAATGGAGAGAAGGGCGACTTACCGCCGGGGTGGAGGAGCCGCGCGGGGGCCGCGGCCAGGCCGGTTGTGGCTGGGGGTGCCGGGAGAGGCCGGGGTTGTGTCGCTGCTCCCCCCTCGCCGTGGGCCAAGTGCCAAGGGGAGGGCCACAAGGAAACGGCTCCGAACAAAGCCCCGGTGGGGCTGGAGCATCTGGTGCCACCGGAGCAGCCCTCAGCAGGGCCCGGAAACCCGAGCTGGCCCCGAGGGAGGGCACCCACCTCGGCACCTGTGCTGGGGGTGCCGGAGACGGGCACAGCGCGCCCCCCCTGCTGCCACCAGCCCCGTGTCACCCGGCCCTGGCAAGGAGCCCCTCGGGCACCCGGGGAAATGAAACCATTCCCTGCCGTGCGGGGAATCCCAATGGCTCCCCTACCCTTTAGGGGGGTCCCGGTGGGTTGGCGGGAGCGGTTCCGTTACCGACACCGGGGACTTCCCGTTACACCTGTCCCTGGCTGCGGCCCCAGGCAGGTGGCACGGGGAGGGGGCTGTGGCCCCCCGCTGCTATGCCCCCAGCTCCCTGCCGAGCACAGCACCGAGAAGGGGAAACGGGAACTGGGGAGGCCATAGCAGCACAGCGGGGCTGGCGGGGGCTCCGCCGTGCCACGGGGCGACACCGGGGCTCCCCGCACCGGGGGCATCGCCCCCAGCCCCACGGGGCAGCGGGAGCCCGATGGACACCCCCAACACCGCCCGGTCCCCGCTGCTCCGGGGCTGAGCGCCCCGCTCTCCACGGGACGGCCTCGGGCACGGCTCCCCACGTCCCCCCGCGGGGCTCCGCGCCCCCCGGTTGCCCCCCGAGCCCCCCGGTGCAGGGCGGACGAGCCCCCCGCCGCATCCCCGGTGCGGCGCGGCGCTGCCCGCCGCCGCTCACCTCCGCCCCGCCGGGCACCCGCAGCTCCGGTGACCTCCCCGGTGGCGGGGGGCCGGGGGGACCCCCGGGCAGGGTCGGGGCAGAGCGGGGAGCCCCGGAGGCAGCGCTCCGCCGCCGTGCCGCCCGCTTCCCCTTCCCGGCGCTGCCGGTTTCGGTTTTGCTCCGGAGCCGGGGCCAAAGCCCGCCCCGGGCGGACCCGGCGCCAGCGGAGCCGCCCGCTACGGGAGTCCCCGGCCTCAGCCCCGCTACGGGGCCACCACCCCGGGACCCCCGTGCGTCCCCCCGCTGTCCCCCCGCTGTCCCCCGCTGTTCCCGCCGCCCCGTGCCGGGGCAGCCCCGGCCCCTCCCCCCGGGGGCCGGTGTCACGGGGTGGGGGCGAGGGGGCGAGAAGCGATGGTGAGGGGGGAGCCCCCCCCCCCCCCCACACGGCCCCGAGCCCACGGGGGCAACACGCGCGGGGACCGGGCGGGATGGGGGGGGCACCGGGAGGGGCGGGGCCGCGCCCCGCATCCGGCGGCCACAAAATGGCGGCGGCGGCGCTGCGGCGGCTGGGCCGGGCGGGAGCGGGGCTGGCGGCACGGTGCGGGACGGGGGTGGGCGAGGGGGTCCCGGGGGGCTCCGTGGGGCTCTGTGGGGGGGGGGGTTTCACGCCGGTGCTGAGGCGCCGCGGGTCCCCGCAGGGCGCCGTGCCGCGGTTACCGGCTGACGCTGTCGGACGACGAGCTGTACCAGCGGACGCGGGTGACGGTGCTGCAGCCCGAGAACCCCGGCAGCGCCTTCATCGAGGGCTACAGCACCCGCGGCTTCACCATCAGCGGCGCCGTGGTGGTGGGGCCCTGCGCCGTGCTGCCCCGAGCCATCCTGCAGTGGAACGTGAGTGCGGGACGGGAAGGGACCGGGAACGGGACCGGTATGGGAACGGGACTGATACCGGTACCGAGCCGCCCCGCTCAGGACCGCGCTGTCCCCGCAGGTCGGCTCCTTCCAGGACATCTCCTTTCAGAGCCTGTCGCTGTTCCGGCTGCTGGAGCCCCCGGTCGGTACGTGGGGCAACCTCCCCTCCCCTGGCACCCCCAGGGAAGGTGTTTGGGGGCTCGGGGCTCAGCCCCCCTCTGCCCCCGCCGTGTCCCGTTGCAGAGATCGTGGTGCTGGGTACCGGGGACAAGGTGGAGCGGCTCCATCCCGCCGTGCTGAAGCAGATGCGGGCGTGCGGGATCGCCGTGGAGGTGCAGGACACGGTGAGAGGGACGTGGGGACACCCCGGGGATGTGGGGGTGTCTCGGGGACAAGCGGGATGGAGGGAGGGGGTCCTGCCCCAGGTCTCTGCCCTCGGCTGGGGGCAGCCCCCTCCACAGACCCCTTCACCCTCCCGACCCCTTCATCCTCTTTCTTTTCCCAGCCAAACGCCTGTGCCACCTTCAACTTCCTAACGAGTGAAGGGCGCCACGTAGCTGCCGGGCTCATCCCCCCGCGGAGCACCTACACGGAGGGTTAGGTGCCGCCCGCCTCCGCCACGGTCTGAGCGCCTCGGCCCTCGCCTGCTGCACGTGCAGGGGCTGCTGCAGTCCCCCATCGCTGCTCCCGAGGGAGAGACGCTGCGGAAGGAACCGTCAGAGCCTGGCAGAAGCTCTTGGTGTGCAGGACGATGTTGGGAGAGGTCGGGGCTGCACAGCCCCTGGCACGCTGGGGGGCTCCCCCCAGGAGAATACACATAAAGTGGAAGAACAGAGCACTTGTCTGGTGGTTAACGCACAGCAGGGCTGTGACCAGCCGTTAGGCTATGCGTGCCTGCTGCCCAGCAGCGTCCTTGGCCTGCCCAAGGCTCTGCTGTGGGGTTTTGTTCCTCCTGCAGCAGTGGGGAGCCCCAGGCTGCTGTGGGTTACCCGTGGAGCTTGCCCTCCCTCTCCCTGCAGGCTTGATCAGCTCAAGTAGGGGATGTGGAACAGGGTGTGAGGATTTGTGCTGAAGCTCAGCCTCCTGCCACCTCCACAGCCTCCCAGAGGGGATTGTGCTGCAGCCCCTGGCTTTCAGTCAGGCTGTGGCTTAGCTTTGCTCAACAAGCTGGTTGTGCTAATTAACGTTTGGCAGTGGTATGATTAGTTTGTAATTCAAGGCTCTGCTTTTAGCAAGTGCAAATCTAATTTGATGTCGCTGTTCTGTGGAGGTTTTTTTTTCAGGCAGTGTTAGAGCCACAAAACATGGGTGGTAAACAAGCTCCTGTCAGCAAGTCATGTTTGCATTTGGCTGGGGGAGGGCCACAACCTGCTACAGGTGTGAAATACCTTTGGCACCTGGTGCTGCAAGCTAACCTGGGCAGGCAGGAGTGGTTTGACGGGCAGTCATGCAGAAAAGCAAACCTCCCCCATCGTTTATAGGCCCACAAGCTGCTGTTTGGTTGTGAGCCTGTGGGTGCAGGCAGGTGTAGGGCTGCACACTTACACACACTTAACACAAGCACCTACACGTTGCTGCACCAGCCGGAGCGGGGCCCGCAGCAGTTTGGCAGCTGCCAGCAGCGGTTAAAGGCCCCGTGACAACCCCTTCTTTTCCTGCCCAGGGGCCACTCCTTTTCTGCTCTCAGCCACACTGGTTTGTTAACGCCCTGAGCTGCATTCACCGTTCAGCCCTGTCAAGGGACTGTCCCGACTTTCCCCTCAGTGCCCCTTTTGGGGACATCAGCTCCCCTGAGTGGCTTGGAGGAGGTCGTGACTTCTCAGTGACACCTCAGCAAAGCCCCTGGAGCTGTGATGGTGCCTGGGGACACCCAAAGACTTTTTTTTTAATACTTCTGAACTCAGAGCGCTTCCTGCCTCTTTGCTCACACTGTTCCTCCACCATTGAGGTTGTAGGATGGGAAGTACAATATGAGGGAAGGAGAATCTGCAAGGGATGTACAGAGGGGAGGGCTGGCTTGAGGTCTGGACACACACCAACTGCACACCTTTTCTTCTTTTATTGTAAAACACGGCCAACACGTGCAAGGCTCCAGGCACCAGCCCAGGAGCGCTGTTCCTTGGTAACTGGCGGAGCCTTGAAGGTGATGATGAAGCAGCCAACAAACACAGGGAGCTCCAGGCAGCCCACAAAAAGAATGGCACTTTTGCAGCACGAGCAGCTCCCGCGGGGGGTGGCACAGGGCTGAGTGGCACAATGACGGACACAAACGGGCCTCCTTCAGAAGAGGCGCTTCTCGTACCTGCGAGGACAGCAGCAAACCAGAGAGAGACCTTTTACCGACCTGAAAGGGCCCCAAGTGCAGCTAGGAACACAAGGTGCTGAGGGATGAGCACTGGCCCCAGGCAGAGGCACTTACGAATGGAGGCCATGAACCCCTCCTTCCACCTGGGCAGACGTCGTCCTCTTCTCGAACTTCAGCTCTCCCGAGTACATCATGGCTCTGAGGAGGAAGGACAGCCAGTCACAGGTCAGAGTCCAGGGAAATTCTCTGACACGTCCTGCTGGAGCAGCTGGGACTAGGCAGGCACTGGTTCCTCCAGCTGGGGCCAGAAGGATCTTTGCTGTGCTCCCCAGAGCCAGGCAGGGTAAGGTACCGCCACATTTCAGGCCCAGCCAGCAGAATGAGCCCCTGGAGACCACGCTCCTGCAGCTCTGGAGCTGGCAGACGTACCAGGCAGCACCCACTGGAGACGAGGGCTACAGCAGTCAGAGCACAGAACGCACTGCAGCCAGGGCACAGCCCACAGAGACCCCCCAGGGCAGCACCGTGTCCCGACCAGGGACAAGGAAGGGAGGGGAAGCACTCACCGGACTTGGGTCAGGCTCTTGGCACCGATATCCTGGCAGGAATGCTGGATCCCAGCAATCAGGTAGGGAATGAACTTGTGGATAGAGCCCTTGTCCTGCACCGCGCCAGAGACCCCCTGGGCCACTTTGATTTTGTCTGTCTCGCTGCACAGGAGCAAAATTGAGAAAGTCTGTGAAGCAGATAGGTCCCAAAAGCTTGCTCTGCTGCCCCAAAGCACCATCTCTCACCTGAAATACCGGTTCTGGCTGCCCAGGTTCTTGTCCATGGCATCTAGCGAGCCCATGCCGCGGTATTTCTTCAGCCTAATCCCATCCGAGAAGAAATACTCGCCCGGGGCCTCCGTGGTGGCAGCCAGGAGGGAACCCATCATCACTAGTGCAAGGGATCAGCAAGAGCAGCGTGTCAGCAGCAGGAACGCCCCCAAACCCTCGGGGCGATGGGCACAGCTCCCCGACCTGTGCTGCACACCCCTGCCCACGGCCTCCCGCAGGTGTGGGCTCTTGTGCCCGGTCCCTTGCCACGCACAGCCCCTGCTGGGGCGCTGCCCACACGGCACAGCGCACACGAGCCGGGCGCTCACCTGTGGAAGCCCCGAGCGCGAGGGCCTTGGCTATGTGCCCCACTGTCTGGATCCCTCCGTCTGCGATCACGGGGACGCCGAACCTCCGGGCGTACTCGGACACCTTGTACACCGCCGTGGCCTGGGGGCGGCCGCACGCCAGCACTGCGGGTGGGGAGAGAGCAGAAAAAGGGGTGAGGTGCCGTGCAGCAGCGCGTCCCCACCCCAGCAGGCCCTTCAGGCTTGCAGCACACGCATGCTCCAGCACTCAGGAACGCACAAATCCCCCCGAGGCTCCTTCCCTAGGCCGCGGTGCAAGAGAAGCCGATGCCTGGGAGGTGCCTGCTGGGACGTCCTCAGGGCCCCCAGCTCCAAGGGCTGTGGTGACCTGGGCTCTGAGGTCTTTGCTGTAACGCCTGGGGCGAGCCAGGACTCCCGGCTCCTCCCGAGCAGGCAGGGAGCTGGGGAAGGAAGCGGGGCAGACTCTGAAAGCCCCTCTCCAGAGTACCCCTCGCCACGTCCCACCTCTCGCCCCTTCTCCGAGCAGTGCCAGCCCTTCGCTGCGTACCAGCAGCCGCCCGGTGCGCCCCTGGCGTGGCGAGGCAGCTGGCTGGGAGAGAGCTGCTACGTATATGTACGTGTACACGTGTCTATTTAGGTATCTGCACGCACACACAAACATGCAGCAGTGGAAAAGGAAACGGGCAGGATGATTAGATGGCGTACAGGAAACCGTTTCTGTTCCTGCCTTGCGAGGCAAGGAGGATTTGGTCGAGTTTAGCTGCCCCACGGGAAGGAGTTCGTTAGCTCCGCATTTACCTGCTCTTCCCAGTCGCTAGCGGTTAGAGGCTTTCCACTGAGCATGGAAGGCTTGGGGGGAAAACCAGCACAGGGCATGTCTTGTAACACGTTTGTCAGCTGCAGGCATGCAAGTATGCTGAGATAAGCTCCTCTCGCGGAGACTTCCCTTCCCCACAATTAACTGGAAGCCTTTTCTTCAGTCACAGTTAGTCTGATACAGCAGATAAGATTACGGACATGCAGGATTAGTACTTCAGAGCGCAAACTCCAGGTGTGGTTTCGCCTGCTGGCAGCAGCGCTGGCAGCGCACATCCCTGACACGTTTGCCAAGGCCAAGAGGCTGCGGCTGCTCCCTTCCCAGAGCTCAGCAGCAACTGCTGAGAGAGGGAAGCCAGGCAGAGATCATGAAAGAAATGGTTTTAATCGAACAAAACTGCGTCAAGCTAGGTCTCAGCCAGCCAGGGAGTGTCTGCCAGGTACAAGATGAATGGCGTTAGGCTTAAAGAGATGGTCTCACTTGGTACCACGCTGCTAAAGGCCACGTTGAGGCTGCAAAATGCTGCAAAGGGAGAGCTCTGTGGAGAGAAGGAAGTGATTCGGGAGGGTCTGAAGCCTGGGGTCTACGAGACTGTGCCATAGACGGAACCAGGAGACGGAGCCTGCGGAAACCTCACGACAGCAACCAGGAGACCAGCCCTTTAAGGAACTGCTTGGCTCGGGGCCCCTGGGAGCATCACGCTGCTCTGGCTGTCCCAGTGCCCAGTGCCACAGCTTCCGAGTGCAGGCTTCCAAAGCAGGGTTCAGAGCACGCACACACCAAGTAGTGGGGGTGAGGGTTTGTCTTTTTTAGCCTGTCTGCAAAGGGTGGCCCTACGAGATCAACCGCTGGAGAAAACCTTCCAGGATCTTCAACAGAACCCCCTTTCCCTCTGAGGTGCTTCAAAACAAGGAGGAAGGGCAAAAAACAATGGTCACCTTCAGCGTCTGCTCAGGTAGCAGCAGAGAAGCGCAGAGCAGACAGAGCTGCACCCTGTGCTGGGTGTGGGGGAGCCCTTTCTCTCCCCGTAAGGATCAGGCGTCGGCGGGGAAAGATGCGGTCCTGGTACGCGGCTGCCAAGCTGGCCGCGTGCAGCCAGGTCCCTCTGTAACCCCCAGGGGAGCCAGCTTCAAGGGGAGCTCAGCCCCTGCACAACTTCCCCACAACTGGGGCCAGATTTAGAGGAGGACCAGGGACTGCTTGGGGACTGTCTCCCGGTGCTGGATCGGCAAGCGCACGCCCAGCTGGAGAGCCAGCAGGTGCTGCCAGGGGGCTCCTGAACTGGATTTTGGAGGGTGGTCAGGCCTGAACGCCAGCAGTTTTGACAGCTGGGACCCTGCTTTAGGAATTCAGAAAGGCTTCTCAGCTTCGATTTCAGATTCAAAACCAGTATCCAAAGCCACAAAACCCCAAGTGCATCTACAGCTAAATTATTCTCAAACAAGCAGTAGGGCCATGTGCAGCCAAATCAGGGTCCTGCTTCAAGACACGTAATTAGGGTTGGGAACAGGGCAAGTGACTTACTATAGGTGCCCGTGACAGTAGAAGGGCATTTGGGGCTGTGGGACTTTAGGTCTGGAGGGATCTTTGGAGCAGCTAAACAAA
This sequence comes from Nettapus auritus, assembly GCA_011076525.1. NCBI lineage: Eukaryota > Metazoa > Chordata > Aves > Anseriformes > Anatidae > Nettapus > Nettapus auritus. Next base: position 12,365,238 of record CM021776.1, on the reverse strand, counting down.
AACAAACACACACATTTTAGAGACAGAAGAACAGCAGCAGAACAAAGGACCCCAGCAGTGACCTGCGACTAGGCAGAGCGTAGTGTGGGACGGAGCTGACCTCGCAGACCCTTCCTAGCCCGAGCCAAGCCAGAGGCCAGTCCCAAGGCAGCCAGGCCCGGCTGTGCGCAGCGCATGCTCGCCCTGCCCCAGCAGCCATCCAGAGAGGTAACCCGCTAACCCTGAGAACCACAGCTCTTGCCCTAAGGAGGGCCAAAAACCTGGGGAGCTGTGGTTAAGAGTCTTGCAACCCCATCTACGTGCCATGTTCTAGCTCTGCTCCTTCCCCCAGGCCAGCACCCAGCCCTACCTCCTGTGGCACCCTCTGGAGACGTTCGCCGTGCTGCAGAGCAGAGCACGCCTCTGCCTCGGGGCCAGAGCAGGACACGTGGGCCCTGGATCTGCTCCTGCCGTGGAGGCATCGCTCTGATGCCGGCTGGGAGGCGGCCAAGGGCACCGCAGCCTCCCCGTAAAGGTCACCCGGGGCAGCCTGCCCTGGCTGGGAACCCCCCGCAGCCACTGCGCCCGCAGCAGGCAAAGCAAGAGCCCAGTGTAGCTCCGGGGCTGCTCTAAGGCTCCACACTGCAACCAGCGGAGCGTTACCACAGCGCCTTCACCCGTCGGCCACCCTCTTGCTGCCTCCTGTGGCAAAGACCAAGGTGTTCGCGGGCTGCAGCGCCTCACACTCCCCCCTCTGCCCCTCACCTGCCAGGCTCAGAACACGAAGACTGAGCCCGTCCTCAAAATAGCCTTCCTGCAGGCCTTGGGGACACCCTCTCCGCCTCTTGGCTAAGGGTGGCACTGCCTCTGCCCGGCACAAGCTCCAGCTAACCGCAGAGACAACGGCCAGAAACCCCGCTCCAGCCTGGAAGTCGCAGAAAGGCATCGAGCCCAGCAGACAATACTCAAGCACCACGCACACTGCCGGAGGGAAGGGGAGCGGAGAGCCTGGTGCATTAAACCCGTCCCCACGGCTGCTTTCGGCGGCGCCGGGGATCTGGCAGGTCCCTCTCGCCGCAGAGCTGCCCGCCGAGCCCACCCCGCCCCGGGGCAGCGGCTCCTGCCGGGCAAAGCCGCGCGTGCCACACCTGCTCTACCCAGCGTGGGTCAGTACTGGGAAATGCCTTCGCTGCTGCTGCCACCCCAAAGGTTTGAGCCCAGTGATGTGTGTCCTGGATAAAGGGGCAGGAGCCGGCCTGCTGTTAGGCGCTGCCGTCGCAGCGGGAGAGGTCTGTCCGGGCTGGGCTGCTTTTCAGCAGAGTACCTCTACAGAACGGGTGTCTTCAGCCTACTGGGCAGACAGCCGATGTCTCTCACCTTCCTGCGTGATGCAGATGGAGCCACTGCCCATCCCGACTCTCAGGGCATCGACCCCTGCGTCAATGAGGTTCTTGGCCTGAGCAGCGGTCACAACTGTGGGGAGCAGAAACCGGTTGGAAGAGAGACAAACGGATCTGTGCACAACCCTGCGCTGCCCTGGGGCTTGCCCCCGTGGCTGCACACAGCCCCTGCACCAGCTGTACGCCCGTGCCAGGGCTATCTGTCCTCTGCCACCATGCCTTCTGTAAAAGCAGCAGTTGAATTCTGTTCCAGCTGTCCCCATTAGGTGAGATGACAGCTCTCTGTCGGGCTACCTTATACCCAAAGGCTGAGGGAGCTGGGGGCAGCACCCGGTGCCAAACACCCTTCGGGCCACAGCAGGCAGCGAGGGTGGAGCGCAGGCTAACTGCAGCACCCCTAACACGCCTGCCAGGTAAAGACAAGGGCTGCCGAACTCTGCAGTCAAGAGGCAGGGAACGTTTCCATTAGATCTCTGCAGACAGCAATATTCAGTATTATTTCCTCAAATTTAAAACTGGTGTGTAGAAGAGGCTAAAGTACGATGGGCAACCAAGCACTGTAGCACACTGCTCTGCAGAATGTTTCAAAATATCTGCAGCAGTGGCAGCAGCAGGGTACTGCCCTGTATCTGTGGAGCGGTCTTCCTCTGTTCCCCAAGTGAGGTGGCACCATTTTAAGTTCAGACATTTACCATCAGGCTCATTTCATTCGTGTCCCTGCAGCACCCTCTATGCTTAAGAAGCAAGCATACTTTAGAAATGGGAAGCCTTCCACACATGCCTACCATTTCCTCCAATAACTTGTAGGTTGGGGTACTTCTCCTTGATGTATTTAATCATGTTGATCTGGAAGATGGAGTTCCCCTGCGAGGAATCCTGCAAGAGAAAGAAACCCAACTGCAACCAACGTTTCTACAAAAAGGTTATAAATGCAGCTCTGGAAGAACCTCGGATCTTTGTGTACGGGGATCTCTGCTAAACTGGCTAAGCAGACAAACACAACACGCCAAGTTGAGCACAGAGCCAGAGGAGAAGCTGCTGTCCAGACAGCAACGTACCTCCCTGTGTGAGGCAGTTTATCACGAAGACGTCAGTAATGTCCTTCACACTAAAATCCTGCAGCTTCCCCACTACGTAGAGCAACAAGCAGCAGGTCTGGCTGCACTAACAACCAGCTGCTCTACCACCAGCCCCGTCTCAAACTGCAGGTGAAACAAAGGCAGGAGGAACGCATCCCTCCCTGCTGCGCCGCAGAACGGCTGAAATACCAGATGTCGACCACCCAGCGATCCCGCCCTGCCGATCCGCGGTGAGCTGGGCACCGGCAGCGTCTGTTAAACATTTCCAGCTGCTACGCTGCTCAGCCGTGCCCTCGGAGCAGGCAGACCTGCAAGCCAACGATCGATGAGAAAACAATGTGCAAATACCAGCAGTGACTGGAAGCTTACAGGCCAGAGCGGAGACTGGCAGGGCAGCTCTGGGCTGATTCCTCCAGCTCTGCGACCCTGAACACCGGGCAGTTAAGAGAATCGAACAGCAACAAACGCTGAACAGTTGAAGGAAAACTAAGTCAAACGCAGAAAGCTACTCAGAAACGTCACAGGATGGCATCAGCTGACAGCATTTCTCTTCTCAGCCTTCGGAACTTTGCCACATCCTACATATTCCCTTAAGGCCACGTAAATTGCCAGGCAGGATAAATATGGGGGCTCAGACCTGAATGAAACCGAGAGGTCAACAAATGACGCTTCTCATTACAGGTCTTTTTGTAACCGCCTTGCTGCTGTCCCACTGTCAGAGGGATCCCCAGCCCACCCAGACCCTGGGGCCAGCGCTGGTGGTGGCTCACTGCGTGCTCACCAGCACCACCGCGTCCACGCCAGCCTGCACCAGGAGGTCCAGCCGGTACTTGTCGTCCTCGTGGGTCCCGATAGCGGCGCCACACAGCAGCTGCTTCTTGGAGTCCTTCGAGGCCAGAGGGTAGTCCCGGTTCTTCTTGAGATCCGTGCGGGCAATTATGGCCACCAGCTCGTCGTCCTCGTTAACAATTGGCAGCTTGCCTTGAAACAAACAGAACACGACCATGCATTAGCCCTGGGGCAGCGCGGCACACCGGGAGCATCAGGCAGGCAGGAACTGGTGAGGAAATGGTGACCCAAAGAGGTGTTATCGAATCTGGCCTGTGACAGGCACCCCCTGCTCCTGCCCCCGGTAATAGGGTTAGTGTAACCAACAATAAGGCCAGCATCCATAAGGTGCAAGCAGCCTGCTCTGGGATCACCTTCCCTCCTCCTTTCTCCCCCTCTGTGGCGCCAGGGCGTGGGGACACCCATTAACAGGGTAATTAAAGCCATCAGCGCTATCAAAGCCCAGGTGCTGGGTTGACACGGTGACACCCACCAGGGAAGGGGACATGGGGAGCACTGGCCTTGTAAAATCCAGCAGCTGCAAGCCCTGAGAGGGACTCAACTGCTGCTGGATGGCAAAAGCTGCCAGCCCCAAGCGGGCAGGGATGGCTCTGCCATCGTCTGCTGCCTCTGAGGAGCGAGGGGCTCGTGTTCTTTAGGTACAGCCTGGGTTCTGATTATTTTATCGTGTGCTCGTTATTAAGAATTTGACGCAATCTGCCAAGGGTCCGGGTGACCGAGAAGCGTGTAACTGAGAATTGTAGGAGTTCTGTGCAGCCACGCCAAGCGCTAGAAATTGTAGATAACAAGCGACGCTGATTGCTGACATTTTTATGCAATAACAACTTTCTAATTATAACCACAACCCTGTGGCCAGTCCTCGTTCTGCCAAGGATCCATAAATGAACCTGCCTGTCCTCACTAGCGTCGGGCGAGGGTGCCAGCAGCCCTGGCTCAGCAAACAGGCCGAGGAGTGGGCAGGGCTGGAAAAGGACCCGACATTTTCACACTTACTGTAGGAAAAGCGCGCCTTTTTAATGATTAAATCCACGGCACCGTGCTGAAGTCAAACTACCAGACCCAAACAGAGCTGAAGCGGGTGCCAGAACTGAAGGCGTGTGGCCGGACAGCCAGGCTCTTTCAGTCCCCGGTCTGCCAAGAATCCCCCAGCTTCAAACAGCTTGGCGATGAACGCACGTGAACTCTGTACCCTGGCAGAGGGCCGCGGGCTCTCTCTCCCCGCTCTCCTTCCCTCGTGCTGGCACGCAGCCCCTCCGTGTTCCACCCCCTCCCGGCCACGTGCCCCCTCTCTCCCAGTGCTGCTCCCGAAGCTCTCCGTCGCGTCGCAGCCACTCGCAGGTACCTTTTTTACTTCTCTGCAGAATCTCATTTGCTTCTTTCAACATGACGCCAGCTGGGGCCACCACGAGATCCTCCCGCTTTGTCATAATCTAGTGGGAGGGAGAAGATCAAGTCACACAAACGCCCTCGCACGCATCTGAAAATACCAAACCCCTCTGCCCACATGAAATGCTCCGCAGACAAAAGGAGCCCACAGCACAGCGACGCGCCTCCAGAAACGCAGGGGAGCAGCCGCCAACGCTCCGTCCCCGTGCAAGCGGCGGCCAGATGGGATCTGTCACGCTCAGCCCCCAAACCCATCGCTGCAGTGAAGCCAGGAGGTGGCAGAGGGCCTCAGCAAGCCGAGGAAAGCGAGGGACGGCTCTCGGATGACCCTCGCTTGGGACGTCACCCAAACAGCCTCCCTTTTAATAGAGCGCCGGCATTTAAGGGCTGGAGACGCTTCCAGAGCCCCCTGCTGTTCCCGCAGAACCGCTGCCCCCCCGGCGCTGTGCTCGCAGCAGCCCCCGGCACAGGGCTCAGCAGGACTGCTGAGAACAGCCCCGCTGCTGCTGGGAAGGGCACTGGGGCAAAGGAGGCGCTGGACTCCAAACAAACACGCTCACCCACGTTCGCCCTGACAAACAAGCACCAAAACACAGCAGAAAGGCAAAGGGCAACGGCCGCAGCTGGAACACGGGGATATCTGACACGAGATACGGAAAATAGCCTTCACCGTGACACCAAACGTGGGTAGAGAGGCCCAAAGAAGCAGCCCCAGCTGCTGGCTCCATCCTTGGACACAGCCAGGACAGCCCCAGGCAACCTGCTCCAGCTGAAGGCGCCTCAGGCAGAGGGGCTGAGGAGGGACCGCGCGGCCCCTTCCCACCCGCGGCGTTCTGCCATCACAAAGCTCACGTTTCCATAAAAAGTTACCCAAAAAGGCCACGCAAAGCTAGAAGGGCAGACTGTGTGAGCCTCGAGGAAGGTGAGTTAGTCACTCGTAAGAGAGAAGAGGGGACGGTTTAGTTATTTATTCCACAAGAACAGACATTTTGTGTCAGGGAAGACGTTCGCCCTGCCTGCATCCACCCAAAATCCTGCCCCTGACAAAACTCACATCGCAGGAAAAGCCTGGGAAAATAAAATATCCCAGGAATAGCCAGGTGTGCTCCCTATGTCTGTGGGATCCTCCTGAGCTGCAGGAGAGCTGCGTGTTTAACTGGATGATGATGCACAGGTCAGCAAGACCACTGCTGGACTGCGGGTGGGGAAAGGCCTAGGAGCATTCATCCACTCAGCCTCATCTGGTGACAAATATCAAACCCTAAGAGCAAGCTTCCAGCTCCACGATGCTGAATGACACTCGGGAAGGATGAGAGGAGGTTCTCACGCGGCCCTTCTGAATGGGTCAGCATCGCTTCAACGGGCCACGGGCGCTTTTAGAACCTGCTGCAGTTGTAGGATTTCTGTTAGGGGTATTTATAGGAGATTTCAAACTAAACAGGGATGAGCATGTGATACCAGGTTTGGTCAGCAAGAGCTAAAAATAGTCGTGAGTCAAGAGCAGCAGCCGGCCCCGAGGCACCGCTGGTGTAACCCGACAGCACCGCAGGTGTACGGTTACGCAGCTCCAGCAACACGAGTAGCAGAGCTAACCGCGGGTACCAGAGCTAACGGAATCAACACCGCGCTGCAGGGCGTGCTCCTGCGACAGGGGAGCCTGAGAGGGCAGCATTATGAAAGGGAAGCCATCAATCTTCAAGTTCAGGGAGTTATTTTATAAAGCCTGCATGAGACATGAAGGAAAAGGCGATCCAGAAGAGGAGGAGCAGCGCGTGGGGCTTTGCTGGGCACAGCACAGCTGCCGCAGGCCTGGCCCACACCGGACACTACACGGGACAGCAGCAGCAACACCGGGAACTTGTAAAGCAAGGGCAGCACCAGCTGTGGAGAGGACGGCTCCCACAGCACTGAGATAACCCCGCAGGAGGAGCTGCACAAACACCAACTGCACAGCCACTCTCGTCCCTGCGCTGCAGGAGTCGCAGAGGGAATGTAAACGAAGGAGATGCTCTCCCCTGGAAGCATGGATCAGCCTGGCAGAGCCAACACAGAGCCTGCCACCTCCAGCTGGCACAGCCTCCTCACGGCCAGGCACCAGCCCTCCTCCTCACCACAAGCCGTGCTGCTTCCTACCGTAACGCTCATCCAACAGGCGCTCACCTCGCCGAGAGGCAGGTCGTGCTCCGACTCCTTCAGGAAGTCGATATCTCGGGATGAGATGATGCCAACCAGCTTGCCCCCCATCTTCCCGTTGTCCGTGATGGGAATCCCACAGAATCCGTGACGAGCTTTTGCTTCGAACACATCTCGCACTCTGTCGTTGGGGCTCAGCACCACGGGGTCTGTGATGAATCCTTGCTCGTATTTCTAAAAAGAAAGAGATGGAGCAGCGCCGCTGGGCTGAGCAGAAGGCAGACACGCAGCTGGTGGGTCACGGAGATCTGCAACCACCCCACCAACAGGACGAGCCTCAGAACAGCACCAAGGCTCACTCCAGGAGCACTAGATTCTCAGAATAACCTCCTTGATGGAATTAAGGGGAATATTCCCACTCAGTCCTCAAAACCCACGCTGGGCACTGGATAACGTGCAACAGGAGCAAGAGGTTAGCACGTGCAAGCACACCAGCACCACCCCTGTGAGACACGGGGCCCCGCACACCTCACGGCCTCCCCTCACGGTGGGCCCGCGCCCCCTGCCCACCCCCGTGCCCGCTCACCTTCACCTTCCGCACTTCGTTGGCCTGGAACTCGGGGGTGCAGTTGTGGTGGATGAACCCGATTCCCCCGGTGAGCTGCGGGGACGGAGGAGGCCGTGAGCGACCGGTGGGAGGCCGCAAGCGGCCTGAGGGATCCCCAGCGGGGAGCCGGGGACGGGGGCAGGATAAAACCCCGACGGGGCCGGGCCTGGCTCGGAGCACACACGCGGGCAGAGGCGCCACGCGGGGCCCCCCGCTCACCGCCATGGCGATGGCCATGCCCGCCTCGGTGACCGTGTCCATGGGCGAGGAGACGAGCGGCGTCTTGAGGGTGCTCCGCGGGGGCCGCGGCGGGGTCAGGGGGGGGGGGGGGGGGGGGGGGGGGGGGGGAGGCCAGAGGCTGAGACCCCCAAAACGAAGCCCACCCCAAATCCCCCTCCGCCTCCGAGCCCGCACTCACCACCTGGTCCGCCGTGAAGTCGATGTAGCCGGGCAGGATGAGGAAATCGCTGCGGGAACGGGAGAACGGGAGGCCTCAGCACCCCGCGGGGGGCCGGGGGAACCCCCCCCCCCCAACAACCCGGTACCCCCAACCCGCCGCCCCCCGGCCCCGTCCCCACTTGTAGGTGAGCCCATCGCCGCAGCTGAAGAGCTGCTGAGCCGTCAGCCCGTCGTCGGGCACGTAGCCGGTGCCGCCGCTGATGAGGTAGTCCGCCATGCCGCCCCGCGCCGCCCCGCTCCTCCCCGACGGCGGCCGCGAGGTTCCGGGCGGCGCCGCCCACCCCGCTCCGCCCCGCTCCGCCATGGCGGGTGCCGGGGGTTGAGGGAGGGACGGGGGGGGGTCTGAGGGGAAAGGAGGAGAGAAACGGGGCCGATCGGTCGGGGAAAGGGGAGGCTGAGGGGGGGCGTCGAGAGGAAGCGGCCGGTGTCTTTTTGGGGTGCGCGGGGCGAGGCAGAGGGCGAAGCGCTGAAAATTGCGCCTCAGCGTGAGGGGTGCTTGTGCTCTGTGAGGTGGCGCAGTGCTAGCCCGGGGTCTTCTTCTCTAGTCCAGTCTTCTCTGGAGATAGCCAAAACCCGCCTGTGGATGATCTTCAGAGGTCGCTGCCAACCTCGGGCAGCCTGTGATTGTGTTACCCCCAGTCAGACACCAGCCTCCTGGGTGTCCCCCTTCCCCAAAGCCATGGCACCGCGTGGACCAGCACTGCCCTGGCAGGGGCTTGGTGCATCCACGCATCGCCCTCCTGCCCGTGCCGCTGAGCAGGGCTTCAGGGAGCAGCAACAGCACCATGCCCCCAGGAGAGAAGGGGCATAAAGAGTCCCACCACGGAGGGGAGTTGCAGAAAGCAGCAAGCCTGGTTCCAGCGCCAGGCATTCCCCCTCCTGGCAGACCCACTGGGGCATCAGGAAAACTTCTCATGCTGTGTGCTTACAGAAATGCCTCCTCCCCAGAGGTCTTGATACGCCCAGTCAGACCTCAGAGCACCAGGGAGTGATCGGCCCCTTCTCCTGCTCTGCTGTGGCAGTCTCTCCAAGGCAATCAAGAATGTAAACCTAAGATGTTCAGGAAACGAAAGGATGGTGCTCCTGTACCTCCACCCCTTTCTTACTGCAGTAGTTTAAATCCTTGTCCAAAGATCAACAAATAGCCTTAAGAACACTTTACTTGTGTCACCCACCTACAGGGCACAGAACAGACAGGGCTGCTCGGGTCTCCTGTGGAACTCAGAAGCAAACGGCCCTTGTATGTCATAAGGTTAGGTGGCGGGGTTCAATCCTGTAGTTCAGATTACCATGTTTTGGTCAGAGTAAAGTTGTCTGAAAGACAATGCAGAGTTCAGAGTGACCAGCTAGCTAAGCTTTGGTAGATGCTAACATTTATATTTACCCAGGGTGGGGGAACCACACAAGCGAGATGCTTCGGACCATAGCAGGAGTCTCAGGCAGCTCACGTGGTCTCAACAGCAGTAACCCGTACAGAGCAGAGGCTGCAGCTTCTAGAAGTTACAGATGTTTCTGGTCAGACTGTGGCTTTGTTTCCAGCTGGAAAGGAAGGTGCGTGTCTAAGCGCAGGGATGCTCCCTTTGCTACGAGGAAGGAGCAGCGTGGGTTCTGATGGCCCTCACAAAGCCAAGAGGAGGAGGCCCTCACGCACTTGGGAATCAGTGACACTTCAAAGCTTAAGCCGAGAGACTGGTCAGGATCCCGTTGCTGTGAACACCAACATCAATGCTATCACCTTCCTATAGCCACGTTAACAATGCCTGCCATTAGGCTATGCCCCGAACTGCCCAGCATTTCACTTCTGGTTCCAACAGTCTCCTATAAGAGACTGCATCTCACCCTGGTTTTAGGCAATCCCTGGGTCAAGTCTCAGCTAAGAGTTTTCACCTGTCCCGCCACCCCTTTCCCATCGTTTGGGGTTGGCTAGGGCTGTGGAGCTAGAAGAAAAACACTGTCCTTCGAAGCAAACAACGTGCCTAGGCTCAAACCCCCAGCCAGAGGAATGAGCAAGGACACCTAGAGGCTCTTCCAGGAGGCCGAGCTCAGAGATGCCGCCTTCCAAAGGAGAATTCTGCCTGCCGAGGACATGCACTCGAGTCAGCGTTACCTGTGACGGGATCAGCAGAAGTGGAGGCACTGTGCCAGACCAAGATCAGTTTAGCTAGCCTATAAACCCTTTGTTTTAAATAAGGACAGTGCTATCAAGGTTTCTTAACCCTACCTAGGAGGCTCACGGTGATCTCAGCTGCGATGCTAGCGCACGGGCACGGCAGTAAATAGGCAAGTTAGCTTCTGTTCCAAAGGAAACACCAGGCAAAGTTTAATGGTTCTCAAACAGACTACAACAAAGGCTGCAGGGAAAAACATTTTATTTCCAAGCAGATTACAAAGAGCAGAGAATATAAGAGTAAAATTAAATTAAAAAAATAGTTGAGTGCATCTCTTTAAAATGATTTGTAGTGTGAGTTACTCACGGGGCAAAGCTACTGGAGAGTTCTGAAGGTCACTTTGCAGGATGCCAATCACATGTGCTGTTTAGATCAGGGTCAACACGGGAGGGACAGACAAGACGTATTTTGCATATAGGCTGCACACTCATTATCAAGCGAGGCTCTGGGCTGCAACTGGACCCTGCCTTTCTGAGACATCCCCTCCACCTTGGTCTCTCCTGCAGTTCCCTCGAGTTCTAGACACAGTTATTGCTGCTGTAAGTGGGTTCGATCTGCCTCCCCGTCCTGATGAGCTCAAACAAGAACAGAGAAGCAGGCAAACTGCTGCTGTGCACAGGGTGGTAGAGGGAAAGCGACCGCGGCGCTGAGAGCTGAGCTTCAGCCGCCCAATGGAAGGGAACCGACAGGTAGGGGACACAGCAACTGCTGCAGAGACTTGGGGCAGCATGTCAGTGAGACTTCTGGAAGAAGATTTGAGATGCTTCTTAAGGTAGGAAGATGCTCGGGTTAGCACTGCCAGCAGCTGAGAAGCGCTTTTTCATCGGCATTGGCACCAGTGAGGCTGAAACGACAGAGTAAGGTACGTTCCCTGTAGTAGTTGAGAGGAGCAGCTCCAGCAAGAAGATGGGGAGAAAAGTCCCGTATAGGGTGGAAGACAGTTTATATCCCACTTTAACAGTGATTTAAGAGCCCAGACACTAATTGCAAGTCAGTCACTATTAAAATTGGATAAGAATGCAGTTTGGTTAGACTGTGCAGAGCCAGTTAGTGCCTAGCAGCACTCAGATCAGCAAGAAGATGAGCAACTACAGTATTACGAAGGCCTCCACCCCACGTATGCTCAGAGGGCTCATTTCTACCACTTCCGGAGCTGTTCTTATCACTGTGTAGGAGGCCTGAAATAGCCTAATTCATTCAGAGTACACCAAAGCAGTTGGTAGCCCTGACGCAGTCGAGAACGAGACTCTTAATTTCTGCCCTAGGAGCAGCAGCGCAGAAGAGGATTCTTATTTTGGGATCACAATAAGTCTTTTTTCATTGGCTCAAGGCAAGATCTACTTTGGACCTTGTCTCCTACCTGAAACCCAGGAGATCTCTGGAGGTAAAGCAGCCAACAGACAATGTCCTGTTAAGCTACACCTAGACCGTTCCCTTCACTCACCACTCTAGGCAGGAGCGAAGAACCACTCTGGTCTGCTGCTTCAGCCGTTACCACATAAAGAAAACGCTCGAATTCTTGAAAGTGAATGAAAATCTAATGGTGCCATAGACAAGCGTGTAGAGGGCTACAAGTTTCGGTAAGAAAGCAATGCTATTAGTGTCAAGAGAGAGGACAACACATGAGTAATGTCAGTGTGAGGTGCTTTACAATAGTCAGTCATACTCTGCTTTCTACAGTTCCTTTCACACCACAGAGACAAGATGGGCATAGTTCTAAACCAACAACGCAGGGTCTTCTAGCTGGACTTTTTCAGCTTTAGTTATTTAAAGATCGATGTATTTTCAGCCTGTCTCATACAAGGCAGAGGGCACGGAGGGTTCTCATTTAATATATACACGCATACAAGAGCTAGCAGTTTGGCACTCTCGGAGCCTAGGTGGAATGCCCTTTAAGCAGCATTCAAACAAGCTGGTTATAGGAAAGTGTTAAAAAGCTATTTTACACGTTTGACTGGGAACACTTCCCAGAAACTTGGATAGCAACCCCAAGCCACAGCAGTCGTCTGTGCTACTCTGTGCACATCTTCCTATGAGCCCCTAAAAGGGAGCAGATCCTGTTCTTCACTATCAAAGAACGTAGTATTTATATCCTAGAAATACTGTACCTTTTAAACTAGCTCCAGAGAGCCAGACTAGAAGCCAGGCCCAGAAAAATAATCCTTAAATCACAGTATATCGATTGTCTCTAAAAACAGGGAATGAAATTAACACAGTGGACATTCTGATGAGACGGTACACAACAGTACAGCAGTCCACTTCCAAGTCAGCAAGCTCATCTCCTATGTAGGTCTGAACAACGAGAAAGTAATGGAAACGATTCAGTCTATCAGAACAAAACCAATCCTTAGGAGATCTCCACGGCTACGTGCCAAGTTCCTCCACTCCTAAGCAGTACAGTCCAAGGCCAAGGAGAACCTGTCTCCTGCTAGGATTTTAGATCATCCTGCTATTAAGGGTAGTAAGGGGAGTGCACCAGCTGGAATTTTTTAAGGTAACATGGAATTCTGTTTCTCGTGAAAGTTCAGCTGAAATATCTGTTCAACCCTAACCTGAAACCGCCCTAATATTCCATCGAGTTCTTCCAGCTTCTGGCAGTTTTTAGAAGAAGCGACTCCCAGAGGTGCTTAATGAAGCGACTCGTACACTTAGTACCTGAGAGCTGACTGCCTTTCTGATGGAGACAAAGCAGCAGGCTCACACAGAAGCGCAGGCAGGCTGGAGCTAGTTTCACACGCAGTACTGCAGAGCGCACCCTGGGACTTGAGCACAGGTGGTCAGTCTGCAGCTTCCCTCAAATCATTGATCAAGTATTTAAGTTAGGGCCACGGACAGACACTTCGGTCGCTAAGGTACGGTGAAGGGATTAGAAGCTTCCGACAGCTGAAGTGGCACTAGCAGCCCTGCCAGTCGCCCTACCAGGAGGCAGCAGCTGACTCCCGATGGCCGAATTTAGCTGAGGGCGAGTTACCAGCATGACACCGCCCAGGTGCCATCTTCCCAACGTACCCGCTGGGACCTGGGCACCAACCCGATGCTGTTTTCCCCTTGCATAACTCCGAGGTGGGAAACTAAGCTACAAGCCTGGAGTGCGGGTACCAGTAAGTAACAGCGAGCTGCTGCCTCGCCTCTCTGCACCTATTTAAGCCCAGAATCCTACACAGGGAACAAACGAATCGTGCTCGTGACCAACTCGAGCACATCTGCTTTCTCAGGAATACCACTGTCAACGTGAAGCATCAGAGGCTTGAAGCCTCCAGGCCCACACACCTCTACCAGGGGCAGGAGCACAGAAGCAAACATTACGCCTGCCCTCATCCTATGTGCAGATTTACCCCGCGCACACCCAACAGAGAGGGCAAACCTTCCTCCTCGATACAGACAGGTGGTGGCCAACAGAAGCTTCAGAAATTTGCTTGCTTGTACACAAGTTCTTTTACTGTAATATATATATATTGAAGTATATGCCTATATATTTCGGAACGGGGAAGGGACATGAGATGGAAAAGCAAGGAAGACAAGTTCTAGAAGCAGAGTCACCTCTCCACATCCAAGAAGCTTGTGGCACAAATAACAAGCCTGGCTAGAGTGATCTCCCATTTCAAGCACGGTTGGCTACCCGCTGGCTTCAGAAGAGCAGACTATTTGTTAATAACATAGAATAGCGCAACCACTTAAGATGCAGGAAGGCAAGGCTACAGGGTTGGGGATTATGATCGTGAATGATACCAGAAGCTACACAGCTGTATTAAACTCTGAAAAAGCTGTTACATAGCAGCACACGTGCTGCTCCTGGAAGGCCCTTTTCTCTCCAACACCCCTCCACCATGCGGTCGGAATGGTGCGTTTGTAAAGGCGGGGAGAGGGGGATTTGCCTAGGAGTGAAGCCTCACGGGCTGGCCACGGAACATTAGGACAGACTGACGGGCTGAGCTGGTCTCACAGATCCCACGTTCCTAGCCTGACACTGAGCTTCCATCAGCAAGCAGCCAGGTCCTTCAATAGAAGTTAATCCCCTTCTACCTTCCTCATTTGTTGGGGTGAAAGAAGTCCAGCAGACTCAAGCTGGAAAGCACAAACAGGGATGAAAACAACCAGTTTGCATACTGATCTTTGTATAATGACCCCCCCACCCTCACAGCTCACTCTTCCCCAAATAAAGACACATTGTTCAATGGCATGTTGAAAAGACGTGCTCGTCATTCTTAATAAACAACTAGAGTAAGAATACATAAGAGAAACAGGGTGGTATCTTTATATGATACACAAGTGTATGTTACAAGAATTCCATCAGGCACAGGAGCCTCAAGGTTTAAGGCCTCAACGTTAGGCCAAAAAAGAAGAGTGTGGTAAAGTTTGTACTTTTAACATCTAAAAATGTCACTTAAAGGTCTGAATAGAAATCGTTGTTTGTTTGTTTTTTCTTTGTATAAATGACAATTGTAGTTCACTCTCTCCTCTTCCTTCCAAGATAACAGCAAATTAACGTCCAAGCACAAGAAAAGAAGATGCCTGCCTCTCTTCCACTGGCTGAGCAGGTCCATCCGTCATTCTGTGCCCTCTAGGCTGCACGTGCTCCAAGGAGACAGAGGCCCCAGTCATCCAGGCCAATTCTGTAGTTCATATTTTCTACATCATAAAAAAAAACAGAGTCAACCAGCAGCTTTCCACAGCTCCCAGCTTGCAGGGGATATGCAGCCTCCAATGGTTCCAACAGTTTGATGTGTTGGGTAGGATACACAATGGGTAGGTTTTCCTTTAGATTCTTTTAAAGAGAAGAAGCCTAAAAGGGCTTCATAACTACACCAATAAAAAACCAAAAACTTAGGCATCTCCTTTAGTGTAAAAGTCTGTACAATTTATCTTTGCTTGTCCCTCCCCCGTCACCCCACCCCACCCCTTCTGAGCCAAGAAGGATGCCTTAGTGCATGGTGCTGGCATTAGCCACGGCAAGAGCTTCCTGAATCTCTCGTATCACCAGGATCCGGGTGAGCATCTGCTCCATCTGCTCTCTGCTGATCGGCTGGATGGAATACCAGATCGGGCTGTTGGGGGCCACCACTGGCTCCGGAGTCAAGTAAAACGTGTCATTCCGGCCTTTCACACTCTGGGGGCTGCGTGAGGAAGATCAGAAATAACCAGACTAACGGAATGTCCTGGGAGGGAGAGACCGCCACTGTCCTCATCCCAGGCTCCACAAATCCTGACAGGGGACATCTGGCTGACGAGACACGAAGGTACTTGTTCTGAAGGTATGGAGTTACTCCTAGAGGAAACGGTGGTCCCGGAGTTTTTAGGCCATGCCAAGGTTAAAAAGTCATGGCGACAACTACAAGGAAGTAATTTTTATTTCGCACTGGGAAGTATAACAAACACTTGGCCTTAAAGGTCTTTCAGAGTGGAGCAAAAATAGGTTTTGACATCCAGGCTAGCTGCAGAGCAATCCATGAAGAGGAACACGCACTTTAGTTATCAGAATCATCATAATTTAGAGGCGAGTCCTCTGTGCTTCCCTCCAATTTCCAGTCCTCATTTTTGTTCAGAAGCCAATTTGAATGGGACCCTCGTCTCAAGTAGCGGGTGCTTCCAGATCACTTTTTTTTGCAAGTCACAGGCAGAACAGTGAGCTCATGCCAACACAAAAAACCTTCAGAGTGAGTATGAGATGAAAATCAGCCAGTTCACAGGTCAGGATTTGTCTCTTTTAATACCACAGAAGTTCCACGTTAAGTCAGGTGACAACATCGCAAAACTCCACCCTCTCATATCAACGCCCCTCCCCAGCTATGTAAATCTATGCAAATGCAGAAACTGTGCCAGCAATAAGACGCTGCCCTAAAAACTAGGCGAGCCACAAGACACAGTTCAACACAGCCACAGAAGTCAAGCAACGATACACGTGGAACAGGGGCTCTCACCATTTGAAGAGGTAGAAGTCATACAGCTTTATCGGACACCTCAGGGGGTTCTCTGGATTCTCAGTCTGCTCCGCATACATGTCATCTGTAACTACAGACCAACCCCCCCAAACTGTCAGACACGCTAACGAGAAGCACGACAAACTGAGCAATGCCACAGAGCTTCAGCACTCTGAAGCATCTCGTCAGCGTGCTGTAACTGATAGGAGACATGCGGCTGTTCCAGGGCAAAACCGCCTGGCTGGAAGTACTCAGAGCTTTACATGGAGAGCTTGCTCTGTTCCCAGGCCTGCTGAACAACGCAACCCACCCATACCCATCTTTCCATCTCCACCCGTGCCCCAAATGACAGAAATGTCACTATAGAGAATAAGATGCCTGAGCCAAATCCTGGGCCCGTGCTTCTAGGAGGACAGACCGCATTTGTGTAGGAATTCTACATGGGCTCACTTGCATCAAGTCCTTCGAATAAGGGAAGTCCTCCCAAAGAAGCTTATCTCCCTGTTCATAAGCACTTACACCCAGTTGTCCCTTTGCCCATAAAAAACAGAACAGAAAAGTGACCCTCAGCTCTTGATGAGCCCTGTGTTCCTCAGGTAAGGTGGGTCCCCAGAAGTTCCTTATTATTAGAAGGTACTATGCTCTCTCAGAGAACACACAGAAAACTCACTCTGTTAGGCTACTGATAATAATTCGCAGAGCCTTGGGTTCTCGTGGCCCTACCTGCAGACATCTCCAGGTCTCTTCAAGCCCAGTAAGTAAATATTCCCAAAGAAAACTTCTAGACACTACCTTTCTGGCCCGTCTGGTGTACGCCAAAAGCCTTCAGATAGCGGATACTCGTGCTTTTATCCTTGGGATTAGAAGGGTTCTTCTTGGTCTGCCTCAACACCTTGGAGAAGGCCAGCTTCATGTGCTGGTCTACTGTTTTCAACAGGAAGTATCTGAGCAGCAAGAAAAGAACACCAGGCACTCAAGAGGATACAATCTCTACAGTTACTCCTCAAGAGCCAGCTGAAGCTCAAATCAACACTGAGTCAAAGACTGTTCCAGCAGCAAAGCATGCAACAGCCAGAAGCCCAGTTTCCCTCTGCTAGCTCATTTCCTTGTCGTACTGCATCTGCTTTGCCTCATGGGGTTGCAAGAGGGCTGTCTGCAACCACACAAAATTCGTTATGTTGCCCTAATCCAGGGCAGCAGTTTCCCACCACCCCTGTCAAAGTGTTTGAAGTTTTTATACTGCAAATATCCCAAAGACCTAAGTACTTACTTTGTATTGAAAAACATCAGTGTAGTGAGCAAGGTGGAAGGGGAGTGAGCTCCCAGCTGCTTACACTCCCACAGCATCTCTTCTGTTACGTGACTGGAGAGGACGTAACCTGCAAGAATCAGAAGTCAGCGTCATGCCAGGAGACGGTTACAGCAGGAACACAGGCAGCATTTTATAGTCTGAAAGTATTAGAGAACCTATAAATTTTAAGGGAAAGAGGAGATCTTTAATGATGTCAGATTCATTGCTGCACAAATGCGTTTTTTTAAATAGCAAGTACAGTTAGGAAACAATTGTATATATACGTCAGCCTCGAGTTGCAGAGAATATATTCCTGCAATATATCTATACGTCCCATCCCAGAGAAATAAATACGCACTTAAACAGCTTTTAATTAATGGCCCGACTCCAATGCAGATGCTCCTAATCCAATAATATGTGAGAGCAGGCAGGCCAGTGTAACAAATCAGCTCTTGGCCCTGCGCACAGCTCCAGTCAGCACACGGTGCCAAGTGATGTATTTGGACACATGAGTAATCCTTTGATTCTCAGATTTTTTTCCTTTGTGTGGAAGAGAAATACTATACTCCAAATACACAGATAAATAGAAAAACAGACAGCAGTATGAACTCCGGGGCTTGTGGAATGACAAAGCACAGATCAAACAGCCAGAGTGAAAACAAAAGGCCTCCAAAAGTCACGGTGCTACTTCGCTATGTAGCCAGTAACATCAGCTACTTTTCTGAACGCAAGCAGTAGTTTCTTCACTGACACCTAATCAGATCAAAGGGAATGAAGGCCTAAGAAAGCAGGCTTCTGTGCTCTATAAATGCGATCCTTACCCTAGCTCTTACACACAAAATTGGTCTCTTCTCAAACTCCTCCTGCACCCCGGTAGCCATCATCTCGTCAACACAAGTTTGAGATAAGCTGCATTTCACTGCAGCAGCCGAGGCTCTAACCATGCATTTTTAGTTGGTCCTGCAGCCCATATCCGTCTGGCTACATGGCAACGTGAGGGTGTTGCATCATCTCCCAAAGCTACAACACATATTAGGGGCAAGATGCATTAGTGCTTCAGATGAGGAAGCTCGATTCGGATCAAGGAGCAGCTGGCTTCCAAGCAAGCCAACCTCATGACAATACAAAATTTCAACTATCCGCCTTCTCATGGGTGAGAAGTAACAGCCAAATAATCCTCAGCAACGACTGGGGCTAGAGCCTGACACGTGCAATAACCTCAGCATTCACTGTAGATGCAACGTTTCCTCCCTATCACTGTCATCCATCCTAGGGACACTGATTATTTTGTGAGGATTTCTGTTCAGACTGCACTCAAGCTGTAGTTCCGTTTAAACATTCCAAGCTCCAGAAACTTTGAAGGTTCATAAAGGCAAGTTCTTACCAAGAGGGGAAACACGAGGTTGTACGTCCTTGAGAACTTCATGCAGCCATTCAGTGAACCGAATGTAGTAGAGATCTG
Organism: Nettapus auritus; assembly: GCA_011076525.1. Classification (NCBI taxonomy): domain Eukaryota; kingdom Metazoa; phylum Chordata; class Aves; order Anseriformes; family Anatidae; genus Nettapus; species Nettapus auritus. The sequence goes on along the minus strand of CM021776.1, from coordinate 12,346,507 downwards.
AGAAGATGTCATCTACTCGACCATTTTCAAAGAGATACTGTAAGAGATTCACAACAGCTGTATGCAGTATAACAATATCGCATGCAGTCGTATAATACAGTGGTCGTATGTTCCTCTCAGACAAGACCTTATCCTAAGAGCTCAGGCACCTCGTTACTCAAACACAGCATAGCACCGCGGGCTAACCTGCCTAGAAAAGCGAGGACCCTCGCACTGAGGACAGTACAGGAGAATGGGAATGTTAAGACAGGAAGAAAAAACATCTTATACACCAAGCTGGCTGGATTTCAACTCTTATTTTGTACGTGTTCATTGGAAGTTATTTCACATAACCGTCCTGTTCTCTAGATTTTTTCAGATGAGAAGAGATACCCAATTTTCCTATCAGAGTTCAGTTCTATTCCTGCAGCTCTTCCAGAACGCACAGCAATATTACCAGCTCAGGCTTCCCACATCACACAAAGCTAAGTTCTTGCCTGTAAAGCTTCAGCTCGATCAAGTCCTGACATTGACAGGTTTCTCAAACATCACTCCTCTGCTCCCCTCTCCTCCAGAAAACCAAGCCTAAAAGGCTTTATTGTTCTCACCACGATACTGAACTCAGTCATTAACAATTCTTCACAAACTTAATTCAGGAGAAGAAAACATTGCTGCATGTTACATTGCAACCACACCACTATCTTATTATTTATTTTTTAATGTAAGAACCAAAGGGACTCTTTTGTTATTAAATCCTTGGGAAGCTCAACAGAAGCCAGTCTCCTTTTTTTAATATAGAATCTCCCTACACGTTCTGCCAACACGCACAGCTCTGCTGCACATCTAACTGTCCTCCCCCTACCTTCTGAATACACAGGAAGATGTAATAGAGCACATCTGGATCATAGGGTTCACCATCACCATTCCGAGCTTCTCGTGTCATTAAGCATAGACCATAATTCAGCTCAGCCACAGCTGAAGAGATGAGATCTTCCTGGAACCTCAGCAGCTGACGCCCTGGAAAACAAAACAAAGCCATATTATTTAAGCCATAAAGCCATATTATTTCTGACCTTTCAGGAATGATTTCCCGTGTCTCCAGCAGTGCCACTCTAGCCGGCAGGCCCAGTACTACCACATTCTCTCCGTTTAATAAAGAAAACTGAAATAAATCAAGATCTTGGGCTGTCAGATCTGCTAAAAGATAAGTGGGCAAGAATCCAAGAGGAAGACTCTGCCCTGCCAGCTGCATGACGACCGCCTTCTTTGACCATGTCCACAATGAAATGCTGCCCCGCAGCAACAGGAAAACAGCAGCTCCACGCCTGCCCTACCAGCGTGGCTGGCACAGCCATTTTGTTTGTCCACACGCTGCAGTCGCACAATATCCTTTTCTACAGCCACCAGACTAGTTGCTCAAGTTGGCTCAGCACAGACCTATAATATTTCCCTTGGAACATGTCCTGTGGCAGTTGGATCATGCAATAATTAGCCGTGCAAAGTAAATCAAAAGTTTCAACTTAAAAACAATCACCGATGGAACAAAATTGTTTAGCACTCTTCTCAAAAAACACCTTAACATTTCAGTCACTGAACAATCCCTACTTGAAAGGAAGGAAAGTCTGTGTCAGGACACATACTTCCAATAGGTGCTAGCCTATTTTGGGCTTCTTTTTCCAGCTCTGCATTCTTGGTCTGTGCCCAGCTTTTCCACACTTCAAGCCCTTCTTCTGGCTTCAGAGAGTTTGGAAGTAGAAGTTCAGGTGAAGTCTGTGGCTGCGGCTGTGGTTCAACTTCAGCAACCTGAACGGTTTGAGCCTGTGACAGAAAATATTTGTTATATACACTCTGATCTGCAACAGTTACACAAAAAGCCAAGTAACACAGCGCTACCCCCAGCCCCGGGAGACCAGCCGTTTGCTACACCGCTCTAACAAGACCCATCCAGGGAACGCAGCCTTTGCTGCCTAACCTGAGTTGCTGCTCAAGGAGTATTGTTCTCTCCAAGTACTGTTTTTTGTTTCAGTGGATGTATCTAAAAATCCCTTCAGCAAATCCACACAGCTTGGTGTGTGATGCATTCACAAGTCCTGCAGGACATCACGGGAGACCCAGCAGCAATCCTTGCTGCAAACCACGGAGAAGCTGGTTCAAAGGCAAGGATCTTCAGAGGGATGAAATCCTCTCAAAAACAGACTCTGGTCTCCTCTCAAACATTAAAACGAACAACTCCAGCCCGCACCTGGGCTGCCCTGAGCCAGGCTCTGGGTACACTTGTTAGCATCCCGCCCAACCTTGCCCGCTGAGGCCTGACTCTCTTCGTTAGCCTGTATTTAACAGGTAAACAGAACTAATGCTCCACTCTCACTGACACAAACTGGTAAGATTAAGCAATTAAGAGATATAAAGTAGTAACAGACTAGAACACCAGTATCAAAACATTCATCCGACTGCAGTGAAGTGCTCTCAACTACCAAACACTGCTGCACACTAGCTACTGTTCTGTGAGCAGCTACGACAGGTCCTGCTGTAGACAAAACCAGGTGCTCAGGCCTCCAGAAGCTGACTTTGGAACAGGACCTTAAGCCATTACCTCAAACTGAAACGAATTTTACAGGCAATCAGGGGCGCTTATCCGGAAGGAACAGCGAACTCCACTGCTGCACTCACTCAACAGTCTTCAGTCCAGCTTCTCAGTCCCCTGCCACGGCAAGTCTCACCGTCACCTTGGCTGACGAGGTTACCCTCCAGTTTTACTGCCCTCGGTCCGATCATGGGCAGCCCTGGCTGATGCACAGATATCAGCTCCTACAGCTGAACACTTCTGCTTTCGATTTCTTAAGAGACACCCCAAAAACTTTGCCGCAATGAAGTAACTTTCCCTTTGGTACTGCTGATCTTTAACCAAAACCGCTCTGGCAGTACTACGGCGCACGGTGAAGGCGGCGCAGAGGTTTGGGAATACCTGTAGCTTTCTTAGTGGAACAACAACAAAAAGAGACAGCCGAGCAGCCGAAGAGGCCTGTGAGAGCTTTCAGACAGGCTGCCTGCCTCTGGTTTCGTGCGCTTTTGTTGCTGGTTTGTTTTCACAGCAGCTCCTAATAGCTGTTTGCATATCAGCGCCTCCATCACCATAGCTGCGGCAGGAGGCTGACTGAAAGGCTTCGGCTTTTATCAGGGCAATAAAGCCGAAGCTGTCAAGCAAGCCTCTGCCTTACAGAGGCCAGGAGTCCAAGGGCGAGCTGACACCTCGTCTTTGCAGGAGCCAGCACCGTGCCTCCACCCTCCTCCTCCCCACGGGCTCCAACAGAAAGCTGTGGGAGCACATCTCTGCTCAGTGTCCCAGTCTGGAGAGACAACAGCCAGCAGCTGGATGCTCACCTGAGGCCTTATTGCCCTCAGAGGAAGAAGCCGTGCCTCCCTGCGTTGGGATTACTCCACAGACTTGTCATCAAAAAACTGCCCGATACCCAAGAGCTGCAGACCGCTACGCGCGGGGATACACAGCGTTAGTAGAAGCTTTGCAAAGAAATAACGGAGTTCCCACGTTAGGAAGGATCCTATGAATGTGCCTCGTGCTCTTAAAATACCCTCGAAATAAGCCCAAAGAATCCTCTCTAGTGGAAAGGCAAGGAGTTTTATCAACTTGGTTCGTTTAAGTAGCCGGAAGCACTAAAATGATCTCTAACACACCAACACAGGAAAACAAATATCCAGAAGGCTCTGTGGAATCACCAAAACAACACACCCCAGCCAAATAAAAACCAAACCGACACACGCGCTACAAGCCCTACGAGCTGTGGCTTAAAGCACCGCTGTACAAAAGAGGGCACCCAGCAGCAGAAAGCTGTCCCGGAGGTGCAGGGAGCCCTCTCCAGGGTGCAGCCCACCGAGGCCGACGCAGTCTGGAACCATCCGACGTGACTGCCCGAAGCAATCCTGTCGGTCTCAGCGCTCGCTGATGAAGCGGAGGGCACGCACGTCTTTCTAAAGCCAGCGGTGGTATTTATAAACTGCAAAGAATTTGTAACAATATTTATGCTAGCACACTGGGGTATTTTTGCTCTCGTTCCACTCAGCAAAAACAGGCTCCGACAGATCAATCCCTGCACTTCCTGAAATAAAAGGCCATCCGTTTGCACATGTACGACAGGCCACTAATCGCCCTACTTACTCAAGTTCTAAAACCCAATTTAAAATTAGCTGTGGCTTAAAGTCAGCAATAAAACCTTTCGAAAAAATATCAACACATTTGGCTGTCAAGTTTGCCAGGCGTGACAAAGAGCTGCTTTACTTGCCACTGGTCGTTACTGTGCATTTATATGAAGCAGGACACAGACAGCCAGGTACGTCTGATCCACGGAGCCTGCCCCGACAGCTACTCTGATTTTGCCATTTTACCTGCTGTGGACTCTATGTGCTGCGTAACACAACGCTGACGGCTAGGTGACCGGTCTATTTGTGCAGCTTGCTGTGCTGCCGCCGTCCCTGCCTCTCCACTGCCACCCCTAGAGCAGGCCACGAGAAGCCAACAGACTTCAGGATGCCTGCTAGGAAGAAGCTAGCTAATAGGTAAATGCTCGCTGCTAATTTACACTACAAAGAGCAACACAACTTTCCTTTGGGCAGTTTTGCACCCTATAATGATGTACTGCAGTCCTATATATATCAGGAGTCAAATGCCACATATCATGCCCCGACTACGGGACGGCGTCTCTGCTTCCCACACAGCAGCTGTCTGCTCACCTCCCCTCTCCCCAAAACATCTGCAAGACGTTAATCGCGGAGCGAGACCCAGCAGTTCAACTTACTGAGCAGGTGACCTGTAGCTGCTGCTGCTGCTGCCCCTGCTCCTGCGGCGTGGGCTGCTGCTGTTGCTGCTGGGGGTCCCATATGTGCACCGTCTGTGCTGTGTTCTGGTACGTCCCTGCCACAGCCTGCACTGCCACTGGAATGTGGATGTTGCCATTCATAAACTGCGCCGGAAAGAGCGAATTAGCAAGAGTCTGCACCACCTCCTCGTGGGAGTTCTTCACGACCGAAGTACTTCCCACCATCTTATCCTTGTCGTCTTCCAGCTTGACGGTGGCCAGTGTCGTTGGCGAGCCGCTGACGTGGACAGCGTTGTAGGCCTCCTGAGGGATGGCGATGTGGGTGATGTTTTGCTGCTGGAGGTCACCACGCGGCTGAGCAGAATAAACAGGGATGGTCCAAGTCTCTCCGGTGGGGCTCGTGATGGTCCCGGTGGCACTGTACAGGTGGGCACTGTCCACCGTTAATAAGTCTGGCCGTAACGAGACGTAACTTTGTTGCTGGCCCTGAGGAATGGCCAGCACCGTGGCAACCGGCTGCCCTGAAATAGCGTACGAGACAGTGATAGGCATATCCACTTTGCGTTTCTTCACCGGCTGAAGGACGCTGGCCGTGCTGATCCGCCGCTCTCCCTCTCGCGGCGAGCCTTGCTGAGAAGGAGGAGGCGAGAGCGCCCCGACCGTCTGGATCTGGATCTGCTGGCCACCAGTAATGGCCTGGCCGGCCACGAGCTGGGCCTGGATCTGCTGGTGCTGTATGTGTTCCTCCTGGATCTCGGCAGCCTGGATCTGCTGGGCAGTCTGCATGTGCTGCACTTGGATCTGAGCCGCCTGCAGCTGAGACGGGCTGGGGCTCTGAAGAGACTGACTCTGTATCGTCTGGGACGCCTGCTGCTGCCCCTGCCCTTGGATCTGCACCTGGACCTGTATGGGCTGCTCCGAAGCTTGGTGGACAGTGAGCTGCGGAGAGAGCTGCTGGGCGGAGACCTGCTGCGGTGACTGCTGCACCTGGACCTGGACCTGCAACGACAGCAACTCGGCAGTTAGGGGTCAGCAAGCGCCGGCGACCGGACCGCGGGGCCATCGGCACGGCTGGTCCGTCCCCGGAGCTCCGTGCTCCGGTCTCCTCTGCTCACATTGACAATTCCGCACGTTAACCTGCTCCTCGCGCGTCACGACTCGGACGGGAGGTTTCCTGCTACAAAACGCACTTTGTCCCATCCTCGCCACGCTCTCAACACCGATTTTAGTGTCAAGCCCAGCCCCAGATGGCTGCAGGACCGCTCGCCGGTGGCAGGCAGTAAGAACCACGGGTAAGGCGAAACCAGCACTTGGCTCTTTCCACTCAAAGCAGAGAAATTTTATTTTGGAACCAACTGTTCATAGTAGCACCATGCAAGCAGGCGTTAACACAGGAAATATTGCAAGTTTCACGGGAATCTGTCGCGAGCTAAAGGGCACCACTACAGCATTTGTGTTTTTAAGCTTCAGAAGTATTTCTTTGTCAGTGATAATTAGAAGTTAACTGGTTTTCATCATTTACTAATTCCATTTATTGGCCGAGTTATTCTGTTATATTTTCTAGCTCATGCACTTACACAACGCTGAATTATATGGACAAAACAGATTAGGACACAGTCCATTTCAGTGCAGGGAAAATAAATACCCTCGAGCTGGTATCTCCACTCCCAGGACCCTAACCAAGGTCTGTCTCCTGTCCAGAGGCTTCCCCACCTCACCCCAAACACGTTGCTGCACTGCCTTGTTCTAGAAGCAATACCCCAGGCTTCCACTTCTCCAGGCTTCCTTAAAGCCGTACCTTAAGGGGGGGGACTTGCTCAACCTCTCCTTTCAAATCCACCTGAGGGATGTAGAGCTTTACTGGTGACACCTACAAGGCCACTTGATGTTTGAAGCCCTGTAGTCCCCAGACCGTGTCTTCCTGCTCACGCTGCCTCGCCCTTTGCCACCTCGCTTGGCAGAGCGACTCAAGCCACCCTAACATTTGAACAGGCTCCGCGCTCACTCAGGTCTACGCCGCACAGCTAAACAAAATCGCAACCCCACTTCCCAAAGCGACCTCTTAAAAAGTCTGAAAAACGTCACGGATCCATTCGCAGCCCATTCAGAGTTGCTAACGCTAGGTGGGGAGGCAGCATGCACCAGTGGCAGACCGATTCGAAGCCGCCTCCTGCTAAGGACCCATTCCGTGCTCAGGAAGAACGGTGAATTTTAGAGGCTCCTGCTGACAGCTGCGTGCAGCATGCGGTAAGCCAGGTGCCCTGCGCTTTATATCATTTCCTGCAAGGTAACAAGCCGCACATGACCTCCCCGGTGCAACCTGAGGCCGTTCCCTCTTGCCCTAAATGTTGACTGAGAACACCTTGAAAGCATCCCCACCGCCACCAGGCACAGCTTTACGTGAGAGCTTCTGTTACCGATTTCATGCAATACAAAGCAAAGAGGGTATTTCTGCTGTTGGCAGTAAGGCTTGAAAGCCTGCTTCTGAAACGAATTTTGGCGTGTGAGCACGCTTATAAAGGCGGCGAAATGGGTTTAAGCACCAGGTATCATCAGCAAGAGGCTAAGAACAGACAAGACAGCATTTCTTCCTTTCTGCCTTTAGAACCTAAGCCACGGGCAACTTCCCTGACTTTGAGCAGGTGAGGAGCCACGACCTCAAGTCATACGACACTCCCCGAGGCCAAAATCCTGACCCCCACGACTAGATGTCTTGCTGCTGCTTTACGGCTCACACGGTTATTATTATTTCCTTTAAAGACCCAAAGAACGAGCCCAGGCCAAGCAAGGAGGCAGACTCCAGAGGCAGGGGAAGCTCTCCGTACCGCCGACATCGTGTTTCTGACCCGAGATCGCTCCTCTCGAATACAGGAGGTCTGCCTGCTGCACACCTCACATCGACCTCCTTGATGGAGCGTGGTGTCTGAGACAAAAGGACAAAGAATTACACTGCCGAGCATCAGCGGCTGACTTTTCAAAAGACCCTGTACAGAGAGGAACGTTTGAAGTTTGCAAGCCAAGAGCAACACAGGGAACAATCTCCAGCCTTAACGCGAAGATTTAAAGCGAGGCCGTGTTATGCTGGGAATTCCTGGGTTATACTGGTACGATAAGCCAACAGCGCTGGGGCTGCTCATTGATTGCCAGGAGTTTGGGTGCAGCAGCATGGAAAGAACCACTTCCCAGCAGGCTGCGATCGCAAAGAGAAATGCATTTTTTACCATAAAACAGCTAGAAGCTGGACCAAAGAGTAGCAGACTGGAGAATCAAAAGCATTAGGTGTCATTTCAGGGTGCCGTTTCAGGAAATCATCCATTTCCATTGATGATCAATCAATCCATCACTCGATGTCATTTCAGGAAACCAGGTTGAAAATGCACTGCCCTCAAAGAGTCCTAACCCGAAGGAACCCCCGAACCTCCCACTGGAGCGAGGGCTTGCTTCTCACGTCCCGGCAGGAGGAACCTAGAGCAGGCACACGAGCACACGGCAGGTGAAGAGCCTGATCCCCAAGCAGCAGGAAGCGCTGAAGCTGCTTTTCAGCTGCTTTACAGGAAGCCCTTCGCTATCTGTCAGAGTAAACAAGGCCTACGGGGAGCGCGCCAGTCAACTTCTCCCAGCCACCGCCGGATTCTCACGGCCGTTTTTTTCCCCTCTGCTCATTCATCAACATCAGTAAGACAATTCCACGGGCCACGCTGGGTCTCCGCGTGTTTGAACAGTGACCGTATCAGGATTATGTTGCCACACCGTACTTTGGGGCAGGATTTAGAGCTGAGACAGCTGGAACATGTGAACCGGGGAGAGCAAAACCTCCCCCTCCTGAAGAGAAACCCGTTTCCATATACAAAAACGGGCTATTTTTGAAACACCCCTCTTGCTCACAACCAAGCAGCAAACTCAGCTCAGCAAATGCTAATAAATACTAGCTGCTACGCTAATATTGCTTCCATTCAAAGATAAGCAAACAGGAGCCCTACAGAGAAAGCCACATCCATCAAAAGTGAAAGAAATACGTATTTTGCACAGAGCCAGGGGTAAGGTTTTATTCTGAGCTCCTTAAGTGCATCTTTTCCTGCCTCATGTCATTAACGCTGCCCAGCTTCCTCGAGCGGTCTGAAGTCACAGCGCAGACCAGGGGAAGGCAGAAGATGAAGAGCCAGCCCCTAAGGAACTGAGGAATTAGAAAGGCAGCAGCCTTCAAGGCTTATGCAGTCTTTTTGTCACCCCCTGTGTATTTTGGATGCTCACCTGGAGTGTCTTCCCCACCACCCCAGTCCAAGAAGCTCTAGCAACCTTGCCACAGACTGTCTTAAAAGGCCAGAAGCGAGGATCTTCCCTGCGCTGCGTACGCCCTACACAAACACACCCTCCTGATATTCCTTCAGCTAGATCTTCCTGCACGCACAGATGAGAAGTGAAAGGAGGAAGAGGTTCACTGTCTCTGCAGAAATACCGTGCCATGTTGGTCAGCGCTAACACCTCTCGCTGGTATCATCAGTTCCATGGCCTCGGTGCTCAACGCCAGCTGGGAACAATCCCACCAGAGGCAGAGCTGACAAACTCTTATTGGTCTGGAGCAAAACACAGGGCTTCCCAGACACCCCGCATGCAGGGAGCACATGATTTTTAAGATGGTTAGTGGCATCGCTGTGATACCGGCCGTGGAAAGCGCTCCAAGACACTTCACAGCAGCACAGACAAGTACCTAACCTAACCGAACAGCTGCTTCCCCTTGAAACGCTTGTTGAGCATTTTAGGAAAGAAAACCCCAAGGCGGCAAGCTCTCCTCCAACGAGGAGATTTATTTTGCTAGGACAAATAAAATCAGCAGCAGCCAGGTAGAGTCTTTGTCACAGCAAGAGCGAGGCTGAAACCTGAGCACCGTCTATCTTTATGATCAGAAGTTGTCATCGGCGCTCGGAGCCGCGGGGTCATCTGACCCGCGATATTATTAGTCGCCTTCAGCCCCGCTGTCACGCTGCCAGCCGCAGGCATCGTCATCCAAAGGGTCTTCCACCGCTGTGCAATTGGATTAGCGAGAACTAAACGGATTATCGAGTCAAGCACCGGGATGACATAAGTTTGATCAAAATCTCGGAGCCTTCGGAGGATGACGGAAAATCCTCACAGCACGGCAGGCGCGGCCGGAGCTCAGCGAAGCGAGGCGGCCGAGCGGGGCGCGCTGCCCCGAGGCACGCTGTCCCCAGGCACCACGCTCCGTGACCGCTGCCACAGCGACCGTCACGAAACAGGTGACCGCTAAACCGTGGGCCTACCGTCGATCACACCGCAGCCAGAAACCCTGGGAGACAGCGCTAAGCGCGCTCGCTAAGGGGTACAGGCATCCCCCCACCCAGTTCTTGGGGAAAAAGTACGGTGAATTCGTCCACTTCAAGATTATTCTGATCCAGACGGTAAAAGGCACGTGAGTCGGGGTGTGCTGTGATGCGCAGAAGCCGCAGCTGTATCCAGTGCCAGATGTGCCACCGGAGTGCTTGGGGGACTGGCAACAGGCTACGGCAACAGCACTGGGCAGTGCAAACACCAATTAGGGGCTGTACTGACAGGTGGGAAAGCAGGTATTTTAAAGCAGGTATTTTAAAGCAGGCATTTTTAAAGCAGGCATTTTTAAAGCAGGCATTTTTAAAGCAGAGTCGCACCAAAAACAAAGGAGAAAGCGTACACAGCATTTTTTAGCAGAGGCTTTTGCAAGTTTGACTTCCATCAGGTATTTTTCTCCTCGAGGTGCAGGCCATTTAGTTTAAAAAATAGGCACGGGTTTTTGGCAGCAACTCTGCAGTTATTTCCAAGAAGGTCAGGAGTTGCTTTTTCTCTGCAGTGTGTGATATACGACCTCCCTCCCTATGGCTGCTGCTGCAAGGCCTGCAACGGTCAAGCGTGAACTTTGAGAAGTTCTGAAAGGAGGCGGCAGCAGCAGGGAATTATGTATAATGTTCCTTTTAACTTGGAACGTTGGCATGGGGCCTTCAGCATCTTCAAGGCTGAGGCATTGAAAAAAACCCTGACTCTCCTACTAGTTCTTCTACTGAACTGACAAATGAGACTTCTCCCCAAAAACCTGCCGGCTGGCAGAACCGAAAGCACCCTTGACCAGTTTTAATGGACTCACACGGAGATGTAAGGCATCCGTCTGCGAGACTAGAGGCTTTTATGCTTCAAAAGCCTTGCAACACGAGTTACTGTAGGGCAACAGGTTAGCGAAGTCCTAGTTGAGCGTTCATTTACTCAATAGAAAGAGTAATTGGAGAGAAGTTACCCAGGGAAAGGGGAAAGTTTGTCTTTACTGGAGGGGAAGAGCACACGAGTGAGCTGTTAGCACAAGCCTGCTGCACTGCGGCAGCTCCCCCCGACCTCATCTCCAGTCATCTGTCTCCGTACCCTCGTTTGTTGCAGAAGAAGAAAGAAAGCTCACAACCCGATGCTACAGAAGAGAGATGTGTGTCTGGGGCGGGTCGGAGCCAGAGCTGCAGTCTGAGTCCTGCTGCTTGGAGACATGTTGTAAGGGAACCTCGGTAAATGCCGTGCCACCTATGAACCGTTCAAGAAACGTGTCTGAGGGCCAAGGCAGTTACTCTAGTTCTAAGTTCTGTGGGTTTTGCCTGGCGCTGGATTTTGCTCATTCGATACTTAAGACTAATTACTTTAAGACCTGTTAAGAAAGCAAACTGCAGAAGACTCCTTCCACCATGAACGGAGTGATCTTCCTTGACACGTACACACCCTTCAGGGTTATCTTACCATAGCTCATCACTTGACTCCCCGGCACTTTCCCCCAGCTTAAAACCCAGATCAGGAAGTACAGCTGTTAGAATATCCAAGTAAAATCATTTCAAGAGTACTTATAAAAAATAGTAACGGGGAGTTAGATCCCAGGGCCACTCTAAACAACCGGAGAAAGTAAGAGCGGCAGAGGGGGAAGGGTATTTATAGCCGCTTCACGCGGAGCGCACGGCTTCGGGGAGCTGTGCACATGCCAGAGCTGTCAACCGTTCCCCCATCGGTTACACCACGACATGGCTGTGTGTGTTACTCCTCCTACGGAGGGGCTCAATGGAGGCGCGGTCAAGAGAGAAATTTACTACCAAATTCCTCAGACGAAAGGGAAATAGCGCTGCTCCCTATCCAGTTAATTGGTCCCGCTTCTGAAGTGCTTGCCTGTGGTTTCAGGTTGGGCAGCGGCTGGCTCTGCACACCGCGCCGCGGGTTAACGCGCACGTGTCGGGACGATTTAAGACGCTTACCTGGACTTGCTGGGGTTGCTGAACCTGTATCTGCTGCTCTTGCTGAGTCTGCTGCTGGACACTGGTTGTCACAGGGCAAGCAAGTTCGAGCAAAGACCCAGCCACCTCTGTGCTGTCCGTGTAAATGCAGTTGCCACCCTGCTGGTACACCATGGTGGTGGTGGCGGTCTGCTGAAACTCCTGCAGGGCTTCCGGCCCCTTGGAAGCGAGGGAGTCCAGGAACTCCTTCATCCTGTGCTGGGGGATCGTTCGCGCCTTCACGCGGATGTATTCTTCAAAGGAAATGGTGTTCTCCAGAGAATTATTCATATTGCAAGGTCCTCAGGGTTCCTGAAGGGAAGAGAAAGTGAAAACTTAACTATGGCACTCCTCCAGCGCCAGGATGTTCCCAGCTCCAGTAACTCGCTCCTCATCCCGAGTACCGTTGGGCACCAGCAAACATGCACAGCCCTGGGACAGCTGCTTTAGTTTTGGAGGCACCTCACCCCACGGCGCCCTCCTCGAGTCCACCCTCGGCAGCCTGACCGACAGCCAGGTGTGACCGCGGTGCCCCGCACGGCACCCACGCCAGCAGAGTCCCAGCACGCACCAAACCGAGTGGCGCGCTTCATTCCTTCGCGGCGTGCAGGGTTAGTGAGAGGAGCTCGGAAACCAACAGCCGCGGCCCTGCCCTGCGGGCCCAGAGGTGGGAGAACCAAGCGGGGGGGTTCTACCAGGCGGCTGGGGGGAAACGCCGGGAGCAGCATTCAGCCGCTGCTCTCAGGCCCGGCACTGCCCTATCGGGCTGACACAGCAAGCAGAGGGACAGCGCTAGAATCAACGAGTTCCTTGGAGCAGGAACCGCAGGCACAGAGAAGCAGAGCTCTGGGAATAAACCAGGCAGCAGCGGCACCGGTTCTTGTGCTTTTAGCAGAGGAAGAGGTTACGGGAAACACGCCGTGTGTGGGGACAGAGGAAACCAGGTGAGAGCAAGGGGAGAAATAAAAGCCGACTACAGAGAACATCACAAAGCTCCGGGGTACGCGCCGACAGCTTCCTTCTCCTCCTGACTTGTTTAAACCCACAAATGGTTCCTGCAGTAAGCGTACCGGCTGCTAAGGCACTCGTCAGTCCCGGTAAGAGGTAAATAGATCTGTGCTACAACACCAGCAGCTACTGAGAGGGGTGTGAGAAGGCGTGAAGCAGCACGGGGCTGGGACCAGAAGACGAGAGTTACCGGACCTCGCTGTGCAGGGCAGAGCACAGGACACCAGCGCCGTGCGCGTCTTGGCTGCAGTTCTAACGAGAGCAGGCAGGAAAAGCAGAAGCGTTTAAATCATTTCCCTGCGATTTAATCAAGCGGAACCAGCATGGAAACCTCCGATTGAGCAGACGGCTGCCGTGGCCGTGTGGAAACGGCAGCAAGTCCCGGGCTGTCGGCGGCGCTCCGTCTGAGCCGTGCCCCCCAGGCCCGACCCCGGCTCCCAGCAGCACCAGCAAATCCCAGCCGCGCTCACCGGTACGTGGCGGCAGCCTAAGCACACAGCGGTTCTGTTTACACGGAGGTTCATGGCTAGTGCATCGAACCAGGCCCACCGGAAAAGGAATAGCAAAGGTAAGGGGAACACAGGAGGCGGCTGGCGCTGAACGAACGGCTTCTGGAGTTACTGAGAGCAGTCGTTGCTCCGTGAGGAGCTCCAGAAAATACGCTGGAAACGTGCATCGGGGTTGAGCGATAGGAAGCACAGCAGCGTGCACTTGCTAAACGCACCGGTTCTGTAAACGTCAGCACAGAAGCCCCAGAGCCGGACACAAGGACAGCTCTCCTGCCTTTCGGTGGCTGCCTCGGCAGGCCTTCAGCCAGCTCTGTGCAAGAGCTAACGGGACTGCTCCCTCAGCTGCTGCCGCAGGGAGCTCTCCTCCCAAGAAAAGCCAGCTCTCTCTCAGCTCTCCCCGCTGAAGAGGCCCAGCCTGTACCTCTGTTAATTAACCCCTTCGCAGGTGATTGCTGACTGCCTGCCCGAGGTGACACCGATGGGGAACAACCTTGCTGGTGCATCTGCAGGCAGGGCCTAGACCAGGCACGCTCACGCAACGCTTGCACCTAACCGTAAGGAGCCCCATGAGATCCCCTCGAGCTGGAAAACACATTTGGAATATTAACTTGTCCCGGGTTTCTGCTCGGAACTGTCACACGTGTGACCTCAGCACCGCGGGGAAGCTCTCAGGAGGGCAGTCACCGTGCACAGAGGTGTGCCAGGAGACACAGCAGAGGGAGGCTTCTGAGGGACGGGCCTCGAGGATGGCACGCCGGGAGCGCAGGAGGGAACGCTACGGGTGCTCTTCCTTACGGGGACGGCAGCGTGACAGCAAGGTGCTGCTGAGCTGGGTGGGCTCACCTCTCAGCAAAGGTCCTGCCTCCGTCCTTGCTGCCGCATTCATGCTTGCTACGTTGAAAGGGCTCGGGGAAGCAAGCCCTAGGCTGTTTGCTCTCTGTTCATCTTGTCAGGGGAAGGAGCGGGGCGGTGAGCAGGGCCGCTGTTTGCAGGGGCAGTTCTCCTTTAACCCAAAGCGCTGAAGTTAACGTCACCCAACGCCACCCCGTTACGGCTCGCGCATCACTTCGAGAACTCCAGCGCTCCTACCCGGCGCCGTGCTCCTGTACAGCGGAGACCAGAAGCCGCCAGCAACCCAGATGCAAAATCAACAGGCCCAAAGACGAGGAGGAGATCCGCCAGCAGCGCGCCACCTACCTCCTCTGACCACCCGGAAGCGGAACGAACAGCACAAATCCCTTCAACACAACCCCTTGCCCCAGCTGCTCCATCCTAAGCAGCTCCCTTCAGCAAGCGTGGCGGTCAGAAGCCTGCCAGCCCAGTCCCGTGAACCTCGCCCTGTCCCACGCCGTGAGAAGGAAGCGCCTGTGCTCTCTTCTAGCACGGAAGCATCTTTGTTGTTACCCGCCTGAAGTGGCTGCGCTGGCGGTCACTAACGCCTGTAGCTGCAGTGCCCGGCTGAACCGCTGGAAATCCAGCCACAGACCGGAGCCCGTAGTGCCCCGCGGTACTTCCAGCGCTGCTCCTGCGCCAAACCTGCACCGGGATCGTCCCTCGGTTTGCTTTGCAGCCCCCAGCTCGGGGATGGGGAGAGCTGCAGGGACCTCAGGTAACGGAGCAGCCGGGGCCTGGTTTCTGTGAATTCTGGGGATATTTAACGACGAGCACCGAGCTGCTCAGAGCCGTGCTTCACGGAACTACAGGTGAAGACTCAGGTAAGCAATGCCACACCAGGAAGCCGCATTTTTTAAACAAAACCCACCTGTTTCTGGCAGAGGAGCCCCTTAAGACTCAGTGGCGCATTCAACAGGTTCTGTACTGCAACACGCAGCTGCGGTCGCTGCTTTTAATGCTCCTAGAACAGACTAACGGATGCGTCCCCTCAATCCGTCAGCCGCACGTTAGAAACAGCGAGCGTCCATCCTTACTACACCTCGACAGCACGTTTTCAAGACTGGATTTTAAAACCAAGAAGGAGCCTCCGAGCGGTAAGCTTTCTCCTACCAAGGACCACGGCTTCCAGGCGCCAAGTTCCAGAGGCTCTCCGAGGACCGCGGGCACACACGGTTAGTGGGCAGAGCTCAGACGGGGGTTACCGAGCACACACACCCGACTCGCAGCCGGCGGACGGTCCGGACTCACCAGGCACCATGGTGCATGCGTTTCTGCTGCTCTTGTCCTGAGCCCTGAGCCTTGTAACGTTCTGGAGAAGACAGAACAAAGAAGCCCTTTCCGTCCCCAGCTCCTTTCCCTTTTTGTTAAGCCGTTTAAGGGGCGTTTTGCTTAAAAAAAACCAACAGAACACAGCACCCGGCGGGCGGAACAGCCGGCACCTGCCCCGGGCCGTGCGGGCAGAGCTGAGAACAAGGCAGCAGCAGCGGGGACCGTGCCCGGAGGGCCCCGGTACCGCCGGTGTGTGGGGGGGG
>CM021776.1:12270112-12320470 GCA_011076525.1 Nettapus auritus | reverse complement strand
GGGCTCTCTGCGCCGCGGCACCGGGCGGCGGCGGAGGCAGAGCCGGGCCGCGCCGCCCCCCGTGCGCCATTGGCCGCGCCGCCCGCCCGCGGCTTGCCGGGACTTGCAGTCCCCCCGCACCGGCACCGGCACCGGGGCGAGCCCGGGGAACGGGGCGATGGGGCGGCACGGCCGGCCAGGGCGCGCCGGGGGCGCACCGGGGACATGGGGCGAACCGGGGGACAGCGGGCGCTGAGGACGCGGGGAATACCGGGGGACGCCGGGCAGTAAAGGCACTTCGGACCGTGGGGAACTCCGGGAGGTGCCGGGCACTAAGTTCGCATCGTGACGTGGGGAGCACCGGAGGACACCGGGCAGTAAAGGCACTCCGGGGCCGTAGGGCACACCATGGGCACGGGGAACACCGGGGGACACCGAGCACTACGGGTGCACTGGGGCCGTAGGGAACAGCAGAGGACACGGGGCAGTAAAGGCACACCCAGGCCACGGAGAACACCACGGGACACCGGGCAGCGCAGGCACACCGGGGCCGTAGGGCACACCGGGCCATGCGGAGCACCAGCTGACAGCAAAGGGCAGCAAGGCACACCAAGTGTGCGCCGACACCGCTGGGCGTGCTGAGAGCCACGAGGCACGGAGGGACATCAGGTGACAGCAGGGAGCAGCAGGGGACACGAGGCACACCAGCCGCCCTGTGCTGTGAGGAGCACGGGGGAGCAGCAGGTGCCGCAGCACCCCAGGGGCAGCACGGCGACGGTCCCGGGGCCACGCAGCAGGCAACGGAGGCGAGCGGAGTTCAGCGAGTTTAATGAGAGCAGGACAAGCCCCGACCCCCGCCCGCCCGCCCCCCCTCCTCCCCGGTGCCCGGCCCGGCCCGCACCCCCCGGGGCGGGTGCCCGCGACGCCCTAGTCGACTTCTTCCATGCTGCTGTAGGAGGGGGCCGGGCGCTCGGCGGGGCTGGCGAAACGCTCGGGGAGGCCTTCCGCGGCCAGCGCCGGGGCTCCTTCGGGGGCCAGGCCGGATCCGAACGGCACCGGGGTCAGTCCCTGCAAGCAGAAGGTGGCCGTGAGTTGGGGAGCGGGGCGCTGCCTGCCCCTCTCCTCCCGCCTCGCTCCCGGCGAAGGCCTCGCAGAGCGGCTCTGGGGCCGTGGAGCGGGGCAGGGGGGAAGGCACCGAGCCCGGAGCAGCCCCGGAGACCTGCCCAAGCGAGGAAAGCCAGGCTAGGGCACGCTCGGCCCAGCCCCGGCGCTGCCGCCTCGCCCTGTCCAGCACCGCTGCCCCCGGGCTGCCTTGGCATGGGCCGGGCGAAGCAGCGTCACGGCACAGGGCCGGCAGCGGTGAGCCACGGCGTGGGTGCCGGCCCCTGCCTGGGTCCCACGCACAGCGCAGGGCTTCAGGGGGTGCCCAGAGCCAGGACCCCCTCCCGGGGGCAGGCAGGTGCAGGCAGCGAGCCCCGAGCCCCGGGCTGCAGCCCCAGCAGGAGCAGAGGTCAGCCCAGAGGCGCCGCGCGCTGACTCAGCCCCACGAGGCCAACGCCGTGGGCGCGCAGAGGAAGCCACGGGCCCCGGGGCAGCAGACAATGAGGCGACTGTTCCAGGACCAGCAGCTCCTGCCCGCAGCACTCACCGCGCCGGGAGCGGGACCGAGGAGGGGGGAGCCCTGGGGGCCCCGCTGCCCGGCTCAACCCCCCCTGCCCCAGGAGGAAGGGGCCCCAGGAGGAAGGGGCCCCAGGCAGAAGCCCGGGAGAGCTGCGCTCCTGCTGAGCATCCTTCCTGAGACAGCCAAGGGCACCGCCGCCAGGACACCATTGGAGACGGAAAAGGAAGTCACAGGGCTCTGAAGTCACCTCGCAAACCCAAACACGCCCGAGCACCGCTCAGCCAAGGGCAACACGTCTCAATGTCAGACACCGCCGGCGCTGCAGCCCTCGTCCCGGCCCTGCAGGACAGCGCGCCACCGGCCCCGCCAGGCGCCCAGCGCCCTGCACGTGCCGCTGCTGCCGCCCCACGGGCAGGGCCCCACGGCAGAGCTCGGGGCAGGGCTCCTGCACCGGCTGGGGCCACGGGGTCAGCACAGGGAGTTGGAGAAGGACACCGGCACAGGGAGGGCACCGGCACCTGCTGGGGTGCTGGAGCAGTTCCGGTACACAGCCCGTGCCTGGAGCCGGGCTGCCACGACACAGGAGAGGGGTGCCACGTCTCTTTGCAAAACCTGCCTTTATTAACACCCCCCGCGGCACGCAGGAGAGCGCCGCTGCCTGCACGGCCGCGAGACGCCGCCCTCCTGCAGCCCGGGTCCTACCTGCTCGCCCCGACCCCGCAGCACAGGGCCCTCAGCACCCAGGCGCTGCCCCCGGCAGAGACCTGCCCCCCCAGGACGCAGGCAGGCGCAGCCCCCGCGGGTCTGTGCTTCGGCAGGTGCCTCCGTGCGCTCTGCCAGGCTCCCCCAGGGCTGCCCGGGCGCTGCCGAGCTCCGGTTGAGCAAGGAAGTACATAACCCGGCACAAGGGACAACTGTGGCCTCCGGGACGCATCTCGTGCCAGCTCTGGAGAACACGAGGCTCCTGAAGCAGCACGGCAGCACGCGCAGCTGGACCGGCAACCGTGTCGGGGCATCCTGTCCTCGCAGCAGCCTCGGGGCAGGGCACTGCTCGTTCCCAGGAGATGAACGGAGACAGGCGGCGTTCCCCGGGGCAGCGGCACTGCCCCTTCCTGAGCGGCACGTACCCGTGGGGCCAGCCCTGCTCCGAGCAGGCAGCCAGGGCGAGGGAGGGCCGAGGGGATCCTGGTTCCGGGCTGTGCCTTGGCACGGCTGCGGGCCAGCCAGGCGGCCGTGCCAGCTGGCACGGGAGATGCCAGGGCAGACAGGCAGGAGCCGACGGCCCCACGCTTCCCTCGGCGAGGCCCGATGGTGCCCTCAGCGGGCGAGTCCTTCCCAGAGGGCTCTGTCCCGCCGCCTGACGTCTTCGTCGCGCGGCGTCCTGGCACGGCGCGTGCCCCGACGGCCCCGCTCCTGCAGCTGGCTGCGTGCCCGCGCCTATCTCCAGCGGGTCTGGTAAATGAGCGGGTAGAACACGTTGAGGAAGAGAGCCACGATTGCGGCCGTGGTGGCCAGGACGAAGTATCTGACGCAGCCTTCGTCTGGGTGCTGGGGGGTGCCCGGACTCCTCTTCTGGCCACGGGGCCTCCAGGAGTTTCTTGCGGGCCTTTGGGGAGCCTCGAGCTGCAGCTCTTGTTCTTCAGCCTCCAGTTCCTGCCAGATCAGAGAAGCCTGCGATGTGGAAACCTGCGTCAGCACTTGGAGAACACAACGGGCAACACCCCTCGCCATCCCCCGGGGCAGGCGGCTGCCTGCGAGCCCAGTCCCGTGCCCCACCAGCCCGCCTCCCCATGCAGCGCGGTCGCGCCCGGCCCCGCAACTCCTGGGGGCTGCCGGCGCTCGCGGCGCAGGCGGTGCGGCGGGGGGCTGCCGGGCGGCGTCTTCGCGGGGCGGCGGGGAGCCGGCGGCTGGATCCCGGGGGAGGTGGAGCTCTGCTATTGGTGGATCCGGGCAGGCGAGGGGGCGGGCGGCAGCCAATCGGAGGCCGGCGGCGGTGATCCCGAGGGGATTGTTCAGGTGGCGGCCAACGGGGACGCAGCTCGGGGCGGGAGGCGCGGCGGTGGCACAAGCGGTCCCGGCTCTCCTTCGGCGGGTGGGGATCCCTCGAGAGCCAATCGCAGCCCAGCTTCCCAAAGGATTCCTGCAGGCAGCCAATCGCAGCCCAGCCCTTCCCTGTGCCGGTGATCACGCGGGCAGCCAATCAGGACGCAGGTCTCCGGGGGCACTCCCAGGGGGTCGGGGACCCGCTCAGCCCCGGCAGGATCCGAGGCACGCCAGCACCGCGCAGGATCCAGCGCTGCCAGCGCCCCGATGGGCCCCGGGGGATCCGATGAGGTGATCCCCGGCACCGCGGGGGCGTCCCACGGCTGGCGCAGGACACGTGGAGCTGCCTTTCCATGACCCAGGCCACCCGCAGCTTGCGGGGCAGCTCCGGGGCGTGCACAGCCCCCGGGACAGGAGCAGCCCCTCCTGGCCCCGGAGCTCTGGGAAGAGCCGGGCCGCCCAACCCACGGCTGCGTGCCGGCAGCCCGGGCTGCTGAAGGCCCCACGGAGCGCACGCGTTCGGCTGTGCCACAGCCAAGCATTGTCCTCAGCCCCCGGGGGGCCGGCGCAGCGGGAAGGGCTGCAGCAACCCAGGGGAGCTTTGCAGGCAGGCGAGGCGCTGCACACCCAGCCCGGGCCTTTGTTTTTTCGACGTTTCGGCGGAGAACAGTGCGACCGGTCCCGGTCGGTACGTGCTGGAAGCGCCCACCCCTCCCAGCCCGTCCTGCAGCACGGCTCGCTCCGGCAGGTTTCTCCTCAGCACCTTGCGGAGGCTTGCAGGCTGCTGGCTTGGTGCTGGCATTCGCCTTTTCTGCACCCAGCGTGGCCCCGGGCCGGGTCCCGGCAGAAAGCGTCCCCCACCCTGCCCCGAGGAGGCTGCGCTTCCTGGAGCGGCCAGCTCCTGATCCGCTGCTCCCGGTGCTTCCCGGCACAGAGCCCTGCAGGCACGGCTCCCTCCTGCCTCCGCTGCTCCGGCGCAGCTCTGTGCCCTCCCAGCAGCGCTCCCAGCCCGGCGGCTGGAACCGACTCTCCCACCATCCCTTCGGGACGCGCCCGTGCCAAGATCGCGGCCGCAACAGGACAAGTCGGACCCCAGAGCCCGGCCGGCACAAGCTCTTCAGTCTCAAGGAGAGGCAGGCACCAAACCACGACCGCGGCGGGCTCGGCGGGGCCCTGCAGGCCGGCGCATGCACGTTTCGAGGCTCTGCGGCTCCATCGGCGCTGGGAGGGACGCGAGCTCTCACCTGACTGGCGGCAGCTTCGGCAGAGGGGGCGCGCTCAGCTCGGTGGTCGGGGGGGTGGCCTGGCAGCGGTCTCTCCACGGGAGAGTTCCTCCGTCGGTAGAAGAGGACGTAGGCGTATCTGGTTACCACCTGGCTCTCGTCCACGGTGGTGACCGTGCTGTCATCGAAGAGCCGCCAGCCTGAGAGGAGAGAAGGGTTAGGCAAGGAGACCGGCCCCAGCTGCGGGAGGGGGGGACGGCGAGGGCGGCTGATCCTCACCCACGTCACTGCGCTGGCTGTTCTTGTCGTTGGGCAGGCGGGCGTACGCCGTGTAGTGCCCGCCGATCATGCCTCCGTAGTGGTTGATCACAGCGTACAGGTCATACGTGGGCAGCTGCTGCTCGCCCTTCCGGCCGATGCAGAACTTGCTCAGGTCCAGGCTCCTAGGGAGGGACGCGGGGACGGTCGGGGAGAGGCCGGGCAGGGGGGCGGCACGCGCCCTGCCATCCCCGGATCGCCCCCCGAGCTCTCACCGGACGGGGAAGTCCACCATGTCGTTGATCTTGTCCCGCCAAATAAAGCTGCGGAAGGAGAAGCGCTTGAGCTGGATGATGAGGACGTTGGGCAGGCGCCACAGCATCAGCTGCTTGGAGGCCTCGCGGTGCTGCTTGCACTTGGGGCAGTACCTGCGGGAAGCGCGTGCTCGTTACCGACGTGGGGAGAGCCTCGGCAGTCCGAGCCCAGCGCCACGCTCCCCCACGCGTGGATTTGGAGGGGCAGCGAGGGGACATCTCCGCCTCCCCTGCCAGGGGCTGGCCAGCACAGCCCCGCCGAGCGCTGGCGCGGCTCCCTGCTGGCTCCCGGCCTCCCTTCCCAGCACGCAGCCCGGCGTTCCTGGCTGCCGGGAGAACGGGCGTGCAGGAACAGGCAGCTCCTGGGAAACCCCCGCTGCCGCCTGAGCCCCTGCAGGCTGCAACCCGCTGCGCCGCCTTCCTCACCACGCTTCCTCCGGGGCCAGCACTTCGGGCTTGGTGAAGAGGTTGAGGCACTGCTCCAGGGTGAAGTGGCCAGCCCGCGCCGCTTCGCTGGCGGAGCCCGGGTCTTCCACGCACTCCAGCTCCTTGGACTCCACCAGCACGAACTCCTTGAGGCGCTCGTTGTTCTTCCACACCAGGGCGAGGGAGCAGTCGTCTGTCAGCTCCAGGGGGGCGTCACCTGTCAGGGGGTGCACACCTCACACACCTGCCCCCCGCCAGGCCACCGTGCCTGGATTAGGAGCATCCTGCCCAGCCCGGCTCGATAAAACAAACACGCGGCAGGGCCAGGAGGGCACAAGTGTCCCCGTGAGGCATTCCCACTGCCAAAGCCAGGCTCCCCAGCCCCACCAGTGTGAGAACCGCTCTCGGCGGGGTCTACGTGAGCAGCAGCTGCTCAGACAGGTGACCCTGGCACAGAGGTCACTGCCCCTGCGTGGGTGCAGGGGGCTGAGGGGAGCGGCTCTGTATTTCAGGGGAACAGGAGGCACACCGTGCCTAAGAGCTTCCAGGGAGCAGGCACCAGCTCCCGTGCCAGCTGCAGCTTTTGTTGTCCTCAGACCAACGGCTCTCTGGCCCAGGAACATCCACCACCGCTCCGCCAGAGGCCACGAGGGAAGAAATGGGATCTCCCCAGGGCTCCGGGCTCACCTTTATCTTCCAGCTTGTACTCTTTGTTGGCGGCATCGATCTTGTTGATGTAGAACTGCGTGGCTCGGGCGCTCAGCGAGTCCGGAGCGTGCTGGTACCCAGGGATGGCAGCTGCGGACAGGCAGGGACAGATCTTCGGTGGCACCGCCTGCCCGCCCTGCGTAGGGGCCAAGAATTTGCAGTGCCCCCACCCCCACCTCACATGCTACGGCCTTGCAGGGACACAACCGCGTGCCCGGTGTCCTTGACTATTTTTAGCAGGCGCCTGCCCCTGGCGAGCCGCGCTCCTCTCCGCCCGCCTGCCTTGCCCCTTCTCTGCACATTGCTGCCATCCTGAGACGAGTGTCTGGAAACGTGACAGCCGGGCGGCCGAGCGCGAGAGGCTGCTCCCGTGCAGCTGAGTCAGAGCGAGGGAAAGAAACGGAGGCGCTCACAGCCCCGAGGGGCTCAGCCTCCCACGGGACTCTGGCAGCCTCCCCGCGGCAGCCCAGCCTCCTTCCAAGTCAGGTCTTTGCTGTGCCGCACGGGCCCTGCCAGGGCAGGGCAGAGCGTGGGCCGGGAGGCATTTCAGGTGGGGCAGCGCCGCCGAAACGCGGCTCCCACGGCCTCCAGGATGCGCGCAGGGCTCTCCGGACCAAGCCCCACGGAGAAACCAGACGGGGCGACCTCCCAGCACAGCGAGGAAGGAGAATCGCTCTCCGCCTTGTCTGGGCTCCCGGCACAGAGCGGGTTAGCGCCGCAGCACCTCTTACCTTCGGGTTTGAGGGCTCTCTCGTAGGACGGCTCCTTCTCGCAGCAGCTGTCGCCCTGCGACTCCACGTGCTCGGAGAAGCCGGAATCCAAGCTCAGCAGGGAACTCCTGGCTGCCAGGACCTTGCTGCGGACGGTGCTGCCGTCACCCAGCTCTGGATGCAGCTCGGGCACGGCCGGCGAGAGCGGGGGCTCCTGCAGGAGGCCGGACGCCCTGTCCCCGTCCCCCAGCTCGGCGGCGGAGGTGGCGGCTGTGCAGCTGCTCTTGGCCAGGGGCTCCAGCTTGTCGGGGAGCAGCGGCTGCAGCCCCTGCTCCGGCGACATCCGTCCCAGCTGGAAGGGAGGCTGGAACACGCTGACCGAGTACCTGGGGCAAGGAGGGGACGGTCACGGCAGGCCAGGCGCGGGGCTGGGGTGAGGCAGAAGCAGCGCCCTTCCCTGCCCCCTCACCTTGCGTAGCCCTCCAGCAGCTGGGCCAGGCGGGCGTAGGTGAGGCGGGACTCCGGCACGCTGATGAGGAAGGGGAAACCGATGTTCTCAGGGCGGCACAAAGCCTTGTGGTCCGGCCAGTGTGTCTTCTGGCATGCCCTGAAACACACACACAGCCCCACTGAGCCCGGCGTCTGCAACCAGCCCGGCAGGAGCTCGGCGGGGCTGGAGGGGTGCGCCTGGGGTGAGGGGAGCGCTCAGAGCCAGACTGGCTCCGTCCTAAAGTCCCAAAGCCGGGCCCATCCCACCTCCTCCCCGTGGGTTGAGCTCTCCCATCCCACCCGTCAGAGCAGGAGACCCTCCCTCCGTCCCCGCCGGGCGCCCAGCCAACTCACACGTTGCAGTAACCGACTCGATAGCACCTCGTGCAGCGCCTGAGCTTCTCTTCCTCCGACAGCTGCTTCTTCTGGCAGGCCGCACACTTGGCGACGGGGACGCTGGGTACCTGCGGACGCTGCAGGAGAAAGAACCCATTTGGCACGGGAGGGCACCTGGGCAGGGTGAGTTCAGCCTCCCTGAGGGCCTCCCAGCAGTCCTCACCTCCCCCCCGCTTACCTGCTGGACCTGCAGCTCCACCACCCGCTCCTTGGCCAGCTCTGGGGACAGCACCTCGAAGCACAGCAGCAGGTCCGTGGGGGAGACCGTGTCGAGCGAGTGGGACGGCAGGAACATGCGGTGAAAGCGATTCTTGATCACCTGCCAGGAAAGCAGCGGGACGGGGCCACGTGAGGGCTGCCTCGTGCTCGTGGGCTGCCCCGCTCTTCCTCTCCTGAGGGAGCCCCAGACCTGAGCCCCCCCGTGAACTGCGGGGACAGCAGCACCACGGGGATGCTGTGCTCCGTGCCACCAGGGTGGCACCGCTTGCCCCACTGCAGTGTCTCAGCCCTGCTGAGCAGGGATCTGCCCGGCAGCACCCAGCACACGACATTGCCACCCGCGGACAGAATCCCCCCTGTGGAAAAGGGGCTGCTGATGGCAACATTTTCACCCAGGGGCACCCACAAGAGCAGCCCACGGCTTGCTGGCCAGCTGGGGCCCTCTCACCTCTGCCAGGCGCAGGTTCTCTGGTTTCACACGCACGCTGTGGGCCACCGAGTCAAGCACCTCCATGGCACTGGAGTTCTCCTTGCTGATACTCACGAGGAACTGCCACGAAGAAAGCGCCCCGTTAGTAACGCCGCACCAAGGCACGCGGGCCTTGGCTTAGCGCGAGGCTCAGCCCGCTGGGACAGGACCCGTGGCACCTCCAAGAGCCCTCTCAGGCTACCTCCCCAGGACGCTCAGGGTCCTTTACCTTGATAGGTTTCTTGTGCGGCTCCTTCGCGAAGTAGTAGACGGTCAGCACCTTCTGCTTCTGTGGGAGGGGCACGGGGAGGTACAGGAAGGGGTCGAAGGTGATGGACACCTGCAGGCACGAAAGCAGGCTCAGTACTGGGAACTGCTTGGGGCTGAGATCAGCAGGGCAGCAGTCCCAGCAGGCCTGAGATCTGGCCCTGCCCTGTGACTTGTGCTCCGAGGGTCTACGAACGGGGGCTGGAGCCTGAGGTACAGCCAGGACAGAGGCAGGGCCTCCAGAGCTGCCCTACCTTGGAACAGACCGGGCACACCAGCTTGGATTTGTACTGGCCCTGGAAGAGGTCCACAATGAAGGAGTCATTCCTCATCTTGTGCCGCTGCCAAGCCTCCTCAGCTACCACCTGCAGGGAGAAAGGGCTCAGCACCGCCCTAAATCACAGGGGACAGGGCTGCTGGGCAGCACCCAGCGCTCCCAGGGGCTTTGGGGGACATCTTTACCTCATCGGGCCTCCCATCCGAGTCAACGGTCTCTGTGTAGGGCTTGTTCTGGATGCGGTTGAGATCCTCGTGCAGGCCATCAAGCAGGAAGGCCATGAACTCCTGAGCATCGTGCTGGGCGTAGCCGGTGAACTGGCTGGCCTTGCTGGCCACGATCGCCTGGGGGAACACGGCCATCAGCCCTGCTTGCCCCACGCACAAATCCAGCTCGCAGAGAAGAGCGCCCGGCAGCTCCCGTGGAGCTTTGGTGCCTACCTTCAGTTTAGAGGGCTGGAAGGCATGGTGCGTGCCCTTCCACAGCGCTCGCAGCAGCATGGCAAAGCCGATGGCCAGGCGGCCCCCTGTCCCCAGCGGGTTGTTGTAGTTGATTTCCGACTCGAAGGACCGATCTGTAAGAGATGGAGGAGAGTGAGGGTGGCCGCGCCGTCCACGGGGCCGGGCTCCGCCGGGCTCCAGCCGTGTGCTCACCGTGGAAGTAGTCGCGCAGCTCCCGGGTGTTGGACAGCGACTGGATGACGCTGTTCATGAAGCAGGTGTTGCCCAGGTTCACCAGCCCCGTGAAGCCGGGCAGGCACACCTTCTTCTTCTCGTCCTCGTCCTCATCGTCCTCCACGCTCTCGGTGCTCACGGGGCTGTGCGTCATCGGCGGCACCATGCAGGTCGGTTTGGGCTGTCAAAGCAGAGCTGGGTGTGAGGGGTCTCTGGGAACACCGCAGGAACCTGACTGACCGAGGCACCCCTCAGACCGGGCTGGTCTGGAGCCACCGCACCATCTCCCACCCTGACAACTGCTGTCCCCAGCTCTGTCAGCTCTGACAGGAGCACTGCCACCTCCTCCTCCAGAACAGTTTGCCGGACCCCAGAGCAGCACCGAGGAGGATGGGCTCCAACAGGAGAGAAGAGCAGCCCCCCCACATCCCCCCCAGCCAGGTCAAACACGGCACAGCTCCACTCACCGAGGGGATGTGAGGCTCTTGCTTCACCGCCACGTGTTCTGGGGCTGTGCGGGCTGCCACTCCGTCCAGACCCCCATCCTCGACGCGTGGCTTCTCTTTGTCGCTGGCTCGGGCCTCCTCTTTGCTGGACAGGGGGTGCTGGTTACTGCCCGGGGGGGTCTTATCCAGAGGGGTAGGGCCTGTAGGCATGGCAACCTTTGCACCACCCACTGCACCTTAAAAAGGGGGAAGGGTGGGCCTGTGGTTAGCAGCACCACGGCGGGGCTGAGCTGCTCGGCCCACGATCACACACACACACACAGGCTCTCGCCCACCCCTCTTCCCGGTGAGGGAGGGGAGCAGCAGTGCCCTTCCCCAGCACTTGGCCCTCCTGCCCCGCTCCCGCTCATCCCTCTCCCTCCCCACAACCCCGTGCCAGAGGAGCCGGTGCCATACAGGCACTGCTGGAAGGCACCAAGAGAAGGAGAAGGCAGGGTGCAGACCTCGTGTGGCCGGAGCCTCCAGCCCGCCCCAGCGCTGGCTCTGGCGTTTCTTCAAGCAGACATCAATGCGAGACACCGTGAAGTTGTACGTGCACTGGTCCGGCTCAATGAGGTTCCTGCAGGACAGGCAGCGTGTGAGGAGTGCCCCAGACACCCCGGCAGCCTCAAAGATGCTAAAAAGCCTCTGTCGGGTAGGGCCACAGCTTCCTAACGAGTGTCAACCCCAAGGGGGGGCTCCACGAAGCAGGGCAGACGCCCCCGAGCCCAGGCACACAGCACGCAGAGGGTTCCCTGCCCCACAGATCCGTTCTGCCCTGGTGCACAAGTGAGCGTGTCCCGCACAGGCCGGCCAGCTGGGACCGGTTCCTGCTCCAGCTCTCAGCTCCCTCACCCCGGTGCTGGCTGGAAATCTGGGACCATACCTGAGCTTCACCTGCCACCGGAACACCGTGTGGGGCCCGCAACCAGGGTGGAGGCGAAGGAAGTTTACGTCGCTGCAAAGAAATCGGAAGCAAGTGAGAAGAGGTGAACGAACCGAGCGGCCGGGCTGCAGCCAGGAGCATCAGCTGGATGCCATCCCAAGGGGCGCTCGCACCTCGTCTGGAACACCAATGTGAAGTCTTGCTCCCGAAACAAAACCTTGGAAGTCTCCTTGTGAATCTCTTTCACGTAGACGTGCACCACCACCAGGTCATTGCCTTTCTCATACGAGTCATTCTTCACAAAGGTCAGGCTCACAAAAGGCTCCGGCTCTGAGCAAGGAAAGCCGTGGGGAGAGGTTAACTTGCAAGCACGGCCTTCCCAACCGGCCCGGCCTAGGGACACCCGCGGGCTCCAGCCACTCACCATCAGCTGCTGCTTCCAGAGCCACGTCGTCCTTGGACCAGTCCCTCTTCTCACCGTCTCTGCCCAGGGGAGGGGTGGCTGCGGGGATGGCCTTGGAGCTCTCCCCCAGGACGGACGCGCAGTCCCGGCCCCGCGAGGCCTCGGCGGGGCTGCTGGGCTGCAGGACTCTCTTCTCCACGCAGGTGGCAACACGGTGGGGGAACACCTCTGTGGTGGCTGCAAGAGGCGGCATCTCCACGGGAACGGTCTCCTTGGCCAAAACCACGGCCTTCCAAGGAAAAAGGAAGCGGTGAAGGAAGACAGCTTCACTCCAACATGCCCCAGCACACCCTCCGCAACTCCTCTGCGCTGCCCGCTGCTGTCAGCCAGGCAGGCACAGCCTCACCGTGCCCACACATCCCACCTGCCCCGCTTGGACCCCTTAGCTCCACAGCCTCATCCCAGCGACTGCAGGTTCCCTGTGCCTGCGGTGGGTAGCTACCAGCTCCCGGCCTGTATTTCACCCCATCCTCCACCACAGCCAGGCACCCAGCCCCACCCAAGGCGCCCAGGAGCCCATCTCATCCCGCAGGGACGCGTCTCTACACGAGGGCTGAGCGAGCACCGATCAGCCAGGTCCTCAGGTACCTTCTCCAGCGGTGGTGTGAGGTCGGCCAGGGCCGTGGGCGCATCGCCCTGGCTGGCTCTGCCGTTGCGGCGGCTGCCCGCCCTCCCGCCGTGCCCCTTGCTGGGCTCCACGCCGCCGGTGACTCTGGCGCTGGGCTCCTCTTCGCTTGGAGCCACTTTGAGGTAAACTGCCCGCTTGGCGCTGGGGCCACTCTGCGTCCCTGGGCTGGCTGGGCTTTTCCCTCCCAGGGCCTCGCTTCTTCCCTGAGCGCGCTTGGGGTTGGAGGGCTCCCGCCGGGTCCTCGGTGGCTCCGTGCTTTCGGCGCGGGGCTCTTCGGGGGCCAGCTCTGCAGCAGCAGCTTTCTCCTTCCCGTTCTCCCAGCACATGGCCCCTTTGGCCAGCTCTTTGGATCCATCCTTCCTTCTCTTCTGTGAAAAGCAGCGAGCACAACGGGGAGACGTCCAGGCAGCAGCGCCTCTCTCGCTCTTTGCCCAGAAGGCAGAGCTCCCCCCTCCTCCTTACCAGCAGCGAGGTCCAGGTGTGAAGCGGGATCTTCTTCTGAAGCACAAGCTGCAGGAAGTTGCCCTTCTTGCACTGGACCTTGCTGCAGGAGCCCTCGATCTCCTCATAGAACTGACAGCTCCACTGGCGCCCATCTGCAGGCAAAGAAGGAGGCACCTCAGGCGGCGGCCCACCCAACCCACGGCCCTCTTTCACCTGCCCCAGGGGCCTGAAGGGCGCTTGTCCAGAGCCCGGGAGCCTGCGGGCACGCTGCCACCACGCCCCACGAGCCTGCAGGGTAAACCCGAGGGAGCTGGCGTTGCTTTGCACATCTGGCTGGCCTCCTTCCCAGAGGGAAGGCGCCGTGTCTCCCTGCCCTGAGGGGCACAGACGCTTCTCCAAGGGATACCCAGCGCCGACTCGATCACCCCAGCGAGCGGGGGACGGCCGCGGGCACCTGTTCACTTGGCAGAGAGAAGCCGGATCCTGCCCCAGCCCTCCACCCTTCTTCTTTTACGCTGCCCTCGTATCGGCCTGGCTGAAACAGCGCCAGCCGATAGCGGGGCATCGCCTCCGAAGGAAAGGTTTTATGCTCGCCTGGAGCGGCCCCACATCCAGCCCGCAGCCACGCCAAGCCCCGCTGGGACAATATTTGCCGTGCCGCCCGTACCTGGCAGTTTGACCACGCAGTCGGTGTCGGTGAAAGCAGCGTCCACGTCCTCCACCTTCAGAGCCCCGCTGCCCAAGTTCAGCTTGACAATGATCTCGTCAGCATTTTGCTTCCAGTCCAGCAGCAGCTCTGCGAGAGGGAGGGAAGCGTTACCCGGCGCCCCGCGGCGCAGCACGAGCCCGGACGCACGTCTGCTGGGAGGAGGTCAGCACAGAGGACGCAGATCACGCCAACAAACCCAGACACCTGGAACCCGCTCTTATCAGGCCACCGACGAGGGCCCGAGCACGTGTCGCGGCAGGTCAGGTGAATCCCAGAGGGAACCAGAGAGCGGGAGGCAGAAAGGCTTGGCCCGGTCACGTGCAGCGCGGCGGCTGGGAAGAAGGGGCGGCTCCTGCCCACGGCCAAGCGATTGCTGCTTTCCCGGGGGACGAGGAAGCCGCAGAATGACTCTGGGGGATTCGAGTGGACTCTGACCGCAACCAGAAATTGCCACTTCCCTTTGCATATGCAAATCGGGCAGCTCGGTTGCAGTCATCAAGAGCACCGTGTTCCTGCCAGGTAGGCGCTGTGGAACAGGGGTGGGCCAGCCAGCGTGGCAGCAGCTTCTCCTCCAGGGAAAAAACGGAACAGCGGCATCCCTCCCTGCAGGCAGGGCCCCGACAGGTGCCTGCCAGGCTCCAGGTCTGGCCAGGCGGCATCCTAAAATCTTCAAGGCAAAAAAAAGCCATCGTTTCCTTCGTGTCCGATCGGTTTAGTTCTACTTCCTGTCCTGGGACGGGGTGCTGCTCTGGCTGTCCCGAGGGGGGGACCTGGAGCCAAGGCAAAAACCGCCAGCACCTGATGGTGACACGGCCCGGGAGCTTTCCAGCGGGAGGACGCCGGCAACAAGACGTCCCGGGGCTGTGCTCAGGGCCGCGGTGACACCCGGGCCAGGAGCCGCCTGCCACGCGCCCCGGGCCTCTCCTTCCCTGCCACACGCGCCCTGCTCCGGGAAGGCTGCACCCTGTTAGGAGCGCGGGGCGAGGCAGCACCGGGGTTAGTTCTGCCGAGCGGAGAGCACAGGACAACGACGGGGTGAGAGCTCCGGGTCCCTCGGCAAGGGCGCTCGGTGGCCATGCACTGGCAGCCGCCGCACACCTCCACTTACCCTCCTCCGAGTCCCTCTCCCGGGGGGTCTCAGCCTGCTCGGGCTCAGGGCGAGACACTGGTGGGCAGAGAAGCAGAGCGCAGGTGGGTGCGGCGTTCCGGCACCTCAGGGCACGGGCTGGCACTCCGACACCCCAAATATCAGCCGGCACCAGCCTTCCGCCCAGGATTTCCATTCCGCACGTGCTGCTCGTTTCCTTCCTCTGCTTCCCGCCTCCCCTGAAGCTCTGAGCCCTGCCCACAACAAACCAGACCCCACCGCGGGTGCCGTGCCCCCCACACCTCTGCTACGGGAGCAAAACAAGCTCGCTGCGCCGGGCGGACAGCGCTGCTTCGAGGCGTGTCTGGCTGCAGAGCTGGTGGTAACGGGGCTGCGAGCCCTGCCAAGTCTCTGCCGGGCCACAGAGGAGAGGCTGTGCCTTGATCCTACGCAGAAAACCCGGTGTTTGGTCGTGCTCAAACCCTATTTTGCTGTAAGGAGAGAACCTGGCAGCACAGCTGCACTTGAACATGCCCATTGCTGCACAACCTGCCAGCGTCCAGGGCTAAAACTTCCCTGAGCTCAGGCTGGGGAATCGAGCAGGTCCCGATTAGGACCTGACACCTAATCCCTGCTCCCTGCAGCAGCCCCCGGGCGATGTGCTGCGTGGGCGAGGGTGTCAACGCGACAGCACCTTGTGCAGCACACAACCAGGGACACCGGGAGCTGCGGTCTCCACCCCAGAGCACCCACGGGGCTGTCGTTGCCCTCCTCGGCAGGCTCCAGGGCAGGAGGAAATCTCCCTTGCCCACCGCAGCAGCTGCTGGAGCCAGCCTGCCCCAGGCACAAAGGGGAAGGAGGCAGCACAGCCCACGCCGCAGCCCCCCGTGAGGGCAGGAGCCCGTCCACGCCACGTGTGGGTGCCCCGAGAGGCGGCACAGCCCCTGCAGCGCGAGGAGGCAGCAGCGCCGTGCTCGCAGCGCCCTGGGGAGCGCAGCCCAGCGTTCCGGCGGCGCTCGCGAAGCGCTCTTTTACCTTGGCCCATAAATCACCGGGTTATTTTGAGGTTGCAGCGGTTGGAACGCAGAATCCCGGCCATGCGCCGGGGCCACGGGGCTGCAGGAGGAGGAACCCGTGCCGCCTCCCGCCCAGCGCAGCAGCCTGCACCCGGGGCGCTTTTTGTCATCGGATCCGCAGCGGCCGGGGAGGGAATTGCTGGGGAGCGCCACGGAAGGTGAGGCAACAGCCCCACCCGCAGGCTCTGCGCCCAGAGGGTGCTGGCAGCAGCCGGGCGCTGCCTGCGGCACCCAGGCTGGGAAGCAGAAGCGCGTCCGGCTGCGAGGGCACCCGCAGGCCCCCGGGGAGCTCCCCCCGGCCAAAAGCAGCGACTGGAAACAGCCACCGCCGGACCACGAGGGCAGGGAGCCGACCTTCCTCGCAGCCCCGGGGCTAAGCGGCACCCGAGAAAGGAGGTTACAGGTCCGGGGAGGACACGGTGCCAAAGAGGATCCCGTCGCGGGGCTACGGCAGCCGCAGGAAGCGATTAGCTAAATCTGCTTATCCCGCGGCAGATGGCGGAGGGATCCCACCCCGGGGGGCCAAGAAGCCACGGCGCCGGGGGCTCTCACCTTCCTTGCTCTCCTGGTTGGCTCGATCCTTCTGCTTCTTCTTGTTGGTGGCGTCGTCCAAGCCCCGAGACACTCTCCTCTGGCCGGGGGCATTGGTGCTACTGGACATCTTCAGCCGTTTGGAGGACACAAACGGCCCGCCGGGGTCGGTGATGGAGTCTGGGTCAGGGGTGCGACGTTTTCTTCCTGGCCCAGCTATCTTGGCGACTCTCTGTGGTCAAACTCTCTGGCAAGGAACTAGTGGCCTAAAGAGAGGAGAGAGGAGGTGTGGCAGGAGGAGCGGACAGAGGAGGCCCAACGATATCAGGACCCGCTCCCTGCCCCGGTGCCGAGCCTTCCGGGGCCAGTGCCCTGGCGTGACCTGAAGGAAAAGCCAAGCTGGGCGCAGGCACCCACCTCACCGCAGCTGCTGCAGCACTTGCTGCAAAAGCGAGGGCTCCTCAGACCCCCAGGACACAAGCCTTGTGTACCTGGCATGCGTTACAAACCTTGAAAGCAATCATCACGCTCATGGCTAACTCCAGCAACAGCTCCCAGGGGAGCAGGGGAGTTCAGGGGAGCCCCTGAGCCACACAAGCCAGCCCCAGGGGTCAGCGGGGACAGCCCGCCCCGCAGCTCGGGGCACGGGGCAGGTCAGCGGCTATTTTGGTCAGACGGTGCCCGCGTGAGAGGCCGGCAACGGGAGGGAGAACCGCCCTAAGAAGGAAGCGGGGGGAGAAGCAGCAGGCCTGGGCCGCTCTCTCTCCTGTGCCAGAGCGAAGCAAGGCTCCCTGGCACGGCCCGAGCTCCTCCCTCCACCCACCAGCACGGCGGCCCCGTGCGTATTCATCTCCCTGCGGGTTTACAGACAGCGCCAGCGGGGCCGGGTGGAAACAAGACACCCGCGCTCGGCGTGCCTGGCGAGAGGGCCGGGTGTGCCCTCCCCGGCTGGGTCTGCGAGCTGCAGGACCCAGAGCCCGGCTGCACTATCGCAGGTGTTCAGCACAGAGGAGAGCTGCCGCGGCCTCCTGGAGACATCCCCGTGGGGACGGAGGCAGCAGAGAGCTGGGAAGGCGTCCCTGAGCCTGACACACCTTGCTCCGGCCTGGTTCTGCTCTGCCTGGCTCTCCTGCAGCGGGAGCAGCCGTCCCGACACGGGTCACTCTGTCACCCCTGTGCGTGGAGCTGACAGCCCTGCTCGGGGGTGGCCGCAGGGAAGCTCAGGTGGAGCTCACGGCAGGGCTGTTTGTGTTCCAGAAGCACTCGTGGCAATGAGCGGCCACAAACCTCGAGTCACAGCCGCCAGACCCCGGTGCAAAGCCATGGCACGCAGCCTGGCCCCACGGCAGGCTCTGCACCCAAAGCGTTTCTCTTCGGGCCGACCTGCCCCAGCCACCAAGAACCACCGAACCCAGCTCCAAAGCTCAAGTGCTGGGTGCCCCCTGCCCGCCTGCCATGTGCAACCCCAAACCCCACAGCAGGGAGGCCTGAAACAAGCCGGGAAGGGGATGCTGAGCGAGACCCCGCAGTCAGCCCAAGGGGGGAAGGGAGCAGATGCGGGGCAGCAGCGGCACCACCCCGTGAACGGAGGGGTCCGTTCACCCCCCTGGGTCCCGCCGTAAGGCAGCGGCACCGCTGGATTTGGCCACACCACGGGGCCAGAAGGGACCCGGCAGCCGCAACCCCCGCGGCGCTGAGCGGGGCCGGGCCCCACGGCAGGGCGCTGCCAGCCGCTGCGCGCCGCCTCCCAGCGCCAGTCCCCGCTCGTGTCACGGCGGGCGGGCCGCACAGCGACTCCCCGGGGCGGAACACGCTCAGCCCGGCTCGGTAACCGCGGGCGAGCCGTGCCCGCTGCCTGCCTTTTGTTCCGGGGGACAAACCCCGGAGGAGCGGCAGCCGCCGCTTTAGACGGGACCAGGCCCCGCCGCTTCCAAAGGCAGTGAGCTCCGAGAGGGATCCCCGCGGCCCTCCCCGCCCCCCCCGCTCCCCTCAACCCCCTCCCGGCTCCTCCCGGTGCTCCGCGGCCTGCCCCGGCCTCGCCTCACCGAGCCGGCGGCCGCGGGGCTGAGGTGTGGAGGAGGCCGGCGGCGGGGGGGTGGGGGGGGGGGAGGGGGAGAGGCGGCGCCGCCCGCCCCCGAGGTCCCGTCCCGGTGCCCGCCCCCACTCACGGCCCCGCCGCTCCGCCCCGCCCCGCGCGGCTGGCACCGAAGTTCCGAGCGGGCCCCGCTCCGGAGACAGGCCCGAGCCCGTGACGCACTTCCGGAAGCCGGCGGGCGGCCCCACGTGACGGGGGAGAGTAAAGGGAAGGGAATGGGCGGCCGAGTCACGTGACGGGGGCCCCGGGGACCCGCCGCCGGTTCGGCCCCTCGGCCCCGCCCCGCGGCGCCGTGGAGACGGCGCTCGCCGTGACGTCATCGCGGCGCTGCCCGGGGGATACGCCCACGAGGGCGGGGCCCGGCCCGGGGCGTCGCCATGGCAACGGGGCGGCCTGCCGCGGCCTGGGCCTGCTGAGCCCGGTGCCACCAGCGCTGCCGTGTGCCCTGGTGTCATCTAACGTGTCCCCCAGTGCCACCAGCCCTACTGTGCTCCCAGTGTCACCAGCCCTGCCATGTCCCCTAATGCCATCTGCCATGTCCCGCAGTGCCGTCAGCCCTGCTCTGTCCCCCAGTGTCACCTGCCTTGTCCCCCAGTGTCACCAGCCCTGTCCCTTAGTGTCATCAGCCCTGCCGTCTTCCACTGCCACCAGCCTTACTGTGTTCCCGGTGCCACCAGCCCTGCCATGTCCCCTAGTGTCATCTAACATGCCCCCCAGTGTCACCAGCCCTGCCCTGTCCCCCACTGTCACCTACCATGTCCCCCAGTGCCACCAGCCCTGCCCTGTCCCCAGCCACCCCCAGCCCTCCCACCCCGTGTGCCACATCCCCGTGCCTGTAACCTGTCTCCCACGCTGGACCCTCCATCCACAGCCCCTCAGCCGAGCCCCAGTCCCCCTCTGTCACCTGTCCCCTCCCTGTCACCCGTGCCCACAACAGCCCTACCTGTCCACCCTTGGCCCCACATCGAGCCCTGGCTGCATGGCGGCACCCAACCCAGGGGTGATGAGGCCAATAAGGTGTGAATAAAAGCCATGACGTGGCGCAAGGGACTCTTGCTCAGTAGCTTTATTCACACGTGGCGTGCCCACGGCAGGGGCAGCAGCGGGGCTGGGGGTGGCAGGGCATCCATCACTGGCAGGTGTTGTAGATCTGGACCTGCTGGTTGATGGTGGCCAACACCTCCCTCATCCTGGCCTCCAGCTCGCCCAGCTGGGCCGCCTTGGCGTCCAGCACCACCTCATTCTGCTCGTACTTCTTCTCCAGCACTGCGGGGGACAGAGAAGGGGGGGGATGAGTGACAACAGCCCCTTGCCACATCTCCCCCAGCCCAGCTGCCCTCCCCAGCCTCACCTTGCAGCTTCCTCAGCTTGCCCTGGGCGTCCTCCAGCAGCCCGGCGGCCTCCTCACGCAGCTGCTGCGCCCGGTCGCCCGCCTGCCGCGCGCCCTGCGCCCGGTGCTGCACCAGCTCCTGCGCCGCCCGGTACCGGTCCCGCAGCGGTCCCTCAAGCACCTGCTTGGCCTCGCCAGCACGGTCCCGGGCAACGCTGGCTGCCTCCTGGGCACGCGTGGCTGCCAGGCTGTTGTTGGCACGCTTCACCTTCAGGGTGTCCGTCTGTCTCTCCAGGAGACCGACCCGCTCCATGGCGGCGGCCAGCTGCTGCTCCGCACCCACCGCCTGCGCCTGCATCTGGGGAGGGGTGGTGTCGGCGTGTCCCCAAGTAGGGATGGGTTTTGGGGTGCCAGGGACTGAGGGCAGCAGGGAGTGTCCTTACCGTGCCAATGGTGCTCTCGCTGTGCTGGATGTCGGCTGCGGCGCTGCGCAGCGCCTCCTCGGCCATGCCCTGGGCTCGCTGCGCGTCCTCCAGCGCCTGCTGCACCGCCTCGGCTGTACCCCGCACACCCTCTGCCCGCAACCTGCAGCCGGGGCGGCAAGGCATCAGCGTGAGCCTGCGTTGGGTCCCACTTGGAGCCATGTCCCCACGTCACCACGCTCACCTGGCCCTCTGGGCGTCCTGCAGCAGCTGCCCAGCCTGGCGCACGTCGCCAGCCGTCTGCTCCAGGATGGCGTCCACGCTGGCCAGGCTGCGCACCCGCGCCTTGATCTCCTCAGCCAGGCGGTGGATCTGGGCCGGCGAAGCAGGCAGCGACAGCTCCAGCACCCGGCTGGCCACCACCTCGATGCTCTCGGGATCAGCTCCCTCCTCTGTTGGGGGGAGCCATCAGTGCCTGCCGTGCCACGCGGTGCCCCAGGGTAGAGGGAACAGCGTGATGGTGGTGGAGGGCAGCCATGGTTGAAGTCATGGAGCAGGGGTGTGGGGCAGGAGGTGCAGCATGGTGCAGAGCAACCCAGTGCTGGGCAGGGGCAGCCGTCCCCCACAGCACACCGGCACTCACGGCTCAGGAAGGCCTTGACGTGGCTGATGAGCTCCCGCAGCTCCTTGTTGGAGAGCTCCACGCGGGCCCTGGTCTGGTTCGCCTTGTCCAGAGCTGCCTGTGCTCGCTGCCGGGCTTCATCCGCCTTTCCCTTGGCCTCAGCCACCTGGGCAGGAGTAGAGACCCTCAGCACCGACACACATGGCCACACCACCTGCTTCTACTCATGCCCTTGCAGCACGCACCCGGTGGGACAGCTGGGCAACCTCGCTGGCCGCGTGCCGCAGCTCCTCCTGGGCATGCCGCGCTCGGTCCAGCGCGCTGTCAGCCTTGGAGACAGCTCCGCCGCAGCTCAGCCCCCCGCAGCGCCGTGTCCCGTCCTCGTCCCGGCACCCAGCTCCCCCACAGGGGCTCTCAGAGCAGGGCACGTCACCTGTGGCACCGCACACCTGCAAAAGGCAGGCGGGCTTGAGCCATCCCCAGGCACCATGCCCCGCTCCCGTTCCCATATCCCACCTTCTCGTTGAGGGGGTGCAAGCTCAGCTCCTGTGCCCTTGCCGCCAGGTCCGTCAGCGCCCGCCGGTTGGCCGCGTTCTGCCGGTTGAAATTGTCGCGTCGGCTGGCCAGGAGCTGCTCGGTGCGGCGCCGCGTGGCTGCCGAGGTGCTGACGGGGCTGGGCACGGCGCGGGTGGAGGCATCCGCACGTTGCTCGGCCTCCTGCGACTCCCTGTGAGACTGGCGGATGCTGTCGAAGGCACCTGAAGGAGGTGGGGGCAGCGTGAAAGCCCTGTCCACTGCCCCGGCATCCCTGCGTGGGACCCCGGTGTGGCTCACCGAGGAAATTGGAGGTCTTGAGAGCGTGCAGCCGCTGCCCCAGCTCCTGCAGGCTGTGGTTGAGGACACGGGCGCCCCGGTCCACGGTGCCCAGCACGTGGCTGGCTTTGAAGTTGGCGTCCTGCGCCGCTGTCAGCTCCCCCTCCAGCCGTGTCAGCCTCTCTGTGGCCCCCTCAATCTGTCGCCTGCAAGGGAAGGAGGTGACAACCCCACCATCGAGGCTGCCCGGGGAGCCATGCCCAGCACCGGGTGCTCACCGCAGCTCCTCCGTGGCATGCGTCAGGTAGGCGGCAGTAGCAGCAGTGGCGTTGCGGGCAGCCACCACGGCGTGCACGGTGGCCAGACTCTCCTCCAGCTGACGGAAGGTGCCCTCGAAGGCTCCAGCGGCTCCGGTGTGCTGCAGGAGGCTGACCCGCTGCGCCAGCGCCCGGGTACGGGCAGCCAGGTCCTGCACCACCCGGTCCCAGTCCCCGAAGCAGGGGTGGCAGGGCTCGCAGGCGGGGAAGGTGCCGGCAAAGCCCCGGGCGCACTGGTCGCAGCGGACGCCCGAGACGCCGGGTCGGCAGTCGCAGTGCCCGCTGCCGCGGTGGCACTGGGCGCTGGCGATGCCGCGGGGGTCACAGTCACAGGCTGCGGGGAGAAGGGGGTCAGGGTGCCATGAGGCACGGTGCAGCTCCCCTGCCCGCCCCGGCTCTCACCTCGGCACTGCAGCCGCGGGTCGCCCCAGTGCTGCTCCTGGCAGTCGGCGCAGGTCCGTCCCCCGAAGCCCGGCCGGCACGAGCACTGCCCCGTGAACTGCAAGACACGGCGCGGCCGAGGCTGGCACCCCCATCCCCACCCCGTCCCTCCGAGCCCCCGTCCCCGGGGCGTCTCACCTGGTTGCAGGCGGGTGACAGGGCGTGCTGAGGGTGGCAGGCGCAGGGCTCGCAGCCCTGCCCGCTGCCCAGGTTCCAGAAGTTGGGGCTGCAGCGGTCGCAGGCCTGGCCCTCCACGTGGGGCAGGCAGCGGCACTGCCCGCTCTGCCTGTCGCACTGGCAGTGCTGCGGCCCGCAGGTGCTGGGGTCGGTGCCCAGCGCGTTGCAGGAGCAACCTGGAGCCAGAAGAAAGGCTGAATGGGGAAGGGGATGGGGATAGGAAGAGAAGGGGGAGGAGACTGGGATGGGGGCACAGGTGGGGTGGGATGGGGCAGGATGGAGACAATTTGGACGAGGATGGGATGAGGACAAAATGGGGATGGAGGGCGGACAAAATGGAGTGAGGGCGGCAACGGGTGGCAACGGGGGTGGGAGTGGGCACGAGGTGAGGATGGGGACAAGGGTGGGGATGGGGGAGCAGTGCTGGGGCTGGGAAAGGAGACGGGCCAGGCTGATCTCAGCACGGCTGTGTGTGCTCACGCCTGCAGCTGTGCCGCGTGGCATCCCCGTAGAACCCGGGCTGGCACTCGGCGCAGTGGGGCCCTGCCGTGTTGTAGAGGCAGCGCAGGCAGCGTCCCGTGCGTCGGTCGCACGCCTCCGGATCCGTCATGTCGATGTTGTCGTGGCACTGGCAGGGCAGGCAGTGCCCGCCGGGCTGCAGCGGGTCCCCGTAGTACCCGGGTGCGCACTCGTCGCAGCGGGGACCTGCGGGCACAGAGCGTTGGGCACTGACTGGGGACGGTGACGGGGACACCGAGCGTGCCGTGGCGGGCACCCACCTGTGTACCCAGGGCTGCAGTGGCACACAACCTGCCGGGAGTGCCCGTCCTGGTAGCAGGAGGCGGCGAAGTGCCGGGGACTGCCGGGCCCTTCGGGGCAGGGGCAGGGCCGGCACTGCTGGCCGGAGCCCAGCGCCGGGTTCCCGAAGTGCCCGTTGGCACACCTGGGGGCGGGCGGTCAGCAGGAGCCGGGGCTGCCC
The DNA here is from genome assembly GCA_011076525.1 of Nettapus auritus. Lineage (NCBI taxonomy): Eukaryota > Metazoa > Chordata > Aves > Anseriformes > Anatidae > Nettapus > Nettapus auritus. The sequence goes on along the minus strand of CM021776.1, from coordinate 12,296,892 downwards.
GCAGCACCCGGCCCCGGTTTGGGCACGTATCCTGCTTACCTCTGGCACCTCTCACCATCCGTGTGGTCGCGGCAGCGCAGGCAGCTGCCCGTCCGGGGGTTGCAGTCCTCGGCGTGCCCGTTGCACTGGCAAGGCCGGCAGGCGGGGAAGCCCCAGTGGCCCGGCTGGCAGCGGTCGCAGCGCGAGCCGTGGGCGCCCTCGTGGCAGGGACACTGCCCTGTGGTGCTGTCGCACACGGTGCTCACCGAGCCCTCGCTGCTGCACTGGCAGGCTGGAAGGCACCCAAGCGTCTGCCCCCAGGCTGTGGAAGCCGGCACGCTCCCCGCACCCCCCAGCTCCGCAGCGCCCAGGCTGAGCTCCGGGCACGGCCCCAGGCACTCACCTCGGCACCCGCCGGGCCCGAAGCCGAAGGTGCCCGGGGAGCAGCGGTGGCAGCGCCGTCCCACGACGTTGGGCTTGCAGCGGCACTGCCCGCCCTGGGGCTGGCACTCGGCGCTGAGCGAGCCCTGGGGGTCGCAGAGGCAGGCTGCGGGCACAGAGCAGGTGAGTGCCGGCCACCGCTGCGGGCCGCGGGGCGAGCGGGGCCGTACTCACACAGCGCCCCGTCGTGCAGGATGGCCGAGAGGCTGTGCAGGAGGCCGGAGCAGGGCTCGGCCACGGGAGCCTGCCCCACGGCGTGGAAGTGCTGAGCGCAGCGGTACCGCTCGAAGGTCTCCCGGCGTCCCATGGCGCCGGGGTCGCCCGCGATGAACATCTCCATGGAGGAGTAACGGGGCAGGAGCACCAGCTGGGGGAGGTCAGCGGGACGTCACCTTGTTTCTCCCCACGTCCCCTCATGCTGCGCCCTGCACAGCACCCCCATGCCCCCGCGGGGTGCTGTGCCCCATCCCGGACCCACTCACCGAATCGATGAGCACGCTCGCGGTGGAATCCTGCCGAGCCGTGGCACAGCCCAGCTCCAGGCGCAGGGTGTAGGAGACGCCCCGCTCCAGGCAGATGGGCTGGGGCAGCACCACGTGCCTGGGGGAGCAAAGCACAGCCCGGGCAGCTGGGTGCCTCCTGCCAGCCCCGGCTCAGCACCGCCCCGGTGAGACGCTCACCTGGCACCGGACGGGAGGCTGGTGGAGAGCTGGTCATCAGCCGGGATGGTGTTCCCGCACGGGCTGCTGGCGGAGACGGGGCTGGGGCGCAGCACCCTCACCCGCACCTCCTTCCAGGGCTCCGGGTGCTGCAGGCAAAGAACGGGACAAAAATTACTGCACCAAAAGCCCCACGGCCGCTCCTTTGGACATGCACCGGCCAGGGCTCACCTGGGGCTCGTAGCGGATGATCACGTCGTACTCCATGGAGAAGGGCACGTCGCTCACGTGGAACTCCAGCCAGCTGCCCTCCTGCACGCGGGCAAAGCCCGTCCCTGTCCACGAAGCCGGGCGACCCGCGGGGGGCTCGCGCTCCACCACTGAGCCCTGGGGTGATGGACATCGTGAGATGGGACCCCAAAATGCACAGCCCGGCTGCTGCCTGATGGGGCAACCGGGCCAAGCAGCATCTGCCGGCTTGGGGACCCTGCAAATGTCCCTCGTGGTGCCCTGCTCAGCCTGCATGCCCCACCAGGGACAGCTTTGCCCCTCACCTGGTGCAGCCGGGCATCCTCAGCCTCGTAGGTGTAGTGGTCCAGGTTGATGCGGTAGAAGCCAGGCTCCACTTGCCCGCACTGCCTGCCCACCACGTGGCTGCGGCACCGGCACTGCCCCGTCTCCACGGCACACCTGGCACCCCGGCGGCACCGTCAGCGCCCTGGGGCCAGCAGGGACACCCTTCACACCCTCTGCTGTGATAAAACTCACAGGTTGTCGCGAGCACCTCCCACGTCGCAGTCGCAGGGCCGGCAGCCCGGGAGATCGTGGCTGAGAGCCCAGTGCTCGGGCTGCGGAGAGCGAGGGCGTCAGGGAGAGGCTGGCCGCGGTCCCACGGCACCGAGCACCGTGCACAGCCCCTGGCACGGCCCCTGGCACTCACCAGGCACTGGTCGCAGTTGCGCCCGGTCACCAGCCGCTTGCAGAGGCAGTCACCGCTGACGGGATCGCACCGACCGCCCTCCGCCACCGTGCCGCGGGGGTCACAGCGGCACCCTGCGCAGAGACCCCGTGGCACCCAGCAGCACAGAGCCACGCGCTCGACACCAGCGGGTGCCCCCCCAAGCCTCCGGAGCCAGCCCCCGGCCCCGGCGGCGGTACGTACGCTGGCAGCCCTGCGGGTTGGCAGCGCTGAGCCCGAAGAAGCCGGCTTTGCAGCGGTCGCAGCGGGGGCCCTGCACGTGCTCCTTGCAGCGGCACTGCCCCGCGATCAGCCCCCGGGCCGGGTCGTCGGCGCCGTCGCACAGCCCCCCGTCCAGGGAGCCCTCGGGGTCGCAGTCGCAGGCTGGGGCACGGGCAGGGTCAGCACCCGGACCCCTCGTGCCGGCCCCACACGCCTGTGACGCCGGGGCCAGGCGCAGCCTTGTCCCACCCCGTGCACCCCCGGTCCCTCCCCGCAGCCCGGCTCCGACCTCGGCACACGGCGGGGTCCCGCAGGTCCTTGCTGGGGTCCTTGTAGTAGAAGGGCTTGCAGAGGTGGCAGCGGCGGCCCATGGTGTTGTGCTGGCAGCCGTCACACACGGCCCCGCTGCTGTTCCCCGTGGCCAGGAACACGGCCATGTCGAAGTGGCAGCGCCGCGAGTGCTCGTTGCAGTCGCACCCTGCGGGGACGACACCGCGCCATGGCACGCGGCACCCCCAGCCCCCAAATCCTCCACCAGCAGCAGCACCCCCAGTCCCAAACCCTGAGCCACCACACACAGGGTGCCAAAACCCACAAGCAGACGTGCAAGGACCCCAAATCCCCTGGCACAGCACGCAGGACCCCGTTCTGCACAGGGCACGGGGCACTCACGGCGGCAGGCGTTGGTGCTGGAGCCCTTGGCTGGGCGCCAGGGCAGGTCATGGTAGAAGTCCTCGCAGCGCTCGCAGTTGAGGCCCTGCGTGTGGTGCTTGCAGACGCAGCGCCCGTGCACCTGCCGGGACACCGCGGTGAGGGGCTGCGGGACCGTGCACCGCACCCGCCCCACTCCGGCAGGGCACAAGGGCCACTGGCTCGCCTACCATGCCGTCGGCGGCGGTGGGAGCCCCGCTGAGCGGGGCGCACTCGGAGGCGTGCCCGTAGCAGAAGCAGTTCCCGCGCAGCACCAGCTCGTACAGCGCGTAGTAGTACTTCTCCCGGATCTCCCGCCGCGAGTCCAGCAGGTCGTCCCCCAGCGTGTGCAGCTTGGTGAGGTTCACCCGCAGGTTGGTGACGCGCAGCAGGTCTGGGCAGGGCAGGCGGCAGCGGTGGCACCAGGCTGCTCACGGCTCCGCTTGCCCGTGCCCCCTGCGTGGCATCGCGCCGGGCTGCGCATGGCCGAGCGCCGTGGGGCTCCCGTGCCCGCGGTCGCTGCGCCGTGCGCAACGCGCCGGGGTCTCCGCAGGGCAGGACGGCTCCCCGGGGACTGCAGCTTCCCAGCATCTCGGCCCTGCAGATTCCTCTCCTTTTGCTCCCAGCCTAAATTTAGCCCTGGCTGGACGATTAACCCACGGCGTCCTGCGCCTGCTCGGATTACTCTGCCCGCTACCAACCCCGTCCTGTGCATCTGCTGGGCGCGGGGCTGGGCACCTGCACGGCCGCCTCGTCTCCCTCCGCTGGGCACCCCGCAGTGCCACACTGCCACCCGCACCCCGGGGCCAGCTTACAGCCCCATGGGCTGGCTCCGTCCCCAGCCCGCCGTGGGGCTCAGGGCGAGGGGAGAGCAGCCAAAATAGCGGCACCCAAAATAGAGCAGACAGGCGGGAGCCGGGGCTGGAGACTCACCCTGGATGGCAGGGCTGTAGGGGTCGCGGATGGGGATGGCGGGGTCCAGCACGCGGTAGATCACCTGCAGGGAGAAAGAGGGCAGTGAGGGGCTGGCAGGGTCCCCAAACCATCCCTTGGCACTGCTGGGGACTCACCTCCCCCTCGGTGGAGGGCTCGATGTCCGAGTAGCGGGACTCGCAGACGACGTCGTCGATGCGGCGCGGGGGCCCGCGAGGGACGTGGGGGAAGGCGGCGGCGCAGTCGTAGGCGAAGTAGCGGTACACCTTCCAGCTGCGCCCGAAGTCGGCCGAGCGCTCCACCAGCATGGCAGCGGGGCGGAAGGTCTGCGGGGCACAGAGCTGGGACGGGCGCCCGCGGGCTGCGGGGTCCCTCCTGTCCCGTCCCCTCCTGTCCCCCCCCGGCACCCACCTTGAAGGTCATGATGAGGTGGGTGAAGTGGAACTCAGCCTCCAGGTCCAGCTGGATGCTGACGTGCTCCACGCCTGCACGGGGGTGGCACCCGTGACTGCGGGACCCCGGGGGACCCCGGCAGCCGGGGCTGGCCCTGCCTGGCCGTGGCGCAGGGGCGTCCGCGCCGGCTGAGTCACGGCTTCCTCGGCGTGGGAGGACGGGAAGCGGAGCCCCCCAGGGACGCCCCGCCGCCCCCGCCGGGCGCTCACCGTTCTCCGACTGCCACCAGGCTTTCTTGGGGCGGGGGGCGAAGGTGGTGACCACGTTCTCGATGCGGTGGCTGTCGGCGTTGCTGCGGGCGTCGTAGGGGCGCCGCGAGTCGCAGACGAAGCACTTCTTCTCCTCCTGCGAGCGGCACGGGACGGGGTTGGCGGTGACCCCGAGCCGCCAGCCACCCGGTCCCGCGTCCCCGTGCCGCTCACCTGGAGGTGGCTGACGATGCAGTAGGGCTGGGGTCTCCGCAGCCCGCAGGTGGACGAGGCGCTCAGGCGGGAGGCTCGCCCCACCAGCAGGTCCCCGGTGGCCGGGTAGCAGCTGCCTCGGGCGCAGCCCTGGGGGGCGTCGGGGGCGGAGGCGGCTCCCCCGGGCCCTGCGTGGGCAGGGGGCTGCTGAGGCCGGGTCCCCCCTTCCCGGTCCCCTTTCCCCGGCTGCTCCCGGGCCGGGAGCGCAGCCCTGCCGGGGCCCCTTCCGCGACCGCCCGGAAATGCCCCGCCGGGACCGGACCCCCGCCCGCCGCCGTGCCCCGTTCCAGCACCGGGAGGGTCCCGGGGGGGTGTCCCGGGTGGGTCCCGGAGGGGTCCCGGGCCGGGGGCCGCGCACTCACCGGCCACCAGCGGGGCGAGGAAGAGGAGGAGGAGGAATGCGGCGGGGGCGCGCATGGCGGCGGGAGGGAGCGCGCGGGGGAGCGCTGGGCAGGTGGCACCCGAGGGGGGGTCCGTGGGGTGCCGGGGGGGTCCCGTGGGGTCCCGCCGCCCTTCTCCGAAGTTGGCCGCGGGCGCAGCGCTCGGGGCTGCGCGGACGGCGCGGGGCGGGTCCCGGCAGGGGCGGCCCACGCGGGGCCGGGCCGGGGCCGTGCCCGCCCTGCCGGAGGCGGGGGGCTCCGCGGGGATCGGCCACGCGTGACCGCGGCGTGGGGATGGGGGGGGGAGCGGGCGAGGGGCAGCGAGGGGCCGGACACTGGCAGCCGGGGCTCAGGGCTTTATTTGCAGGTGCAGCCGCGCTACAGACGCCCGCGGGCTCTTTCCACGCGGCGTGGGGCCGTGTCCCGCGTGGGGCCGGGAGGGTTGCTTGGCACGGCCCGGCACGGCGCGGCGGAGCTCCCTAGCAGGTGGCGTAAGCGTTGGCCCGCTCCTGGATCTCCTGCAGCAGCCCCGAGACCTGCCGCTCCAGCGCCTGCAGCTGCGTCGCCTTGGCCGTCATCGCCTGCTCGTTGGCCCCGAAGTGCTGCTCCAGCTCTGCGGGGACAGGCAGCGTGGGCGCAGCGCGGGTGGCACCCCCCCGTCCCTCCCCACCACCCTCACCCACGGGGACGCGTCCTGGGGTGTGCCGGGTGGGATGCCGGGAGCACGAGGGGAGACGTGCAAGGGGAAGTGGGCACCGAGCGGGGTCCGGGTGATGGGGAATTGCCCGCCCCGTGTCGCCCCCTTACCTTCCAGTTTTTTCTTGCTGCTGTTGGCCTTGTCCAGGAGGTCCCGGGCCTCCGCCGTCAGCTGCGTCACACGCTGCAGGGCCCCGCCGGACACCCCGGCCAGCCCGCTCACCCGGCCCTTCAGCAGCACGTAGCGCTGCGTCACCTGCTCCAGGTCCTGCGAGCACAGGGGCACGGTGAGGCTGAGCGTCCCGCACCCGGACCCGCACAGTGCCGGGCTGGGGCTCACCTGGCTCAGCGTCCCCGAGGCGGCGGTGGCACGCTGCGCCCCCTCCTTGGCTTCCAGGGCCAGGCGCCGTGCGCCCTGTCCCCGCTCCTGCAGGGCGGCGACGCGCTGTGCCAGCTCCCGCAGCCGCCGCTGCAGCCGCGACTCCTTCCCCTGCAGCGCCTGCAGCTTGCGCTCCGCCTGGGCAGGCACGGGCATGGGCTGCTGGCGGGCACCGCGAGACGCCGTGCCCGAAACGCCAGCCCTACATCACCCCCTGCCCCTGGGGTACCCGTGGCACCAGCCCCATTACCGCTGCCATGCCCACGGGCATCAGCCTTGCTCTCCCCATGTACCTGCCTCATTAACCACAACGTGCCACGGCGCTGACACCATTACCCCCAGCGCACCCAAAGCACCCACCCCACTGGTCCCCCATCCCCACAATCTCCCCAGCGTTCCCACAGCCCCGCTGCCCCTCACCTCCCTGGCGCTGCTCTCGGCGGCCTGGATGGCGTCCTTGGCGCTCTGCAGGGCGCTCCCCGCCACCGTCACCTGCTCCTGTGCCATCTGCAGCACGCGCTGCCTCCCCACCAGCTCGTCCCTTACACCCTCCGCTCGCTCCCTGCGGTGGCACCAGCAGCTGGGGTCTCCCACGGGTCTTGCAGGACAGCCCCCTGCCCAGCCAGCACGTCCCCACCACTCACCGGGCGTCCTGTCCCTGTGCCAGCAGCTCTTTTGCTGCAGCCAGCCCCTGCGCCGTGCTGTTCAGCACTGCATCCACTCCATCCAGCTGCCCAATGCTCTCCTGAATCTCCTTCAGCAGCTCCTGGATCCGGCCGGGGCTGCTGGGCAGGGAGATGTTCAGCACGTGCCGGGCCACCAGCTCGATGCTGCCTGGGTCCGCTCCTTCCTCTGTTGGGACACCGGAGCGGGGTGGGCTCAGGGCAGGCACAACACCTCACACCGTGCCCGGTGCCCACCCGGTGCCGGCCCTACCTGCCAGGAAGGCCTTGATGCGCCGGATGAAGTCCCGCAGCTGCGCCGTCGCCTTCTCCGTGCGGCTGCGGGCGGCTTGTGACCTCCCCAGTGCCTCCTCCGCTTGGCTGCGGGCACCCCGCGCCAGGTCCTGCACCTCCTGCATCTGGGGACACGTGAGGGGACGTGAATGCGGCACCCGAGGGGGTGTAACAGGCAACGGGACCCATCGAGGGCACAGAGGGCACGGGGACACCACCCCTACCTTCTGCGCCACGGCGCTCAGCTGTCCCAGTGCCACCTCCAGCTGCTGCGAGGCGTTGCGGGCGCTGCTCAGGGCTCGAGCTGACACGGGCAGGGCCCCCGTGCACCCCGTGCCCCCGCAGCGCCGCGTCCCCGCGCTGTCCCGGCACAGGGCTCCCCCGCAGGGTGACTCTGCGCAGCTCCCATCCCCCGGTGCCCCACAGATCTGCAGGGGTGCAAAACGGGGAGGTGGGGTGGGCAGAGGACATCTCATGGGGAGAGACCCCCATCCGGGTGGCCACCTGGCCGAGTGGGGTCTCCCCCCTGTGTCCTTTTACCTCCCAGTCCCACTCTCACCTTCTCATTGATCCTGGCCACGCTGAGCCCCGACACCCGTTTTTGTGCCTCCCGCAGGGATTTCCGCTGTGCGGCCGTGCTGCGGCGGAAGGCATCGCCCCGCTGCCGCAGCACCCGCTCGGCCGCCCGCCGCGTGGCCCGCGCCCCGCTCAGCTCCCCCGCCGTGCCGTTGGCCACCGCCTCTGCCTGCCGCGAGTCCCGCGCCGCCGCCACGATGCTCTGGTAGGACTCTGCGGGTGGAGGGTGCCCCACGTCCCCTGAGTCCCACGTCCTGGTACGGCTCCATGTCACCCATGTCCCTGTGTCTCACCACGTCCCCAGGATCTCCTGACTATCCAGAGTCTCCTGTGCTCCACTCTCTCACCATGTTAAGTCCCATCATGTCCCTGAAGTCCCTTTGTGTCCCTAGGGTCCCTCTATTCCCAGGATCTTCCCACGTCCCCAGGACCCCCCATATCCCCAGAGTCTCCAGCATCAGAGCATGCCTCCCCCCTGTCCCCAAGCCCCTCGCTGGACACTCACCCCCAAACCCAGCCGCTGCCACGGTGCTGAGGACACCCTGGAGGTGGGAGGCGGTTCGGTTGAGCCCCCCCAGCTCACGGCTCATCCCTGCAAGCCGGTCACGGTGCCGCACATCTGCCTGCTCCAGCTGGTCCAGGTGTTGCTCCAGCTCCTGCAGCCGCTTCCAGAAGTCATCCAGCTCCGTCCTGCGGGGGCACAGAGCTCTCAAACCCCCCTGGGTGACAAAACTCCCCCCCAGCCCGCAGCGTGCACTTGCCTGGTGCCATCCAGCCGCCCGGCCAGCTCCTGCAGGAGGGGGCTGCCGGGGCTGTCCCCCTCGCCCAGCAGCCGCTCCGCGCGCCCCAGGGCCTCCTCCAGCGCCCGCAGGCGGGGGCTGAGCGGGGGCGCAGACCCTCCCTCGCGCAGTGCCCGTGCCCGCGCCCCCAGGCGCCGCAGCCCGTCCCGGAGGCTGCCCAGCGCCACGTCCCAGCGCCCGAAGCAGGGGTGGCAGGGCGAGCAGCGGGGGAAGGCGGCCTGGTAGCCCCGCTGGCAGCTGTCGCAGCGCAGCCCCCCGAAGCCCGGCCGGCACCGGCACTGCCCGCTGGCTCGGTCGCACTGCGGGCTCTCGGCGCCCAGCGGCTCGCACTCGCAGGCTGCGGAGATGGGGGCTGTCACGGCACGGCCTCCCCGGGGGTCCCAGTGTCACCAGAGTGCCACCGGGTCCCCTGGGTCACCCATGTCCCCATAGTCCCACCATGTCCTCAGCATCCCACTGGGACTCTGGGGTCATCCCCATCCCCTGGGTCCCACCACGTCCCCATGAGCTCACTGAGTCCCCAAGGCCCCTCACATCCCTAGGGTCCCCATATTCCCAGCATCCCCCATATCCCCATGACCTCCCACATCCCCAAAATCCCACCACCCACCCAGGGTCCCCCTGTGTGCCAAGGGTGCCCCATGTCCCCAGGATCACCCTGTGTCCCCAAGCCCTCTATCCCCAAGCCCCATCCTTCCCCAGCATCCCCACATCCCCGGACACCCCAGAGCCCCCACACCCGGTCGCTGGGCTGTGCTCCCACCTCGGCACTGCTGCTCGGGGTCCCCCCAGTGATTCTCCTGGCACTGGGAGCAGACGCGGCCCCCAAAGCCAGGGCGGCAGTGGCACTGCCCCGTGACCTGCGGCAAAAGTAGGGTGCTCAGCCCCCTGCTCACCCAGCCCTGGAGGACACAGGACGCGTGCCGGGGGTCTCACCGCATCGCAGGTGGGATGCAGGGCGCGGGTGGGGTGGCAACCACAGGGCTCGCAGCCCCCTGCTCCCCCCAGGCTCCAGAAGTGGGGTGCGCAGCGGTCGCAGCTCCTGCCCACCACGTGGGGCCGGCAGGCGCAGGCACCCGTGGCGCGGTCACAGTCGCAGGCACCGGTGGCGCAGTAGGAGGCCAGCGTCCCCCGTGGGTCACAGCTGCAGCCTGCAGGCAGTGGGCGAACAGATGGGGCACGGGCAGCGGGGCTCGGCCCCTTACCCCCACCCCAAACCCCTGGAAACCCCCAAAACACCACATCCCCCATCCCCTGCACAACCCACACATGTCCCCCTGCCCACCCCGACCCTCGTGTCACCCCGAATCCCCCTGTGTCCCCGTTCCCCTGCTCACGCCGGCAGCTGCGCTGCAGAGCGTTGCCGAAGTAGCCGAGCTGGCACTGGGCGCAGCGGGGCCCGGCGGTGTGGTACAGGCAGCGGCGGCACTGCCCCGTGCGGGGGTCGCAGGCCCCCGGGTCGCTGGTGTCGATGTTGTTGTTGCACTGGCAGGGCCGGCACGCTCCCCCCTCTGTCTCCGGTGCCCCGAAGTAGCCGGGGGAGCAGCGGTCACAGCGTGGCCCTGCGGGGACAAGGGCGGTGGCACCGGGGTCCCACAGCCACAGTGCCGGGGTCCCGCAGCACGGTGCCTGCCCGTCTCTCACCGGCGTATCCGGGTGCGCAGAGGCACACGATGTGGTGTGTCTCCTCGTCGGCGTGGCAGGCGCTCCCGTGGTAGTGCCGCGTGCCTGGGTAGCCGGGGCAGGGGCAGGGGCGGCACTGCTGCCCCGAGCCCAGCACCGGGTCCCCGTAGTAACCGTCCTGGCACCTGCAAAGGTGACAGTGAGGTTCGGGGGTTCATCCCATCCCATCCCATCCCATCCCATCCCATCCTGTCCCATCCCATCCAGGCCCACCTCTCGCAGTGCCGGCCGGTGGTGTGGTCGCGGCAGCGCAGGCAGCTGCCCGTCCGGGGGTCGCAGTCCTCGGCGTGCCCGTTGCACTGGCAGGGCCGGCAGGTGGGGAAGCCCCAGTGGCCCGGCTGGCACTGGTCACACTGCCGGCCCACGGCCCCGGGCTGGCAGCGGCACTGCCCGCTGCCCGCGTCGCACAGCTGGGACACGGAGCCCTCCGGGGAGCAGGCGCAGGCTGTGGGTGGCACGGCTCAGGTCAGAGTGACCGCCAGGCAGAGCAGCCCGGTGCATGACAGGGGGCTCAGACGGACAGACAGACAGACAAAGGACCCCGTGGTGTGCTCGGCACACCAGCAGACCCCACTACTCACGGCTGCATCCCAGGGGCCCGAAGCCGTAGCTGCCGGGGGCGCAGCGGTCGCAGCGGCGGCCGAGGACGTGGGGCTTGCACTCGCACTGCCCCGCCAGCGCCTGGCACACGCTGCTGCGGGAGCCCTGCGGGTCGCACTGGCAGGCTGCGGGACGGCAGGGACATGGCTGGGGATGGGGACACCCCAAAACATGCTGCCACCGTCCCCTGCCCTCCCCTGCACCGGGCACGGCACCATCCGGACCCGCAGCACCGGGCATGGCTCCGTCATCGCCCACCCACCCACACACCCGTGTCCCCGCACCCCGTCCCCACGGCCCCACTCACGCAGGGCGCCGTCGTGCAGCAGGGCCGAGACGCTGCACACCAGGCGGGCGCAGGCTTCAGCCAGGGTGTGTGGGGGGGCCATGTGGAAAGCCTCCAGGCACCGGTACCGCTCCAGCTCCTCGCGCCGCTGCGCCGCGTCGGCCGCCGCCCCGTGGAAGCCCGGCAGCTCTGACACGCGTGGCAGCAGCACCAGCTGGGGGGCAACAGGGGGAAAGTCATAGGGCTGGGGGCTTGGGGATGCCCCACGGGCTGGGTGTTCCTCTTCTTATCCCCTTCACCATGCCCATCTCCCCGCCCGTGCTGAGCACCAGGCATGGATCTCCTCTTTACCGAGTCGATGAGGATGAAGGCGCCGGGGTGGCGCTGGGTGACGCCAGCGCGCTGCAGCCGCATGGTCACCTCGTACGGGGTGCTGGGCTCGAAGCAGAAGGGCCGGGACAGCAGCACGTACCTGTGCAGAGGAAGGCCACCTTCCTGTCCCTGTCCTCATAACACCATCCCCTTGCCTACGTGGTTGGACTGTTGCTGTTCCCATCCCATCCACATCCCATCCCAATTCCTCACCTTTGGGTGTATGGCAGGGCCATCCCCATCCCCATCAACATCTCTATCTCCATCCCTCATCTCTGAGCATGTGGAAGGGCTGCTCCCACCACCATCCTTCTTCTGTCCTTGTCCCCATCCCATCCCATTATCCCATCCCATCCCATCCCCATCCCATCCCATCCCATCCCAACCCATCCCATCCATCCCATCCCATCCCATCCATCCCAACCCAACCCAACCCAACCCAACCCATCCCATCCATCCCATCCCATCCCATCCCATCCCATCCCATCCCATCCCATTATCCCATCCCATCCCCACCTCTGGCTGTGGGGCAGGATCTCCCGGTACATCTGCTCGGAGGGCAGCAGGTTCCCGCAGCGGGGGCTGGTGGGCAGCGCCCGGGAGCTGACGCTCACCACGGCCTCCCAGTCCTCGGCCGACTGCGGCGAGAGACGAGAGCCCATCAGCACCGCCCGTGCTGTGTGGTGCGTGCCGGGGCCGTCCCGCGGCTGCGCTCACCTCGGGCTCGTAGCGCAGCAGCAGCTCGTACTCCATGGGGTAGGGCACGTCGTCCACGTGGAAAGTCAGCCCGGCCCCGTCCCGCACGCGGGCGAACCCCAAACCCGTCCAGGTCACCATGCGCCCGGCCAAGTCCCGCAGCACCGGCTCCACGTCGGGCTGGGCACGGCACCGGCACGGCTCAGCCTCGGCCCCCGGCTGCACCCCGCTGTGCCCCCACCTCACCCTGGAGCTCACCTTGGGGGGCTGCTGGCGGCTGCGGCGCAGGGGTGCGCGGGGCTGGGGGGCACGGTAGGGGCTGCGCTGGGGCCGCGAGCGTCCCTTCCGCCCCGCCGGCTCTCCGGGGCGCTGCTGGGGGCAGTCCTGGGGCACCTCCGCACGCACGGCGCCCTGCGGGGACGGGGACAGCCGTGCAGGGGAAGGCCACCCATGGGGCACGGTGTCCCCATGCACGATCCTGGACCTGGGGACACTCACCGGGAGCTGGGGGTGGTTGGGCCCGTGTCCCGTGGCTTGCTCGGCCTCGTAGGTGTAGTGGTCCAGGGGGGCGCAGAAGAAGCCGGGCTGCACCTGGTCGCACTGCCGGCCCATGAGGTGGGGGCGGCACGGGCAGGCCCCGTCCTCCATGGAGCACCTGGGGTGACCGTCCTGTCCCTCCGTCCGTCCTTCTGCCCGGCTCTGCCCTCACCCGTCCCTCCCTCCCTGCGCCCCTCACTCCATCTCCAGGTTTGGAGACCCCCTCCCTCCATCCCCTTCTCTCCCCAGCCCTGTCCCCATCTCCCCCTCCCTGCCTGACCCCACACCCCGTCCCCATCCCCATCCCAGCCGTGCCCCGCCGTGGGAACCCACCGGTTGCTGTAGGCTCCCCCGAAGTCGCAGGAGCAGGGCCGGCAGCCCCCCACGTCGTAGCTGAGCCCCCAGAACTCGGGCTGCAGTGAGATGGGGGAGATGTGGGGCAGGCGTGGGGCCGGCCGGGCCTTGGGGGGTGCCGTGCCGGAGCAGGGTGCGTGGGGCAGGGCCGTGGGGCCGGGGCACTCACCACGCACTGGCTGCAGGAGCGCCCGGCCACGAAGCGCTTGCAGTAGCAGTCCCCGCTGATGGGGTCGCAGGGGGAGCTGCCCGCCACCGTGCCCCGTGGGTCGCACCGGCACGCTGACCGCCACACGCGCGTGCACACACACATACAGTGGGTTGGCACATGGAACCACAGCCCCCAACACCTCCCCAGTGCTCCCAGAGGAGTTCAGCGGCAAGCCCACAGCCCTCCCTCATTGCTCCATGCCCTTTGGTCCCCCAGGTCTCCATCCCCATCCCTTCAGCCCTCACCCCTCCATCCCCATCCTTCTTCCATCCCCACCTTTCCATCACCATTGCTTCATCCCTCACCCCTCACTTCCCATCCCAACCCCTCCATCCTCATCCCTCCATCCCCTTCATCCCAACCCCTCCATCCCCATCCTCACAGCTCCATCCTTCCATCCCCACTTCTCCATTTCCAACTCTTCATCCTCACCCTTCCATCCCCATCCCCATCCCTCCATCCCCAACCCCTCCATCCCCACCCCTCCATCCCCACCCCTCCATCCCAACCTCTCCATCCCCATCCCACCCCATCCAACCCCATCCCCTCCCTCCACGCCCCCTGCCCACCCCCGGCCCCAGCTCACGCTGGCAGCCCTGTGGATCTCCCTGGCTGAGGCCGTAGGCTCCGTGCCGGCAGCGGTCGCAGCGGGGCCCGGCCACGTTCTCCTTGCAGCGGCACTGCCCCGCGATCATGCCCAGCGCCACGTCCGTGTGCGCGTCGCAGGCGCCCCCGTCCAGCGAGCCCGCGGGGTCGCAGTCACACGCTGCGGGGACACCAGGGGAGCTGGGGCTGGCGGCACCGGAGGGCGTAGGGCCGGGGGTGGCGGGGCCGGGGGCACTCACGGGCGCAGGCGGTGGGCGCACGGATGTCGGAGCGCGGGTGCCGGTAGTAGAAGGGCTTGCAGAGGTGGCAGCGGCGGCCCATGGTGTTGTGCTGGCAGCCGTCGCACACGGCCCCGCTGCTGTTCCCCGTGGCCAGGAACACGGCCATGTCGAAGTGGCAGCGCCGCGAGTGCTCGTTGCAGTCGCACCCTGCGGGGACGACACCGCACCATGGCACGCGGCACCCCCAGCCCCCAAATCCTCCACCAGCAGCAGCACCCCCAGTCCCAAACCCTGAGCCACCATACACAGGGTGCCAAAACCCACAAGCAGACGTGCAAGGACCCCAAATCCCCTGGCACAGCACGCAGGACCCCGTTCTGCACAGGGCACGGGGCACTCACGGCGGCAGGCGTTGGTGCTGGAGCCCTCGGCCGGGCGCCAGGGCAGGTCGTGGTAGAAGTCCTCGCAGCGCTCGCAGTTGAGGCCCTGCGTGTGGTGCTTGCAGACGCAGCGCCCGTGGATCTGGAGGGGAAAACGTGTCTCAGCCCAGCCGCCAGGCCCCGTGGGGCACCGTGCCGTGCCAGCGTGCCTCACCATGCCGGGGATGGACGGCGGGGCGCCGGGCGCGGGGGCACACTCAGCGGCGTGGCCGTGGCAGAAGCAGCTCCCGCGCAGCACCAGCTCGTCCACGGCGTAGTAGTACTTGTGCAGCACCTCCCGCCGCGAGTCCAGCAGGTCGTCCCCCAGCGTGTGCAGCTTGGTGAAGTTCACCCGCAGGTTGGTGACGCGCAGCAGGTCTGCGCAGGGCAGGCGGAAGGCTCAGTGCCTGCCGTGCCACCCCAGGGCCCCCATCCCGCCCCTCCGCCACGCACCCTGGATGTCGGGGCTGTAGGGATCTGCCACAGGGATGGAGGGGTCCAGCACCTTGAAGATGACCTGGGGGCAGGATGGAGAGGGTCAGCGCCGCCCCCTGCTCTGATCCCACCATGCTGCCACAGCCCCACACACCTCGCCGTGGCTGGAGGGCTCGATCTCGGAGTAGCGCTGGTCACACAGCACCTCGTCGATGTGCCCCGAGGGCTGGCTGGGGATGCCGGGGAAGAGCTTGGAGCAGTTGTAGGCGAAGTAGCGGTACACCTTCCAGCTGCGCCCGAAGTCGGCCGAGCGCTCCATCAGCATGGCAGCGGGGCGGAAGGTCTGCGGGGCACAGAGCTGGGACGGGCGCCCGTGGGCGCCACGCAGCCTCCTGGCGCCACGCCGCACCGCGTCCCCATTACCTTGAACTTCATGATGAGGTGGGTGAAGTGGAACTCACCCTCCAGGTCCAGCTGGATGCTGACGTGCTCCACGCCTGCAAGGAGACGGACAGTCACAGCCAGGCTGGGCAGGCACCCCCATAGGGACACCCCCGGCCTCACCGTTCTCCGACTGCCACCAGCTCCGCTCGCCGTGGGGGCCGTGCAGGTAGATGACGTTCTCGATGCGGTGGCTCTCGCGCAGGGACGGGTCCCGCGAGTCGCAGGTGAAGCATTTCGCAGAGTCCTGTGCCAGAAACGTCACCCTGGGGTGGGCGGCCGAGGGCTGCACCGGCACACGGTGCCGTGCCGAGCCGCGGGCTGCAGGCTCACCTGGAGGTGGCTGACGATGCAGTACTCCTGGGGGCCGTGCAGCCCGCAGGTGGACGAGGCGCTCAGCCGCTGGGCTCGTCCCACCAGCAGGTTGCCGGTGGCCGGGTAGCAGCTGCCTCGATTGCAGCCCTGGGACGGGTCGGGCTCTTCCCAGCCCCCCGCCGCTGGCAACCCCACTGCAGAAAGGGCAGGGGCACGGGCTGGGGGGGCTGCGCCAGGACCCCACGCCCCCTGTGCACCCCCTGCGCCCACCCCACCCCCAGGCACGCTGTCCCGCCCCGTCCCGACCCACTGATGCAGCACCAAGCTCCGTGACCCGGAAAGGTGCTGGCAGCGCCGCCGGGGCCTCGTGACCGGGGGGCAGGGATCGGGGCCGGGGGGACAGTACAAGCGAGCAGGGCGCTGGGGCCGGGAGCAGGGTGCGGCCGCGCTGCGGGTGCTCGCACGGGGCCCCCGGCAGGCGGAGTGGTGCAGGGGGGAGCTGGGAGCCAGGTCAGGCGCTCGCTAATCCCGCGGGGCTCAGCGCAGCCCGGATTCCTGGCTGGGATTTGCAGCGCCCAGGCTCTCACTGAGGCAGGGAGCATCGACAAGGCCACTACTGCTGCCCCGGAAGGGTCCCGGGGCCACCCCAGCCATGGGCACGTTGGGTGTGCAGCCCCGCGCGGGGCACGGCGAGGCCGGTGCTTACCCAGGAGCAGAGCGAGCACCAGGACATCCATGGGCAGCCGCGGGCTCTGCCTGTGGGGACATGGGGACAGCGCTGCAGCGCGGGCACAGCTGCCGAGACCTCTCCCGGCTCCGGCACAGCCACGCACCGCGGGGAGCAGGGGGTCGGCGGCACCCACCCCCAGCCCTGGCTGCACCCCAAGCCCCTCGGGGCTCTGCGGTGCTGACCCCCCGAGCCAGACCCCACACGGGCAGTGCCGTGCCCCTTCCCACAGCCCCCAGGAGCTCCCGGCACTGTCGCTGTGTCCGGCTCCAGCACTGGTGTCCCCAGAGGGTCCCAGGGACACCTGAGGACAGGAGCCAGCAGCACCAGAGAGGGCTGGGCAAGGACATCCCGGCAGCTGGCCGGGGTCCCGCTGTTAAATTTAGGCTCGAGTCGCCTTTTGTGCTTTCTTCTCTCCCGTTACCGCCTGTTTCCAACCTCGCAAGCGCTGGATCAAAGCCTGGCTCCGGCGCTGCCTAAACACAGCTTTCCTGTCCCCGCGCGGGAGCCAGCCCAAGGCAGGGGGGCCGGGGGACGCCAAGGCCCGAGCCCAGCCGGACGCCCGAGCTCTGCCCCGGCGCCAGCCCCGCTCGAAGCCGCGCCAAGGCGGTGGGAGAGATGCAGCACGGGGCCGCGTGCCGGTGAGGGGTCCCCGAGCCCCGCGAGCCCCCGGGCCGGCGGTACCTGGGTCCTGCTGCGGCGTGCGGGGCCGGAGGCGAGGGCGCGCTGCCCCCGGGCTGGGTGTGCAGAAATGAACCCGGGCGAGAGAGGCGATGGGAAAGAGCAGCGGGCGGCTCTCCGGGCCCCCCGCCCCGCGCACGATTCTTATTCAAATGCGCTGCCCGCTGAAAGGGACGGCGGTCTCCAGGCTACGGGAATGTCACTGCCGATTCCTTCTGCCTGGAGGCCCTCGCCGCCAGCCCGCCAGCGGGGATGCGGGGGCCAGGCCCGGCCAGGCGTCGGCAGCCCGGGCACGCCCCGGTCCCGGTGGGGAACAAAAGGTGCCTCGTGGGCCGGCAAGCCAACAGAGCCGCGTTCCCCGGGGCTCCCGGCTCGGCGCGGCGGGAATGCGCCTGCCGTGGCTTGCACTGGGGCGGCACGGCACGGCGGGACGGGCGCCCGACACCCTGGGAACCGTCTGGTGTGGATGTTTGTGGGGCCAGGCTGCGGCCCTGCTCCAGGAATGCCCCTTGGCATGGGCAGCAGCGGGGCTGTGCCGGGTACCCACATGCCCAGGGGGTGCCCACCCTCCCCACGGACACGGCTCGTTGGGCGAAGCCCAGCACTCGCCCGCCCTGGGAAGCGCCTGGTGGGCGCGGGAGGACCCAGCCCCTCTCCAGAGGGTCCCCACAGCCCCTTCCTTGTGTGCCGCCCGCCCGTGCCCACTCCCAGGGCGAGGAGTTCCTCGCCCCGGGGCTCCGTGTCGGCTCCTACCTGCGTGTGTGGGGCTGGCACGGCGGGCAGGTGGCCGTGCCCCCGGGTGGGCTGCGGAGCGGGGCCCCCACGGCACCCGCTGGGCTCGGGGCTGGGCTCGGCTGCTTGTTCCTGGAGGAGGGCGGCCGGCGCCTGTCTCCTCCTCCGCGAGCCGTGCCAGGCGAGGGAGGGACCTGCCTGCGCCGACGTTCAGCCAAGGTGAGGCAGAGGCCAGGTGCCAGCCGGCGGTGGCCCATGCACGACGTGACGGTGCCCCTGGGCTGGCCGGGAGCTGGCGTGACGTCCCCGGGGGCTGCCCGGCGGTGCAGCACCACCAGCGCGTGGCACAGCCAGGGCTCACCGTGCGGGCCTGCCTGTGCCTATGCAGGCGCGTCTCCGGCAGCGGCACGCAGAGCCCCGGGGCGGCAAGGCAGCCAGCCGCGCTCCTCCACAGGACAGATCCTGCTCCCCCCGCCATGCCCTGAGCCAGCCCGGCCCCACTCACCGAGTACCAGATCCTGGGGAGCAGCCGGGCTCGGCAAAGACCTCGCTGTCACGCGGGGCAGTGCCTTTTGTTAGCCAAGGCTGGAGGAAGGAAGGGGACCCACGCGCTCCGCGCACCAAGGCTGTGCTCTGGCCGCACGCCGGTGAGCACGGTGTCAGGAAGATACAGCAGGAAGATAACACGGGAAGATAAAGCAGCCCCAAGGGCCCGGCAGGGCTCGATGGATGCCCTGAGGTGGCCCCAGCTCATCCCCAGCACTTTAATGGGGTGTGGGATGCTGCAGGCAGGGTCCGTGGGCCTCGTGCTCAGCGCTGTTTCCTGCAGGTTCGGGGCAGGATGGACGTGCGGCCCCGCGGCCGTGCACACGGCAGGGGAAGCCCGGAGGAAGGGAAGGGCTCGGCTCAGCCAGGCGCTCACGGCACAGGGCGGTGACCGGGCACTGTCCTTGGCTACCGTGGTAAGGAGAGAGCTGGAGGAGCTGATAAAGAGCCATTAGCACGGGCCAGCAAGTCTGTATCGGCCGGATCTTGCCAAGCAAACCGTATTTGCTTCGAGGAGATCACAAATGCCCTGACAAAGGTGACTGTAACAGGATCTCCGGCCTTGAAACGCGAGGTGTAAGCAGGAGGGAGGGATCCTCGGCGCCTTCCGAGGGACCAGGCTCCCCGAGGGCTGCCCTGACTTCCCACCTCCGATTTCCCACCGGCGCCGCGATGCCCTCGGCCGCCCCCCGGCCGACAGCTGGCAGCGCCTTGCCTGCGGATGACCCGGCCGGGGGCAGCGAGCTCGGATCCGGGGCAGGGAGCTCTGCCAGCGCCTCCGTCAGCAGCGCTTTGAAGCCGCCGCCTCGAGTCCGTGGCCTCGGCTCTGGGACAGCGGTGGGAGCAGCGCTGGCGGCCCGGGGGCAGGCGGAGGAAGAGAGCCTCGAGCTCCCGCGGCGTGTCGCGCAGGGGCAGCCTGTTGGAAGGACTTCAGTGCGCTCAGCAGGTGGCCGGCGCTTCCCGAACATCCTCGGGAGCGGAGCTGCTTAACCGCCTCCCTGCCCCAGGACTTCGCCCCGGCTCCCCGCGTGCCGCCGGGGCTGACTCACCCGGGTGCGCGGCTCCCAGCTGCTGCCGGTGGCACGGGGAGGAGCCGGTGCTCGTCTGGGTCCCGCCGCCGTTAGCGCCGGGTCAGCGCACCGGCGGCACAGAGCGGAGCCGGCTCGCCCGGCGGCGAACAATGGCGTTGTGTTCAATCAGCCAGAACAAATCCAGGGGGAAGCTGCAGGGTGGGCAGGCAGCGGCTGGCGGGGTGCCGGGAGCTAACCTGGAATGCGTGCTGGTGCCCGTTTATAGCGGGGTACCGCTCTGGAGCATCTCTCGTCCTGAGCCAGGCCTTCCTTCGGGGAGTTTGGGCGACCCCAAACCTCACGGGGTGGGCGAGCTGCTGGGGCACGGCGGGGAGGCCACCCCGCAGCGTCCCCACGGGGCTCGGAGCAGCACCAAAGAAAAGGCGGACACGCTGGGCGGTTCTGAGCACCATTTTACTGAAGGGCTGGACACCTACGAGGACTTCATAACAAAAAGTTCACTTCATTTCAGAGAAAAGACGGTCTGGTTTTTGTCCCGCTCCCTCCTCGGAGCGGAGTAACACTAACGCCGTCTTTTCGCTCCACAACGCCATTCCAAAATACACAACGCCGGGCGCGGAGCAGCCCAGCCTGATATGAAACATTAAATATACCTTCGGAAACATTCGACACGAACAAACGAAACGGTAAAAAGTTCGCTCGGGTACAAGCCGGTCGCTTGCTGCGGATTCACCATACAAAAATTTGGAGCGGGCAGCAGCAGCCTGGGCTCCCCGGTGCCGGGCACCACCAGCGGCCGAGCTGGAGGCAGCGGTCCCGGCCGGAGCGGAGCAGGGCGCTGCGGCCTGGAGGAGGTTCTCGGAGAGCCGGCGGCTGGTGGAGAGGAGCTCGTGCTGACCCGGAGCCCCGGCGGGGTGCCAGGAGTGGGGCTCCCCAGGAACGCTGCGGCTCTGTCCTCTCGTGGGTCTCGGGGTTTTCGGCAGCCCGGGGCGCGCTGCCCGGCGCCGTGCCCTGCAGGCTGTGCCCGGGGAGGAGGGGAGGTATTTTGGGGGTGGCTTTGCAGCACCCGCTCTTTTGTAACAGCACCGCGTGCCTGGCCGGGGCTGTGCGAATCACCAGACTCTCACAGGGGCTGCCTGTAGCGACAGGAACCAGAAGGGCTAATTAAGACAACGAGGAGAGAGTCCCGGAGGATAATAAGGCCTTTAAGGGACTCCCCAGGGGCAAGGCCTAATCATCCCTGCAGGGGAAGTCGTTGGGATGCTCACGCAGGGAAGCGGGGCCAGCTCCTGGGCGCTGCGGGCGAGGAGAGCAGAGGAGCTGGCTTCACAGGGGCATGGCACAGGGGCAGGGACAGAGCTCAGGAGCCAGCCAGGAGGAGAAGAGAAGCTGCGGCTTCCCCGCAGACACACCAAACTCCCCGAGCAGCCCGTGCCCCGCTCAGCCACCCGCCCTGCACGGCTAAACGGGGCACCGGCACCGCTCTGCCCCTGACTCCCCTGCGCTGCCCCTCGCTGGACTCTGCGCGAGGAAATCCCGGGTGACCGGCAGGCTACAGAAGAGGAACAAAATAATCCCTTATTTTGCGGAAAAGTGCTTAAGAAATTCTGAACAGGCTCACTGCCGCACCTGGCTCTCGGGGGGAACGCGAGCGCTTCGGAAGCAGCAGCGCCTCGCTACGTGGCTCGCAGGAAGAGGCCAAGGAGAAACGTCTCCGGCTGAAAGCAGAGGGTGAAACGTGGTCACAGAGCACGCGAGCGTTAGAACATTTCGACCAGCGGGATTTCGGCCCCCTGCCTGATGGCAGCCCCCCGCTGGACAGGCTGCTCTCCCCGCAGACATCTGCGGCACGCAGGAAGCTGACGGAGCTCGTCTGGTGGAGGCGAAGCAGAAACTCTCGCTCCTTGGCAGCTGAGCAGAAGAAGAAACGACTTCCACGAGCCCAGCCCTTTGCCCGCCGCCTGGCTCCAAGTGACAGCGGCAGGAACCCGCGTGGTACGAGCGCTCTGCGGCCTCCCCAGCTCTCGGTGCCCAGGGCACTTGGAGGAATTCGAAGTGACTAAGACAGCAACAGGCCTCGACAACCCGCGCGCGGCACGCACCGCACCTCTCCAGGCAACGCATTTTCCACTCGCCACGCCGCTACCGCTGCCGCAGGGCGCCGGGAGGCAAATGATCTGACTCGTCACGGGATAATTACGGGCAGAAGGACCTCTGGGCACGAGCCGAGGCCTCGCCTGGCAAAGCCTCCGACTGCAAAACACGAGGGGTGACAGCACGGGGGGAGGCACGGAGCGGCAATGCGGGGGCGAGGAACAGGAGGGAGGCGAGGGGTGCACCCAGCGAGATGGCTTCAGGGTCAGGCTTCCCGCCCGGGCTGCGTTCGGCCCTGCTGGCGAGCAGCTGCTGGTCCCGGAGGAGCCCACGGGGACGGCTCGTGGTGCAGAGAGGCCCCGGGACAGCTCCGGGTGCCCTTATATGGGGCTGGGGAGCCACGAGAGCAGCGGCACCAGCAGGAAGAGAAGCTCCGGGGAGAGCGGAGAGCTGGCATTTGGGAGCGTGGGAATGAGAAAGGCCTGAGGGGATGGGAACTAAAGGGACAAAGCAATTTTTGGGCAGCGAGCAGCGATGGAGGGTCCCTGCTCATCCAGCACCACGTCAGGGAAGGGAAGGCTCTGCCAAGGCGTTTTAAGAAAATACTCCCTCGTGCTCCGCAGCCAGCCAGCGGCATTCTCAGGTCGGTCTCGCACACTGCAGGTTAGGGTCCCTGACAGCGGCTCGCGGCCGAGCGCGATTCCCAGCCTGCCATCGCCTCCCGAGCCCAGCTCCACCGGCACTGCGCCCCTGGGCTGTGCCCCGGGACACCCAGCTCCTCCGCCCTCTCTCTCCCTCGCCAAACTCCTCTCCCCGCCCTCCGAGCCGGGGATCAGGCCCCGACGCCTTCTGTTACGCGCAGAAATCCGGAGAGGTGCTGGGGAGGAGCCGACACGCACGGGGCCGCTTCCCAGAGCTCATCCCCCCGGCCGACGTGCGCACGGCTGACTAGGGGTCAGACAACTGGCGTTGGAGCTGCCGAGGGAACGAGTGGATGACTGGCCTGCTGCTGCGGAGCCCTGAGCCGCCGGGCTCCGCAGGGGCTGTGCAGGTCCCCGTGGGACGCCCCAGCTCCACCGGATCTTGCACACCCGGCCTCCTCCGGTGCACGGTCCGCATTCTCGCCCCCAGCGCAGGCAAAACCCCTCAGCAGCAGGCTGGGGGTGCCTCCTGGGGACGGGCAGAGCCGTCGCCGAGCTGTCCCACGCCTCCCCGCAGCGCTCCCCAGAGCCGCTCCCCATCCCCGCGCAGCCGCTCTCCCTGCTACTGCTTCGTCCCCGCAACCCGACACAGAAACTCCCCACGCCGACGTGCTGGTAACCCAAGTGCTCCTCTCAACGCCTCTGCTCTGATTCGGGCCCCGACATCCCCCCGGGACACCGGCGGGACGCGCCCCGTACATTCAGACACCGCGGGGGTCTCCTGGAACCCGCTCCCGACGCGTCCAAGCGGTTTCGCGGCGGGCAGGGCTTTTTAAGCAGCTCTGCTCAACAACCCAGCCCTCACGTTCTGCGTCGGCACCGGGGGCACCCGAGGGCGGAGCAGCACCGGGTTCTGCGGCCGGATCGCTCTTCGGAGGGAGATCCCCGAGGTGATTCCAGAGCTTCTGCTACCGACGGAGGAGGAGGCACCTGGAAACGCCCCGCAGGCAGCAGCCAGGGACGCTCCCCTGCTTCGATGCAGAGCTAATACCGAAAGGAAGATGAAAACCACGCTGAGCCACCAGCTGGTATTTCTGCTGCTCAGGCGCGCCCAGGCCGGGCCGTCAGGACACTGACCCACAAGGAAATGCTGGCACCTCCAATGAAAGACCGGCTGACGGGAACGGGGAACAAAAGCTATCGGACCCGACCCCGCAGGGACGGAGGAAGTGCATCGTCCCACAGCTCCTGGGCTGGATGCACACCTGGGGGTACATATATAGGTAATAACGTTATAAAATTTGACCAAAATAAAACCGGTACATGTACAGCTTGAAAAAAGAGCATTATCACAGTGCATCCATGTCATGAGAAAGTCACGGGTTCTGCCCCCGTGCCAGAGCACAGCCTGCCACCGGAGCCCAGAGGGGAAAAAGAAGCGACCTGCTCGGCTCGCCGCGGGCCAGAGGCAGCGTCCCGTGTTCCTAAACGTGGTTTTGTGCTGGGCCGGTCAGTTCTGCGTAGCAGGACGGCCAGGAGCAGCACGAGCAGGCCGCTCCGTCCGCAGGTCAGTCGACGTTTCCTCACCCGACACCAGAGACGCAAAGTCGCTCTCAGCCTTCTCCCCGCTCCGGTGTCAGGCTCGCGTTTAATTACGTACAAAAAAAGTGACAAAGTGAAGCAGATCAGGGGACGCTGTGAGAGTGGGACAAGGGCTGAATTCGGATCACGGGGGACAGGTTGACTCTAAGAATCTTCTGCGCTCTCCTCCTCACTTCGTCGTCGGACGAAGAGCTGCCCACCTTGATGGCCCGGAATTTCAGCAGGTTCAAAGTGCTCTGAGCCCGTCGAGACTTACTTTGGACGGGAATGGCGTTCGACCTCTTCCTCTGCGGTGCTTCTCTCGCCTCCGCAGCTCTTTTCCTCTTCTGCCCGACAGCCTCCCGGTAAGCGCCGCCCTCCTTCCACTCCGTTTTCCGCGCCAGGGCCTCCTTAGCTCTGATTTTCAAGGCCTTGGGCGGCGGTGCCGCGGCGCAGCCCTGGGACGAGCCGCCCGTGATTCTCCCGTTCAGGACCCCCGAGGCTTTGCAGGCATTGCTCTCCTGCAGCACTCCGCCCTTGGGTCCCTTCAGAAGGTTTAAGGTGAAGGTGGCAGAATCGGGGGCTTTCTTTACCAAGCGCTTGTACCTCTTACCTTTCGATATTTTAGCGGCCTTGCCCGAAGGGAACTGCCTCGGCGGGCCGGAAGCCTTGAGGAGTTTAAGGTCCGAGGGCGAGATCCCAAGAGGCCCTCTCGTGAGCTTGGATTCCAGCCGGCAGGCGGGGGTTTTCAGCGGCACCAGAGCTTCCAGCACCACGGAGAGCCTCACCGCCGGGTACACGTCGGGATACATGCCGGCAGGAAAGCCCACGGCCGAGGCCTTGGACGCGCCGGATCTCGTCTGCTTCAAGGAGCTCAGCAGCAGGTTCGTGGAATCCCCTTTGGAGACCGGCGGGGAGGAGACTTTGGGAGGGTGCAGGGGAAGGCGGGTGGGCGAAGCGGGCACCTTGGCCACGGCGCTTCTAGCCGGAGTCCTCGGGGGATCGGCGGCGCAGCCGCGCGGCGCGCTGTCCTTCGTCGGGCTGGGAGCGTCCGCGGTGCACGAGCTGTAGCCGTACACATCCTTGCTCCTCAGGATCGTGGGCTGGTAGCCCTCCTCCTTGAGGCCCTGGATGAAGGCCACCAGCTGGGTCTCCGTGTCGGAGAGGTCCTTGGACATGGGGTTGAAGACTCGGAGGGCTTCCTCCAGCACTTTGTGTCCCGCGGAGGAAATTCTCGACCAGGAATGGACAGCTTTTTCTTCCGCATTGTTCGCTGCAATATTCATGGCATTAGGCAATCGGGCGCTTCAAAAAGGTCCAAATTACTGGAAAAATAACCCTCGACACCTCAAAAGGAGAGAGAAGACAGTTAGCTTACGGCAACTGAAAGCATCTCACATTTTTAAGCGGGGACCCGAAAGCGTGAAGCCTACGCTTTGGCTACTCACAGCCACCAGGCTGGAGCCTGTGCTTAACTCAAGCTGGCAGCAAGAGAACTCTGCCAGTCATTTCCCTCTGCAGTAAAACTAAAACATCCCTCGCAGAAATATCCTCAACCCCAAAGATTTCAGGCAAGCCCACCTAGCCCATCCCAAGGTGCGGGGTTCTGGTGGTTAGCTCAGCGAGATCCGCAGCCTGCTTACGAGTGGGACACTCCCCGGCCTCATTCTGCCCTTCCCTAAATCCTCTCCCCGCGCGCGTGCTGAGAACGCCACGACCGAGCCGTGTCACTCCCACTGACGACCCGAAAAGCCTGGGCACCTCAGCTCTATCAGCATCGCATTCCATTTTCTGCTCAGGAACTGATGGTGAGTCCCTGCCAAACGCGCAGCATCGTTCCGGAGAGCCGACAGCAGAGCTGGAGCTATTTAAGCCGTGCTTCGTTGAACGGGCAACGCCGCTCCTCGCTGTTCCTGTGCCTGAGCAATGGCTCACGGCGTGCCATCGCGGCAAGCTGCTGCCAAGCCAAGGGTGCTCGCTGCCAGGTGAGGAGGTGGGGAGTCGAGGTGGGGCGGGCACGGAGACACAGACATCGCCGGGCCACGTGCACGACAGCCCGAGGGACAGCGCTCGGATGCGGCTCCGCGGCACGAAGCAGCTGGGGCAAAGCGCTCGGCGCTCGCAGAAGGCAGGGCAGCAAAGAGCAGGGCTGTGCGGTGCTGTGGGTGAGGTTGCACGCCTTTACCTTCACGGCTACCTCTCAAAGAGCACAGAGGGGGCACTGAGCGATCCCCGCCGGCAGCACGCTGACGGTGTCGGAGGCATGAGCGGAGAGGGCAACGTGCAGGGGCAGCAGCAGAGCAGCAGCTGGGGAGCGCCCATCACGGAGCAGAGCCCCGTGAGCCCAGGGGCTGGGCAGAGAGGGAAACTACGCTAGCCCACAGCTTAACACCAGCCAAAAGGAGCCGCAGGAGGGGAGGCACAGGTCAGCGGGGGGGGTAAGAGCCTCCACATGACAGCCTAATCTCAGTCAAGTGCTCTGCAGACGTCACAGCAGGACGGGGATTTGGGGGGGGATAACGCGGCTGCTTTGCAACACGCCGGGTAACTCCCGCAGGAGGGGAGGCAGGGGGGGAGACAGCGCCGGGGGCTGCCACCTCCACAGCCACCTCCACAGGCACCGTGGGGCCGCTGAGGACGCAGCGTTTAGTCCCAGTCGGTCAGAGGGGGAGAAGCCAAGAGAGCAGCCCAAGTAACAGCGCAAAACTCAAGTCTTCTGCTGGAAACTCATGGCCTTCTGCCGGGAACTTCGGGCTGTGCCGGGACAGCTGCGCGGGCGGTGTGGTGGTTGGGAGGCGGTCGCTGCCCCACGGCATCCAGCCGGTCCCGCAGCCTCCCTGTGTCGCGGCAGGAACGGTGCCAACAACGAGGCAAACACTGAGGCGTACTGCCCCACTCCATGCCCTACCCGGGGACCCAGCCCAGCTGCCGGGACCGGCTGGGGGCGACCCCGCGGGGCGCTGCGGCTGCCGGGGGCAGAGCGGGGCT
>CM021776.1:12232711-12269712 GCA_011076525.1 Nettapus auritus | reverse complement strand
GGCCCCAACCTACCGGCCGCCGCCACAGCCGCGCCCGCCGCTGCGCCGCCGCCGCCGCCGCCGCTCCAACATGGCCGCCCGCGGAGCGCCGGAAGCGCCGCCCAGTTCCGCTTCCGCCTCCGCGAAGCCACGCCCCCTCCGCCGCCGGTGGGCGGGTTAGGCCACGCCCATCTCATCCGGTAGGCGGGGTTAGGCCGCGCCCCCTCCGCCCCGGTGCGGGGAGGGAGGGGCTAGGCCACGCCCCCATCGCGCCGTGACCACGCCCACCCCCCGGCGCGTGCCCGGTTGCCGTGGCGACGGCGGGCCCGGTGCCGGTCCCGGCAGGGGGCGCCCCGGAAGCGGGGCCGAGCGGAAGCGGCGCCGTCTCCAGGTTACGCGGCCCCGCGGCGCCGGTTCCGGTTCCGGTGCCGGTAACGGGGCGATGAGCGGGCGGGCGGGGCGGCGGCGGCGGCTGGTGCTGCACGTGGACCTCAACAACACGGTGCTGGCGGCGGACACCGTGTCCGGGCAGGGCCCGCGGGCGGCGCTCAACAGCTTCCTGTGCACCGCCACCTGGGGACGCGCCGGGGCTGACGGTGAGCGCCGGGGGGACCGGGGAGACCGGGGGGCTGGGGGCCGGGAAGTCGGGGTACCGGGAGGCTGGGGTGCTAGAGCCAGGGGAACCGGGAGAATGGGGTACCGGGGTACCAAGGGGCTGGGGAACCGGGGTACCGGGGGGCCAGGGGAACTGGGGGGCCGGGGAACCGGGCAACTGGGGAGCTGGGGGCCAGGGGAACCGGGAGGCTGGGGGCTGGGGGACCGGGAACTGGGGAGACTGGGGGTAGGAGGACTGGGAGACCGAGCAGACCATGGGGCTGGGGAGCCAGCGTACTGGGGGGCCACGGAACCAGGGGGCTGGGGAATCGAGGTGATGGGAACTGGGAGACCAGGGAACTGGGAACTGGGGTACTGGGAGGCTGAGGGACTGGGGGAACCGGGGAGACTGGGGTCTGGGGGATCGGGGACTGGGGAACTGGGGGTAGGAGGACTGGGAGACCGGGCAGACCAGGAGACTGGGGGACCGGGATATTTGGGGAGCAGTCCCATGAGGGGCAGCAGCAGGCGAGTGCCCTTGTCCCCTTTGTCCCCCGCAGGCGAGTGGCAGTGGGTGAGCGACCGCCCCTCGCTGCGAGCCCCCAGCCCCGACGCCGTCAGCTACTACTGCCGCTACGGCCGCGACCCGGCCTTCACCGAGGCGGGCCCGGGGCAACGCTTCGGCGGCCTCCACGCGCAGTACCTGCGGCTGCTGGCCTGGCCGGGGGAGCCCCACGAGGAGCTGTCGCTGCGGGACGAGCAGGGCGAGTGCTACCACCTCCTGCTGCCCTCCTTCTTCCGCCTGCTGGACGCGCTGCACCGCGACGGCCGGGCCTTCGCCGTCGTCTTCAGGACCTTCGGCACCGACCTGCCCCGCGCGCTGCGGGCGCTGCGCTCCGCCCTGGATGGGCAGCACCCGCAGTTCCCTGCCCTGCGGGACCTGGCGGTGAGTGCTGGGAGGGTCTGGTGGGACTAAGGGGGGAAGCAAGGGGAGGGATTGAGATGGTCGCTCGCGTCCATTCCCCAGGGGGAGGAAGCTCTCCGGGTTCATCCTCTCCCCAGCACTCTTCCCACGCTGTCATCGGGTGTCTCCACCCCACTGCTCGTGGTCCGTGACGGCGCGGTAACGGTCTGTTTGCTTTGGAAACCTCTCCCCTCTCACCGCAGCTCTCCGTGGACCTCACTCCCGGCCAGATACGCTGCAGCAAGCGAGAGGTGGTGCTGAGGAGGGGAGCGGAGCGGCTCGCCACCCGCGAGGACGGGAGGAAGCTCTATGACTACTTCAGCTCCTTGGAGGGAGTCGGAGGCTTCCAGGACCACTTTGACTGGTGAGACGCGGGGCGTTAAGGAGGTGGACTGGGCGTTTTCCCCTCCCCTGTGATTCTCCTGGCCTGAGATTGCTCCTGATGATGGTTGTTACGTTGCTGTGGCCCCAATAACTTCCACACTCCCCATTTTTGCCTGTAGGCAGACTGACAGTGCTCCTGCATCCCTCCTCAGGTCTCCATCCCCTGGTGTACCTCTTACTTTTCTCTAAACACCCTCAAATTCGTCCCCTGGCTGCAAAATGCTTTCCTAGGAGGCAGCAGCATGCAGAGGGATTTGACCTCTGCCTCCCGTCCCGTTTCCCTGGCTCTAAGCAGCGCCGACTTGCCTGCCTTCACCTGCCTCCCCTGACGGCTCGCCGCCCCGCTTGCTGTTTCAGGTGGGCCAGCAATGAGTTCTCCTCGCAGGGCGGGAAGCCCCTGTGGATCGACCCCCACGATCCCAGCGTTCACCACATCTTCATCGACGACAACATCCGCCTGGACGACGCGGACACCATTGTCCGTCCCCAGGTAGGCGGCTGAACACCCCCTGGTGCCACCTGCCCGGGCTGGGACGTCCCTTGCTTAGTGCAGACGCGTTTTGGTCCCTTTGTACGAGAGCACGAAGTGGGACCAAAGCTTCGCCCGGGTGTTGCTGCCCCCAGGAGCCTGCGGCTGCCGGGGGGAGGCTGGAAGTGGCCGAGCACACCGCAGCAGGCGCTCGCTGCTTGTGCTGCTGCCGGGTTGAGTCATCCCCGCTCCCTGCCGCAGCGGCACGGCCGCAGCCAGTCCTGGCACCGCGTTTTAGGGGCAGTGCTCGTGCTTGAAGGAGGGAACGCTTAGGCAGACAGGAAGGTGCTCGGCACCTGGGCAAGCTGTCGCTGCCCGCACGAGAGCGACAGCTCCACAGGTGAGTCTGAACCCCGGCCCGGGAGGAGGCAGCGCGGGAGGATGCCTGCAGCAGCTGGGAACGGTCTGCGGGGCACCTGGGGCAAGGAGAAGGAAGGCGCGCTCGTCGGAGGTTCATTTCCATAACAGCACTTCCAATTACTGCATCTGTGGCCGGTGACAGGAGCTGTCGCTGCGCAGAGCAGAGCTGTTGGAGGCTTTAGCCCGCGCCTGGGCTGGTTCAGGTGAATTAATGCAGAAGGCTCCGCTGAGAGGTCCCTGCCTGCAGCAGCTGCTGCCCTGCGTGCCTGCAGCAGCCAGAGTGTGGCTCACACAGCTCCACGCGCTGTGCTTCAGCCTCAGGCTGCCTCCCTGATCAAGGAGCGTTGCCTTTCACCATCTGTAGCCGGCACGGCTCGTCAGTTGGGCTGCTCGGCTCGGGGCAGCAAGGAAGACAACCTCAGGGCTCCTCTGGCACCAGACCAGCCAGGTGGGATCGTTATCTTGGCAGCAGCCCTTGCCTGTTCTGGCAACCAGCTACGGCAGTGCTGTTGGCACAGGTTTTCCTGGGGTCTGCCACATCACAGCACGTTTTTTTCCCACTTGCCTGGCGCAGCCTTGTCCTGGGGGGAGTCCCAGCCACACGCTGTGCCGAGCTGGTTCTGAGCCAAAAGAGCCGTCTGGGAGGGAGGGGACATCCGGAGAAACTCCAGCTTCTACCTCTAGAGTGTGAACGGGACCCCTGCCCTCTGCCACCAGCTGGCTTTAGGGGAAATACCGTTAGCTGAAAGCGAGGAGGGAGGCAGGATCCACACCCTGTGCGCTGCTCCCAGGCGCTGTGCAGAGCCCGCCGAGGATGTGGGTGCTTCCGCGCTCTGCTCTCCCCGCAGGTGTTCTCGGAGCGAGGCAGCAGCAGCCCCAGGTGCGTGCCCACCTCGGAGCTGTACGACGTCTGCCTGGTGCAGACCGACCTCCTGGAGGCCATCACTGACGAGGACTATTTCCTCCGCTGCGTGAGGAGGTGTGAGGAGAACTATGACCGCTACCTGGCCCGCCTGGAGAGCAGCTCCCCGAGCCAGCAGTGCGACGGACAGTGATGCCCCCGCGCTGGCGGGGCCAGGGCCGAGGGGCTCAGGACTGCTTCCTTCCTGCTGCACACAAAGTCCCGTGCTGGGCTTTGTTTTGAGCCGTCCCCTCTCCTCTCCGACGTGTGACGTGTCCATCCATCCTACCGGGAACCCCCGGGCCCAAACACAAGCGTCCTGGGAGCTTGTGTGATGGCAACCCTGGAGGAAACTGCTTTCCTTTCCTCACAGCGGTGTGGGAGCCATCTGCCCAGCTGCAGCCCTTCTGCTGGCGGTACTGCCCCCTGTGCCTGCTCCTGGGGCTCTTGGTGTCCCCCTGCTCGTGGGGCAGGGCCCTGCTGCTGCCCGGCACGCAGCCACGCTGTGTTCCCACTCCTCACTCCTGCGTCCTGCAGCGGCAGCTGGCACGGTGCCGGTGCCCCGGGCAGGCACGGTGTTACCTGTGGCGCACCCGGCTGCCGCTCGCACCGCGGTGTTCTCGCTAGCAGTGACTGACTCCCTGCCACTTCCACCTGATTTTAAAGCAAATCTTCCCACCCGCTTCCTGCTGTGAGTTCCCTCGCCTCTGGCTGCACAACCAGGGGATGCCCCTTTCCCTCCCCCTTCTCTCACGGAGCTCAGCAAAGTGGGGAGCAGTTTCCTGGCGGTGAGGGCACAGCGGGGATCCCCCTACCTGCCTCCAGCCCTGGCCGCCCCCCAAGCCCCGGGGATCCCCCGGGGGCGAGCCCCGGTGCGGCGGCGAGCAGGGGGGCTCCAGCCCCTTCCCTCCGGTGCCTCCCTGGCGCACGGTGAAGCGGGCAGGGCGCTGCGAGCCCGGTGCCACCGGCGTTGACAGGACGGCGGGAGAGGGGCCCGGGGGCAGGTACCGGGACCCGGGGGGGGGGGGGAACGGGAGCGGGCGGGCGCGGCGCCGCCCCCACCGGCAGCGGGCGGACCCGGGGCGGGCGGCGGCGCGGAGCTGCGAGCGGCGGAACGGGCGGCGAGGTGAGCGCGGCCGCGGTGCCTGCCCCGCTCCCGGGCTGCGGCGGTGGGACCGGGCCGGGGGTGCGCACCGGGAGCCCCGGGAGGGGACCGGGGAGGGGAGAGGGAGCCCCTGGGGACGCGAACCGTGCGCGCAGGGAGCCCCGGGGTGCGGGAGCAGCGGGGGGTGCGGGATGCGCACCGGGAGCCCCCGGGGTTGGGGGGTGCGGGAGATGCGCCGGGAGAGCCGGGGAGTGGGACACCCGGGGTGGTGCGCCGGGAGACCTCGGGGGGACGGGACCGTGAACCGGGAGCCCTGGGGAGTGGGAGGGCAGGCGGGTACGGGATGGCCACCGGGAGTCCCCGGGGTGCGGGAACCCCACGGGGCGCGGGCCAGGCACCGGGATGCCGTGCTGCTCCCGGAGCTCCCGGAGCCCCGTCGGTGCCCGGTGCTGACCCCTCCGCTCTCCCCCGCAGGAGCCCGGTGGGATCCGGGCCAGCGCCGAGCCGAGCCCCGCCGGCACCGTGGGCCGGATGGGTGGCACGGCGGGGCCCGGGGACCCCCCGGGCGGCTGAGCCGTCCCATGGCGGCGGCGGGCGCGGGCGCCTTCGCGTGGGTCTCGTTCCCCGCCATGCCCACGCGGCGCGTGTACTGCAGCGCGGCGCACCGCGACGGGCAGCTCTTCGTGCTGGGCGGCTGCGGGGGCAACGGGCGCGCGCTGGGCGCCGCCGAGGTGCTCGACCTCCCGGCCCAACGCTGGACCACGCTCCCGCCGCTGCCCACACCAAGGGCCGGTGCCGCCGCCCTCGCCGTGGGCAAGCAGATCCTGGTGGTGGGCGGCGTGGACGCCTCGCAGAGCCCCCTCGCCTCCGTCGAGGTCTACCACGTGGATGAGGGCAAGTGGGAGAAGAAGGCGGCGCTGGCCCAGCCTTCCATGGGCATCGCGGCCGTGCAGAGAGGTGGGCGATGGCGACGGGTGCTCAGCCGCCGGGCTCTGCCCAAACTTCACCTCCGAGCCTCGGCACTGCCCGTGGATGAGGGTCCCCTGGTGGAAATGTCTTTTGGCTCCCGGGCTGGGGACGTGGTGGCATCACCCCGGGGCAGGGGGCCAGCAAGGCCATGGTGGGCGCGGGCAGGGGTGCCGGCGGCGGCGGGAGAGGGATTTGGCAGCATGGCTGTGTTGCCATGGTGTCTCCAGGGAGATGGTGCTGCCGAGGATAATTAGAGCCGATGGCCTGGTGCCGGGCTCTGCGCCGGGCAGCTGGGGCGGGCGAGGGGTCCGAGCGGGGTCAGGGCACTGTCGGCATCAGGCCTCGCCGTGCCCGCTGTCCCCGGCTACCCCGCAGCGGCTGGGAGCCTTCCCTGCCTCACCCCCGCTGGTTTCGCAGACGGTGCCGTCTACGCGCTGGGGGGAATGGGAGCAGACACCTCTCCGCAGGCGCTGGTCCGCGTCTACGAGCCGGCGAAGGACCACTGGCAGCCCCTGCCCTCCATGCCCACCCCCTGCTACGGGGCATCCGCCTTCCTGCAGGGCAACAAGATCTTCCTCCTGGGTAGGTGGGCGAGCCCAACACCCCCCAGGGCTGCCCCAATGGACAGGGGGGCTTTTCCCCACAGCCCCCGGCACACCCCGAGCTCGCTCCGTGCAGACCGTGCCCCGGCAGCACAGCTGGGCACTGCTGGCGGTGCCGGCTGCCCCTCGGGGTGCCGGCAGCCTCAGCATCTCGTCCGTGCGCAGGGGGCCGGCAGGGCAAGCTGCCCGTCACCGCCTTCGAGGCCTTCGACCTGGAGACGAGGAGCTGGATGCGCTACCCCAGCGTGCCCAGCCGCCGCGCTTTCGCCGCCTGTGCCGCGGCCGACGGCGTCTTCTTCAGCCTCGGGGGGCTGCAGCAGCCGGGGCCACACAACTTCTACTCCCGACCACACTTCGTCAACACCGTGGAGATGTTCGATCCCGTGCAGGGTGAGCCCCGGCATCCCGGATGGTGCCTGCAGCGTGGGGTCTGGGGGGTGATGCTGACGGCTTCTGCCCTCCAGGTGCCTGGAGCAAGCCCAGCCGCGCCATCCGCATGAGGGAGAAGAGAGCCGACTTTGTGGCCGGCTGCCTGGGAGGACGAGTGGTGGCCGTGGGCGGCCTCGGTAACACCCGGTGGAGCCGCGTGGCCGTGTTCCCTTCCCTGTCCTCTGTGGCATGTTGCTGAGACCCTTCCCAGGGGCTGCCGGTGCTCCCCACAGGGCTGCTTTTGCCCCACGGCTGCGTTTCCCCGGCGCTGTGCGCCGCATGCTGGCTCAGCCCGGCTGCGCAGGGCTGCAGCGCCGCATCCCTCTCCCAAGAGAGCTGGGGAAAGGTCAGTGCTGCCATTCAGCAATGGGGACGCTGCGGGGAGGGCTGCCCGGGGCAGCCACAGCACCCAGCCACACGGCCAGGGCTCGGGGCACGCCAAGCTGGCGGCAGGGTAGGAGGGAAGGCGAGCGGTGGGGTGCCGGCAGCCGTCACCCTGGGGACGTTGCTAATCCCGCTGTGCCCCCGCGTAATTACCGCTGGGACTGCAGATCCCCTGCTGCCGAGGGCTCGGGGACCAGCCACAATTAGTGGGATTCAGCTGGGGCATTAAAAGCCTCTGAACAGGGCACAGCACAGCCTGGGGTGCGCAGAGAGAGGCTGATGGCGCGCTGTCTCTTGCAGGGAACCAGTCGTGCCCCCTGGACTCGGTGGAGGGGTTCAGCCTCTCGCGGAAGAGGTGGGAGCCGCTGCCCCCCATGCCCACCGGCCGCTGCTCCTGCTCCAGCTGCTCAGCCCCCGGCCTCCTCTTCATCATCGGAGGGGTAGCCCAGGGCCCCAGCGGCGCCGTGGAGGCCCTGTGCCTGCGGGAGGTGTCCTGAGCGGGGCCCCACAGCCCGGGGAGCAGCCCCGGCGGAGCACCAAGTGCCTGAAGACGGGGACAGGGTGTGCGTGCACCCGTGCAGGGGCGGCCCCGCTCTGGGGAGCCGCTGTCCTGTGACGCCGGGTGCCGCAGCGGCCACGGTTTCTCGCAATGCATCCGAAATCCCGCTGGGCTCCCGCACCGCCGGGTGCTGCCGCTGCCTCACGGCAGAAGAGCCCACGGACAAATCCTGCTGTCCCAGTGCCTGGGGAAGGCCGAGGCCGCCGGCGCGGGGAGCCACGGAGGCAGGGCCGTCGCCGCCGTGCCGCCCTGTTCGGCCCCGTGTCCGTGCCATGTGTGTAGCAGTGAGTGCTGTGTCGTCGTAGACCCAGTCGATGTCTCATGTAGCGCAGAGGTGCCCTGTAGCTCAGTGCCTAGGAGGTGACGTAGCACCTCGAATAAATGAAACACGTGCTGTTTTACCCTGCTGCGGCTGTGTTGTCCTGCTGCGGGCGGGGATGTGCTGCGGCCCCTTGGGAAAACCCAAGGGAAAGCCCAGAGAGCTCTTCCCCAACAGGGCCCTGCACCACGGGGCACAGAGGCTTCAGGGGGTGAACACAGCAGCAGAGAGGAGTTTTAGCTGAGGGAGCTGGAGTGCGAGAGAGGACGGGATGGAGGTGGCTGCTGGAAGACCCTGGGAAAGTGCTGCTGAGAAATAAGAGGCTTGGCAAGAGAAAAGACAACCGCTTCATGAGACAGGAGGTCCCTGTCTCCTGCTACCCATGGGACTCCTGCCCTGCTGCCCAGCTTGGCTTGCTCCTCCAGCTGCTCCTGACCTGGCTGCTGGCTGCCTGGGGTGGCTGCTCCGGAGTCTGTGGTCTCACCATAGCACCAGCACACTGGCTGGAGCGTGGTGTGGTGCCTGGGGGAGCAGGAACACCACATTTCCCACTTACTGGCATCAGGATGGGAAGGTAAGTTCAGTGCTGATGATGTCTGTGGATGACATTCAGGGGCGCACAGCGAGATGGGTGTGGGGACCGATGACCCAGATTGCTCAGCACCATGGTCCTGCCTGAGCCTTATTGCTTTTAGCTCCATGCAAAGTCACACACCCCAAAGCACAGAGCAGCAGCCGCAGACACAGCCGAGGGATTCAGTCTTTTAATGAGATGACATTAGAAAGATCTCACAGGTCCGGGTAAATATCAAGCGT
The DNA here is from genome assembly GCA_011076525.1 of Nettapus auritus. Lineage (NCBI taxonomy): Eukaryota > Metazoa > Chordata > Aves > Anseriformes > Anatidae > Nettapus > Nettapus auritus. The sequence continues at coordinate 12,260,818 of CM021776.1, read as the reverse complement.
GAATGCCTGACCTTTCAGAGAAGACGGACGGTGTGATCCTCGGGTGGGTAGCACAGGGGGAAACGGGCGGCCGAGGCGCCACAGAGTGCGACAGCAACCAGAGCAGTGCCATGGCCAGCTGTGCCATGAGCCGGGGCACCGCATAGGAAATGCTGGGCACGGGTCAGAGAGGAGCTGCCTGCCTCTGTTTCAGGAGGAATATCGTGGGATACCTGGTACCTTGGCTGGAGTATCCCTGCATCCACCTCTGGAGTTGCCATAGAAACCACAGCTGTGCCAGAAGCAGCATCAGCAGGGGGCCCTGAATGCGTGATTGAGCCCTGCCTCAGCAGCGGGGGGCATGCGCTGGCAGCTGGACAAAGTCAGCAGCTTGCGCTGTGCTGGGAGGTCTGGGGGCTGGAAAGAGAGATCCCATCCTCCAAGCACAGCACATGGGGGCTCTGGCCCTCTCATACTGCAGCAGCGTCCCATTTTCACAACACTCCCCCGACAAGCTTGGCCCAGGTGGGCTTTTTCTTCCAGGGGTGCAGGGAGGGGACAGCCGTGGTACCTCTCCCCAGCCTGCTAGCCCTTTCCAGTAGCTGCTGAGGCTCGTAAGAACTTCACTCTCACCACAACTTTTGTCGTGTGGGACCCTAAATCATGGAGTTGCATTGGAGACGCAGACCTGATTAATTAGCTTGTCCCGTGGGAGCATCGCATGGACAGGATAAATCAGGCGCTGAGTCACCAGCTCGCTGACAGTCCTGCGCACCTCCTCTGCAGCGTTCCCTTCCAGTGACAGGGGCTGTGCAGCGGGTGCTGGTGCCTGGCACTGATTTTTCCAAAAGCAAGGCTGTGGCAGCTGTGAGAGAGTGAAGCCACGGCTCGGGAGCACCTCACTGTCATGTGTCCCTGCTGCAGTGACATTTCCAGCGGCAATGGTGCCAGCCTGGCGGGGCCAGCAGCCCCTGCCCTGCAGGGAGCTCACCTCTCCTTTATTAGCACCCTTGCCTCCTGCACATTTTGGTGGGGGTGGGACCCATCCACCCACTGCAGCTCCATTTGGCTTGACTCTTTCACTTGAGATAAACAGAGAAAAATCCGTGACCTATTCTAAAAGTTTGGATTGCTCATTCTTTTCTATCTTCACTTTTGAGTACTAGACCCGGATCCCATCCAAATTAGGGGAAGAGAGTGGTCAGGACGATAGCCAAGGACATCTTGGGATGGATGGAGAAATCTTCAGGCAAAAAGGCAAAACGAACAATGGCCTTGACTGCGCTTAAGACTGACACATTATTAACTGAAGAGCTCATGTGAGCTGCTAATGAAATGCTAACGAACGAAAGAAAAACAGTTGAGGAATGTACAAGATATATTGCTGTCTATCTCCTGGCATGTTCTTCTAATTTTTACTAAATGAAAACCTTCAAGTATCTGGACAAACTCCCTAATGCTAGAAGCTGTTGCTACAAGCCAACACCAGGCAACACTGCAGATCTCCACAGAGCTCTGCTACGGACAGGGGGAGACTGGGACTGGAGTTAGCTGTCAAACCTATAATTAAGAAAATGTGTTTCCTTATAGAATTTTCTTTCTGTTGTTGGAGAGATGGAAATACAAAATCTCATTTATCATGTTCCACAAACTCAGTAGACTCTCAAACCAGAAAGCTCCAGCCACATCAGAAATATGAACAGCTCTGCATAATAACTTAAAATAATGCACCAAGTGGGTGCCAAGTCCTGTAGCTGGTGCACAAAGTACCAGCAAATCCTTTCCTAATACCAGTGGAAGTGCTGTAAATGGATACAGGGCCCTGTGGTCTCCTATGAAGAGAGTTCTAGACTTTCCAATTATGAACAATAAAAGGACAGAAACCCACCATTTGTGATGCAGGGCTGTATTCAACCTCAATGCAGCGATAACAGAACTGGGTGTCAGTCTGTACACCCAAGCTGTACAAAGCACAGAAGCAGAGCAAAGCCTTTATTTACTCAACCAGTGCCCTGGCCACAGGTGTCCCCCACAGCAGCGCTCTCTGGAGAAAGGTTAGGCTTTAAGCCTTTGACAGCTTGGCCATTATCAGATCACTGCAGCGGGAGCACAGACAGCCTGCAATTCTTTCCTTCGGTCCTAGAAAATCTTTCCACCTCTGGATCATCACAGAGTTGTCGAGAGTTAACAAGCCGTGGAGATAAATTCGAGCTATTTATACCAGATGTAGCCCTGTAGTTACAAGCAAAAATAAGCAGCAGAGTTGCTCCAAGAAGTCTGTTATGGGTAAAAGTCCAGAATTATTTAAGTGAAAGCTTCTGTTCTGCAGGATTTGTTAAGGAAAGCAGATATATACATCAACGCTGCTGTTGTTCGGGATGACACACAACACAGGCATTGTTTTGACACCTCGGAGCTCCAGGCTGCTGTTAACACTAAAACTTGCTCTCCAGGCAGGAGGAGCGTGAAGGGGATGTGACGAGCTTCTCTAATCTATCTGTAAATTTACAGCAGCCTTATTTCTGCAGTGGTTTAGTGCTCATGGAGCATCCTCAAAACTGACGACCAAACAGTTTAACCGGCATTAAAATTACTTGGAATTAAAGGGAGAAAAACAGGCAAGTAAGCATGCCCATTTTCCATTCCCGAAGATGAGGAGGATACTGACGTGCAATGACAAAATTCCAGTAAAACCATATTTGAGAATCTTTCTCCAGGGCATGTTTAGATCATGGGTTATTTCTGTCATACTAGTGGGTAAAATTAAGCCGTTCTGCATTTCTGAGAGCACTGTTGACACAAGAGACCGCACAGCCCCTGGGCACGAAGCCACCTGGTGTGCTATGGTTTCCACTGGGGACCAGCCCAGGGGCACTGAGACCCAAGCACCCCCTTCGCCCAGAACAAGGGTGCACCCCCCAGTCTGCCTGGGGACAGCCCAGATCAGGGGGGACCCCCGAGCCCCCCACCTGGACGCCGGTTGCTCCCCGGACCTGGAGGGAGCCGCCAGGCCCAGGCGCATGGTGGCCACGTCGGCCACGTTGGCCACGTCAGCCATGTTGGCGGGGCCTCCTTGGGGCTGCAAGTGCCTCTCGTCCCCCCCCTGCAGCTGCTGTGCTCCGTCCTAAGGGGGAATTAACTCTTTTTCGTTTTATTTCTCCTCCTCACAGTGTTACTGTCAGAGCGTGGGCAGCACCGTGACATTGCAAACGCCGGGTAGGAGGCCATGCATTCCTGGGGAGTGGGGAGGGATGTCCAGAGATGGGGCAACGAGGGAGGACACATGCACAAACTGCCCTGAGCTCAGGCAGTACATGCATCCCATGGGGACAAGGCCCAGGGGAAGCCTTCCCTCACTCCCAGACCCAAAAATGCCCTGGCTGCAAGGCAACGAGGCCGGTGGGGTGCTGCCGCCGTCAGGGTGCAGCTGGTGGCCCTGTGGGTGGCTTTATTCTGACATAGGCAATTGACAGCTCTTGTATTTTTCCTTTCTAGCAGTCAATCTTGCAAAAATGAATTTTAATGTCTGGAACATCAAGGAGATGCTCAGCACTCCAACAGCCTCTGGGTAAGTGCTATATGTTTTCACCCTTTTCGTGCTTATCACACTGGAGCCATCGGGATGGGCTGTGTTTTGCTCAGGGTCGCTACCCCATGAGTTTGCAGTAAAATGCATGTAAGTGGTATTTGACAGTATAGTGGGGTCAGATAAGCCAGAAATTTCCCATCGGCTTACGTATCCTGGCACTCATGGTGTCTTCATTCCAGAGGTCGTTCGTATGTCTCTAGATATGGGCTCTGCATTCTCCACATTGGCTCGGAGTTTTCTACCTTAGAAAAATACTAAAATGTGCTCTCCTGCTGCATGCACTAACTGCATGCCATGTGTGTTTGATCTGGGTGATTCCCATCGTGCACAGTTTATACCACAGAGCCTGTTAAGTACAACAACCTCTCTTAAGATTATAAGGAAATTGTAAATACAAGGAACTTCATCCTGACGTGTGACAGGTTATAGTACAACATATTTTGGAGGTCTTGCACTGCCAACATAAAACATTCCTGGGATTATCAATGCTTTGGCTGTTTAATAGCATTTACTCAAATTAAACATTTTAGTGGCCCATTTATTTGGATTCAAGTTCTATAAACACAGGCATCCTGAGGAACAGCAGGTTATATTTCCTGTGCTAATTGGCACTTCTGCAAATATGGTGCAATACAGTGAAATGTGGTTCGGTTTGGTTCAAACATGGGATATGCTGATTAAGAGAAACAGTCATTATGCCTGCCCTGCTTCCTAACTTTCTAGTTATTTTAAGGCTGTTCTCTTGTCTTGGTCTAGGATAGGAAGAGACAGAAGCTTTCCAAGATACATAACCTAGGAGGTGATCTAGCAGCTGGAAAAGCGGGAGCCACCATTTTATTGTAGCTTTCTGTTTCTAGAGACTTGTTGGAGACTCTGCCACAATTGCATGGCCACTGTTCTGCCAAAAGAAGGGGTGGAAGTATGGGGGGAGGCATGGGCATGGGACAGCTGAGGGAACGAAAAGAAATCTATCTAGAATTGATCTGCAGCTAGTCATGGTCTAGTGAATTATGGTTAATTAACCTGTTCTGTGATTCTGTTTGTGTCTGCATACTCAGCCTACTAAACACTACGATAGATTTACCATTGTAGGGAATTTAAAAATCAACACCGGATGCTCTGTTAAAAGCTATTCTGTACCTCAAGCAGGAATTTATTCAGGAAAGTCCTATGGCCTATCTTATGCAACATGTCTAATTAGATAAGTTAAATGTTCCCTTCTTGCCTTGTATAAAAGATAGATAAAATGAATCATAATTTACATTATCATTACACATTATGTAACTAAAATTATTCCATATACTGCATTTATATGCATGGCTGATTTTTTTTTTTTTTCCCAGCAGAAGTCAAAGAGCAGCTAGAAGTCCCCACATCTATAATATACAATGAAACAACAAATATTACTTATATTAAACATCTGGAGAGTAAATGCTAAGACATGCTACATTTTTATATAGCAGAGTATCACTCTTTGCATCACTTGGCTAAAAAATAGAGCCAGATTTATCTCTTGTTTAATTCTGGGGAAGCTAATTGATGAATCTGGTCGTCTGATCCTCTGGTAGTTAAATAACCCACTTATATAACTAACTGTTGTTTAAACTCACAGTTTTAGTCATACTGTCTCTGATGTGGCCTGATGTTACCATGATGATGGATGATAATGAAAGCATAATAGCAGTTTCCTTTCCCGTTATAAAAGTGCTTGTCATATACCTATGAATTAATTGAGTTTTGCACAGATGCAAGGGTCAAAGGGGAGCCAATTCAGAGAAAAGTGTGTTTATATCTGTCATGATTTAGTCTTTATAAACATGCATTGCATAATTCTATTGTCTTCTTGGTACCTGCAGATTTTTTAATATAAATTTTTAAAATTGAATTAAGAAGTTATGTCTCAGTGGTTTGGAAACCTGCAACTTTTATTCAGGTCAGAGACTGAACTGGGGGAAACTTAGCGGTGAATGTCTTTATGTGTATATATATAATATACATAATTTATATATATATATAAAACATTCTGTGGAGTTGTGCAATATAAAAGGAAATGAATAGAAGAAGTGCTGGTGCCTGTTTGGAAGGGAATTGTTTGAATTCCTTCCTCCTCCAAAGTGCCCTGTCAGCTACCAGATCTTCCCTTTTAACTATTTTATTAATGCAGCAGAAAAATACAGACAATATTTTAACACCTACTCCTCAGCACTCCATGTTTTTTTTCAAGTGAGTTGAGAGGATCCAATAGGTCATGAAGCATTACTGAAAATGCAGCTGGGATTTTGGAAGAGTTAAGATGAAGGTTCTCAGACAGCAAATTAACTTTTTCTAAGGAAAAAAAAAAAAAAAGTTATTCATAGGAGTATGTGCATGTATTTGAGAGGGGGGGAAATGTGTTAATTACTTCTCCCAGCTCTCTCTTGTTACTAGATACTTTTCTCACTACAGCAGGATATGATGTATAAACTGCAGAATACTGTCTTTTAAGAGAGCTTCTAAGATGAAACATGAAATCAGCATATAGTATTGGCAGGGTACGGCTCACACTGTTAGTTCTTTGCACGTTTGAGGCAGGGTGTTACTTCTGAGAGCATCTGCCACCAGGTCCATGAGAAATGCAGAGCTCCAGTGATGTAATAAGGTCAGGACAGAGTTTCTGCAGAAGCCCAAGATTGCTCTGAACCGTCACCTCTAGTACCTCCTTTCTGTCTGCGTCTCACAGCAGACTGGGGACTCGGGGTTTTATTCATAATCTGTCTGTCAAGCACACATAATCTTCTCTGTGACTGCTGGCAGCCTGAGAGATGGGATGGGGGAACCAGAGTCCTCATTTTACCTGTTTTTTATGTATAAATGTTTACATAATAGAGATCCTCATCGGAAGGGAAGTTATCTAGTTGGACACTGTAATATCAGGGTGCCAATTATTTGAGAAGGTGGGAGGATGTGAGGCCAATAAAGTGACAGCTATACAGCGGAGAAAGCTTAGAGTCAATTTAAGTGTATCGACAAACAACACAATTTTTGTGGATTGAAATGCCAGACCTAATTAGGGAAAATGTCGAATTAGAGCTGTACTGCTGACTGCCCAGCCAGAAGGGAACACGGAGGAGGATCACAGAGGACCTGAGAATAGCGGTCACAAAAGCAATGATGCTTCAATTAGCTTTATATCGACCGGGTAAGCATCGCTGGGGCATGATGCTGAAACTAGATTTTCAGCACCATAAATACCTGCCTCAGCCAGGAAACTCCCAGGGAAGAAATGCGTCTTGCCTTGGTCTCAAGCTGAGCATAACACCCTCGTTCAGAATAGTACTCTTGTGGTGCTGCCATAAAAGTGGCAATAATGAACTGGACTCAGCATCTCTGCAGGAGAAACAAAAGCCAAAAATCCACCACAGAAACATTTAATTTCAGAAAAGATACTGACATAGAAGTAAGAAGTCTCGTTAAAATAAATGTAAAGGGACAGCCAAAAGGGTTAAATGTTTGCCTGAGGCACAGAGATTATTTAGACCTCATACTGAAGAGCCTCATTATTCAGACTCATACTGAAGCATAGAACTAATGCCTACAAGCGATCAGATCAGACTGGAGTTGGACTGGTACCAGACTGACACTGTTAAATGGCATGGTAAAGAAGACTATTGAAAATGGGAGGGTATCTTTTAAGAAAGTAAAGATTATTAAATATATACAAATAGGAAATGATATATTATGATTTTAAATTGAAGTTACCAGAATTTTCTTGTTTCATGTGAAAAGCAGTAACTTGCTAGAGGCGTAAAACTACTAATAAACCTATTTCCAAAGACATCAGAAGCAGAAAGCCTGCCAGAGAGCGTCTAAGGCCAATACATGATAAAAATATTAAAGAGGCATTCAAAAAGGATGCTGTAAGCTGAGGCCGGCTTGGGCCATTGCTCTCTACATCATATTTCTGCTGTTGAGAAACATCTTCCAAGTTTAACAGCCTTACTCGATCCATTATTTCACGAATTTCCATCCCACATAACAGAGCCACAAATTCTGAAGTCGCCTTAAGGTCTCAGAATTAGCAGAAAATGGAGACAGCCAAGACAACGCTGAAGAATGAGCAGCTGTAAGAACCCTGAGCCTTGGAGGAATCAGAAACCGAGTGTGCCATGCAGGCTGGAAGACAGCTTCAAGCTGGGGGGCCAAAATATTACCTCCAGATGACTAATTCCTAATGTGGCCGGGGATAAATTTTGTGTAAGTAAACAAGGCTGTGCCGCAGAAATCTCCGACTACTGGCTCCTTGCTCAGGACAAAAGAGCTAACGCGGTTTCCAAGGTGAGGAATGTCTGGGTGCTATTGAATCACGTTGGAATGAATAATGGAGCTGCTCATAGAAAGTAAAAATGACCTTGAGGAATTAAAACAAGAGTAGAAGGAATTTGAGCCTGAAATCTGGAAACTGGAGGCAGTGTCTGAGCTGAATAACCTATAGGGATCCTGTTGTGGTTAATACATTAGGGTCGGTGCCAAAATCTGTTTGTAGAAATTCCTTTCAGGATACAAATGCAACAATGAAATGAGCAATTTGCAACAAGCAGGTCATTCAGTTCCAGAGGACAGGGAACAGAAAAATAATGTTATGCTGTTGCTGTTTCCAGCAAAGTGATGGTAAATGGCTGGAAGCTGCAGTAGCAACTAAAACTCCTTCATTTAAACTCCTCCAAGCCCCCTGGATGCTGAAGTTTCTCCTCTGCACCCAAAGCAAATGCTGATCCTTGCTCGTTTGCTGAACACTTTGGCAGGCAGCAAATAGTAACTACGAGAGCAGCATAGGAGAGCTAGAGACAGTTCCTATACATACAGAATAAAGCTACGAGGAAGAGCAGGTGACAAGGAGCGTCCAGCATTTCAATTGGATTTGTTGTGATGCAGTCCTGGTCACTAAATGAGAAGGAGCAGAAAGGGCTAGGAGATTTTCCAGATAGCAAGCAGGAGAAGAGGAACTTTATCGCACTGATACAGCTCAAGATTGCTACCAGGAGAAAAAGATTTCTTCTTGGGGAAAGAAGCTTTGCTGCACTTTGAAGAAATATGTCAGGAAGGTGTAAGTGAGCTTCACCCACAGAGCTTCAGAAAAGGAGGGATGTTGGCACAGGTTCAGGGTGGGTGACGGAACTAAATAAAATCACAGCAGCACCGCGAATAAATGTTATTTTGGAAATTGTAGGAGACTCACTTTGCTTTTCCAACTGACTCTTAAAGCTTGGTGTTGGCACATAAAGATGGATCCAAACAACAGAGTAAAAATTGTTTGTGCAGACCAGTAAGGCCTATGACACTACAGTCACGTGTTTTAGTGTGTTGATGCACCTAGGAACATCTAGGAACACAAGAAGAGGAGATTTATTGCGTGCTGTGTTTCTCTTGGAGCATTTAATCTGACAGCTATTCAGGGGCAAGGCAGACCCTTTAAATGACAGGTGATACGTTCACATCTGGTTATGCCCAAGTATTTGGATGTGCTGATTGGAACTCAGAAAAATGCAAAAAGATCCAACTTCTTGGGGGGGGGGCCGGGGGATATTTGCACTGACAGCAGGGAAACTGAGACTGCGAAGAGCCAGCTGACTCCCCAGATATGCAGAGGGCTGCAGATTTTTGAGGTCACGCTCATATTACTGAAAGTGTCGGAGTTGCCAATATTGCAATACATTGCACTAAATTAGGTGGGAAGAACACACCATTCCATGGTCAGCAGAGTATGATTTAGCACTTCTGGAGCTGACAAGAGCTCATGATGGCGCTTGTTGTACATATCTACATCTTTTTTTTTTTCGCTCTGAGTGCATCCCATACTGCAAACAGCATAGGAGCACTCTTGGCACAAATGTGTGAATGACTCAGGGAATGGCTCGTTTTAGCAGAAAGCTAAAAGTTCTCCTGAGATAAACTATTGCATCACCTAAGAGGGACTTCTAACCGGGATTGAATATCTAGAATGTTTCCTCGCTGTTTATGAGGAAGGGTTTATATTTAGGGCAGGTCACACACCCTGAAGGAAATGGTCAGGTGGCTAGAGATCCGCGGTTGTCTGATCTCACCATCACGGGTAGGCCTGGCCCAAGCGTGGCCAGGCTGATGCCTTGTCCAGATGGCCTTCTTAGCAAATTAATTGCCAGCAGTGTTTAGCAAGGGAGAAAGAAATCTGTTGCTTGGGGAAGGAATGTGCTCAGAGAGACATCTGGTTCATCTCCCCCCATAGTTTGCAGAAGTGCCGTCATTCCTAAACTAACCACCAAGAGAGGACTTCAGACAGAAAAATGAAGCTCCAGAGCTGTCTGCAGCCTTCTTTGGTCATGATAGAAGTGCAGAATGAGGCTGGGAAGTCACCCAGCTCGCACAGACCTCTGAGCTGCAGCGCTCCCCACATCAGCAGCAGAGCTCCGTGCATCCAGCTCGATGCTCAGACATCAGGAGCCGCGAGGGGACCGAGCAAACAGCAGGGATGTGGCATTCACCAGGTGCACCGGACGCTTTCCAAGGGGGTCATGGAACCGTGCATTGGCAGTAAAGCACTTGGGGAGCATAAAAACCCTTCCTCGAACCAAGAGGGAGCTTTCTTGCCAAAAAGACAGTCACATTTAGAAAACCGGTGCAGGAGATGTGATACCTACATCACAAGCCGTGGTGCTGCCCGCATGGGGTGGTGGCAGCCCCCACGCTCATGTCTCTTCCTGACACGCTGCGGGCTGCAGATTTAAAGTGAGTTCTTTTGTATAAAACATAGCTGGGGTGGAAACAGGAAGCTGTGCTAGTAAAAGTCGTGTTCAGATTTCTCTTTTGGTAGATTTGGGGCCCGCAGAAAGATCAAGGGAGGTTTTGAATTCAGGCAGATTTATCCGACTTTTTGAGGATCCGCAAACCCATACCTCATCTGTCTATTTTTGACCGCAGCTCAGTGTACTCGGTGAGCTCAAAGCCAGAAGTATTAATACGATATTGCCACTGACACCGCTCTGTGAAGAAGAGGGAGGCTGAGCAGTTCAAATGCTCCCACTAAACCCTCTCCCTTTTGTGTGCATGGTGTCTGGGCTCCTTCCAAAAGTGGAGATTAAACCGAACACGTCACTGCTTATAAATGTTGGGGTGATCATCTTTTGTTAGACACACAAATTAGTCTCCTGCTCTTTTTAACTTTAGTTATATGATTTGTTATGGAAGAGTCTGCCTAAGAGTCTCTTTCATTAATTTTCATCTCTAATTCCGTTCCATTTATCACTGTTTTGCCAGGCTTGATCAGAAGAAAGTCCTTGTGATTTATTAGCAAACCTTTAGATTTTAATTAATTCAGTTGGTTTCTTCCTTGACCCTTTTTAGGAGTTGTTACATGGTGAGATTTTTGTTCCTGTGGGAGGGATGGGGTAAGGCTTTGTACAGTGGCACAGGTGGATGAAGTGGAAGAGAGGATTTCATCTACTGATACTGAGGAACAGCACCAAAGGCAGCAACACACCTCTTGCACTTTGTTAGCTTAATCTGGGCAGTATAAGCCTGGGCCAGTATTTCATACATGTGGACAAGTCAAGGCCAGCTGGGAAGGGTTTATTTGCGTGGCACTCAGGGAAAAGAAAGATTCACTCACAATGCACTCTGTCCCATTTCAGGCCTAACAAGTTTTCCGTCCGGAGCAATGCTCCCAGCGACTACTCGAGTCTCAGTGATTCTCAGCTGCTCTTCGGCTCCCAGTTCTGCCCGGAGAACGTGCAGTCGGCAGCGGCACCGCTGGAGCTGGGCACGCAGCTGGGACAGTACAACTCCCAGGACGTGAGTCTTGCTCCCCCGTTCAGCCCTGCACACACACAGCCACCATCTGAATTACTGGAAAATACTGAAAACAGGTGGCAAAATTGGCTGAGCCTGCTGAAATCAAGTTATCTTCGGATACAGTAGGAAGAGTACATATTTACTGTAACTAGACAGAATAGCAGCCTGGTTGGTGAAAAAACTTATTTATATGACTATTATTGGGATAGGTACTGTTTTCTTTGATCACATTTTTTTAATAACCAACATAATGTGAAATTGTTCTCAATTTAATGTCTTTAGACCAGCTAGCTAAGATAGAATATTTAATCTATTCCCTCTTTGAACAATATTGTGTTCCTCTTTATTAGCTTTCTGCAAGAATAACAGAGGTAGTCAGCATTTAATTCCATTCCCTGAAAGTTACCTTGCTGGATTGTTGTTATGGCAGATGCTTAAATGACTTTAGATGAAGAGGTTCTAAGCTCAAAATCTTTCTCCTGTAGCACGTGGCCTCTGATGTTACCAGCCTCACTAAAATAGTTCCTGCACCACTAGCAGATACCAGCAGATCCAAATAAAGACACCTGAGAGCAAAGATTAGGAAAGGGCAGTCGTGCCAGTCCTGTGGCCCTAGGCAGCGTTCAGTTCCAGATCCTATCTGTTGTCCCCTGCGTTTTGCTAAAGGTCTTGTCCTTTAAATGTCTGGGTTTTCATCAGATGCAGGAAAGGAAACTCACTCTTCAGGATGAAAGAAAACAATTTAATGAAATTTGCATTTTCTTATGTTTTAAGGAAAAGGCATTTCTATGCTAGTCACAAAGTGCCTGGAAAGTTTAGAGAATGAAGAAGGTCTTTACTGCTTTCATACTAATGTCATTTTCTTGTTCTGAAATGTATAACAGAGCATGTGAAAAACAGCTGCAGCCTGATGATGTTGCCGCTTGGCAGCAAATGATGTCACCCAAAAGGAAATTCAATAGGGTTTCCTTTAGATGAATGGACAGGGAGCACGCTGAAATTGTTTTATAGTGTCTGTGTTGAGCATACAGGGAAAAAAAATCTGCGCAACTGATGATTGCAACCAACTAAAAACTGTCAGGATGATGGAAAAGCCTTGGGTCTGAAGAAATTCAGTCTGAGTTTCAGTTCCACAGGGAGCCGATCGAACTAGGCACACCAAGTGAACAATAATCTCGTCAAATTCTTAATCTCCTCACCCGGTCTAATCTGTCACGTTCAATCACTGTGAACCCTCTGTCTGCAAAGCACTTGGTACACAAATAGTTTTTGATAATTTATGTTCTGATTATTTTTGTACTTCAATATTTTTCTTTCTTTTGTGCAACAGAGTGAGCCCAGTATTTTCACTAAATACCAAATGAAACCACAGTTATTTGATGAAGATACAAGAGAAAAAGGCCTGCTTAATTTTGGTGCAGGAAGAGGGAAAAGCGTCCTGGAAAATTTTGAAGTGAATAAGAACAAAATAAAGGACAAATATGATCGGTATGTAGTCACCCATTGCAAATTCTTTCTGTGAAATCTGTTATCATCCCCTGCAGCTCCTCCTTCTCCTCTTAAAAGTCACACATGACGTAGCTGCAGATTTCTCCAAGAGAAGTGTCTTTTCAGGTTTTAGATAATCTCTGATTGGAAAGAGTCACAGGATGAGAGAATATGGTTTACTTGCGATCAGAGTTATGTAATGCTTTCAGCCATAAGCTACAAGGAACAACAAAACTATAACCTGAATTTACCTTTGTCTTCTTTATCTAATCAGCAAGGGTTTTATTGTGTTTTTCTTTTCTTTTCCTCTGTGAAAGACCATATTTCTCAAAATTGTATAGACTGTATAAAAGGGACTCCTAGGATGACATTTACATTTAGGACAAATGAGGAGATTGCCAGGCATACTTGTGTGCAGAGGAAGATGCAATGATTACAACATTATAAACCTGCACATATCTCTGTAATTTTTCTGGTATATGGGATTTTTGTATGTGTGTTTTTGGGAACAGACAAGTGTAATTTGCTAATGAGCTCGTTGTCAGACGTTAAGAATTAAATGTACCTGCAGGTCCTTTAGGATTTGAAGGATTAAGCTAAGAGTTTCAATCTCAAAAATGAAAGATGGCAAGCTCCCCAGTGCACCTATAAATAATTCTTAGCTCTGTACATTTTGTAATGTAACATCCAAAGTGAAACACATTTTTGTTAAAAGCCTTTAATCAGATCAGACTGTGTATCTCTTTCTCATTTGCAACGGGCACTATGCTTCTGATAATGCAAAATCTGATGCTCTGGTGCCTTTTAGAGAAGAGGAAGGTTTTTGTAAGTGAATTATGAGGAATGGACACACAGTTTTAAATGTTTAGTCAGAACTCTTAATTATTCTTTATTTCTTCATTATATTAATTATGCTTCTTTCTGCACTCCAGATGCACTCCCGGATTAGAAGCATGTTTATATAAATAACTATATTATCTTTACAGAGATAAATCTGTAATTTATCCATTTATATCCCCCACAATTTTGACTATTAGAATGAACATCTTCCTCTCCTAAGGCTAGAAATATTTCAGAAGCCCTGCCTAATTCTCACAATTAGCCTCTACCTGGCCTCCACCTTTCTGTTTGTGGCAATTCGGATTGATAATGATCAATTTAAAATGACCCGAACCTTCAGAGAGGAAATAGGTTATCGCTTTGCTTAGCAACGGTCCTTGCATTTTTGTTTGATAGGTTAATCATGAATATAGCCTGGTTCCTGATAGGCTCGCTCAACTCAAAAGGGTGGATAACAGAAACCACAGGCATAATCTCGGGAGAAAAGGATTTGCAGTATTTGTTCTTCCTGACTTGGGCTTTGTTGATGCCGCAGTTTTTTTCCCTGTTTTTCCCACAGTTATTTTAGTCCAAATATAATACTCATGTATCTCAGCAACTGGCACGTCACCTCCACCAAGGCTGGGTTCTTCCGGAGTAGATAGTGCAGCGGTGACAGCCCAGCAGCTAGCAGGCAGTTGTGTAAATGCCTTCGGAAACTTTTGGGAGAGGAAGAAATGCTACGCCAAAACTGGGAGAGTTAAAAAATATGTATAGACTGCTGCGTGGTATATGTGCGTGTGTATGTGTGTACACACACAAATATATATATATATATTTCTTGCTCTACCTAGCAGAATCTGTGCTTTCCTACATTACTGTGAAGTAATGTGACTTCAAAGGGTTATGTCTGCTGAAGTAAGCACATTTCTGTGTTTACATTGTGCACCGCACTATGCCTTGCAGTATTTAATGTCTCACATTTACTGTGGTCTTTTCAGTTTCTAACTACTTCAGTAACATTACACGTCTATTTTATTCCTTCCGTGTTTTTTTTTTCTTTTCAATTTTAGAGAAGTTTTAAGCACCTTTATTTCCAGTATCAACGACAGGCTTCAAGGGGTAAGTTAATTCAAATTCAGAGCCAAGAATAAGGAAGAATTAGATGCTGCAGAACATTCACCTTCTCTCATTTTCTGTGCTGATATTTGAATTGGTATACTGTTTGTCCTGAACACTTAAATACTGTAGACCAACACTAGTCAATGTTTTTTTTTCACATGCTATCCTCTTTGTGGCCAATCTTTAGGGTCACAGCCTTTAGGGCCCTGTCTCAGAGTCAGCAATGGAATTTCTCTGGGGCTTGGGAGCAAGAACAGCCTTTGGCTGTCTGCAAATACAACTTCTTTCCTCGTGCCTGAAGAAAGTAGCTTGCTCTCAAGAACAAGTAAATAAAATGTGTCTCACTGTCTGAAGATGAAGGTCTTTTCTCTCCATATCTTTTCATAAGTTATTAGAATAATGTTGCTATTAATGCTTTTTTAGAGATGAATATCTCTATTGCAAAATAATTTAAGATTTCTGCAATACTTTATGAGCCATTTGAGCCATTCCATACCCCCATTGGGGTTGCAACCAATGGATGGAAAAGCTCTTCCAAGTGACAGATAAATGTCCATTTTCAGGCTATTGCAGCAATGAGTTGTAGTCATTGTTGTATATCATTTTGGGCTGTTTTTGCACACAAATAAAAGTCAATGTATTAATTTTTTTTTTTTTTTAAATTTCTTCACTTTTGCAGTTGCAAGCGTGCTTGGACAAGTTTGAAGAAATGTTCAATTCGAGAAACAAATCCATTTTGGTTCATCTAGAAACCATTTCCAAGACACGTGAGTCCTTTCTGTATTTCTGTTAACAGCAGAGGGCACAGTCAAACTGCTGAATGTCCGCATGTTGTCTCCAAGCTGGGGTGAACTATGCAAGCCATGCCACTCACAGCTGCTACTCATAAGGGAGAAGAGCAAAATAAGACCTATTCACAGTGTGGACTTTGCTTTTCTATTCTTGTTAGGTTATATTTACCTTTTCTCTGCTCTCATGTCAAAGAACTTAAGCGTTGCATGGTTAGACACCATGCACATATAGACAGATGCATCTCTTTGGTTTTGTGTTCTGCCTGGGGTATGAGCATTTTTAGGCTATATCTGGTACACTAATGGAACACACAGTAAAAATAAGATAGATATTTAAATCCTGAATGCCTACTTTCAGTTTTTAAGGCTTTCTCAAATATTCATGTTAGTTTGAAGTTTTCCATCTCCCCTTAATGCTTGAAGTGATTACATTTTATGTATGAGCAAAATTGGTACTGCTGTTCCTGGGTAGGAAGCAAGTAATGAGATGCACTTTTACCATGATGAAAGGGTGACCTCCCAAAAAAGCCAATAATGTAAAATACTTTTGAACAGCTCTGTCTCTGAAGTGGCTAGTCATAGTAGTCTTTATTGAGGGAGAGTGCTTCAGAGAAATTGTTTCTAATTTGGCTTAGATCTGAGCCTTTGAGAGTGCAGTAATTTTTAATGCTGCCATTACTTTTTATCAACACCCTGTCAGGGCTCTGTTCTCTGCTTGCACTGCTCTGTGCAAGAACAAGAAGCCAGCTTCAAAACACGCAAGAAGTTTATATTATACCTTTTGAGATCACGGTAACAGACCTTCCCAAAAGCACTAGGATATTGACGGTGCAGTAAAATGTGGCTTCCATGAAGTACAGCTTTGACAGTTACCATTTAAGTCACTGCAGCCTTCTCAGGCAAAAAGAATGGAGTCCGGTGCATGTTTCACGAGGCCGTGGTAACATGTACGTTTGAAATACCAATCATGTTTTGCTAAGAACACTCCCTTGCTGTGCTTGGCCAGTGCTCTTGGTGGGACCTTAATATAAGCAAGAATCTGTCTGTTTTGGCCAGCACAATAAGGCTCTTATTATGCATTTGCCCATCTCCTAATTACTTCATTGCCTCAGCTTGTCCACTCTGAGGCAGGGCTTTGCCTAGTTTTGTATACCTCTTGCACAGAAATAGTTGTCATGGCATTGAAAATCAAATGTATTGTTCGTAATTCCCCCTCTTCCCTCCATACCATTTGCTCAGCTGTCCTGTTTCTTCTCCATAACCATTTTAAATAAATGTGCCTTGAATGAAATGAGAAACCTCCCAGAGGTGCCTGCTGCTAGATTTTCAAAGCAATTGAAAAGAAAAATTGGCACTTTCTGTAATGTATCATGCTGCAGAATGTTGAATATATAATGAAAATCATCACACGCTCCACAATGTTGTTCTTTTTATATTTCTGGGAGGTTCATCTGTCACTGGTTAATTGCTGATAAACACTGCCATTTCACTGGTATCACAGTGACGGATAATTAAGTTCCCACCACATAAATACCTGCACTAGTGCCTTGAAAAGATCCCAACTGAGGCAATTCTGTTGGTATAAAATTCGTAAATTCAGGTGATAAAGAACTAAATTCAGAGCCAATAAAGCACTGAATATTGGTGGTTGATACAGCACCGTGGGATGTAGGTGACAAGGTGGAGATGTTAAATCATTGTTAGTGGGGGATTTGACGTGTAGAAGATGAATACAGAAGATGGTGAGGCTCTCTTCAGAGACAGAAGTCATACACCAGGACATTCAAACAGCTCTGCAAAGTAAAGAAAGATAGAACTTGAAATCAAGTCTGTCTTCATTAGGAGCATGTAAGGAGTCTCACAGGCCTCCTTTATAGCAGCAGGTAGCAAGTACATTTGGCAGAGTCTACACACAAAGCAGAAAATATTTTTCAAAATATATTTCCAAAGCATTTCCAAGTGCTGTTGGGCTGGCGTGCTCTGTGCAGTAAGATAAAAAATGTTCTCTTCTGAGCGTCTGTCCATATGTGCAGGCACACAGTGGATAGAGCTGTGTCTGGCACTGGTGATGAGAGAACATTTGCCCGAGCAGGTTCCGCAGAGGCACAGCTGCTCTCTTTTTTGCCCACATCTCAGTGTGCTGTGCCCAGGGATGTAAAGAAGCAAGCAGACCCTGTCTCCTCTGTTCTTTTTCCACTTTATGTAGTTTCTCTGGTTGACTTGCCAGCTCACCATTTGCTCACTCTTCCTGGTTTCATCTCCTGTAGCTCATTTATTTTTTTATTATCCTCATTTTCATTTATATACCCACATTTATATCAAAGCTTTCTATTTTTTTATACAAATCCTGATTTTCACAGCTCAGCCCTCTCTGAACTGCTTTGCTTTTCTGGTATCTGGCAGTTCCAGCTGTGACAACTCACAACAGCCATGTCCTCCGCAACACTTCATCGCAAATGAGGAGCATATTCCCAGCACACATACCACAAACAGTCCTCTACTCCTCCTGCCAGCAGCGGTGGCAAAAAAAATGTGCAGTGTTTCCCTAACAGAGGTACGAGCTGATGCAGTTCTCTGACAAAATCCAGCGTTTGATGGGCAGTTTTCAAACATGACTCGCTTGGAGACTCCCCAGGCTCAGTAAGTTGCTGGCAAGGTTTCCAGGGGAATTCACTGTGCTTGTACTGGTGTGATCTGACCGTGTTTACTCTGAACAGTGTGGTCTGGGCTGTGAAACCCAGGCAGCCCCCTTACGTTCTGCATTTGTATCGATTGAAAAGTCAAAAGACTGATAAAAGAGACGCCTTTCCCATGCAGCTGCTAGCTAGCCATGCAGTGACTGGCAGTGAAAGTTGTTGAGGTGAGGAACTTAACCAGACTCCAGCACGGCCTTGGCATGGAAGTCAGGAAGATGTGTAGTTGTCTTGGTAAATACTGAACCCACCAGCGTGACACCTCAGGACTTCAGGCCATAGGACAGCAATCCGCTGTGAAGCAGGCAGAGGTTGGGAGCTGCCTACCCCATAGGCTCCTGCTGCAGATGTCTTCTCCTGTGCAGTGGAAGGGGACCCAGCCTAAGCAGGCACAAACCTGGCAGCCAACCACTCTGGGTATGCCTGCAGGATGCAGCTGTGACACTCTAAATGTCTGCAGCTCTGTTACTGCCTATGGAGAAAGCTCAGTGCTCTGCCAAGCTCCGTAGCCGTTTTTTCTGCTCGTGTCTCACCGGGTTTATACCACCTCCCATGTCCCCTACTGCACCATGGCACGGGGAACCAACCTCCCCCCAAAGTGTTATTTAAAGCCTCCGTGCTGTCATTCCGACCTCAGGATGAATGGCAGAGACAACGATAGATAGGCATCAGAAGCAGTTGGTGCTTAATATTCCTGGGCTGGAGACCGACACTCCCTCCTGCGGCTGCTCAGCCTGTAATTTTCAGCTGTTGGGAGTGCAGCTGCACCCCAGAGCAGGCGGATTTGCTGGGAAGGCTCTGCAGCACCGGGCGGCAGGGTGGGCTCGCTCGGTGGGCCCGCCAGGACCTACCCGGAGAGCCTGCGGTGATTTCTCTCCTGACAGATTTCACATTCCTTATGTTATTACTGTAAGCCAGCAGCAGTCGAAGACAATGGTACAGCAAATCCAAGCACTGTGATGTTCCAGGTTGTAAAAAACTGTTTTGTTTAGACTAAAATACCTTGGAAGAGAGGCACAAGCCCGTGCATAATCCACCCGTTAACCAAGTGAAGATTTTTCCTCTATGATTGAGTTGTTCAATAACTATCTGCTGCAGGGTTTATGTGAAGAAAACTTGCTCTGAAGCAGCTGTTCTTGATCATTTTAGACAAGAGATTTGACTAACAGGGTCCTTGATCTGATCTGGCTCGGCCACCTCAATGCCTTTTTTTTTTAAGTCTAGACCAACCCCCATTTTTGTTTTGTTTAATAACGTTTGACAAGTCTGTACACTCCTCAGTGTGGAAGCCAGAGAGGGAAGGCGAGTGCCTCTCCTCTGTACCTAGTTCTTTTTTTTTTTTTTCCTGCAGAATACTCCTACACGTACAAATGAGGCACATCCAAAAGGCTGGCTGTTGGTAGCTTGCCTGCAGCACGCTGTGCTGAGTCAAACCTATACGCAGATCACAAGCCCAGTGGATGCAGTGCTATTTATAGAGCGAGGATACCATGTTGTAGAAGAGCAGACAGGCTAGGGAAATCAGAAAGTTTTAAAAATAATTCCGAATTAAAATATAGCGTGCAGGGAAAATCAGCGTGTGGAGGTAAGCCTTCCTGTATCTGTGCTGCATACAGCTGGAACACACTGACGTGACATGAGGGAGTTCCCTGCTTCAGTCACTGCTGTTTTCATCCTCCTGGTGGGACTGCAGGCCTGGAGGGGCTGGCAGCCTCTCCAAAACCTGCTCTCTGACTGTAGGTACACCTCAAGTCTAAGCAGGGAGATGCAAAGTCTGCGAGGGCTGAAACATTCACCCCACCATTACGAACCCATCCTGCAAGTCACAACTTTCCCCCACTGATGTATTGAAAACATCAAAATCTGTCAGAACAAAAGATCAGAAGCTTAAAAATCTGCAGGGAGAGCAAGCAGGGGCAACCGAATTGCCTGCAGGACCAGATTGCTTATTAGTTGAAATATGTGCAGGTAATCCTCAGAAATAAGCCATGCTCTGTGGAGAGCAAGGTGATGGCCGTGCTGAGGAGCTGCAGAAGTTCCCCTCGAGCCCCGTCCAAGCAGCATTTAACTCGAGGCCTGGGAGGAAGATGCAAGATGTTCCTCCTCCCAGAGGACAGCAGCGTGCTCTGTGCCCAAGCACCACTGCTTTGGAGGAAGACAAGTGAATATGAAATAAACCCCGGCACGTAGGATCTCTGCTGCCCGGAGAGAGCTCTCAGAAGCCACCAGTTCCTGGAGCATCGGCCCCACTGTGCCTGCCAGCCCCTGCAGCACCAGACTCCCGTTTTGTGAGGCTGAATAAGCCCAACGCTTTCAATCTCCTTTAGTAAGAGGAGATTATCATCTAAGCACTTAATTATCTAGTAGCTTTTCTCCGCACGTGTCCCAGTTAAGTCTTTTTTTTGCACATAGATGGCCAGGACTGTGCACGGGCTTCCAGCCGTGCCGTGCTTGCACAGAAGCTCCTGGCAGCCAGAGCTTGTGCACTTTCACACACTGCAGTGCCAAATCTCACCTGGTCTGCGGCCCCTGGCTCTGGCACGCTGCTTTGTGCCACCTGCTAGCTGCCCGAGTGCCCTTCTGGCTCCTGCACCCAGTCTCCACAGCAGCTTTAGGCAGGACTGGCCCACGAGCGGTGCTCCCAGAGCTGCATTTTCCTTCCTGCCGCCCCGCTCAAGAGCTGATTTTTTCCCTTTAATCAAGGCTTTGTGCCCCTCACAATTTTTCACAGCTCTTTTCATATTACATGATGAAAAGCTTTGTTTGAATCTACACAAAGGCGCTGCATTGCCTTTGTCTAAAAAGTCACCTATCTTATCACAGGGTATTACATTAGTCAGGCACAATCTGCCTTTTATAAAGTCTTGTTCCGTTTTATTCCATTTTCCTCCCTATCTTTGATTACTCTTTCCTTTAAGGTCTAGCCTAAAACCTTGGACAATATGAGAACAAACTAGTAAGCCCATAATTGCTCAGATCTCTTCCTTTTCTTCCTTCCCAAATGTACCTTTTAAAAACGTCCCTGGTTTATTTTATTTTTTTTTACAGAACCAAAGCTTGTACAAGTACTTTCTGTCTGTCTCTCCCTAATAGTTTTTAACTCTTTGGCCAATTCCATCAAGAGTTTGACAGAAGGGCAGAGCTCACCGAGATAATTAAGTCCCTGCAAGCTTAATGAAAATAGCTGGGCAGGAGGGGAAGAGATCCCGAGCGCTTCTGCGGCTCTGCAGCGTGCGAGCACACCTCTCTGGGGTGAGAAGAGCCACCCTGAGGAGCTGAGATAAATGCTCCACGTGCGGGAACAGCTTCAGCTGGGCTCTTATCGCCGCAGACACCAAAGTCAATCAAACATGTTGGATTTGGAGAAAAAGAGGATTAATTAATTGCAGAGCTCTTGTAGCCACTTGTTGGAACACGGGCTTTGCACGGATCCCTCTCCGGCACCCAGTGGCAGTCCAGGACTGCGGAGTTTCAGTCATCCCGGCCAGTTGGCTCGGGGAGGCATTGTTTTTGCCGGAGCACTTTGCATCCTGTTCTGTTGCAACCTGCAAACGTTCCTGCCCAGCCACATCATCCGCACACCCCTCCCTGTGCTGTCCAAAGGGAAGACCAGGTGTGTTTAGTGAACGTCTCTTTCTGTGCTTCATAATGTATGGCTTAAGAAAGACTGTAAGATTGCTCAGGATTTGTCACCTCCATGTAAGCTATAAACCGTGCTCCTGCGATGTCGTGTGTAAGGCACACGAGTGGTTACGGTAAGAACAACTGCAGCTACATGGGAGGTTAAAATTATTGCTGAATCGTTGAACAAAATCGCGTAGCAGTTGTGCCACAGAAGCGGGTCAGTTATACGGGGCTCAGCCAGTCCCACCTGGGTCCCTCTCCCAGCACAGCTCACCAACAATAAACCTCGTCCTTCCTTGCCTGGAACCAACCAAGTTTCCCAGCTCCGCGTAGCCTTTCATCTCCGGCTGCCATATTAATAGAACACAGTAAATGAGGTTTGGCCTGTACTCAGCATCTTATAAATTTCAAGTGCTTTGCATTAAACATGCACCCTATTGTTCACTGCTTGGTGCTTGGGGAGATCTCAGCTGGCAACTCACACCGGTTGCACAGCACAGTGAAGTATTTCATGCCAAGCCGTGGAGGAAGCAGCAATAGTATTGATAGTACTTTATTCACAATTACAAATGAAAGGCCAAATGTGTTTTTTATTGATTTGCCTGTTTAGTGCAAGATGCTCTTCAAAGTCACAGTGACTTGGTGCTGAAAGCCCTGGCAGATAAAAGCCAAATGGAGCAGGCGCTGCTGGAGATGGAGAGGAGACTTGCAGCCGTAAGTGGAGAAATTAATCTTTTATTCTGAATCTTCTGTCTGAATTTCTCCAATTTCTTCAAAATATTAACTGAATATTAAATTGTCTTCGGATAGAGGATTATAAAGTAGACTGCTCCTATTATAATGAAGAGGGAAAGACATATTAAAATGCTAATTCTAGGCCAGCTACTGACTGATGCTTACCCAAGAGCCTGCTCGCAGTGCTGTAAGCTCTGATGAAATCCTGGTCAGTAAGGAGGGAGCCCAGCAGTGCCCTGTCGTGGCAGGCACACAACGAAGCATTGCTTTCTCATGCTGGCACGTGCCTTTGCTGGAGGAGTTGATGCCTGCGAAGGGAGGGGCATCTCGCAGAGGTGCGGTGCCTCCTTCCTTTGGCTTCCCAGAGAGAGGAGAAAAGAGGTCAGGAAAGAACAAGTGTGTGGCAGAGACAAAAGAGCGAACTCCAGACCTCCCAGACTGGTCTCTTTTTTTTGCAAAGATCCTGCTGGAGGAATTGCTTTTGGCAAGGATGTGACACGCCAGCACATGAGAGGGCAACGCTCTGTGAGAGGGGCACCACAGGGGGTAGGATTGTGCCCCAGTCCCAAACCTGCCACTGTTGTGGGACAGTTTGAGATACATATTACACAGGGGGATGCAAATTGCTAATCTTTGGGCTGATGCCCGATTTAAGGGATCTAACTGATGCATAGAACCAAAAGTTTCTTCTGTGAATCCTATTATTGTGCCTTTTAATATGTTGTTTACTGCTTCTGCTCTGCCCCCTGCTTCCCCAGAAAGACATGGAGGTTTCAGATGTGAAATCCAGTGTCCAGCAGCTGAAGGAGAGCCTGGAGTCGCTGCCGGCTCAGCTGAGCAGTCAGCACCTGAAGCTGTGTGAAGAACTAGGCTCCCTGAAGCTCCCTAGTGCCTTAGCTGAGCTGCACACATTCATCTCCAGCGCCAGAGCCCCCCCTCAGATGGTGGATGACTCCTCTCAGACTTCGCCTGGCACATTCCAGGGCTGTGCCTCACATCAGGACACAGGGCATTGCCCATGCTGCCGAGGCAGGGCGGGTTGCAGCTCCTCGGGTCTGTCCCAACACGGAGTCCTGCCCGTGGGGTGTCAGCCCACCGGGGACGGGACACCTGGGAGAGACCTCAGCACCGCTTCGGGAGGCAAAGTCAGCCCCATTGCTAGAGAGGTGTGTGGCAGAGAAAATACTTCTGTGCAGGAGGTGAGATCTGTTCTGGGACCGCAGAGCTGTGCCACCCAACGCTGTATGTGCTCTGCAAACAATCAGTGTCCTGGGGAGAGTCAGAAGAAACACTGCCCCGTACCGCAGGAAGAGTCTCTGCTAACTCCTCTGAGGAAGGCGATCAGGAGGAGCACTACAGGATTTAAAAATGTGACACCATCGCAACAGAGGCAGCCTCAAGTTTGCCACCTTTCTGTACAAAACGATGTGCCCGGGCAAAGAGACGGGAACTCATCCACAGACCATGAGCTGGAGAATGTAGCTGTAGGGAACAAAGCAAAGCAGAAGTCAGGAAGGATCCCTTGGAATAAAATAATGGAGAGGAAGAAAACACACCCCAGCAAGAGGAAAGGAGAGCTCTCTAGAGGTGCTGACAGTGGGCTGAAGCAAGTAAGGGCAAACAGGATTATTGCGTTGGGAAGCTCCAGAAAAAAATGCTTTCCCAGATACACAGTTGCTCTCAATTTAGAAAACTCTAACCCGGTTTCTTCAGCTCCCAATCAACAGCTGCTCGGCAGTGCTCAGCCGAGGCTTACAAGGAATTTCCTACCTGTGCCATGCTCCAGTAAAGGCGTGCAACAACTTGCAGACAAAACAAAGAGGACTTTGGAAAACAAGAAAAGAGTGATTGTTTCCAGTGCAAGGAGGAATTTCTGGGATTCCTCTCCCCAGGAGAATGTGTTTCCCCTGTGCAGCACAACAGGTGGAAAGCAGATGAGCTGCTCTTCAGGCTCCAAAATGCCATGTCCTGGCAATGCGCTGCCCCAGCAGAGCACGGAATGCTGCTCTTTAGTTTTTGATAGCGATTATTCTGATTGAGGGGTTTCGTTTGGTTTTCAGAGTCTTCAGTGCACGCATGGCCATCTCAGTCAGTTTGTTCCTCCGGGTGCATTACCTGCTCGGTCTCCTGAATTTGATCCCACGCAGGTGAGTGAGCTCCTGCTGGACTGGCAAGAAGGGCTGAGTGACCTGTGTGCGTTACAGCCCTTGGAAACAAGCAAGGTTTGTGCCCGGCATGCTTTGACATGTTCCTGCCTGCTTGGAGATATTGTCAGGAACTACGTGGGAGCTGAGGGAAGGTCTCCTATGGCTTGGAAAGCTGAGTGGATCTGTATTATTTTATCCCCTGCCACCAGCAGGAATGCCTCGGGCTGTGGTTACTGCTGTATTTTCGCAGCAAAGAAGTGTCTGCGGAGACCTTCAGCGGGAAGAACCAGCTGGCAGATCACAGACACACCGCTGATTCTCCTGCTACCAGACCGAGCACTCAGATCTGCTCCAAACTTTTCATGTGGATATATGGAACAATATCTTTGCAGCCGGAGGCTTTAGCTCTGCTCTTCACTCGTAGTCTCTGTTTTGGTTTCTATGTCTGACAGTTCAGATTTTGAGCTTCCTGGGAAGTAGGGGGTGTTCTTCTGATTGATTTTGGTAAGGTTAAGATTTGTCCCAAGAGTTGTTTCTGAGCTTTGGGCAGTTTAGCTGAGGAAGGCAGAATCCCAGCATCTCAGTTTGTTGAGTACCGTGTTTCTTCTTCTTTTAGGCTGAAATTTCTTGGTTTCAGGAAATTCAGGAAATTAATTATTTCGTTTCTGTCATATTTGTCCCACATATCTCTTAACTAATCAAGGACTTGCCCAACTTACACTTTCCAAAGATGATTCTCAGAAGCCACAAGAAGTGACATTCAAATTCAACAGGTACAGTGATTGATAGATATTTCCCATCCTTTAGGGACCCGTAATTCTCTAGTTCAGACTCATTCCAAACACATTTGGAGTCAGAAAGGGACAGCTGATCACCTCACCTGACACATATAGCAGCTCGGTCATTCAGCAGCCTCTGTTCCTGCAGAGCAAATCCTCCCAGGATATCCAGCCATGACTGTAAGTTTCCGCTGCTTCAAATATTTCTGTCACGTTTGATCTTTGATCTGAGCTGCTGCTGGCAAAGGAAGCATTTCGATATTGACAAAACAGGTCTATTACCGTGAATCCACATGGCCCAGTGCTGTCATCCCACGGGGAAAGGCTAGGATCCTTTCCCTGAATTTAATAAAGCCATTGTTTCAGCACAAGTGTCGCGTGGGTTTGCATTGTTTCTTCGGGAGAGTCAAGGTCCTGCTTCAGCAGGTGCACAGGGAGCTGCTCGTTAGCTGTTCGGCTCCCCTCAATCATGGCACTGGGAGAATTAATTTTTTCAGCTCCTCCCTGGTGTTTAAGGAAGGAAAACGCTGCCCTTGCATTTTGCCATTGATTTAATGGAGAGAGAAGGTGTGGGTGGGCAGGCCTGGGGAGCCCCCAAGCTCTGGGGTCCCCCCAGGTTGGTGGGAGGGCTGCTGAGGCCATCCTATGGGCAACAGCTGCAGTCAGCAGCAGGCATCCAGCACCATCTGTGTGCCTTCCTTTTACATTTCCCTTCTATAGCTGCCTTCCCTGCACTGCAGCAGCTTTTTGGGGCACAACCCGCTGCTAGGGGTTTGAGGATCCGTCTGTGTTTTGGGGAAGCACCGGTGTCTGCGGGGCCGGAGCAGGCTGGAGGTCCGTGCTGCAGGCTGCCAGCCCGGCAGCGCATCGCTGAGCTTGGAGGGACCTCTGGAGGTGTCTGCTGCAAGCCCCTGGAACTTGGCCGGCACCTGAGGACATGCTGGTGTGCACCAGGGGGGCTTGTGTAGGGGACCCCTGGCCTCCCACATGATGGCTCGTGGAGGGGTTTTGCACCATGGTTTTGTAGAAAGGGGCTGCAGCCGGGTGTAGAGAGGAGCAGCAGCACGCGGTGCTCCCCCCACACCGGCCACCTTCGGGGGGACGTGGGAAAGGCCCTGGGGAGCTGCAGGTCCCACTTAACCCCACAGCCCGGCCCCACGCTGGTTCCCATTCAGGGTCTCCTCCAGGGGTTTCGCTGCCAGCGTTTATCCCAATAAGGCTGCGCCGTGCTGCAACTCCCTGCTGGCTCCGACAGACAAAAATGGAAGTGTGTGCACGGCCCTGCACGGGGCCGCCAGCCACCGCCTGCCTCGCGTTCGCTGCCGGCACGGCGCTTCCCACCCCTCGGCAAGGATTTCCAGGGTGTGCGGCCATCAAGTTCAGTCTCCAGCTCCTGGAGCCAGCCGTGCTGCCCCGCACGTGGGGCATTTGCTGTTGTGGGGCAGCTGGCACGTGTATTTGGGGGTCTCATCCCAGCCCTTGCCGAAGTGCCCCACGTGCAGTAGCCACGAGGATGCAAAGAGGGGCTCCGTGCTGCTGGGGGCAGGCAGAGGGGGCTGCTTTCTCCTGATACACCCCATGTTTTCACCCTGCTAACCTGGGGGACAGCCCCAGAGAAGGGCTGCCCAAAGGTGGGGAAAAGCCAGTGCCACCCAGGTGGCACGGGACAAGGGCAGGCGGTGTCCCTCGCTCTGCTCCCTCGGCCATGCAGGCAGACGGAGGAGCTGCGGTGCAGCGATGGCTCCCTTCAGCCCACCTGCACTGAGTCACTCGGCAGAGGAGGGAACTGCTGACGGCACAGGGGGATGGGGACGTGGTTGCTTTCCCCGTGCCACAGGAGCCCCAGTGGCTCAGATACGTGGGGTGCAGCCGGCCCCACCACCACGGTCCATGCTTGGCCCCACGGCCATCCATCCTCTGGGCCCTGCCGCTGCCCGGCTCCCCCCGTGCGGCCTCCCCAGCACTAATCCCGGGATTAGCCGCCCGCCCTGCTGCCTTTGTGGGGACAGGCGTGCCGGCATTGCCCAAATTCCCCAGCCCTGCGCTCAGCGGGATGCTGCAGCCCCGGTGCTGCAGGGAGGGGGCTGTGAGGGCCCCAAAATGCGCCGTGCACCCGTGGCAAGGCCAGCACGAGCACAATGCCCCTGGCTGAGCTGCGGCAGGGATTGGGGCTGGGGGCACACAGGCACGGGGGTGCACCGGGGGGGCCCCCCGCGGTGCCGGGGCTTGCCGAGGGCGCATCGCGGTGTGGCGCAGAGCCCTGAGCCGCTGCCGCTTCGCCGAGCTGCGGCCGTGCCAAGGTGCCGGCCGAGGCCTTGGCAGGGCCCGCAGCTCTCCAATTAGCTAATTAGCTCATCACCTTGGCAGGGCCCTCAGCAGGTGAGGGGCAGGGGGTGGCGGCGCCACCCGCGCGCCTTTGGGGGTCACGGCGCCCGCAGCCTGGCCCCGCGGTGCTGGGGACCCGGGGGGCCGTAAGGAGGCGATGCTCCGGGGGGGACCTCCCCGGGACCCCCCGAGCCGTGCCGAGCCGTGCCGCCC
>CM021776.1:12168393-12197711 GCA_011076525.1 Nettapus auritus | reverse complement strand
GCTCGGTGCGGGCTCCCGTCCCGTCGGGGCTCCCGTCTGGAGGCGCGGGCTCGGTGCTATTTCGGTGCCGCCGCTCCCGGAGCGTGGGCCGGGATATTTATAACCCGCGGCGCCCCCGCCGGAGCCGCTCCCGGTTCCCCCCGCGCCGCCGCCGCCTCCCCCAGCCCGCAGCCCAGACACGAGCAGGCGGAGGGGCGGCAGAGACGGCTTTACTGCACCAAGTGCCCCGGAGCCCCCCGCTGCTCCCCCAGCCCCACGCGAGGGTGGCCGTGAGCCGGAGCTCGGTGTAGGGTCCACGGGATCCGGCGTGTCCCCGAGGCCGGGGGGTCCCGGCTCGTCCCGGGGACCCCCGTGCTCCTCCAGGCAGCGGTCAGTCCGGGAGCCGGGCGCTCAGAGCGTGCTGCTGCCTCTCAGTCCCACGCCCCGCACGAACTGCTCCAGGAGCCCCCCGATGGCCCCCGAGGGGCTGGGGGGCACGGCCTTGAGGCCGATGGTGCGGCTGTAGCTGGCCAGGAAGGAGGAACGCACTTCTTCCAGCCGGGACTCGCGGTCGCTCGCCGACACCAGCCTAGGAGACAGAACGGGGAGGTCAGCGCCGGCGGGCACCCCGAGCCTGGGGCTGCACGAGGTGGCAGGGCTTGGGATCTGCCCCAGGATCCCGCAGCAAAGGTATCCCCTGCTGCTGCTGCCCCCTGAGCTCAGCAGCTCTCCCCTGGTCCCCTCCACACCCCGCTCCATACGGAAATCGCTGCTCTGGCCCAGCGGGCGCAGGCTGACGTCAGCCCCCCGTGCCAGCTCCTGCCTTGCTGTTTCCAGATGGAGCCCGTCCACAGCTGCCGCGTCTGGGCCGTCGCTTCCACCCCACTTGCACTCGTCCCTCGCTCCCCAGCCTCTCGCTGCCCCTTTGTGCACGCCGAGAGCTTCGGGGCAGCGAGAAGGCATCAAAAGCCAGGGCAGGAGGGAAGCGGAGACGCGTTACCACGGCACACAGGCAGGATGCAGCCTGCGGAGGACGGCACGGTGCCCCCCAGGCCCCGCTCTCCCCTCCAGCTGAGCCGTGCACCCGGCTCGGTGCACGAAGAGAGGGGCAGGAAGGCAAGGAGGGAGCAGCAGAAGGCAAGGCAGCCTGAACCCGGCCTCGCCGCACGCCTCCGCGCCGTGCCCACGGCCCCCGGGGAGAGGAAGGCGTTCCTCAAAGGTCGCCCCAAGGGCACAGAGCGAGCCTCCCCATCAGAAATTCTTTCATCTCCCCAGCGCCCGGGCCCGGCTATAAATTGGCACAGCTAATTTGAACGGGAGCGTTAACCACCCACAGCCAGCAGCTTCAGTCCGGAAACGGCAGCGAGAGGATGCGGTGGGAGGGCTGTAAACAGCGAGCGGGGCTGCGGCAGGCAGCACGGCCCGTGTTTACAGTGCCTGATTATAAGGAGAAGCCAGAGGGCAAAGCAGAAAGGCAACATCTCCAAACAGGGAGAAAAAAAAGATGCTTTTTGGTAAGCTAATTAGAAGGCAGAGCTCGCCAACCTGCTAGCATTACAAATAAGCTGCAGGAAAGCAGGGCGTGCTTGCGCCCCGAGTTCTGAAATGGCAGACGCAGAGGTAAGCGAGGGCGGGCAGCAGTTAGGGCCTGCAGCTCCCGGTTTTCACACCTCTGCCCGGGGCAGGCTCTGTGTTCAGACAGCTTCTTTCAGAGAGTGAGAGACTGCAAGGCGCGGGTTTGGCCAGCTGGCCGCTGCCAGCCGCCGACAGCTCAGTGCCACCTCGGTGCCGAGGTCCAAGAGCAAAGCCGGGCGCGGGTCCTGGCCAAGCCCCCGGTGCCCTGCTGCACGGCCCCAGGTGTGGGGCACAGGACCAGAGACGGCCGAAGCCCCAGCTCCATGAGGGCCCTGACAAGCCCTATACAAGCAGAAGGAAGCTGGGTGTGAAAAGCCTACCTCCACCCCAAACTGCTGTGCTGCCCGTGGAACTGAATCTCTGAAATCTTACCCGGGGAAAAAAAATGGGATAGAACTGCAGCGGGCTCCTAAGCAAACAGAGCTGCTGCAGAGCAGAGAGAGGAGGCCCTGGGTCAGGCTTGGCGCAAGATCCTTGTGTTCCCCTCCAACTACCAGCCTGCTCCTGACCCCTGCGGCCGAGCAGTCCCCAGCCCACAAGCACAGCACCCCACAGGAAGAGCTGAGCAGGGCCAAGCACCCGAAGCAGCTGCTGCGCGCCCAAGGGAGAAGCGGCACGGCCGTCCCCTCCTTTTGAACCTGGCTGGCCCAAGCAGCCGGACTCCAAGCTACAAGAGCCCACGGGCAGCTTCTGTGCTGCAGAGCCCACCTTCAGGCTGGGCTTCTCTACCGCAGTCCCTGTCCTGACGTTAGCTCCAGCTCCAAGAAGGGTGGCGACGACTCTGGGTGCTGAGCAGCAGCCACCCAGCACAGCAACGCAGTCGCTACTTCGGCCACGTGCTCTTCGCCCCCTTCTGATTCCCCGGCCAGCTGCAGGAGCAGTGCAGCGTGTCCCAAATCGTCACCCAGCCAGGCCATGCCTGATGTCCCCAGCGATTCCCCACCCATTTCACGGGTCTCCTAAATTCACCCTCACCTGGGGAAGCGGCTCCGCTCCGCAGCACAGCCCGCAGCCCCAGCTAGCCAGCGGCAGGCCCCCCTCTGCCATTTCTGCTTCGTGATTGAGAGTTTGCAGCCCGAAGGCACCCGCCGAGGCTCTCCTCTAATCGCAATTAAAGCTCAGCTCCCGGCTTTCTGCAGAGGTGACTTTCAGGCTGGGGGGAGGCGTGCCTCCCAGCCGTGCAGCACGATGCGGGGGGCTCTGCTGCCCAGGCCGGGCGCAGCGCCTGCAAACGCTGCTGCACGCAGTCGGACGGAATAAAAGCCCCTCTCCCACTGCAGCAAGGCTCTGAACCCAGCAGGGAGATGTGGAAGGTCCAAAAGCGAGAAGGGCTGGCACACCAGTCCCGCCCCGATAAGCTGCACTAGATTACGCCCAAATTCACTGCTTTTGGGGAAGAGAGAGAAAGGCCTCCTGCAGAAAGCAAGGTGGCAGAGAAGAAGCCGGTTTCTTTCAGCAACCAGAGCGCGCTCAGTGCCAGAATTTCTCAGTGACAGGATTTGCAGATGGAAAGCATCGCGGCAGAGAAGACGGGACAGGCTGTTACGGGCTCCCAGGCTTCTTCGAAAGCAGCAGGGTGACAAAGCTCCAGCGCTCGCCGCCAGCCCCCGGGGGACAGATCCTGCGTTTGAGACACTTACAGGCAAGTGCTAGGGAACTCATCCGGGAAGCTGCAAGGGAGAGAGGCGTCCGCGCTCAGGTTCGCCTGCTCCCGAATGCTGCCACACCCTGTCACCATCTGCCAGCTGCCAAAGTCTGTGGAAACGGAAGATCCGGGCAGAGAATGGTCGGCCGATCTGGGGCAGAGAGAGAGGGACACGGTGCGGTCAGTCAGGTCGCTCCGCCGCACGCCTTCCCCTAACGCCGCCGCCGGGGACGCGCGGGGACGGCTGCCAGCAGCGCCGTGCCAGCAGCTCCGACGCCGTGGGACCGGGGCGCAGCATGCAGCTCGGCTCCGGGCCAAGCTTTGCCTTTGAAAGCGCAGGGAGAGCCGAGCTGGTCGGGGCCGACAAAGCAGCCAAGTGCCCCCAGGGACGGACGGGACAAAGCCAGCAAGAAGCAGGCGGCCATGCAGAGCTGTGAGACCCCATAGCAAGGTGCGGCGGCCCCAAATCCCTCATGGGGACATCCACCTGCGGCTCGTTTCAGCTGGTAGCACTCCTAGGGCCACAGAGAATTGTTACTGAGACTGGGCTGCTGCCGAGGAAGATTTAGACATCCTTGGTCCTCAGCCCTTGGAAAGGAGGTCAGGCCCCAGGCCCTGCCAGCAGCTCTGAGCGGAGCTTGTCGCTGCCCTCGGGCACCCGCCCGCCTCGGCACCTGCAGGCTTGTGCAGCCCTGTGTCAGAAGGGTGGGCTGTGCCAGGAGCCAGGTGGCAAAACGTCTTTAGGGTAAGCAAAACAGCCAGGGGGAAGGTAATTGTTTGCGATACGTAACCTCCCGCCAGGAAAGGAGGGAGCACAAAATCTGACAAGCGAAGCCGAGGCGTCCCTCCAAAATCACCGAGGAGCAGGCACAGGCACTCGAGGCGGACCCGGAGCTCTCGGTTTCGGGGGAGCGAGCAATTACTGTGCCCGTCTGCACAGCAGAGCGTACATCGCTGCAAGCACAGCCTGTGGCAGAGATACTCAATTACACACTCCCAAGATCTTCTGGATAATTTATCTGAGATCTGCCGGGCAGCGAGCAGTGCGAGAGCTCCAGCTCCGCCGGGCCAGGTACTCGCACGCCGTCTCGGCAGCTAAGAATAGCAGTGGCGCACTGCAGCTGCTCCCCGAGAGACCAGGGGAAGGGCGAGGAATACAGGATCTCCCGCAGCCAGGAGGGCTTCGGCAAGACCGGTGCGAGAGGAAAAAGGCACAGGGAGAAACCTGTTTGTGCTCCGGATCTAATCCCCAGCCCGGCATTTAACGAGGCTGATCAATACAGCCGAGCTCGAGAGGCGTGCAATAGGGCCGGGCTGGATGCGCGCAGCAGGGGCAGCCCCACAGCTCGGCACACCGAGCTCCCAGCGCGGCGCTGGGCATCCTGCAGCTGTCTGGGAGGTCAGAAGGGCATCGCGGAGGGAAATGGAAGAGCTGAGCCTCACCTGCCTCGCACGGCCCCCGTCCGGAGGCTGCCAGGCGAACCCAGCGAGGCTCGGAGGGGGGCTGCGAGCGTCAGGCGCTGGGAGAATGCTCGAGACGTAAGAACGAGGGCACTTCCCATCTTGGAAGTGGAACAGCGGAGCACACCGTTAGAGATCAGGCAGGGCTAAGCTTCCCTGGAACACGAAGAATTCATAAAGGAAACGGAGCAGTTTTTCACTGCCATCTCCCCTCTCGCTGCCTTTGCGAGATAAAGCAGAGGAGAGCAGGCAGAGCGCTTGGGCCCGGAGCACAGCAGGAGCAGTGCAGAAAGCCAGCGAGAAGCACACGAGGACTGGAGGAACACTGCTTCAGCACCCGGGGAGCAGGAGGCTCTCACCTCCCCTGAGAGGGCGGCACAGCCAGACAGGAAAAATGGGAGCAGCTTGGCTACACGGTGACCAGCACTTGAGCGAAAGCAGCGAAGAGGTCTGTAGGCAACAGAGAAAGTAGGCATGGGCAGCGTTACCACCAGGAAAGTAATGAGTTGCCAAACAGGACAGGCCTGGGGACGGGTTACAAAAAAAAGGCTGTGAGGATGGCAAGCCTGGACAGCAGGAACAGCTGGAGACGGGTACGCAGGACTTCCAGGTGTAGGTGGAGAGAACCGCCCAGAGCTCTGCAGCTCTCGGGAAGGAAGTGGGGAGTACCAGGAGGCGCCTAGGAGGCTGCCCACATGGCAAACAAAGGAGCAAGGCGTGATCCAGGGCACGGGGACAGAAGTGGCACTGCCCTGTATCAGTCACACCGGCCAGGTGAGCCTGTGACAAAGGTGAGCAGCAGATCTTTCCTGCCCTGGGTGTGTGGCCCCCTGGGTCACCGTCCCTGGCTGTCAGCTGAGATCACACCGGTCTTACACCACCTCGGGAGGTGGATCAAGTCACCTCCTGAATCTGTTCTTTGACAGGCTGACGAAAGCATCACATCCCTCCTACAAGATGGACTCGGTGCTCCCATAGCTCTCGAACCCTTCTGGGGTCCCTGACCCTGCCGAGCAGCTGTGCAGACCTGACAGTGCCGAACCACCAACAGGCCCATTCCTTCTGGCCATGCTGCACAGAAGGGCAGGCGGGTCTGAAACTGCTCCACGGCTGGCTCCACAGCAAGGGCAACGCGCTCCCAGGCTCCCATCTCTCACCTGTAACCACCTGCAGCGAGAACAACGGGGAGCCCCCTCCCAAAGCACAGCCCCCAGAAAATGCCTGACCCAGCCCGTCAGTGCCCAACTGCCCGACAGCACGCGCTGCTTCGTCCTCTCCTTCTCTTCGTCCTCCCCTCCAGGCAGCTCCAGGCAGCTCAGAATTCATCAAGCTTCTTCTAACCTAATAGCACAGGAGTCCAGGAGATCAAGTCAGCTGATTCTGCCTCTCACCTCCCGGCTGCAGAATAAACACTTGATGATTAACTGAATAAACTGATCATCTCTGTGCCGAGTCCATGTCTTCCCTCCTGGCCTTAACATCTGAGCCCAGCCAGCAGGGCTAAAACACCGCGGCAGGCTCTCTCTCCATCCCCCTCGCTTCTCGAGGGAGGCTCCTGGGGAAGTGTCAGAGCCAACAAACACCTTCAACAACCCCAGAGGACAGCAGGGTGAGAGGGGCAGGGAAGACAAAGCACGGGGAATTTTGTGCTTGCTGCGAGGGCAGTGGAGCTCCTTAAAAGCTGAGCTGGGCTTGAGACCAACGTCTTCAGGCTGACCGGTGCCATCTAGTCAGTGCCAGAGGTGAAAACGTCCCTGGTATTTCTGCTCCTGGTAAAATCTTGCTGCAGAGGCCCAAAAAGGGCTTTGCTGATGCCCCAACGTGAGCTGTGGGTGCTGGGGCCCCAGGCCTGTAGGACCAACAGGTCTGCAACGCGTTACAGCCGTGCCAGAGGCTGGCAAGCCGGGGGGCAGCGCGAAGCAGCCAGAGGACTAGAGCAAAGCTGACACGGTCGGGAAAGAGGAGATACAGCAAGTCTTCAAGTTGCCGTATCTGCCACAGACATCTAATGGCAGACAGAAAGAGAAGGAAAGTGAGCTTCACACACCCACCTCTTCAGGTCCACGAGTGGGAAGAAACTCCCTCAAAAGTGCAAAATTAACAAAATTAGATTAGCAAAACAGAGATGAGCTGCAAGCTGTTCCTTCACACGAGGAAGGACCTTTAGCGGGCCGCAAACTGGCAATTCCTAGCCTGGAACGGTTCCTTGGAATTAGGTCAGCGCTTCCCAGGCAGCATGCCGCACGTAACGGAGCAGCTCCGAGCCCACGGCCACCCGCTTACCGGAGGAGAGCCAACACCGGAGGCACAGCGATGATCGGGGATCCTTCCGTGCCTTACTACGTAAGCGAGACGAGCGCCAAGAGCCCAGCAGCCCGGCTCCCCTCCTGCCCCGCTCACCCGCCCCATTCCTGCACACCCAGGGCTGTTTGGGCAGCGTTCGGGCAGCAGCTCATTTGCGAGCACACGCTCTGCGCCTCGAAATCAAGTATTAAGTAGGCACCGTGAGCACGGGAGGGCTGGGGCAGCCTGAGCAGAGGGCAGCCGGTCCCTCCTGTGCGTGGGAGCAGTTGGCAGGGAGCGCCTGGCACCGACGGCCCCGGCTGGATCCCAGCCTGCTGGCCATGGGCTGTGCGGTGCCCTCAGGGCCCCGCCGCTCTGCCAGCGCAACCGCCAGGGACTGCGGCGCCGTCACCTGCCAGCCAGGGGCTGGACAGCCTGGTTTGCGGTCAGGTCGTGTGGTAGCGCCAGAAAACCTTCTTGTAAAGGATTCCTGGCCTCCTGCGGCTGCTATCACCTCGCAGATACAGCTTCCAAGCCAGGTGGATGTAAGGAGCAAGACACGTGCAGTCTCATCACTACCAGAAAGGCCCCAAACCAAGGGACAGCAGCTTCTCCGTCCCTCCCCGAGCTCCCTCCACTCACATCTGAGCCACCTGCTGCCCTTTAATTGAGGGACTTCTCCCTGACTGTTGACCAAAGCAGTTCCTCCACGGTTTAAAGCCCGCAGATTTCAACTCTTCAGACCACAGTACTCTGGGTTTTGTTTAATCGACTTAGCAAAAGCACATTCAATCAAAGATTATCCGTCTGCTAATCCACATGAGCGGTGTGTGCACACGCACTAAATCCCTGACACAGATACGGGGTTTTTCTGCAGTGTCATGGGATGCGTAGACCACGCGTGGCTTGCAGACCGTATCCCGTGTTTGCACGTGACGCTCCTCACTCACACGCAGGGAGTCAGAGCCAGCGCACGCTATCTGCTGTGCTCAGGAGCTCTCGGTCTGTCAAACAAGATGCACCGTGTCCTCCCCTGCAAATAATCAGTGCGCTATTTTCACGCACGTTTGCCCTCAGCAGATGTGATTTCAGCACTGCGCCGGGCTGGGCTGGAAAGACAGCCTCCTGCGGGTCGGCCTCTGCCTAACGAGAGCCACCCGGGTCACACAGGCACCCGCGACCTCCGGATGAGAGCAGGACTCAGACGGACGGGTGAGGTGACTGCTGTCACTCGGCTCCTACCAGCTCACCGGGTATCTGGGACTCTTTCCCTTGGCCGCCCTGGCTGCTGTGCCCAGGAGCTGCTCACCTCTCGGCTTGCTTTCCCTTCCCGTCCCCCGCTGAGCTCCCCTGCCTGCCAGCACACGGCTGGACTGTTTATGTGAACTGCCTGAAGGGTGCCCGCTGGCATTTTACAAGCAACCACTTTTCCTCTACTGCTGCTGCAGTGGTTAAGTGGTTTGTTGCTATGGCCACACAACCAGGATTAGGAAGTCAAGTACAGGAGTTTCTTCATCTTAAGAGCCTGGGGTGTTACCCTGCAGCAGCGCTGGAGAGATAAAGGTATTTTCAGAGTCATGATTAGTCTTTGTGCTCCAGCCTTTCCATCCTAGTCCTCCATTGTTCAAGGGGGGGAAGGGAGAGAATTTAACTCTTCCTCCCACCACAGATACTCCTTCTGCACCCAAAACGGGCCTGTGCCTTTCCTTCCAGGTGGAGGACGGTAGCTGAGGTGCTGCGACATCCGTCACCTGCACCAGGTTCACCGCGTGAATTCAGACTGGCACAGCCACGCCGAGTGACACCCCCTCTCTCTGGAGATCAAACGTACCGTGTTCAGGCCCCAGAAGGTGCAAGCCGTGTCAGCCAACAAGGCCATGCGCTGCTCAAGTCCTCAGCTAGCGAGCTGTTAGCGGTGCTGGCCCAGGGAAGGCAGACAGGGCAGGGACCCGAGTCTGGCTGATCTGGCAAGAGGCTGCGAGGCAAAGGAGGGTGACCGTGCCACAAGACTTGGTTTCAAAGAGAAGCTCGGGTCAGCTGTTGCCTTCACAATTCCACCCGCTCTCCGCAGGGTCTCCAGGCTGATTTCCTCTAGCCAGCACAGAGAGCAGCACAGGAAACCCAGGTGACACCAGGGATGGAGAAGGTGGAAGGTGCACACCCCACCTCCACCCAGCAGGAGCACAGCAGGGTAACCACCTTTGCATGCATCTGACTTCACTTCGGCCTCACAAACGATTCCTTTCTCCCATCCCCTTGGTTTCAGGCCTTGCAACGGCATCCCCTTTTATATTCTATTTCCTCTCATGTGCTTTTTTTTTCAGCTCAGCCTTTCATACTGCCTTGCTCATAAAAGTCAGCACGCACTGGGGATGTACTGATGCACCTTCGCTGCGCTGTAGCAAAGGCTTTGTGTCATGACAGAAGCTGGCATAAAGGTCAGACTGAAATGCTTAGAGTGAAATTCACAGAACATTTACTTCTTACAATGAGGGAATGCTGCGGCTCCTTCTCAAGAGTTACTTACTGGGCACAGCGAAAAGCCATCCCCCGGGACCGTGGCTCTGGAAGTAACAAGCTTCCCCACCACGCCTGCTGCCTGGAGCCCTGGGGACGCTGGTTCCGAGCACCTGACAGCAGTGGGCACCGAACATCCCGAAGCGCACAGACACCTCATCCACGCACAGCCGGAGGGAAGATAATTGCTGGCTTTATCAGCTCTGAGCCCCAGGAACGCAAATCCCAGGGGCTGCGATCACCCCCTTCCCGCGGAGCTGTTCTGCCTACTCCGATTCTCTTCTTTTCACAGAGCAGGGTCCAGCTGAAGCATTACGAACAGCTTCTGCCACAGCACTGCCGCAAGCTACAGGCGTTTCGTGCAGCTTGCTGTGCCTTGGGAACAGCACGAGACCACACACAGGAACTGCGGCATTGCTGGTATGAACAAGAGAGACCCCAAGACAAGCTGCTTTCTCTCTGCTATTCTGCTTTCTTCCTGGGAGTCTTGTCGGAGAGTACAGAGGTGGGCTCCAGCAACAGCTGGAAAACATCCTACTGATCTCTTTCCCCGGGGAGAACAGTCACCGTCATTTATGAAAAGCGTCACAATGATTCTTCTCTGGAGCCAAGAAGCTTTTTAAGAAGCCTTACAATTTTTCAGCGCTTTACTTGTTTGTCACTGTTTTGCATGTGATGAGAACGTACTAAAATTTGGCTGGTGGCTGTTCTGAAGGGAATCACTAGAAAAAGACTCATCAGAAAACCTGCAGAGACAACACAAGCGTTTGATGCCATTAACAGCAACCTCTTATCTAAGAGCCTCTTTATCCCCCTGTCGGTCTCAGCACATGGTGTTTGCTCCACAGGCTCTGCTCTTTCTTCCCTAGCTTAGCTCACCGCTCTGCTTTGCCCTACCACAGCATCAGGCTTCAGAAGAGTGCCAGAACATCCTTTGTTATGGCATGAGATTAGGCCCAGGGTCCCCATCTCCCAGCCGCACAGCGGGAACACGCACCCTGCCAGGAGGAAGCCTCTGGGCTGGCACAGCACCTGCAGCTTGCTCCCGGTAGATCCTACCTCTGCACGCCACCGACACCCAGATTTTCACCCCGCAATGTCAGAAACGTCAGCAGAGGGGAAAGGGGACTGGACAGGTGAAGAGCGAGGTCTGCTTGGCTTGAAATGTTTCCTCCCCCAACTACTCAACCACTGCAAATCCCTGTGGGGGCATTTGACAGAGTGCTGTGAGATCCAAGCATGCAGGATGCCGAGAAGCCAAACCTTGTGGAGTAGAGGCATGCACCGAGGACAGGCAGAACAGACACCCAGCTGTTATTGGCAGCTCCTCACTCCTCTAAGTGGGCTGAGGCAGGAGTTGGTGTTTAGTGGCAAGCATTTCCCACACGGTTGGGCTAGCGAGGATCAGGCCTGTTTGTAGGCACAAACCCACGTGCTCTGGTTCTGAGCTACACTAAGGCAGCCGAGCACTTTCTTTATCCAACTCTCCTTTTGCTGAGAAACGCTCCGCTTCCTCCCATCTCACCTGGATCTGGGCACCTCCAGCGGGCTGCTTCCAATCCTCAGGAAGTTATCAGAATGCGTTGAGGAGGAGGAGCTGGAGGACTTCACCTCGACCATCCCCGCGGAAGGCAGCCTGTCTTCAGCCTGCTGCGCCCTGCTCCAGAGCACAGCTTGCGGCGACGATGCACAGCTCTTCCTCCTGTGGGATGGAGGGCCTGGGTGAGAAAGCTGGCTCCCTCACGTTCTCCAGCTAAGAACTCTTTCCACAACAGACCAGATTTTACCCCAGCAGCTAAAAACTTATTCGCCCTGAACCTGCCTTCCCCCCCTCCCAAGGAACGGTGAGTCACAGGCAACGGCTGAGGGATGGGGGCACACCGAGCTCAACACATCTTAGCCCATTCTTTTATAGATCACCATCCACGTGACCTGGAAATCAGAGACAGGAGAATGCATCAGCCCACACACATACAGCGAGCGCTTTGTTTAGTCTAGCTGTAAAAACGCCTCAAGCAAGGGGCCTCCCAGCAGGGAAAGACCATTTCAATCTGCTTCAAACTCCGCAGAGTGTACCCGCCGAGGAGCCTGGCCCAGGTGGGCGTTTTTGTGTACTGATGAGGGTGGCAAGCACACAACACCGGAGTTGTTTTCCCTTTTAGCGATTTCCTTTAGACACCACTGCACTGACCACACGCTCAGAACTGACAATCTCTCCGGTGCATTTCAGTCCTCTTCCTGTCCGTGCTGACAGCCCAGAGCTGCTCCGGCTTCTTTTCTAGCCGGCGCATTCGGACTTGTGCACAGTTCGCTGTCCATCGCTGCACCAGGTCTCAGCTCACATTACTGTCCAGATACATGCCAAACAAGCACACCCATTTGGAACTAATCCACCCCGCTGCTTCTCCTCGTTCAGGAGGTCCTACTTTCTTATGTATTTTTTCCCCTCTGGAAAAGTCCCAAGAATTTTTCACCTTCCGATATCACAGCGAAATGGGTAAAGATATTGCTATATAGGCAAGAAAATAGGAAACAAACAAACAAAAAAGGCAAATGAATGCAAAGAGAAGATGCTGTTCTTCCTGAAAAGGGCCCCTTAACTCTGACTGAGATCAAGAACTGTCAGCAAGTGCAGCTAAAGACAGGCTCACTGTACAGTGGGAAGCATGATACCTCCCTTCGCTTCTTGAAGTGTGTCCACCCTCAAATATCACACCACAGCCTCTCTCAAGCATTATTCATCTCATGTTATCATAGCTGCCAACATCTCCAAGAACAGCCCGCAGAGACAGGCTCGTACAGCTAGCAAACAAAATGCCTCTCCGTGCAAGGAGACCTTGAGCCCACTTGTGTTCAGGACACAAAGAAACCTCCTCTCCTCTTCCCTCTTACGCTATGCGCAGTCCAGCTCTGTCAATCACAATGCTTATAGCAAGCCCTACCTGTTCTCCAGACTACACAGCCACAACAGGCTGCGGGGAGACGTCTGTGCCTACTTCCCTCGCTAAACTCTTGTGGCAAGGCTCACAACCTCCCCTTCCCTGAGCTCATGGGCCCAAGCCACCAGTGCGGTGCTGGCAGCTAGCCCCAGCACAACCCGATGGCTCCAACAGGAACAAAAGCAAACCGGAATTAGAACACACATCACAGAAGTATGCCCTGATACGTACAAGTGCAACAAATGTCTTGCAGCATGCTCTGACCACTTCATATCTTGAGATCACATGCAGGCTTTGAGCTGTGGGATCTAGTCTGGGCTGCAGGATCTAGTCTGCATGTCCTGAGCACTCCAGAGCAGCGTAAATGCTTCCAGTTCCCTACCCTGTAGCCAGGCAAGTGGGAAGTTGTCCTCTACTTGCTGCACTCACTTGGCTGCAGACAGGTAAGCTCTGTGTTAAAGAGGACTCTGGGATGGACACCTGGCAAATGCAGTTTGGGGGGTCCCCATCGCCGTTCTGGGGATTTTTCAGGAAGATTATCTCTTTCCCTCTTCAGTGTTTTATAAATTGACTCACAAAGTGCTTTAGAAAGGCTGCTGCCACCAGCATGGCTGCAGGCTCGGTCTCAGAAGACTTCCAGCTGCCTCCAGCACAACCCAGATTTAATTTAAAATAATTGCAATATAAAATAGCATCTCCACATGTGCTGAGGGA
Organism: Nettapus auritus; assembly: GCA_011076525.1. Taxonomy (NCBI): domain Eukaryota; kingdom Metazoa; phylum Chordata; class Aves; order Anseriformes; family Anatidae; genus Nettapus; species Nettapus auritus. The sequence goes on along the minus strand of CM021776.1, from coordinate 12,184,538 downwards.
GAGGAGAGAAAAATTAAACTGAGAGGGGCAACCCTACAGAAAGATTCTGGAATCCCTGAACAGCACCAGAAACCCCACAAGCAATCACAACGCCTGTCCCAGCGCAGTCACCCTACACCTTCCCCAGCCCCACGTGCAGACAGCCACCAGCACCCCCAGGCAACTCCTATGTGACCCTCTGCCACAGGGAGCACTGAGAATTTCGTGTTCCCCCCCCGAAGCATCCCAAAGCAGCACTGCAGACAGCACCCTGCTTCCACTCACACACCTCACGCTGTTAGAAGGGCTTAAGTACAGGGGAGATTCTTGGCCACCCAGTCCCCCCGCCACTAACTCAGGCAGTACCCTCCTGTAACCTCTTCTATAAACTGAATTTCATTTTAGGGCAACGAAGCTTTCTGCCTCCTCTTTTCCCTGGGGAGGCCGCTGCCAGATGCCATTCCTCCTGCAGTTCAGAATGAGCTTTTAAAAGTAACGAAATCCTTCATGGATGAAATGCAACAGTGAAGGGTGGAGGAAAAAAAAGAAAGCAAACTTGAGGAACACCCTTGCAGAAGCCTAACGTGGTCACTAACACGGGGTGGTCTCCAATCCTTGGTGCAGAAGAACTGTAGCACGAGTTGTGCAAGGCCTCAGAGAGCCAAATTCCACTCCCCGCTGTAAAGAACCCATGCTGCAGAGAGCACACCTGGATGGTGAGAGACTTCAGAGCTGTCTTTTCTACAGTGCTCAGCGCCTGCCCCTCTCGTTCTGCAGCCCACCGAGCGGTCATCTCCTCACCATGCTGCCTGGGCCTGTGCTCCTGCTGGCATCAGCTCCACGGCTTCGTAGGTGAAGCTCCCGGCCGCTCCGGGGGAGCTCTCCATCCCCAGGGAGAAGTCGCTGCTCAGGCTCGTGGTGCTGCCTCGGTCTCTCTGCTCTAGAAAGAAGAAAACAGAGCTGCCTGAAGGCCAGCCAGGTCTTGCTGACTCTCTCCCTCCTTCAATGCCCTTTTGATTCACCCTAGGGCCTCGTGCTTGCGAGGCCCCAAGGGCAGCACACCCTTGGTGCTGGGAACCCAAGCCCCCAGGCGACCATTACCAGCACCCCAGGGCGCTGATGCTCAGCGGCAGCACTCACTGAGCATGCAGATCTCCTCCAGGGTGAAGCCAGGTGACAAGCTCTTCCTCCTGGGGAAGAAAGGACAGGGTTACCTCGGGCACGCTCCAGTGCTGCAGGCTGGCCGCAGCCAGGTCTCTGCAGCACGCAGCGGGAAGTCAGCGGTGCAGGGACAGAGGGGAGGGCATGGGGCCGGTGGGAGCTCTCTGAGCAGTGCCAGCCCACACCCCCCGTGCTCTGACAGGCTGCAGGCAGTCACCTGCTACCTCGGAGCCTTCTCCAGGGTGGGCTATGTTCCCCTCTGCCCCTCCTGAACTAGGGGTTAACCTTTAGAAGCTCGTTAAATACCAGCCGTCCCCGCTCCCCCCCCAGCAGCGCAGGACGGACCCTGCCGCGCAGCCTGCTTGAGCCAGAGCCCACATCTCTGGGCTCGTCCGTGCTAAAGCAGCCGCAGATAATCATTAAGCAGAGAGCACGTTTCAGCACGGACAGGTTTTCAGAGCACCTCACAAGCCTCGGCCCCGTTTTGCAGCCTTCAGAGTGCAGAATAAATTAAAGAAATCTGGGCCAGGACACCAGGGCCTCGAGCTCCCCAAAGGAACAGCACTAACAAGCTCCCTGGCTCTGCAGCCTGTGCAGCAGCAAGCAGAGGCTCCTTACCTCTGTGACTTCACAGCAGAGAACTCCTCAGAGGTGATGTGCTTCAGAAAATTGAAGCAGAAAAAGAAAATCTGAGCAAAAGGAGAGAGAGAAGAGCTGTTCAGGAATGAACCCGAGGCTTCCTGCAGCCTCTTGTCTTGGTGGGGAGGTGCTGGCAGGAAGGAGATAGCAAGAAATCTGCAGCTCCAGGTGCCACAGGCTGCCACCATCCCATCCCTGGGCTTCTGCTTGTAAAACTGACCCTCTGTTCCCTGCCACAGGGAGACCCAGAAACGAAGGTGCACGACAGGTCTCCGTATCGACACCTTGCACACACGCCACAAGCACACAGCACGTGCTCCTGCCACCAACGCAGAGCAGAACAGACCCAGCCCCCAGCAGCCGTTTACACCTCCAGGTAAGCAGCAAACCCAGCCGACGACGGGTGAGTGATACCCAAACGGAGTCCTGAACTCCTGAAAGGTGGAAAACAGGCCGGAGTTCCAGCTCTGCCTTCTGGGCCTGTAATGGCACTGTGGGGGACCAGCAGGACTGACACCCACCAACCAAACCACCAGAAAAGCAGTCCCACACCTTACGCGGGAGGAATTGACAGGGCAAGGCTCCTACCTCACACCTGCAGCACCTCAACAACCCTTTTAGAGCCCATCCGAACCAGTGATATTGTCACAAAGCAGACAAAGAACACTGCTACCTTAAACAAGTACCCTGAGAGCAGAAAGCGATGCCGAGGCACTGCCCCAGACGAGACACTCACCTCTTCTCCTTTACTGAGTCGATCGACCAACATGTGCCTGGAAGGAGAGCGAGGGAGGGAGGTCAGTCCCTTGCCAGAAATCAGAATCGAACAACACAAGTCATCAAGAACAGCCAGGTGACTAATCCTCCAGATAACAATGCATTAGCCTCTTTTTGTCACAGCTCAGTGAGAGATGCCCCACCATCTACCTTGGGCTGGGAGCAAACACCAAAGGTGACCCTCTGGAGGCTTCTCCCCTCCTGCGCAGGGTTACGTAAACAAATAAACCTCGGTGTGCCTACCCGAAGAGAAACCAGTCATAGGCCACTGTCAGGTAGAGAATCTCTGACGGCTCCAGGGACACGTGGATCAGCCCATCCTGCAAAGCAAATGAGAGACAGCCTTCAGGCAGCAGCCCTGGAGACTGGAACTTGGTGTTGAGGATCTACAGAAGGCTGGCGTGGTGAAGCAAGGTGCCCAGAGCTTGCTCTGCCTCCAGCACGAGTTGAACACTCTCGTGGTGACAGCACACTAGCTCCAAACCCTGAGCATCTTTGCTCTCCACTTCGAACTCGATCCACACCCCCTTCTGAAGGCAGGATGACCGAAAGGAACACTAAGTGCTCCAGCACCGCTTTCTGGTGACGCAGCCACTCGCTCTCCAAGCAACCGCCCCCAGAAGCACAGCAGGTCAGGCAGGTACTCACAGCCCATAAGGAGAGGCGCAGTAAGGAGATGAAGAGAGGAGTTCGATCCCAGCCGGATATACAGTGCACCAGCAGCCCGCTGTCGTCTGTCACAGGTGGGAGTGGGAAGGAGAAGGAAACAAAAAGATGTAACAAGAGCAGTGACTTTTCTTTAGGGCAAATCTGCAGTGACAAGCTATTCTCCATCTCCCCAGCCTGGGCTCAACAACAGAGCTGAGCCACCAAGCCAGAACATTTTGTCTTGAATATGGCAGCCAACAAATTGCTCAGAGTGTCCTGGGCTGTCAGCAGCCCCAGCTGATGTGCTGTGCTGGTTCTGACAGCTGCTCAGGACATGAAGTCACTAGGCATGAACATCATTTTGCTGCCCAAAGCACGCACCCCTCCAGTTGCAACCCATTATCACAATCTATCCCCACAACAGAAATAAACCTGCTCCAAGGGACCACTTTCTCTCGGTCTCACCAACCTTCTTGCTGATGCAAACTGATCAGAGGCGCACAGGGAACCAAACTCCTGCGCTCTCCAGAACATTTGCAGCGTGTCCCGCTGTAACTGCAGGAAAGCCTGCAGTTTGCTGGGTGGGCAGAGCCAGCCATGGCTCCATCTATCCAACAGCGCTAGGTATAAAGTCACCGTGTCTAGGAATGGGATGCCAAAAAAAGGGCAATATACCTCCTTCAAGGGGTGGCTGTGATGACAGAGGATGTGAGACTCTAGGTCAGGGGGACAAAATACAGACACACAGCAAATAAGAGAGTCAACAAGGAAAGGAGGAACTTTCCCTTCAGCTTCAAACCAGTAACACCTTTGGTAAAGTTTTCAGACATCCCTCCATGTCTGTAAGAGGGAATTTTCAAGGGATCCTCAAGTCCCTCCCTAGGAGGGGAGCTGGAGCCCTGAGACTGTAGGACGCTGTTCTGAAGAGAGAGAAGGGAAGCTCTCCATTAAGGGGATCTTTGCAATGGGAACTGATCCACAGCTGCACTATCAGCTTCTGGGGAAAGCAACTGCTCCAGTTAAGACTACTGGGAGGTGAGGAATTTGCCTTACCATCACTATTGATGATAGAGATCAGCAGCTTCAGGTAGTTCTGCGTCTGCTGCACGAGGTCCCAGCTCTGTGCCGAAAGAGAAATGTTGATGGTAAGCAAGAGGCTGCTCTGCAGTTCAGAGTTTGCCAGGCTCTTGGTTTCTCTATCCAGAGAACTAATTTCAGAGTCATTTGTTACAGTGACAGAGCTTTCCTCTTGGTCCTCTAATTGCTCCCCACATCCTCTGAGAAAAGCCCTCTGCAACAAGAGGCCAGGCAGGAAAATTATTAAAAAACAAAAGGCCACGGCTCCTGCCTGCCTGCCTGGCACAGAACCTGCTGCCTGCAGCCCCAAAGCCCCAGGCAGACCACGCTCGGAGGTACCGAAGCGAGCTGGCAAACACCTGCGGAGCGCTGACCCAGTTCCGCAGCCCCCCGCACGCGTGCACTTTACCGAGTGGCTCAGCAGCCACCTTACAGCTGCGGACGTGATGCAGGGAGCAGGACGGGACGGGCAGGCCAAGGTCAGCAGCCCGTCCCCACAACCTGAGCACTTGTGGTGCAAGTGGCCCCGGCGGGCTGCCCACAGCCCCACTGCAGGCTCACTTGTGCTGATGCCAGAAGGAACCATCCCGTCACCCTGTCTCTCTCTACACCACAAAGCAGAAATTTTCAGTTGCCCCATATACAGCTTGAAGCTTGCGCTCGGCAACAGCTCTGCCCAATAAAGCACCTCATCTAAGGGTGACAGTTCATCACTCCTTTGGCAGCGTGTTCCAAGACAAATCCTTAAAAATAACATTGAAGACTGCTTTCCTCATCTGTATGCCTGATTTCAGACTTTGGATACTGCTTCCTGTGCAGCTTTTCTTCCCTAGACTGAAGGGTGCTTTACAACTAGTATTTTCATAGAATTACAGAATATCTGAGTTGGACGGGACCCTCAAGGATCACCGAGTCCAACTCCTGGCTCCCCAAATGACCACCCCCCAAAAAAAAAATCCGATCATGTGTCTGAGAGCGTTATCCAAACACTTCTTGAACTCTGGCAGGCCCGGTGCCGTGAATGTACTTATACATTAAACAAGTCAACCCCCAAAATACCGCTGTGATTAGCTGAACAGACTGAGAACTTCAGCTTTAAGCACAGCACCTTCTCCAGTCCTCAGATCATTTCTGCATCTATTTTCTTACATGCTCTTCAATTATTAATAACCTTTTCAAAACGCTGGCTGTTCAGTACGTTAGCGAACAAGTTTCTAGTCATAAACAAACCGTGGTCCCAGCAGGCCTGCGCTTCAACACTGCGAGCTACTTTTCCGTGACTCTGCTTGTGCTGGCACTCCCATTATTTCTGTCACTGACAAACAAGCACCGGCCGAGCACTTGGAGCTCTGCTAGTTCTGTGCTGCTTCCAGCCCGACACGCTCCAGCACGGCCAACCCTACCAAAACCTGGAAGGACTGGCAGATCCACCCTGTGAAATGGTGCACGCTAATTAATGTAAGAAGCAAAGTAAACCTCGAAGCGTGGGCAAACCTAAGAGTTCAATGATCATTGGTGATGCCGTCCCAGTAAGAAGCAATGCAGATGTGGTCAGTTATGATTCTCCCCCTTCCTTTAAGGGGATAAACACCTTGCAGAGCCACTAAGAAGGCGCTTAGTTACATGGCTGCTGCTCACATAAGGGAAGGCTGACCTCTCAGGACTCTCCTTCGCCAAGGAAGTCTGTCCAGCAGCCCCACGCCTAACTAACACTGCGAACAGGTAACACTGCTTTCAGTTTCCTGGCACGTTCCTCACCTTTATTAGCGATGTCTCTCCCTAATGGATGCGAGCTACAGAAACAGACTGGATGTTATAGTCGGCTGCCTTGGGACACACCAATCCACAGGGCTTTCGGTAGAGGATTTCCACTGCTATTCTGAACAATCAAGTCTGCAGCCTCACTCCCACTGGGATGGTATGAAGCGAACCAGATTACTGCAACAGCAACGAGTCAGCCTTCAAACCTTTAATGATCCTTCCTGATTGAATCCCTGACCTCCCAGAGAGACGCCTGCTTTGCTCACCTGGTACTCGCTCCAATCGATATTCAGAGATTGGGTCAGAGAGGCTGGGATACTTAGTGGGGCATCTACATAATCCTGGAAGTAGAAACCAACAAGAACAAAAAAAACATAATTGGTTAAAGGAAAAACCATGATTTGAAAGCAATGAGTTTCAAAAAGCAAAGCTTAAGCACAGTAAAGCCCCCAGCTTTCCATTTTATACCTGTTTCCAGTTAAATATGAGACCTTCAGCTGTGTAATCCCGGTCTTTGTACTCCTTAAAAAATTCACAGCCTGCAAGACACGAGATAATGAACAACTGTTCAGCCAACTGATATCTAACAGCCGAAGGGCCCTGTGGGACTGAAAGTGCTGGCAGCCCTGGGCTCCAGAGCACCAAACCAATCAAAAGTGTTGCCTGTGGGAAGTGAAGAGCAGTAATCAGTACAGCGTGCGGCATGGCCTCCCAGCAGCAACAACCCAGAGCACTCGGCAGCGAGCACACTCACACGGCAGACAAAGAGCAAACTCCAAAGGCACAGCGAACGCGAAGTCTGAGGGACCGGTTTTATCCTCTCAAACAACGGGTTTCACCACAGACCCGCGCGCTGCAGGGCCGCTGACTTTTGCGCAGATCTGAGGAATCAGCCTGGCATCCTGAGTGAGAAGGAACCAGCAAGGAGAGATGTTGGTGGAGCCTGGGGAGGGCCAAGTTTCACGGGGCGCCTGCTGCAGGTAACGAGAAAGGGCTCCGTCAGAGGCAGCTGTGGTTTCTCTCACATTTAAGTCTCCCCTTTCAAACACCACAATTGCCCTATCTGAAGAAAGCAGGTACATAACCACTTCCAAGATTTCCCCCAAGCCCTCCCCTCTTTAAGTTTCTGCCCCGTGGCTCCTGTTTCTTCTCAAACCACTATTTGAAGTCTATGCTGCAAGCTGCAGTCACTTAGTCACAGCTGAGCAGCACCATTAGCACTGCGGCTGCCTGCAGGCTACACCAAGCACCTCTCCTGAGGTACGGTGTGTGACACAGAAGCTCCACAGCACCCACGTCACCAGGACACCCCGGTGCCAGGCACTGCATGCGCAAGCTTTGATCCCCACTCTGCAAGTCACAAACAACTTCAGTGGCGAAAAAAAATCTATGTGGAAGGACAGGACTAGTCCCAGAGAACACGCAGCCAGGAAGCAGTCTGTCAGTTGAGATTTAACTCCAATTAAACTCTGGCTTAAAGCAAAGAGTGAGGGATTACAGCAGCAAGCATTGGCACCCACAAATGCCAACCACCAGTCAGAAGGAAAGGCGGGCTGCTGTACCAGAAAGCACAAAAGCTCCCACAGATACCCCATTTTAACCCAAGTCTTTCAGCCTAGCCAGTCGTGTCTGGACACTGCTTCATTCACCTAAGACAACGGGATCTCAGAATAGCTAGAGAAAAATTACAGGATGGAGATTCTTTCAGTGTAAACCTGGAAAGGCTGATAAGAACCTACCAATCACTACACTTTGCCCGTCGCTAGAGGGGCTGCTGATCCTTAGATGTGCACGCCTCAGATTTAACAGAACGATAGCGTTCCCCTTTGGACCAGCACTGCTACAATCAGGTAACATCTGCAGGGAGTTTCCCGTGTGATAAGATTTACCTCTAGCACGGCAGTGAAGAGCTGCTAAGAGACAGCAAACGTCCCAGGGGGCAGAAGAGGAAGGAGCATCACCGAGTATTGCACACTGCGCAGATCCCCTCACAGCAAGAACGCTACAGCTTCACTCCGTAGAATCACTTCTTCCTCATTCTTTACAGGTGCTACAAAAGGACGCAGGTACACTACCTCTCCCACAAAGTTTGGTGAGACAAGTGGCAGCAACATGTACCTGTGGCATGTGCTACAGAATACTCTTATTTCTCACGGCCCTTTGCAATGTGCAAGGAAACCTCCATCAAAATCTTACGGCAGCTTGTCTGAACTGGCACTAATTGCTGTGTATGGAAAGCTCCACCTTTTTTTTCCCCTACACACACCTTAGGGGGCAACAACTAGTACTCAAGGAAAAGTCTGAGCGTGGATCACCCATGACCACTTTGTCCCCGTCCCCTTTTCTTTGTGCGCGAGGGAAAAAGAAGAGTCCTTCGTGGCAGCCAGACCTCGAACACAGCAGCCTCACACCCATCACGTTACCGAGCCCGGCAGCAGCAGCCGGCAATATTCAGCTCATCTTCAGCAAGTGACCCAGCGGCGGTTGCTAGGCACAGGAACTGATAGAGCCAGGGAGACGGGCTGGAGTGCTTCGCCTCTCAGCCACACGCCGCGGCTTAGTGGTTCTGCCTAGCACTGAGAACGTATCGCAGCGGTCCTCTGGAAGCAGCAGGACCAGGAAATACTCCTAAGAACTGTGGGTTTATACACAGCTTGCTTTGTAGCAGGCAGTACTTGCTGTCAACGGCCATCTTAACCGCAGCCCCACCACGGGGACATTTCCTCTGTGCCTGAATTCATCACAACTGCTGAGAAATTCTGCTGCCACCTCACAGCGCCTAACGCCAGCTCGCAGCGCCAGAGCATCCAGATCTGTTGCACTGCTCCCAGTCTAAACGAGCTTCTCTCCTGAGGGAGCGTAGGTAACGTGAAGCAAGCCACAGCCACTGCACCACACACACACGTAGTTCCCAGTCCCCAGCAGCAGATTGTCACCTGTCCCTTGGGAGTCCCTCTGGACATCAGTCCTGTACCTGGGTATGGGATGGAGAGAAGTGTGAAATCAGCGTAACGTTGAGCTTTGTCCACCTTCTCAGAAGACGTCACACTGCACAGGACAAGAGGAAAACAGCAGGCGTTTGTACAGTTTTTTCCATGGCGACACCGGCATCCAAAAAGCCTCCTGTCGCATTTCCCCGCATAATGACTCGACTCGGGAATGGGCAGAGGCAGAACTTATGCAACACATCCACATTAACAGGTATAGCCCTAAAATATGAAAGCTTTCCTCTGAGAGGAACATCAGGAGAAGCAACCTGCTCCTATACGCAAGGAGCTCCCCTTTCTGAACAGGGGATTGCCACATCACTTCAAGCTCTACAGAGAAAACCTACTCAGGCTGCAGAAGACAGACGAAAGCAGTTATCCTGCCCACTGATACAGCTCTCTCTGGCGTAAAAGCGTGGGGTTTTCTCTACAGCACTGTCTGATGATCCTTCTGTAGGACCATTCCAGGGACTGCTCCCAGGATGCATGCCCAGTAACAATTCCCACGTGAGGGCTGCTACCTGCAACTCAAAGCCCGCAGAAAAACGAATGAACCCAGACTCACTTCAAGCCAAACTTCACCTTCTTGTTTTCCACCATCAGATCGCAGATGTATCGGACAGAAAGGTAACGAAGCAGCTTGATGTCATGTCCTCTGACCTTGTCAAACAGCTGGGAGTCTGCGTTTCTGCAACATGGAACAAGGCAAAGCGACATCAGCGCGGAAGGCTGACCACGTTACCTGCACAATACTGCCACAGTTCTTCCTGAACTGCTTCTAGCCAGAAGCCCCATAGTACGAGCCTCGTCTCCACAGCTCAGTCAGACTCTGCGACGAACTGATATGCAAAATTAGTGCTAAGGGTCCCCTCTCCATGTCTCGCTCTGTTCTGCAACCAGCACGTTAGTTGCAGAGTATTTTCTCCAGCTTACAGATCTACTTTTTTAGTGAATCACACACTTCTGTGTAATTCAAGTAGCCCTTTAACAGCTTTATATCATCCTCTGTCCCTTCCCTCTGGCACCAGCTTAGCAGGCGTCAGTTACACTGGCTTCAGCCAGCCATCAGCATTCATGACTCTTTCAAAATCAAGGAAAGTAAGACCCCAAGCTCGGTGACAACCTCAAGCCTGTACCTGAAGCCCAGATTAGTAAAGAACTAACTGACTGGCTCAGTGAGCCAGCTTTGGTCCAACTCTCTTCTTGTCCCAGTGACTGATACAAACCTAAGTGCAGAATCTTCCTCTGAAATGTCTTCTGCATCTGCCCAGGCATCATCAGAGCCCCCTGCAAGGAAGGCATTAAGAAATTAAACGTGCTTAAGCCAACACAATCCCTATTTCTACAGACATACAAATGCCCCCAGATGCTATGGTTTGGCACCTGTTCTCCACACATAGGCTCTCTCAGTAATCCTCCACATTTCCTCCCCCTGAAGAGCCCGTTTTCCAGTGGAGCCCACCCTTCCCCTGTCATTGCCAAGCTCCAGGTCCTATACTGCAGGCACCCAGTACTGTCCTGAAGAGTTCTCCGCAGAGCCCGGTACATCTCACCATTAGGAGGATTTCATTCCCAATAACTAGCCAGCAATAGCGAGGTCTTATTTACTCCCACCCCCAAGAGTTGGGGAATCAGTACCCCGAATCCTTTGGGCTGCCTCACTTGTCTACATGCTTCTCATAATTCTCTCTTCAGCTCCAAGCTCTTTTGCTACTCCTTCCCGCACTACGAGGCATGGCACTCCGTCCCGTGGTACGGTGCTTGGGAACAGACACCAGATTTCAGGTTTTGCCCTATCATTCAGGGCCTGATACAGGGAGGTCCAGCACAGCTCTGCACCTTCTCTCAGGAGAACACTTGTCTCCCTGTCACGTCCCAGTGCTGAGCAGCCCGACCAGGCAGCCAGCAGCTGCCGGCTCCTCACTCACCTGAGAAGATATAGTTGTAACCAGTGCGCCCGTAGAGCTCTCCCCAGCCAGCCAGCGTTGCTGATCTGCAAATGTGCTGGAGGAAGATTTTGTTATGAACCACACGGATCCAAGAGTCTTCCCCGTACCCCGTCTCTGGCCCAGCTGCTGCCCGTTACACACGGCTGTACCTACACCAACGCCTCTCGGCAGCCTCCCCCGCAGCCCTGACCCAGGGCGAGTTCTCCAAACGCATCAGACCGCCAAACGTCTTTATCTGTAGCTAGTTTTTCTACCACTTTTTAATTCCCAGTTGTCCAATGCACTAACGCAGTCAATTTCTGCTAAATTGGCGATATCTATCCTCCGATAATACTCCGCTTGAGCCTTATCTTCCACGCTCCTGTTGACAAGACTGGGGGCTGTCCCAGCGCCACCGCAGGCAGTTCCCCCCTGCTGAAGAAGGTCGGCAGGTTCAGCCCAGCACGGCTTCACTCAAGCCAGATTAAAATCATCACAGGCGTGATTTTGCTATTCATACGGCGTTTCTGAATTGAACTAGGAAAACTGAATTAAGCTACTTAAATTCTAAATGAGAACACTCCTACAGGGCTTCAGAACAGCTAAAGCAATCCACATAAAAATGAATCCAATTTCACTCTTACAGATTCCCTTGCAGACAAGCCCACACGTTCCTAAGGCCGTTTATGCCGTCTTGCCTCCCCAGGGAACACACAAGGGGAACTTCTTTTTAGGGATAGAAGTTATTCAAAGGGAGCTCACTGCTGGGAAGGGGCAGAGAGCGACTATAGCTCTTTCCCCTCTCAAAAACCGAGTACCTTTGGTTCTTGAGAAGGAACACATACAGATAAAATGTTTGATCTTTGGTGCGGGTGGGATAAAATAGCCTGAAGGCCCCACAGACGATTTATATAGCCTGGACAGCAAATGCTGCTTACTACTAGAGGCTGCCTGTGCCTAAGAATAGATTTTTACAGCATGAGGAAAGGTGACAACCGACCGGAGATGTGGCTGCACAGTTCAAATGTCACGGAGAAAGGTCACTGGCTAAGTTAAGGCAGGTAACCCGCGGAGCTTTACCTTTCCCTTGTACAGAATGACCGGGCAGACAAATCGTCCTCTACACCTCGCCATCTTACTCCGGTTGATGAGGTCCTGCAGCTTGCCGACCTGCACGCCGCTCTCACACCTAGGGCACAGAGATTCAGTTCAGCACACGGAGCATCTGCCCACGTCTTCCAGCGAAGGACGGCCGCAGTAAGCCAGGGTCTGCAAGAACAGAGTCTGCTTTCCTCTCCACCGCCCTTCCGTCAAAAAGAAGCAGAGCAAGAGCGACTGTCAGAGGGAATTTTGCCAGCAAAAATAAATAAAATAGAAAAATCAAAGCCTGAACACTTGACGAACCTTAGTTCTGGTCACTTGAGCACACGTCTCGCTGGACAGGTAGACAACTGCCTAGGGGGCTGCACAGGGGGGTTAGATTCATATCAGCTGCATCTGAACAACGACATGTTGTGTTTTTCTGGTTAAAGTAAAACGGGAATGTGTTCTGAGTTGGAGGCATATTTTGGAAGCAACTCACTGCTGCAATTTTTCCAAGTACCAGCCGAAATTTGACAGGAATCCAAGCTGCGACCTGCGCTGACCGCACCTCCTGAAGGGCTGCGTACCTCGGAGGAGGACTAGAGTTCCCACAAGGAGCTCCAGAAGCGTACAGACCGACGAACCAGAAGCCAGATGAAGCCCGGTCACACAAAAGCGCACGATCACGCACTCGGAGATGATTAACGAGAATTTCCAGTTGGCCCTTTCCAGCGGCAGAGCTCAGCACGAGGACTTAGATGAACTCATTGATCTCTGCACGCCCGTAAGCTATCGACCCACCGAGTCTTACAAAAGGGACAAATACGACTGCGGGAAGCTCTCCAGCGGGACCCAAACGTAGCAGCACTGCTGTGCAGGGCACCCCGGAGACCCCCACGTGTGGGGTGAGGCACAGAAACCCCCAGGGATGGCCAGGGGACGGCGTGGGGCAACAGAACCTGCCACGGCTCGGCGAATAAAGATTAAGTGAGGACACAACAATAAAGGCGCTAAGGTGTGTAAGAGAACTAGCGACAGAGAGGGAGCAGGGCTCAAAGGCGAGGAATAATGCTAGGCTAGAAAGCAATTAATACCTGCATGCTAGAAATTAAAATTTCTGGGCTTCAGAATCAGTGAGAGTGTGGGGCAAGCTACCTACAGCAGGCATGCAAAGGATGAGGAAAACCTTATTAACGTGGGAACGGATGGGTTTATGGGAAAGGTTATGTGAGGTGCTGCTGGTGGAAGCAGGGAGACAGCAGGAGTTCAAATCCTGCTCTTCTACAACAATTTAATTCCCAGAATGCATAGCTGAAGCTTTGGACTTTTCATGCGTTTCCCTGCGGATGTAACGACTTCCTCCGGCTCCAAAAAGCTCTGACATTGACTAGAATTCGAAGAGCGAGAAGCCAAGCTAATCTGTAAACAGCGCGGGCACGGGGGCACTAAGCGCACCGCCGGGCAGTGCCAGCACGGTACCTGAGCCACGCAGCACTACGAGGCCGCGTGCACGCCACGGGCACAACCCGAGCTGCTCCTCCTTGGCACTGCTCCGCGGCATCTCCCTGCTAGCACGCCCTCCTCAGAGAGCACGCGAGTAACACACGCTGCCGGAACATCGGAAGGCTGAGGAGAGAGGGGGAAGGAATGCCGTGTGTTTCATCTCCTCACGCTCGGGATTTGTTTTTGAGAAGATACTACTGGGCATCCTTGCCTCTGTGTTAGTTCTCTTGCTCCAAACCGGCCCCAAACCTGGGTTTGTGTTTTTAAAAGGGGAACACGTCCCGGAAGAGCACACGACCGGTTTGGTAGCTCTGTGATCCACGCGAGGCTGAGGCAGAGCTGCGGGGCTCTGGCCAGCCAGGGCAGCGCTGGAACTGAAGCGTTCCTCACGCTGCTGCATTACGTGCACCCGTAAGCAGATTCGTTTGGAGTGCAGACGTGTCAGAGCACTGGCAAGTGCAGCCAACACGGCCCGTGCCTGAGCTCTGGGGCTTTTCTCTAAGTGCAGTTGCAGTAAGTCCAGAAGAACCGGGCACGTTGCAGTGTCCCCATGCCTTACAGCGTCCTCCCGCTCCTGCTGTGGGCCAGGAGGGCTCTCGGAGCACAGGGCAGGCGCTCCTGGCTGCCAGACCCCTCTGCTCCTTTCTGCAGCTCACCGGGAGCAGCACGGAGCCCAGCGGCACGCAGCTGCTGGGGCTGGGAGCCACGGACACACCAAATGCCTCCCACAACTCCGCTGCCTCCATCTCAGGGCGCGGGTAGCCAAGCTGGAGAACGCTTGAGCAAGACCCTTTAACCCCCCCAAGCTGCCCAGACACGGAACGAACAGGGTCAGGAAACCGACCTGGGTTTAAAATAGCCAGTTTTTGTTAGTTCCCTACAGAAACAGCTGCGCCAGCAAAACCGATGGGGCAGCGCAGGGTTGGCGCAAGCTAGAATTGCTTCCAGAAAACGTGGCGCTCTCAGAGGTACGCAGTGTCCCGCACACTTCCAGGAGCTCTTACCAGCTGGGTTACAACATTACAAAGATGAAAGGCAGCCCCAGACACTGGGTCCGAGAGGGACTGGCCCCCTCACTGGAAGAGGTTCTTGCGTTCTGCAACGCAAGAAGCGCAACATTCTGTGTATGGCTTGGATTTGTTTGGGATTTCTGAATTATTCCACAAAATACAAAGCTGCAACCAAAAGCTGGGTTCGTGGAAAAGGTACTAAGCAGCTTTTACTGAGGCTATTGCCCAGAAATCAGAAGGAACGGGGTGGGGAAGGGCAGCCTGTTGCCATGACTCTCTGGGACATGAAATCAAGACTTGAAAACGAATTGGCATTTTAAGTGTCGATTGTTACTGCTGGCTTGCGAAGTCTCAGAAGCAAACAGGACCCTGAGCGCGAGCACACTTGTTTGGGTTGCTCTGCCCGTCAGAAAAGTTCAGCAATTGCTGCTCTCGCAAGACCGGGAAAAACAGAAGCGTTTGCTTTCTCTTCCCTAAAGCCCCCGCTGGTTGCGTTTACAGCTGCTGACTTCTCCTCCCCTCCTTTCTGCAGTGAGGGGTTTCATTTTTCTCATCTGATCTAACCCAACCTCAAGCAGAAGCTCTCGCCTGACAGCCAGCTGGGGCTGCTTTCCTGACCCCCACCTCCAGCACCTGCACCGGGCACCAGCACCCGCTGAGGGATGGATTCCTTCAGCAGGCAAAGCAGCGGGAGCACCAAACTCTGAGCACCCTACTCTTGTCACAAGCACGGTTAAAGCTGTGGAATTGCGTTATGTTTTGTTGGAACAGGGGAAAAAAAAATAGGGGCTGTTTTTACAGCCACGGGGAGCAGACAGTGCTCAGCCACGAGTGTAAACAACATGGTCCTGAGCTTGGGGGTCGAAGTCCAGAAGCGTGTTCAAGTACGCTCGGCTGCGAGGAGCCTTTCTGTTAGTTACTGAAGCTGAGCGCCACAGCTCGTGGTGCGGGCAGAGCACATCTGTCTGTCCCATCCCTGTGGGGATCCCCACCCCGAGACCCTGTCCATGCTAAGATCTCTCTAACCACAGCCCTTCTAACGTGACCACAGGTGCTTGAAGAAGACAGGGCGAGCACCCCACCACCATGAGCCCAACCACGAGCTCTTTGCGTGCCCGGGACAGGGGAAGAGAGGTGCCCCACGGAGCCAGCAGGGTGCTGGGAGCCACACAGGACAGCACAGCAGGGCTGGGGCACCCCGGCTCCCCGAGCTGAAGCCGTGCTCGGAGCAACACCACGGCGAGCGGGGAGCCGGGCACGGAGCCGCAGTTACCGGGGGCCAGCCGTAATTAACGGGGGGCAAACCACGAAGCCGTCCCACGCAGGACACCCCCAACGGGGCGAGCAGGAGCGGCCGGGCAGGCGGCGGGGAGGGGACGGGGACCGAGACCGGGGCGGTTCGGGGGCCTTACGGATCACGGGCGGCGGCGGCATCCCTCTCGAGCAGGACGATGTGCCGCGGGTAGTGCGCGCAGACCTCGCCGTGCGCGTTGGGGATGACGCTGTAGCGGTAGTCGCGGCCGAACAGCTCCAGGCAGCGCCGCTCGATGCGCTCCACCTGCGGACAGCCGCCGTCAGGGCCCGCGCCGGGA
>CM021776.1:12097269-12167993 GCA_011076525.1 Nettapus auritus | reverse complement strand
CTGGGTGGTTTTGGGGGTTCTTTGGGCGCTGGGTGTTTGGGGGCTTCCTTAGGTAGTGGGTGGTTTTGGGGTTCTTCAGGCACTGGGTGGTTTTGGGGTTCTTCAGGTGCTGGGTGTTTTGGGGGGGTTCCTTGGGTACTGTGTGTTTCTGGGGGTTCTTCAGGCGCTGGGTGTTTTGGGGGCTCTGTGGGTACTGCGTGCTTTTGGGGGTTCTTCACATACTGGGTGCTGTGGGGATTCTATGGGGTACTGGGTGCTTGGGGGATTCTGTGGGAACTGCTTGCTTTTGGGGTTCTTCAGGCACTGGGTGATTTGGGGGCTCTGTGGGTACTGTGTGCTTTTGGGGGTTCTTCACATACTGAGTGGCTGGGGGGTCTTGAGGGTACCGGGTGCTTTAGGGGCTATGGGTACTGTGTGCTTCTGGGGGTTCTTCAGGCACTGGGTGCTGTGGGGGTTCTTTGGGTACTGGGTGTTTTGGGGGTTCTTTAGGCACTGAGTGACTTTGGAGGCTCTCCAGGCACTGAGTGTTTTGGGGGTGCTCCAGGCACCGTGTGCTTTTGGGATGCACCAGTCACTGAGTGCTTTGGGGAGTTCTATGGGTTACCGGGTGGCTGGGGGGTTTTGCGGGTACTGGGTGCTTTTGGGATTATTCAGGCACTGGCTGTTTTTGGGGGTTCTCCAGACCCTGGGTGTTTTAGGGGTCCTGCAGGTACTGCGTGCGTCTGGGGGCTCTTCAGGCTCTGGGTGCTGTGGGGGTTTTTTGGGTACTGGGTGATTTTGGAGGCTCTCCAGGCACTGGGTGTTCTGGGGGTGCTCCAGGCACTGGGTGCTTTGGGGAGTTGTGTGGGTTACGGGGTGGTTGGGGGTTCTGCAGGCACTGGGGGCTTTTGGGGGTTCTCCAGGCACTGCGTGTTGGGGGTTCTGTGGGTACCGCGTGCTTTTGGGGATTCTTCAGGCACAAAGTGATGTTGGAGGCTCTCCAGGCACTGTGTGTTTTGGGGGTTCCCCAGGCACTCGGGGTTCTCAAGGCGCCGGCAGCAGCACCGGGGCACCCCCAGACACCCGGCACTAAAAGCTTCCCCCAGGCACCAAACACCGGGAGCCAGCACCGGGTTCGGCCGCGGGCCCGGGATGGCTCCGGACACCGGGGTCTCGCCCCGGTCCTGACAACGGGGCCCCGTGGGGCGGCAGCAGCTGCAGCGCTTCTGGCAGCCCCAGCACGGGGCACGGGGACACGGCCTCGGGCACGGGGCGTGCTGCAGGACGTCCCAGTCAGGGTCCGGCTCTGGGAAACCCTACAGCAGGGACTGGCGGGACACACCGGTCCCTGCTCTCCATAAAGACACTCAACCCCACGAGGGACACGTTTCCTTCGATGTCGCTTCAAAAGCGAGTGCAGGCTCAAGCCTATTCAACCCCCAAAAGTTCCTGTACCTCTTTAGCTCCCTCCCCATCCAGACAAACAAAAACCCACTAAACACCGGAGAGATGCCCTCAGAAGGGTCCCTGCGGGAGGACGGGGGCAGTTTGGGGTCTGCCCCGGCGCTGGGGGCTCGCGGCTGGCCGGGCACCACCCCGACCTCTCCTCCCCGCAGCGGGACCACAGCCTGGAGCTGCCTCGGCTTATCGGGGAAATTCCTTCATCTTTAATTTTCCCCGGCCCGAAGATTTACGGGGTTTAAGGCAAGCTCAGAGCCCAAATCCCGCCGATCGTCAGCAGCTTAATCAAGGGGCTCGGCGCCCGCCTGGTGCCGCTGCGTGGCGGGGGGTGGCAGGCTTCGGGGATGAGGCGGCTGGGGGCTCCTGGAGCGCGGAGGAAGAGGAAGGAGAGGGGAGGAAGAGTTGCAGGAGCAGCAGCGAGGGGTGAAGTTGCACGAAAGGCACAAAAAGGAGGTGGAGGGCAGGGAATGGTGGCGCCACGGGACGGGACTGGCGAAGTCGGGGAGGACCCGGAGCTCAGCATCTCATCCAGGGGAAAAAAGCGTAAATCTTCAGCGTCCAATTAGTGGCCGGCAATCAGGGAAGGGTTTAATTAGAGCTGCACACGCAGCCCCAGCTCCAAAGCCGCTGCCCCCCTAAGGAGGAAACTGGCTCTAATGAAGGGAAAGGCCTGATTGTCGCAAAGAGCCATCTGCGCTGGAGATTTCGCTAAACCCTGCTGTTACAAAACCCGAAGCGCCCACGGGGACGTCGCCGACAGGGACGGGCGCCCTCGAGGTGTGACCGTGCCCTGCGTGCGCTGGGCGCCGAGCAGAGCGATGGGAAAGGCATCGAGACAGCGGGTGAAAACCGAGCGGCTTCAAGCCCTTTCTGCGCCCACGGCAGGAACTGCTGCTGCACGGGGCGTCCCAAAGCCTCCCCTGGGGGCTGCTCCCTGGGCTCCCGGCCCTCGCAGCCGAACAGCTCGCAGCCCTGGTCTCGAGCCCTTCGTGCTGCCACGGCTCAGCCCGCGGGGCACCGCGCCGGCAGGCAGCTGCTCCCCGGCTCGCCTTCATTTCCCCAGGATCTCTATTTTTAGGCGAGGGTCGCTCTCCTTGTGCCGTTCTGCCGTAGCTACCCCGCTCCCCAGAATCCCTGCACCGCTGGCGGGGGTCCCTGCGGGGGTCCCCGGCCCCCGTCAGCCCCGGAGCAGCAGCGGCAGCGAGGCCAGGGGACGGTTTCGGGGCCGTTGCGGGTGGTGCCCGCGCCGCGGCTGCCGCGTGTCGGAGCTGGCTTTATTTATAGCCCGCTTCGGGGACTCCCCGAGCAGGGCTGCACGTGACGGCGGGGGACGAGCGTGGGGGCAGCGGTCACGGAGCCCCCGTGGGACCCGCAGCGGTGCCTCCCTCCTGTCCCTCGTGCCGTCCATTTTTTGGTCCCTCAAGGCTCGGCCCGGGCAGGGTGCAGGGCACGTGCAGCCTCCACCTGAGCCCGCAACAAAACCGGGCAGCAAAAGGAGAGGCACCTTTTGTTTGACAGGACCCTGCCAAGGGAGGAACCACAACGCAAAACCGACCGAGCTACACCAGACCCCCCAGCCTGAAGCGTCGCGGGGGGACAGACGCCCCGCAGGCAGCCAGGGCTGGGGGCAGCAGGGGACGAAGGAGCAGTTGGAAGCGAAGCAGCGGCTTCTGCTGTGGGCGCGGGGTGGGCAGGCAGAGCCCCCTCCCCGTCCCCTTGGGTTTCCGTTTGGCGGCGCTGCCAGCGCTGCGGAAAGGTCGGGCTGGCGGCGCGGGAAGGCGCTTCCAGGACAAGGGGTGGGCTGGGGACACGCGGGAGAGGGAAGAGCTCGTGACAGGGGACGCGGCGTGCTGCTGGCAGCGGGCGGGACGGGCGGCAGCGTCCCTGCCTTCCCCACGGAGCGCTCGGCACGGCGACGTGCCCAGCACCCTGCCCAGCACCCTGCCCAGCACCGTGCCGTGCCCCGTGCTCGCGTACCGAGGGGCCCTTCAGCTGCGAGTGGCGGGAGGTGCTTTGTCTCGGGGGCACGTACAAACCTCAAATCTGTGCTGACACAGGACAAGAATACTCACCGGATGCCTCAGCTTCTCCGCCATGCTATTAACAGACGAACAAAGCCGCACCGGTGCTGCCGCCGTCCCCACATGTGCTGGGCCGGCTCCGGGGCGCGCACACAGCCCCCGGTGGGGGCTCCCCGCGGGCACGGGATCGGCGCTCCAGGACGCAGACCCCAGCCCCGCCGTCTCCCTTCACGCCGCCCTCTGTCCCGCAGCTCTCTGCCTGGTGCTGGGCTGCATGATCTTCCCCGACGGCTGGGACGCCGAGACCATCCGGGACATGTGCGGGGAGAAGACGGGGAAGTACTCCCTGGGCGACTGCTCCGTGCGCTGGGCTTACATCCTGGCCATCATCGGCATCCTCAACGCCCTCATCCTTTCCTTCCTGGCCTTCGTCCTCGGCAACCGGCAGAACGACCTGCTGCACGAGGAGCTCAAGACAGAGAGCAAAGGTGGGCGCTGCGCTGCCGGGGGGACCTGGGAGGGAAACGGCACCGGCCGGCGGGGAGCTGCCCCCTGCGCAGCCACGGGGCTGCCGTGGTGGGAGCGAGGCGACCCTGCCCCGCTCACACGCTCTCTTTGTGTTTTGACAGATTTTGTCGGCACTGCGGTAAGTCCTGAGCGTCACCGGCCTGTCCCCGACCCACACGTGGCATGTCCGTGCGTGACCGTGCCCCACGGGGACGGGGAGGCAACGGGGTGGGGGGCAGCGGGGTGGGGGCAAGCGCGTGCATGGCACGGCCAGCGGCTGCCCGGTGCCACCCCTGGGCGCGGCGCCCGACGCGCTGTGCTCTCCCCGCAGAGGATATAAGGCCGAGCGTCCGCAGCAGGACCCTCCTCCCGCGGCCGGCAGCCTGGGCGCTCCCTCCCCGTCCTGCCCTTCATCTGCTGCCGGCGGCCACGCGGCGCGCCGGGGCCACGCCAGCCGCCCGCCACGTCCACGCCGGCACCGCCATCCCACGCACCCCGCCAGCCCCGCACCTCCGCCACCCGTGGGCCGCCGCCGGGGAAGGACGCCCCAAACCTGCTTCGTCCGAGAACGGCGTCAAACTGCGGTTTCATTTCGAGGAAAAAAAAAACATCTCAGCGTTTTTAACGGATTTCTACATCCCCAGGACTCCAGACCCGCTGCCTCCCGCCCCGACGCGTGCTCCGGGCCCCAGCACCTTCCCCGCTCCCATTTTGTACAGCTCCGTGATCCTGTCTCCACGGCCGGGGGGACCCGGTGGCCGGGCCGGGGCCTGCCCGTACTTTTACGTGTAAATTCCTATTCTCTAAACAGGGTAAAGTGACTCGAGCCCCCTCGCCCCCAGCCCAGGAGTCCAGCCCCCAGGACCTCATGCTTTCCGGGGCCGCAGGCCGCTGCTCGCTCCCGCCCGAGCGTGGGGACCGCAGGGGCCTCACTGCCGCGACGCCCGACTCGTGCCACCGCTGAATGTAAGCCCTGGTAAGTGGGAGCAGCTGAAAAATGCAAAACCCCCGGGGCGGGCACAGGAGGAACCCCCCCAAATCCAGCCCCGGCCGCTGCCGAACGCCTCCCCCCCATCCCCATACGGTGCTTTATCTCCACTGGTGACAGCGAGGCTCTCCCGGCCACGGTGCCGGCGTCCCAGCCCCGTCCCCTGGCCGCACCTCGCCGGCACGCGGCCGCGGGGAGCCGAGGGCTGGGTCACGCAGCACCCAGCAGCCGGCACCGACACCCCGGCACGGGCGGCCGAGGCTCGGCCGCGGCTCTGCTGGCCAGACCAGCGCGGGGGCTTCCCCACGCGCCCGCCGCAGCCCTCGCAACGCAATAAAGTCCTCAGCGCCGGCCGCGGCTCGGTGCCAGGAGCCGGTGGCAGGGGCACGAGGCCGCATGGGGGGCTCCGGAGGCAGACGGCGGCGAGGACGGGTACGGGAGAGGGGCCGCGGAGCCGGGGCGAGGGGCGCAGCCGCGCGGTGGGAACGCTGCCGGGACGAGGCGATGAAGGGCTGTGCGGGAACCGCCACCCGGCGCGCCCGGGGCTGGCGGAGCCGGTAAGTCGTGCCCTGAGACCCTGCGGGGTGGCGGCGAGGGACGGAGCCGGAGCCGAGCCGAGAGCCTGAGCGGGAGCCCAGGGCCCCCCGGGACGTCGCGGGCGCTGGCGCTCCCCCCGCAAGCAGCCGCTGCCTGCCACCGCCCCGCGGCCCCGGCGGATCGGGAGCGCTGTCGCTGGCTGAATTGGAAAACAAACCAAGACAAATCAGTGGAGAAAGGAATACAGTAGCTGTAATATATCTGTATTTTAGTACAAAGTTTGATACAGTGTTTCACAAAACCTTATTGAGAAATATAATTCAAACCTGACGAGCTCTGAGCCCTGTGGTGTGGCGGGGAGCGGGACGGGAGCTGCCGTCGGCCCCGGGTGGGGAGCGACCGGG
Source organism: Nettapus auritus (assembly GCA_011076525.1). Classification (NCBI taxonomy): domain Eukaryota; kingdom Metazoa; phylum Chordata; class Aves; order Anseriformes; family Anatidae; genus Nettapus; species Nettapus auritus. Next base: position 12,162,096 of record CM021776.1, on the reverse strand, counting down.
ACTGAGCCTCCCCCGGGCAGGTCCCGTGGGACGGGTCTGTCCCCAGCACAGGTCCCCTGGGATGGGTCTGTCCCCGATGGGAGCGGGAGGTCGGGGTCCTGCGGGTGGGTCTGCCCGGCCTCCAGCTGGGTGGGGGAGGTTGCTGGTACCTGGAGGTGCAGAGATGGAGCCAGGCTCTTCTCCGGGACGCCTCACAGCAGACGTGTTCCCGGGAGGTGGCACGGGACCTGTGTCACTGCGGGGGAGGTCAAACTGGAGGCGCTGGGCACCTCGGGCGCCCCAGTGTGAGGATCGGCTCTGTACCAGCTCAGGCTTCCTAAGGAAAAGGCAAGCAGAGTTAAAAACTAAAATCCCTGGGCATCAGCGCACCAGGAAACCACACACGTGCTGGTAAAAAGCACCACCACCACGTCCCCAAAACAGGTTTCGAAACAGGCAAAATGCAGGACACGGCCCCTACCCCGGCCTCCTCCCCAAAGGAGCCCGAGAGAGGAGAAGAGCAGCAGCACAGACGCTGCCTCACCGCCAGGAGCTCCGGTGACTTCCCTTTCCTCAGGACCCGCTGCTCGCGCTGCAGCACCTGACTTCGGCTGAAACGCTGCCGGAAGGAACAGCATCGGGTAGATTGGGAAGCAGGAGGTGCCCGATCCACGCGCCTGCCCCTGCAGTGCTTCGCTCACCCTGCGCGGGCAGGGAGGAGACCAACGCGCCCACCCCACGACCCGGGCAGCGGCGTTCGAGGCCGTAAGCAAGCAGATTCCCAAAACACTGCTTTTCAAGTTAAGTATTTTTATTATCAAAATTATTACATCTCTTGTGAAAGTTCAAATGTTACAGCATGGTGTAAAAACTCCACTAGAGTAAGAAGCTACAGCCCCCACCTTTCCAAGAGCTTTCCAGGGTCCCTCCCTCCTGCCCCCCGCTGCGTCCGGAGGTGCTGGCGCCTCTGCGCGGGGCCCCCCCCGGCCCCCTCCTGCCGCCCGGCAGGGCAGAGCCCGCCTGCCCCATGCTGCTCATCGCATGAAAGGGGAGGCTGCACACCCAGGGCTAAGCTGAGCGAAGTTTACACCTATTTTATACAGTATACAGACACCCAACCGTGGGGTGACAAGTTCCATCCCAACACGCTCACAGCCAGACAGCGTGAGAAAGTTAACGCTTTGATTCAATGTTTTAAAAGTCTCCCCTAGGTTGAACAAACACCTGATTTCAGTTGTGAATTAGAGAAACCTGTAACAGTCCTAAAAAAAAGGAAGAAGACTGTGCATCTGAAAAGACAGGGGAGACAGACTCACAGCATTATGTTATCCAAGAGAAAGGAGAAGTTCCACTGCAGCACCAGGGATGACACCTGTCGTATATTAGCTAACCTACTATGGTTATAACTGAATATAAAATTAGATAAATAAAAACACGCCCGATATTACAGTAAACAAGTGAGAAAGAAGCTGGCAATCTTATGGAATTGAACAGACAGCGCACCGTGTTTGGGCTGGCTCTGCCGCCACGCTCAGCGGGAAGGAAATCCCGCACGCGCCTGGCACGGAGCGGGGTCCCCCAGCCCCGCCGCGACCCCGACCCTCCGCCGCCACCTTCCCGCAGCCCCTCCGGGCAGCCGCTCGCTCCTCGCCAGCCTCGGGCACGCCGCAGCATCGCCGTGCTTCCCGGGGCCTGCGCTCAGAGCCCTGGGCTCGGCAGCACCCCCGGCACCGCTCCCGTCCACACGCCCTGCCGGAGCAGCACGCGACGGCGCGCCCCGGATCCTCTGCGGCGACAGGCGCGCGCGTCCAACCCCCCCGTGCTCGTTCACGTCGTCCTGGAAAACGCTCCGGCCGTGGCGGTCGTCACCCAGGCCCAAAGGCAGCGGCGTGCGCTCATCTGCTTGTGACTGGAATGATCGTAAGGGGTTAAAGCCCTCCCCGGAACGCACCGAGAACCTGACCTACAAAGAGAGCTTTGGGATTGGAGTTAAACTTCCCCAATGTTTTCTTTAAACCGCTTTCGTATAAAAAAGATGTCCGTACTGCATGAGTGACTATGGCCATGGGCACGGACAAGAGACAGAGGCTGCACCACAGTCATTGCACTTGAACCATTTTCTTTTTTTTTTTTTTTTCCATTTTTTTTTCTCCTCTCTTCTCTTCAATGTACCCACGCATTAGGGAACAGCTTTGCTACAGTCTCTGCCTCAGAGAAATTTGCTTTCTCCTACAAGGCCAGAGGCCAATACTGCTCACAAATCTCACCCGTGCGTTTCAGACCTCAGCCTCTGACCCCCGGCAGCCCAGCATCAGGTGCAAGCTCCCAACACCGGCCCAGGAGCCACTTCCAGAGGTGACTGGAAGGAGCTATGGGCAGTTTTGTCCTCCCGGAGTCCAGGCAGCCCTAGGAAAGTCCTGTTTGAGTCTTTACTCCAGAACCTTGCAGCTGCTGAAGTCTGTACTGATGGACACTGCTTCCCCCTCGGTGCGGGTAGTGTTGTGCATTGGAAATCACTCCCCCCCGGGAACCCTGGTAGAGAACAGACTGCCCCGAATTCGGTAGACTGATAGTCCGCAAGTCTGACTGTAGTGACCGAGCACTTTGGGGAACGGAGGTGGAGCCCGACGCTCCTGTGCAGGGCTGGGAGCCGGGCTCGGAGGAAAGAGAGTCCACAGCCGTCGGCTGTGCCGGGCTGGCAGCAGCAGGGCAGCTCTTCTTCAGGACGCTGCCGCCGGCACTGCCAGAGTGCTGCTGGCTGCTGTAATACACCGAGTTCCCCGCAAACAGGGCGGAGGAGTCTGTGGAGACCGAGTGGGCAGGGCTGGAGTACGAGGAAGAGGAGAGGGACGTTTCTGAGGAACCGTGCGAGAGGCTGTGTCCTGTCCTCTGTGCTGCTGCTCGGTAGCTGTAGCCGGGAGAAGGAGTAAGGTGTCCTCTGTAAGGGGAGGAGCTCTGCTGGAGAAGGGTCTGCGATTCGGCCTGGGGGCTGTCAGACTGCAGGAGCTGGGCGAGGGAGCGGGGGAAAAAAGAAAAGACACGTCAAGGAGACCAACTTCTGCACCTCCTACCTCACCGCGCTCCCGTTGCTTAGCGTAGCAGGACTGGGAATATTTTCCAGCTAAACCCAGCTCCCCCCCAGCGCTGTTTGAGGCTTTGTTTCAGAGCAGGCAGGTAACAGATGACAATTTACCTGGTAGCTGTATCGAGAAGGACTGTAAACCGCTGGTCCTTTGTGGGCTTCTGGAGTGTCTCCTTCTGCTGTGTCTGCAATGTACAGCACAGTCAAGATGTTAAACTTCATCCCCTGGACCGAGGTCACAGCAGCTCCCCCTCAAGTGACACCTGCACACCGCAGCTGTCTTGTTCTGCCTCCAGCTACCGCCGAGACAGGAGCGGCTTCTCCAGTCAGCAGCCTTCTGGAAGCTGAAGGACCCCAACGGAAGGCAAGTGGAAAACTTTCACATGCATGCAGTAGCCAGACACGTTAGGAACTGCTTGGGAATACAGACAGCCCGGGGCTTTCCAGAGGGATGCGAGAGGCAGAAGACAGTTTCTAAGGACTCAGCAATTCTCTGCTCAGCTCTGGTCAGAGGAATCCCAACCGGCTACCAGTTACAGCTGGGGAATTAAAATCGACCCTTCTTAGTCGGGTTGTCAGTAGGATCCTGCTGCAGGACTTTCTCAGAGGCAGATCCAGACACTGCCCGAAACTGGAGTCCTGAGCTGCCAAGGCTGACGGCACCCCCACTGCCATTCTGGGGATTTCGCTTTACAACTCAGTTGAGCTGCTGCAAAGCGACTTCTCTCAGACCTCAGGAATGGTGGTTTCAGAAAAATGAAGGATGGTAAGAAAAGCTATGACTTGTGAGGGGTAAGAGCAGCACAGCACACGCTGATGCACCTTAGCTACGTGAAAGAGAAAAAAGAGTAAGCTTTTTCTTAGTGGAACAAGCCTTTCCATCACCCCAGTCTCACAGGAGAGGCAGGTGTGGGTTTTTTCCCCACCAAATACCTGAAGCTGTACTGAGGGAGACAAGAAGTACTCAGTGCAAGTGACCCAGTCACTGCCCCGTGCTTTTCTGTTACTGCTACTGCAACCACGGGGTTCAGCCTGTGAGCATGCTCTCTTTAGGAGGGAGGGAAACTGGTGGGACTGGGAGATTTCACATCACATTTCCAGTGCTGCCGCCTGATGAGACAGAGCTGTTTATTTGCAGGATCTCAGGGATTCTCAGCAGCAGTGTTTGAAATGCCTTGGTGAGATAGCGCTGGTATTAGTATCAAATTTACATGACAGATGCCTCGGTCCTGAAACAGGACACGCTGCCTTGGTCTGCTCTGTACTGCTGCCAGACAAGCCTGGCTTTGTACCAGACGCACTGGCATGAGCAGCAGTGTCAGCAGCGCCCGTGGCTTTGCTGTGGTCGTCCTCTCAGTGCTGCATCACAGTCGCTGGCTTCTCTAAGCAGGAATCTGGATGGAGTTGTCTGCTCCTGAGGCTCTGACATCTTCCTCGGGGCACAGGACCCGCACAGAGACTGGTGCACGAAGCTTCCAGCATGTGTCCTGTGCCACCTTCCGTTCTCTGAAACTACATCCAATGCACCAAGGAGCTGTTTGCTGTGGGTGGCTTGCTGAGTACTGCAGTGCAGAAAGGCAAAGCTTGCAGTTTAGGGCATGTTTTGTTAAGCAGTCATGCACAGAAGAGACTAACTGTTCAATCCAGGAGATCAGAAGTTGAGTATGAGAAGGAGGAGAAAACTAAAGATTTCTGGAGTAAATTGTTTCTTAAGAGGCCAGGCGCACCAACAGTGCTGCAGACGTTACTGGCAGTGTCTATTCACAGAAGAATCTTTGAAAATTTGAAGCCTATCTAAAGATTCTAAATTACGAAGTGTGAATAAACTATACCCTTCCTGAATTTGCTTTATGTAGATCTTAAGAAGACAAAGCCAACATTTCCCTCTCCCATATCTTAATGCCTACACAAGGCAAGACAAAGCAGAATGAGAATTGCTTCTTTTCTTGCCAGCACTGGCCTGTGCCAACCTAAGCCATTTATGACATGACAGCTTTAACCTACAGCAGCTGCGATTCTCTAGAGTGTGGCGTGCACAAAAACTCAGTTTCATTTCCATGTGCTCCGTAAGGAAATCACCAGAAATCACCCAGGTTTTTTTCTCTCAGTATTTCACTATCCATTACAGCATCAAGTAAACGTCTATCTTCACAACTCCTACAGGTGATACCAGGAGAGGCAGGGACTCAGTCACTCGTTTTGTTTCACTAAGCAGCAGTCCAGCAACTGGGGGAGGGAAGAATGCTCACAAGACCTAAACAAGCTACCGAAGAAATTGCCAGAGTATGCAAAAGAAGAAAAAATATTTTGCTCTGCTAGGATGAAAGAGACAAAGGTTTCCATCAGCCAGGGCACTGAGTTTCGACTATCGGGAGTGGAATCGGTTTTATGTAACCAGGAGGAAGAATGGATCCACGTAGGTTGAAGTCAAACTCTAACTCATGTGAGACCGAAGAACCAGATCCATGCAGATGACAGCGTGCAGGCCTGCTGGAACAGGCTGGGTTTTGCCTGCCCTTCATCCCTTGCAAAGTAAGTGAAAAAAAAATAACTCCATACCACAGCTAGGAAATGAGGCAACGAAGAAGTGATCTGTCCAACCTAGAGAAGTCACAGCTGATCTTGAAACCACAGGCGGATAAAGGAGTGGTGTAAGTTCAGCTCAAGTCACAAGCACTCACTGACCCCGCACGCTACTCAATGAGGACAACCCATTATTCAGAGAAGGAACGTCAACAAAAACGAGTTCATCTCAGTAAGCAGGTCTGTTTCACAAAACTGACAAATGCCATAACTCAAGGAATCAAGCAACTTCAAACAGAAATGAGGTAAGGCTTGGAAGCTCCATCAGTTCTTAGCACTGCCTAAAGCCTACGCCTGCATTTTAGTGAGAGTAACATTTATCTGGATGTTCAGCCAACTACAATTATTAAACGACAGCACCTTCATCCCCAGGGCACAGGAGTAATTGAGGCAATGCTTGGTTAACCCGTCTACGCGACGGCAGAGAAGTTGTTCCTGCCAGAGCCAAAACGCAGGTGATCTCGAATCCAAACTCTGGATAAGCCCAGAAGTCTTCCAGGTCTAACGGGAGAGGGATAAAGGCTCAGGCAATATTACCTGAATACCAATAAAGTACGGCTTGCAGGCTTTTAGAAGACATTGATGATGGTAGAGGTGATGGTACAAAGAAGTTCATAGGTGAGTTTGCAAAGCTATTTGAGCCCATTGTTTCCCACCAACCAAGCTTTCAGAAACGTCATTTTCCTACCTGCATCTCTGTCAATGACACTGTCACAGCTGGGTGAGGATTCTGTTCTCTGGGACACCTTCGCACCACTCCGCAGCACCTTCTCAAGTATGCCTCGGCCCTCTCGAAGCCTCTCCACTGACGTCGGGACCATCCTGCAACAAAAACCCAGGAACAGATGAAGACTGCTGTTACGCAGCTGAGAGCAACGTGACCAACGCACAAGGGGGCTGTGGCGTCCTTGGTATAATTACGAGATGGGTTTGTCTTTGAAGTCTCAAAGGTTTCTGCTTAAATTCACTGGTATGAAGTTATTGCAAATGCAAACCCCTGCCACAGAACGGAGGCATCAGAGAACACCAGCTCTCTAGACAGATGAGGAATGAAGTTCTGCACTACTTTTCCATCATAAATAACCTCCTGTGGGATTTTAGATTGTCCGTCACTGGCTACCATGAGAGCGCTGCCCTGAGAAAAACAAGATCTTGTAGCAGAAAGATGCTATAAACATTGAGCTCAGTGGATCACCTGATTACTTTTCCCCCAGAAAGTTGTTTCAAGATTCAACAGCATTTGGAAAATCCTGTTACTGGCTTAAAATCAGATGCAGTTATTTTGCACAGATTACTTGTATTCAAGCTACAGAGAAGCCAAACCAGTACCGTGTGGTAATATGATGTAAAGATAGTACAGTCATGTAATGCAGCGTTCCTGGAGCAGAGCTAGCGTGGCCATTTTGCACATTAATGCTACTTTGTCCCATTTATTTCGTTATGTAAAAACTCACAAGATCGGTGCTAGATCTTGTTCCATTATTTATTACAAGCATCTACTCTGAGGTTGAGAAACAGGTGACGTGGCTTTACTAAAGCCAATCTGTAGAAGAAAAGGAGAGCCACCGACACACCGTAGACCCCTACCATGCCCTGGACCATCCAAAGCCCTCTGTATGTGTTTTAAGGTGGAAAACAGTAGCACTCTCATTAAGGATTCAGAATGTCTTACTCCAGAAACCAAAAAAAGCGTGCCCTAAAAATGCCCAAATTTAAATATTCAAATAACTGCATACCATGCAAATATGCAGCCTAACACTGTGTTAACCGCCTTCTGTACCTGTTTTTCTTTTTAAAGATATTAAAAACTGTGCTTTACATTAGCTTTTTTATTATTATTTTTAAATAAACAGCCCAGACATTGAAGTTCACCCCTCACTGAAGCAGAAGGGAGAAGGGGCCACAGTTCACACCTCATGGAGGTGAATGGGGTGAGGGGGTGAATTCACACCTTCGTTGCTGCTATTGTTTTGCTGGAGACAGTTTTCTGCAAGGCTGGGTTTACTGGGCAGCAGCACATCTGTTTACATTGTGATGGCTGTATCTTGGCAACTGAAAGAGACAGAAACTTAATTTTTTTTAAATGAAAGCTATTGGCAAATATTGTAGAATTCAGCAAGAATCTGGACAACTGAAAATTAAGGCACGTCAGTTTAGATCCCACCATTTTCTTCTGTCCCTAGTATTATATTACTGTGAATGTCTGAACGTGTATCAGAAACGTAAGCGCTCAGAGTTAAAGGTGAAATTGGTTCACAACTTTAACCCTGTAACAGGCAGTCTCTAATATATACGTATAGATATTTTTTAAAGAGGAAGGGGGCTGAGAGATTGTTAGCCTTGCCCATTAAAAGACAGAACAGGAATAAGAAAGGCAGCAAAAGCTGCTTAACCCTATCAGCGTGGTTTCAACTTGTACATTGTGTCCTGTACCAATAGCATCTTTAATCCCACACAACATTTACTGTTGAAACCACGTGATAAACTGAAGCCAGAGCATCTGCTGAGGAGCAGCAGGTGAAGCTAACAATACAAAACATCACACCGGAGCAAGCATACCAGTCCCCTCACCCCCAAGTATGGTTTTTCATTCAGCTAGGTTTTTCTTTCACCCTTTTTGCAGGCAAAAGTGGCACAGGAGGAGAAGGGCGAGCGACAACAAGACTTGGACAAAATGGATTAAAACCCAATCATCAGCTGACTGCCTCAGCTGTGGCCAGGCTCAGCATCTGGCAGCTCAGCTGGCAGGCACTGCTGTCAGGAGGTACAACACAAATTATTTCTTATAAATTTTCAGCTTGAAGACTGATGATATTTGCGGTGGGGGAGGATGGGAAAGGGAAGAAAGCACATCTTATTAGTCTTATAAATTCACCCCCAAAATGTTTTCAGGCACTGCCAATGTAAGCTTCACACTCCTCACTGCCCAGCATTGCTCAGCATCTCTGCCCTTGCCATTCACCTGCCAACAGTGACAGCTGCACACGTGGAAGGTCAGCGTTACAAAGGGCGTGCCTTTGTGCCTGTAGCCTCCACAAGCAGAACTCGAATACAAAAGGCAGCGAAGCCACCGTACTACACAGCTCCAGTCAGCAGAACGTCCTTATCCTCGCTGTTTGCAGACCGTAGCTCCATACCCTGCGTTTGAGGGCTGCAGTGCTTCGTTTTGGGACCAGACATTGCTGTCAGGTTTGTTTCTGAAGACTAGCATTTCCCCTTACCAAACCTTCACGTGGTAACTCAGTGAAAGTGATTTTTCCGTGCTCTTGGCAAATCACAAACTTCAGGCTGGCAACTGCTTCTCACAGCTATTTGGGTGAGGGACTGGAAAGCTGGGGTTGTTTCACCGTCCCTGCTTCTCACGTGCAAAGGTACAGAGGGCTCCTTCAGCTTTCCTACTCAGAAGTTAAACTTCATATCACACACGTCTAAACAGTGGAAATTCAGCAACCGAACACCCTTTAAACTAGACGTGGATTAAATTCTCATTGCAGGAGAGAATTCAAAACTGTGTCCTTAAAAGGAAACCACTGGAGGAGAGACAACTGTTTAACTTCATCTTTCAGGGAGATTTTTGATATCTAAATAAGAACTAAAGGGCAGGCTGAGAAGACTGCTAGCATTCCCCACAGCCGTTTAGCAATTACAGAAGAGAATAGCGCCAAGACACCCAACAGAATCCATCCAGCTGCAATTATTGTAATGGAAACGCCCCCCCAGAGAGTTTGGTTCATTTCTGCGGAGCAGTCTCAGGCTTGCTCGGAGGGATAACACTCACCACCTACTGCTGATGTTCTCCTGGGATTTGCTGAGTGATGTTGAGGAACTAGCCCCCCTTGAGTCTGGTGGGCTGACGTCCTCTACGTGAGGCAGGGAGGGATGAGAAGGGGAGAAGCCACTTTGTGGAGAGGACGGGGTTCGTACTACAGAGCCCGGCAGGCTGCTGACATCTGTGTCAGTCCCAGAGCTGCTGCTGCCCTGCCGGGTAGGAGTCCCTGTGCACCGCACTGATTCGCCTCCCTCCTTGGCTTCCTGTTTCCTCTTGCGGTATTCTAGTAGAGACACCTGAGAGAAAAACACAGCAATGAGTCAGGGAAAGCAGGGGACTGGGGTTAGGAGGAAGAACATGCCCACGCACCATTTTTAAAACCATTTCTCTGAGTTTGCAGGTAAAATCTTAAAAGGTACATCGGGACTATGAATCTTCCTCAGACTGCAGGCGCTCTGGAAAAAGAGCAAAGTGGTGCAAATCTGGACCCTCATCAACTGCCAGGCTTACTCACGTTTCCCTCTTTATGACCTCAGAATATGTGGCTAGTGTGCCCCTGAAATTTCACACCACTACAGCATATACTTGCACAGTCAAGCAGTAAGACTCTCTACCCTCCTCCTCTCAACGCCCTTCGGTTCGCTCTCTCCATTATTTGTGACATCACACAATGTAGATCAGTAGCTGTACATCTCAAAAACCTTCGCAAAACAGATCTTCAGAGAGTCCTGTTCATCTCTGCCATGCTAACCCTAAAACTTGGTAAAGCCTGGCACAGAATTTTAGCCTGCTTAGAGCAGGCTCATGCTGTGGTGGTTCAGCAGCCAGCGCTGCAGACTTCCAGCTCTATCACCTCAGTAAAGCAGGTCTAGCAGAGGCGCAATGTATTTTGTGCAAGCCAGTCTCAGATATGTAAAAGACAGAGACTAAAATGTCCCAAGTGATGCCATCTCGTAACACTGAGACAGTGGGATCAAAAGTACACAAGTATTTCCAGCTGAACACTTACCTTCAGTCTGCCTTCCCTTCGTGCCATCATGAGGCTCAGCCCCTCATGAAAGATTCACAGCAGGCAGCTCTGCTGAAGAATTTATCAGCTACGATTCAGTATCTGTACACAAGGCTTTATGAGGCTAAAATGCTGAGCAGGGTAGTTCCAAAGGTGACTTAACACGCAAAGTTTTTAAGGTAAGTGTAACCAAAAATCTGCCACAAACAAAGCATTCCAACCAGCTGGACACATACACAACTGACCCAAGTTACCACACCTGCCAGAAAAAATACCTAAGCAGGGGTAAGGCACTGACACACATTGACACGTTTGTGTTTTGTCCCATCAGCACCTGGTTTTATTGCAGCCATGCCCGACTGTCATTTCTACTCAGTTCTAGTCCTATGAGGGTCATCAGCCTATTACTAACGACAAATACTTATTTACTTTCTATTAAACAACATTCCTGTGTTTCTCGTTTCAAAGTGCTAAAATTTACCTAACAACATTCATCTACGTTTCTGAGAACGTTTCCTTATTATGAAGTCTTTCTAGTAAACAGCTCACATTTTCTTTTGAAACATCAAGCCTCTGAGAAGAGGTGTTTGCATTGTGATCTCCCCCTTCGTCCTCAGCTCTCACATCAAAATCTTGCCTAAGTGGTAGCTCCCCTTCTTGTAACAACTTTACATCGCTTTCATCTAAGGCTGCATTTTAGTTACATTCCATTTTCTTCATTCTCCCTGCAAGTCTCTGCCACGGTGCAGACCGTTCCCGCTCAGGTTCCTGCAGCCTTAGGATTTCTTTACGAGAATACTTGCCTTCTTCCTCTGTGGAGGATTCTGGGGAGCAGACCGGACGCCTTCGCAAGCCCTCTCGCCACAGGGAGACATGGATCCATGCACCGTCTCTTTAAGCAGTCCCGACTCGTGTCTGCTGAAATAACCTTCGGCAGGAGAGCTGCAGCATCCCGCTTCTGAATTCATTGGCTTCCTGTCTCCCAAAGGAGCAGATCCCCGCAACAAACCATCCACACGTGGCATAGCGTTCAATGGGGAGAAGGCATACATTAAATTAAACTCTGTCCGAAAAGCCTGATCAGAGCTTCGTAGCAGCATCTGTGCTTCCCCGCTTTTCCCCGGGAAGTTCATCTCTGAAGTAGAGTTTACAGAGGGCTGTGGAGCCAGATCGGAGGATCCGAAGCTGAGCAGCGATGGCCGTTCCGGGCAGGTGTTTGCACTGGAATCCAGGTACCCACCCTTCGAATCCACGTCAGATCGGAGGCAGAGCTAGAAAATCCAGGGAGGAAATAGGATGGGGGAGGGAAGCCAGGAAAAGGGTCAGGCAAGGATGGGGAGAGAAATGTCAGAAAACATTCTGTACAATGCTAGCTCAGTTTTCTAGTTCCTCTCTCATCACCCCTTTGGTCCTTTCCTGCACTGTTCTGTTCTTTATAGAAGGGAACAACCAGGACTAAGCACCAATCCAGTTCAGCTGCCCAGTACAAGATGCTCTTTCCCCTTTTAGAGGTCTTACTGCAGCAGGAGAACAAGGCTCAGCACTATCCCCAGGCAATGAAAAAAAAAAAACAAAACAGCATCTTCAAGTGCCCCAAACGTCCCAAGTTGATGTTAACGGCTGGTGCTAGCTAGGTTCTTTATGAGGAGAAAGCAGCAGAGATTTGAACAGCTGTCCATTTGCTGTGTTATTAGCCAAGTTCTGGACTGTCCCAAGTCCACCACCACCGACTCTGTGACAACAGTATGATGCCCAGGACCTCCAACCCATTTGTTTTCACTTATTGTCAGTTTCAGCAATCTCTAACAATACTCCATTCATTTCATTTATACTGCATTTCTACATTTTACATTCTTTGACAAAACCATAATGGCATCATCTTTGCACTGTCGCAGTTTCTGGAACAGGCACTGATACAATGGCATACCCATTTTTCTACTCTAAGTGCCAAAAAGCCTCCCGGGCAAAGGCAGAATGCTCTCCTTCACCACGTTAATGTGTCAGGAACTCAGACAATGAGCAAAACTGACACAATTTCATCCTCTTTGCAGGACTACAGCGCTTAGGGAAAAAAACACAGCAGCACCAGGCACCAGATATGCCCTGCTGCAGCTGCTGAAACATCTCTCCTCTGCTGTACTACAGCTCCAAGTGATCTGCCACAGTAGAGACGAACGCAGATTTTCTACTGCAAAACAGCCTCTGAGAAAGGTACTTCAGCTCATGTTTTACAACAGGCCAGCAGCTAAATAAAGTACTACTTTCTTGCATCTCTTCACCATTTTAAGACCGCAAGTGAACAGGACATAAATCAAGACTGAAAAGAGCAGGTCAGGTGCCCTGCTGTGCCCTTATAAGCTAGTCGAAATTACCAGTGAATGCTTTCCCATTTCTTTCCCAGTAGTCATTTTGCTGCTACTTAGTAAATATCACACAGCACTTGTCTGCTGGGCTGGGGCTGATGTTGGTTGTTATTTCCCGGGTCTCCATACCCCTTGCCTTCACTTCAGGAGCCGAGGCACGTCAGGTCCGTACATTGCCTGCTTCCCATCAGCATCAATAAATGAATAATAAATTCCAATCTTCAATTAATTTATTTTACTTTGTTCGCTCTCCTGTGATAACCCTGAAAAACCTCTTCTGTCTTACCGTGAGGAATGCTCCACCCTCATTCCCACCAGCCTCTGCACTTCTCATCCCTCCCCTCCCACCGCAGCCTCAGATACTCACACAAGCACACAGCCTCTCAGCCTCAAATGCAGTTGAGAGGGTGCGATACGTACCTCAGGTGACATGGACTCAGGTCTATGCGCAGGGGAACTCTCAGGGGAGGATACGTTCTAGAGGAGGGAAAAGCATCTTGTTATTCATCTAGTTAAAAAGCCAAGAGGCAAAGTAAAAGAAATTAAAAATGAGCATAGAGGTTAGTGATGGCTATTCTAAACAAAGACTATACCAGGAACTGGCCCAAACTTAAAAGGCAACTCTGTGGGTTCCGTGGTTTCTAAAGCTTCCTGGAAGCACAAAGACGGGGCTAGGCTACAGCCTTTCATGCTGCAACTTGGTACCCACAACAGAGCACATAAATGTTAAAGGAAGCCATCTCTCTTTGTATCTCTGCTGCTGTCATATAGAGAACTTGCACTGTGAAATGCAGACAAGGGTATTTGTGGTGTTTGGTCTGAGGACACAGAAGAGCCGGAAAGCCTGGTTTTGCCCAAATAAAAGGCCACTAACATCTCCCAAACGCTACAGTTAACTTTCATGGACACTATACCAGCGGAAAACAAAAAACAGTTCCTTCAATGGAATGCACAACTTCATGATATGCCATAACATCTGAGCACCCATCAATCAAAGGCAGCTCATGCAAACCTGATGGCATTTTTAAGGCCTCCTTCCCAACCAATTTCCATTACTGATCAGGCCTAAAATAAAATCAGAAAGGAAGGTTTCCTAGATGTATGTTGCTGTCAGAGAAATATGGAAGGAGTCACTGCCCTCTGCAAAGCAGAAACTCAGAAAACCAAGGCTGCTCAGAAACTTGTTAGCTCAAAAAGCTTCTGACAAACTCCAAAGAAAAAGTTCTGCTATGCTTCCTGTCTCCTACGAGTATTTTCTATCTAGAAAGTCTGAAAATTAAGTCTGAAGAAATTCAGTTTGCAAAAGCCTGATCACCTTTAGAAGCTTATGATACAAGTTCTTCAGAAAGAAGTCAGGAAATTAATCAAGAAGGAAGCATCTTAAAAGCTTTAAAAAAATATATTCCTCAGCCAGCCAGGGGTGGATCATCTTCCACTCACTTGAGGAGGCTTGTGAACAAATAAAACAATCTCTCCCCCACAGGGTTTTCCTCCCACAGAGCCACAGCTGTAGTGCATAAACCTTTATGCCTAGTGAGATTGTACTCTCTCAAGTTAGAATCAATAACTAAATGGAACAGACATGGCATTAAAGCAGAGATGTAAGGAACGAGCCGTGTTTAGAGAAATACAACAGTTTGAACAAAGCTGCCTATGGTCTACCAAGCTGTTACACACTTTTCCTAGAAAGAAGGGCAAAGAAGGTAAACGGGGCAAGTGTACAGATGCCAAGTGAAATACAGGCTTCCCACATGGCAACTAACACCTTAAGGTGGGGCAGGAAAACAGTGACTAGACTGTGGAGATACAAGGCAACACTGCTCTGAAATGCCAGCTCCACCACAGAAGTAAGGATCGCTTTACAATCAAGCTCTGTGCCTCAAACAGCCTTTCATCTCCCTCCTCAGTACTCCACAATCTCCCCCGCTGACCTCTAAAGATCTGCCTGTCAGACAACTTTCAAAAAAGGGTTCTCAAAGAAAATAATCGAACACCAAGCTAAAAATACCACAAAGGACTGTTTGCTCTGCTGCAAAACAGAGGAGGGAATCCAGCAAAACAGTCTCCAGTATGAAGCAGTCTGTCGCTGCACAAAATGATTTTTAATATTTTAAATGGCAGAATGTGAGCAGCAGACCTGAAGGGTTCCATTTTTTAAATGAAAACAGGCATTACTAGAAACTGGAAGTACAAACAGTATTCACATACAGAGATGCAACACAAAATGCAAGTGGAAGGTCCTGGGGTGAACAGATGTGGAAAACTCTCCCGCAGTTTAGAGCAAAGAAATCCACCTAAACTTCTTTATTTCTGCATTTTTTTTTTTGCAAAAGGAAGCCATCATGAAATCAAAGGCATAAGGTGCTTCCTTGCTACACCATAAAGGGAAAAGGAAAACCAAAGAACACGGTGGAAGCTGACAAAATATTTCTACCATACTTGGGATTTCTGAAAGAGGAGCTGAGGATGTCAGACAGCCTATGAGAACTGGAGCAGTTACACTCTTTGGAACAGGCATGGAGGACTGGGAGCCACACTGGCACAGAGACCTAAGTGAGGAAGAAGACTAAAGAACACTGAAGAGCCTACAAAATTTGGGAGCTGTAGAAATGAAGAAAAGAATCAAACTAATTTCATCGATGAAGTGAGGGAAGGCCGGGCTGCAGCAAGGTTTGATATTTAATGGAGGAAGAGATTTGGTATGGCCAAAAGTGGAGTAGAGGAGAAAGGTAGCAGTGCTTGAGTCTGCAACTCTGCTGCTGCTTAGGAAAACAGTCACATTCTGAGATAGGAAGGTGTGCCTACTGCAATCTCTGGGACATATGCTCCTATTCTTCCCTTTTTGGCATTCCCAGTCTCCAGTAAACTTACCTCAAACTGTAGTGGAGTATTGCAGCGACTAGCAGCCAGAGAAGGAATTGGTGAGAACATCATGCCATAACCATTGCGACTCTCCTCCTCTCCCGGCACAGATGAGCAGGGTGTAGCCAGCTGTGGGCTCACTGAGCCAGGAACTGAAGAGATGGGAGGTGGGGGGGTGACAGGAGACAGAGGCCTCAGCAACTTCTTAACATTCTGCTCCATCAAGTAGCGTGACTTCCATTTCTTCAGGGGACTCAATAGGTCTGAAAAGCAAATTGAACCGAGGATAAGGTTACACCATTAACAACTGCAGCTCATAAGCCATCTCCTCCTCACTACTCCCATCCCAAATGGAGCTCATGAACCCACAACATGGCTAGGAAAGATTTCTAAAAATGAAGCACCTCCAAGGTACTTCTATACCAGCCTTGAGGCAGGTGTAGATACTGCTAACAGAACTATACGTAACCTGCAACATACAGTGAACAAGGAAAGGAAATATTTCAACCAGTAGAAATTAATCACAAGAGGGAGCTAGGGGGAAGGGAGCCAGTAAGGTACGTAGTAGAGGGGAGGCAGAAGGAAATGTCACCCTATCACTGCTGTGAACAAACCACAGGCAGCTGTGTTTATTCCTGAACCTAACTAGTTCCCGATATACAACATCAATAGAGCCCAAATGCATTTCACTCCCGCAAAGGATTAATCCCTCTCCATCATGCCTATTTCTATTCAAAAGAAAATAGTTTTGATGTCTGGTTAACAACAAAAGAATCTTCAGCAAATTCTGCAGTTCAGTTGTTTGCTTCTTCAGGTCTTGCTCAGGGATGTGCATTTATTTGTTCTGACACTCTGATCATTTCTTATTAATATAACTTTTCAATAATTGATTCTTGATTATCATCTGTCAATTGTTTAGCTTCCTGTCATTCTTGGAAAACTGATCCCTGGCTGGGCAGATCCTCAACCTCTTTCTCTGTAGAAAGATTCAGACAAAACAGTTAACCATTCTGCTCCTTTCCGCACAGATTTTAGCTTTCCCATTTTTGAGACTTACTCATTTTGCTATTACAAATATGCCCGTGAGACTTTGCTATATCCTTCTACAGTCAGCAGATACTTAGTTTTCCATCTAACAGAATCCCGCTGAAAAGAAACGATATTGTACTTCCCCCGCCCCCACAGCACAAATGATCACACAGCACTGGGGTTAATGATGCAAGATAAAGCGATTGCCTTTTCACAGGAAAATACTGTGAAATTTAACACATGATGCACAAGCTAGAACGGGTCTGCAGAAATGTGAATGAATGGCAAAGTAACATTCTCACCTGCCAGAAAGATGTGCCATCAAGCAGCAGTACACATTAAGATGTCATCCTGTATAGCTGCCTTTGTTATCGAGCAGCTTCCCCAATTTCACACAAGCGCCCACGCTACCCTGATGGTGCTGAGAACTTACCTGTGTCATCTTTGCAGATGCTGGAAGAACTGTTGTTCTCGTTACTTTGGTATAGACATTGGGTTCTGTTCTCTTGCGGAGCTGGTGAGGTCTGAGTCATCCCCTCTTCCAGGGCTTGTTTGATCCAGCGCTGAAACAGAACGAGACTACATAAACGTGCAACCCCTCCAGTACTTTCTGTGTAATCCTGCAGGATGCACTCCAACGCCTACGTTTCTGTGCAGCGTGGCAGACTGCTCAGAGCACTGGTGTTACCTCCTTCACACGCACTCAAACAGGAACCTGTTAGCACACAGCTGTTAGCGCTGAATCTAACAGCTACTGTGACGGGTCTGAGTATGTGCTCTTGATGAGATGCATACTAGGCATCGGTCTTCAGCAGTAATAAAAAGTTTAAAAGCAAATTATAAATAGATTAAAAAATCTGGCAGCTAAGAACTATCAAAAGAAATCTTTGATAAAAGAAAAAGAGCTAAGTATGATGAACTATCCTAAAACCTCGATTTTCACAAAGTTCCCTGCTCAGGAGCATGTACACACTGCCCCCCTGCTTCACCAAGGCACATTAGAGCCTTACATAGACTCTGCTCTAAAAATTCCAGCTGAGAAAAGGCTGAGTTCAGTCACATAACACTTCCAGGACTGTGCTTGCTGCCAGGCAGAGACAAAGAACAAAATATCTGATAAAATGCAAGCAGCAGTTTTCAGAGGGCTAAAACAAGGAGAGAATAATAAAAGCAAACCTTTTCTTCAGCTACTAATAAAAGAGACAACCATCACACTGGTCTTTAGAACACGGATGATGAGGAATGTTTCATATATCATGCAAGTGAACTTCAACTGAAGTCTCAGCAAACCAGCTGCTACAGTGGGTGTGCTCCCTCTGTATCTTGATACAAACTGATTCCTGACAGCAGGCAGGAAACCTTTGTTACTTTACTATCAAAAATAAATACCATAAAATAATGGAAAACACAAAGGTGATTCAGTAACATGACAACAAAACTGCTGAAAAATAAATACAGTAATTTGCATTTGTGTAGTTTACACCAGGGACTTGCTTTACCAGTCTTTTTTTCTCCCAGAGAGGTTTAAGATCATAACTTTGCCTTTCAGTAATCCAGTTCTTCTGCACACCAGCATGCATCACGTTAGAGACACACATACATAGCGTATGACTCCTTAAGCTATCATGGCAGTGTGTCAGAAACTCAGTGGCCACAATCCTCAAAGTGAAAAAACTTTAACGCAAGGGTGAAGAGCAGGTGCCAGGATCTATTTTGATGGCCTTCACTACTGTACAGCAGACACTTTTTCTCTGTTCAAATATATCTCAATGGATTCCACTGTAGCCACTAGGAAGACTGCGGAGTGCCAGCCAGTCTGGAGCACTGCTACCTCAAGTGCAGCATCTGATCTGACAGCCAAGTCACTGTACAACGTGTGATGAACGTGAACAGGTTATACAGTTCAGTTTCCTTGCAAGGTTCAGATATTGGCATGCTTTGGATGCAAACTGAGATCATCAGCTGAGGTTTTTTGGCACAGTCCTCAGTAGCTTAAGGAAGAGGCCTGCTGACAATCCAGAAAATATGTGGGATCTATTTCAACAGCCTTTATAAATCAGCCTTCCTGACCGAATAGTCAAGAAGCAGACACGACAGAAAGATCAGGTCTTGCGAGAGCAATGTCATCAAGTTCTGGACCATTTCTAGACCTCAGCTAGCTGAAAAGGAGGTCTTCCTTGTGAGAGTTTTCTGAACACTCCTGAGCACGAGAGGCAGACTTTTTCCTACATCTCCAGGCTGTCAGTAGTGGTGATAAAAACACCAAATGCTAGCAAGCAGTCTTTTCCATGAAAAAGCGGGGGAACTCCTACAAAGTAGATGAAAATCCTTATTAGAGCAGTTATCGATTATTTACTTTCAAAAAGCAGAGATCTATCAAAAACACTTTCTGCAACATAGGTTCTGGGCACTGAATCCTTCAGTGTTCCATTAATTATTTAGATAATGGAACAGGTGGTGTGCTTAAGTTTTGAGATGACGCCAACCTTGGAGAAACAAGAACAAGCTAGAAGACAGTATTCAACACTTTCTTAGTGAACTGGGAAATGGATGGGGGGAAAAAGAAAACAAAACAGTACACAGCTCAGTGCAGGCTAGAACAAAGTACCATACAAAGCCAGAAACAATCACTTCTAAAATTACAGCCTTGAAAACTAATGGATTTTTTCTAACAAACATGGTAAATCACAGACTGAACACGAATCTAAATCAACCTGTCAAAGAAAATTCAGTCGTCATACTGGGGCGCACAAAATATGCATAGGCTACATGACACAAAGCAGCTTTCTGCTTTATTCAGCACTTGAGCTGCAACACAACATCCACTCAGCTTCAGGGAAGAAGCAAACCAAATGAAGGAAGTCCACAGTCAGACTATGCCATTCTCTCTCCTGCAGTCAGAATTATTGTATGACTAGAAAATAGCCAAAGGTAATAAAAGATTCATGGTGACATTGTCCAGGCACATGGAAGCAAATGTGATTTTGTTCACACAAGTACATACGAACCATCAAGAGCTTCATCTACGAAGGAAATACTGCAGAGAAACCTCAGCTTCTTACTGTAGGTGCATGTTAGTGCAAGACAACAAACTGGCCAGAGATGGGAACAGCAACGTCCAAACCAACTCTTTGGAAAAACTCCTTAAAAAGGGGGCAAAGAAACTAGGGCATTGTGCCTGACTTTGAAAGCTACCAGGACTGTGAGATCAGAAAGGATTTCCATAAAGCTGCTCTCGGGTAATTATCCAGAAACTGGAAAAGCCTCTGAGCAAAGCTGACAGGTGACTGGCAAGATGGATTCAGATAGAAATCTGACTCAGTAAACTAACCTGAACTACTGTTTCCCTGTGGATGGGTAAATGCCAGCGTTTGCTGGCCACACACCATCTCTGGAGGAATGAAGTCCTCAGCTGGACTCAGTTCAGGCTTCCTGCAGGGCCACAAATAGCTGTTGTAGACAGACAGTCTGTGATCCCAAACAAAGAGCTGTGGGCTTGCTCTTATGAACAGCCTTTGCAAAACAACACTGGCTCTCCAAAGAGAACAGATCCTGACTGAGACGCTGTATTCCTGAGGTGTTTTGCAAAACTGACCTACCCCTACAATGCCAATCATCCTTAGTGAAAGCAGTGACAAAACACATTCTAAGGGCAACAATTAAACCCCTCAAATCACGTATCCTGGATAATAAACAGCCACCACAGCGGTGAAAACACAAGTTGCAAAGAAGGGAGTCATAGTTCAATTCTACCACAGCAAAAAGCAAGGATGAAGACTGGACCCTGGCTAGGCAAGGGTCAGCAGTTGCAGTCTGAAGACCTCCTCACGTGGCCAGGCAAGGCCAGCTCAGCAGGAATAGGCTCACAGAAAACACAACAGCTTTATGAGGGTGCCAGTAAGAGCATGATGAGTATAAAGCCCCCAAAGTTAAGACGTGATCAAACATACCTTTTTACAGGAGCTGTAAATTCCGTCCAACAGAAAGGGCCTTCGACGTCTCTCGGGGTTGAAAGGTGAACCAAAACGAATGTAGTGTTTAGGGGTGGTACAAATCAGCGGGGAGTGGATGAGACCCGGCAACATGTTCAGAGTTGTTGCCAAAACTGTTGGGTCTGTAGTTATGCGCAGAGGGCATTCGATGGGGCACTCCTGCTTTTCTGCCTTGTCATTCAGCCATTCGGTAACAAGATACTGAGGGAGAAAACACACATGTCAGTGCAACTAGCACAAGTGAAGAAGAAAGGTGAGATGGCACAAAGGCACGTAAATGAAGCTGTGCTTAGGTCAGCCCATATGCTAAAACCTCCTTACTCCTCAACAGGAAGGAATGCAGCCACGATTTCCTGCATCAGTCCCGATTCACATCTATTGCAGGCACTGAGTCAGGTGATCCTCTTTTATAGAAGAAGCTCAATCTTATGCTCCATTAATATCATTAGAAGGCTCTCCCAGAACTTGATCACCTTGTTCTAAAACCTGTCTCTAAGCTGCCAGCCTAAATGTATTCATGGCTGGTTTATTTATGCCCCCCCCATACATGCCAGCTGTCTACTAGCTTCTGCAATTTCTGCTCCTTTCCCTTAGAAGTTTCTCCAGCTTGCACATTACAGTCTGCAGTCACGTTCCCTCTTGGTCTTCAATTCTAAGCTGAAAGCTAACCGCTTCTACCTTGTTCTAAATAAATAACCCCCCCCGCCTGCCATCCCACTCATCCCCAAAAGACACCACTGATTCCCATACCCAGCACGCTGTTATGTCATTCCAAAATTGTTTTTAAATTCCACCTAACCATTACTACATAATGTCTCCATTTTTTCTCCTCCTTCTCTTGTTGGCGCATACAAGAGAACATTTGTTTTACTATCCTTTACAAGTTGCAACACCCTAGTTATTTCCAGTGGCTTTCTTTCTTTTTTTTTCTCTCTTTACCATGGACGTTACCAGAATGGTACTGGTGATATTACTCAGGCCAGTGATTTGAAAGTCGCTAATATTTCAGACCTCTCTCTCCAATGGCTCCCAACCTGTTCTAATGAACATCCTTTCCTCTGGGCTCCAAAGCTAATGTTCTTTTCCACACTATGAGCATCTAGTCTTTAAACACTGGCTACCCCATCAGATTTGTTACAACCTCCTTTGCATGCTGCGGCCAAAAGCTTTTCCTAGCTCACTACACATAGGTCCAAACCCATCAGCTCTCCCATCTTTCTCTTAGTACCCTGTTCTCTTGCAGGAACAATAAACAGCTTGTTGTTTATTGCACTCATTTGCCAGTACTTAAAAGCAGTACTTGAGCTGCTTTTTGCTTTCCTCACCCGGGGCTCACCCTCCATCACCCAACTCCTTATGGCACCAAGCCCTTCTCTCCCAGGACCCCCCAAGCTGCAGGGGTTACCTCCCCGCATATTCACAAAGGTAAATAATTTGCCTCCTTCAAGACTTTTTGCTGTACCCAATAGCGAGACCCTTCCTATTGCACTGTTGGTATCTAAGTTCTATGCTGACTTACTGTATTGACCAGGCAATCTCTTTTTGATCTTTCTTTCTACAGTGCTGAGCAGCCAGATTCTGACCCATGATGAGAGCTCTTAGACGCTATAGGAGAAATAATAAAGCAAACCTAAGGTCAGGTCATGTATTTTGAAGAACTGGTTCACCTGAGCCAACTTCCCCCCAGTGACCACACAAAACCTCTTTTTCCTCTCTCCAGTTGGAGCACTTGACCATATTTACCTTTTTAGTTTTGGGGTACTTCACTGCAGCCCGATTAGACTGAGATCCCGCAGCCATGATAACAGTTGGGTCAGATCCCACCAACTGTCTGCCTTCTCCTGGACCTTCGACATTGCTGATATCTGTTGTGGTTACCAAGCTGGCAGTGCTTCCTTCCTCTGGGACAGCTTGTACAAGTTCAGCTTGCTGGGAACTGGCTTGTTTCTGCCTTCTCAGTCTTTGTGCTGAGCTGGTCCGGTACCGGGAGAAGCGACTTTTTGGTCGGGGCCTGGAGGGTTTTGCTGGAGCTGGCTTAGTAACTGTTTTTTCTGGGACAGCATCCTACAACATAAATTGTCATTAGTCCAAGCACCATCAGGAGTCTTCCTTTTCTGTATATATAGGATTAAAATTTATTTATTGACATTATCTGACCCACAAAATCTGGTTGGACACTATTTGTATGGGCTCCTAAGATGGCTTTGGGGACCTTTTTAGAAGACTGGCATATTATCATTTTATCTGCTCTTAAGGCATCAATCAGAACCTTTGTCTTAGGTAAGACAGCAGCAGGAAGCAACTTGCTATTTGTCTCAAGGTAACCGTGCTCACTCCTGATCTGAGCTGACATGCATCATTCTAGGCAAGTATCTGGGCTCTGCCACGTAATGGGAATACATACAATGAAAATAGACAAAAACAAACAAACAAACAACAACACCCTCCTCAATTACTGCAGCTATACCTCCAACTTAAGGTCATCTCAGTACGGAAGGGGTGATCTAGTCTCTCAGCCTACTATATGGGGCCCACTGGGTGAAGGACCTGGGTTTAATCCACCCAGAGAAGAGGGGCACCTAAGAGCAGCCTTTCTACATGCAAACTAAGGTCATCAAGAAAATGCAGCCAGGCTCTTTGCAGCAGCGCAGGGCTGGAAGATGAGACAACGTACATACATTCAAATACATACAAGACAAGTTTTTCACCATGAGAACAGTCCTGAACTGAACAGGCTTCCCAGAGAAGCTATGCAACCTTTGTCCTTAGAGGTATTGAAGACAAGACAGGGTAAAACCCTGGCCAACCTTCTCTAACCTCACTGGCCACACTGCCTAAAGCAGAATGGACTAGAGACCCCCAAAGTTTCTCCCAACCCAGACAATCAGACATGCTGCGTATGAGCTCGGTACAAGCTATTAAACAGTCCCATCTTCATCTTACCGCTACTTGTGAAGACCGCCGTGTGTTCACCCCAGTACTGCTGGTACTGTTAGAAATGTTTGGAGCAGCAGCACTCAGTGCTGAACTTCCGTCCTCCGTTTCGGGAGTCTCTGTTTTTATTTCCTCCAGCTCAGGAGCCTCAGAAGTGACGCTGAGTTCGGCATCGGTGCTGTTCCGGTCTGATGGCTGCTCTCGTCTCCTCTTTCTCTTTTCCAAGTTTTCAAACATGTGCATGATGGCTTCTACCTTCCTCTCTTCCCGGGACTAGAACACATGAAAGGAAATTTAAGTTAGCACTGTAAATCATGCGCACAGAAAAGAGGATGCCAGAGCAGAGATGGGATGCAGCACAGTTGGGAGAACGACTGCCAAACAGCAGTGACACAAGAGCCAGATAGGGGACAGAAACAGTGTTGTTTTTAAATTGAATTTTTCAACATGGCAAATTTCCCAGAATACCAACAACATAATCATGTGTTCATAGAGTAACTAGAAGAACTAACATTGTTCTTAAATAGGCCCACTTAGATACTACTGAGTTGTATTTATAAAATAACCACGAGGAAACATATAATTTTGAAGAACTAAAATCCTTGAAGAAGAATAAGGAGAGTGAAAAGGTGACCTGGAAACAAATGGAGCTACTTGCTAACGAACAAGCGTTAGAAATAAACATAAGCCAGAAGCAACAGAAGTAAGTGAATCAGTAATTTGCAGCACGTATAACACCACCGTGCAAACTGTCAGGAGATCACCCAGCTCAAAAATAAAAGCTTTTGTCCAAGCAGCTTACACTGTGGATAATAATAACAGAACATGAGAGGCAGAGAGAAAAAAGAAGGTATTTATTAGGTAAACAAATGACAGGAAATCTTATCATCTAGCTGTGTCAGAAATAATTGTTAATTACACACGTAAAAGGCCCAGTACAATAATGCTGCAGTGACTGGCAGACAAGCTGAATCAAGTCGATTTTAAGGAGTGGGATGAGGTGCCTTCTAGGAATTGTCATGGGGGGATAAGCGTCTTAAAGCACACAGCAATACTCAATCACAGCAGCCTGGCCATTACAGCTTGTTCCAAAAATATTCAGCACACACAAAAACAAATTTTAAAAATCGTGGAAACTACAGATACAGGTATTTACCCGGTGCCAAATATAGAAAACCGAATCTCATTACAGGAGATTAACTGGTGACACACATACAGCAACAGGGCTTACAGGCTCGTGGGAAACTAACACTTCACTTTGAGAGATTTCTTGAACTACGCTGTCCCAGAAAGAGACCAGCTTCCTTGCATTAAAAATAAAATCTTCCCTCCAGGGTCACGGCCAGCGTGACGGAAGACTACTTTTATTCATATTCCAGCAGAAACTAACTGCTTTATTTTGCCCCTGCTAAGAAATCCATGAGATAATCCAAAGATATCTCTGTTGGATGGCCCTGGGCTCTGCAATTTGATGTACTACCTTAACAATTAAAGCATTCTCAGAAAATTTCCACACAGAAGATCCTCTCTCTGATCACAGAAAGCGCAATGCTTAGGGTGTTTGGTGAAAAAGGAAAGACTCCTAGCTCTGATACATCTGCTGCCTGGTAGAAGGATGGAAGCACTTTTTCTTCACTGTTTTTTTGTTTGTTCGTTTTAATTAAAAAATAAAAATAGTAGTCCCTTCTCAGCTTTCTTATATTCTATGTTATCAAGGATCCAAGAGCACTAAAATATTTTGATCAAGACAATAACGACAATTTGGGAGCACAAAGGGACTTCCTAATAAAGAATTTAGGAAATTTCCCTGACTTGTGCCAATAGTGCTGTCGGTAGCCTACTCCTCTTAGCAAGTTTTGCCACTTTATCCTACCCACTTCCCTCATGGCAACGTGTCTGCACAACCATTTAGTCAACCCATATGTGGAACAGATAAAGGTTATCAAACCTAACCCAGCGAAGTGGGTCAAGGTTCTGGATCACCGTATGGCTCCATAAATTCTTGTGCTGGTAAAATGAAGGGCACTACAGGCACATAAGGGTGCAATTACCTTTTTTGAACCTGGTGCTGATTGTCTTCTTAAAGGTATGCGTTAGGCTATAAAACAGTCCTGAAACTAACAGTTAAACCTTTCAACCAGGAAAGGAATCTGTCCTGCACCTTCTCATCTGCAGTGCCCTAACATAAATCTCCTGTGTGGAAACAAACCCTCCCCCTCTTCCCCCCTTTTTTAAAAATTGAATTACTGATGACCACTGACAGCTGGAATTTGTGCTGAAACAAGTGAAAAGACCAACCAGACCTGTTGGTCACTGCATGAAGCAAGTCCTAAGGGGAATGATAAACACAGAGGTACTTGCCCGTCGGCTGTGGACCAAGGCTCCCTGTTCATCCACAGACTCCTCTTTCTCCCCTTCTTGTTTCTCGTCTTTATCTGCCACCTAAAAGAAAAGCCCAGAATTACTATGGCAAACAAACACCAATACTGTTTTTACAGTTTTCAAATTCTTATGGTAAAATAAGGTGCTAAGGGTTTAAAAAAGGCCTACTGCAGTTTCTGTTCTGAGGACACCAGTGCTGTAGCGGTTCAGATTCCACAACACTGAACAACAACAAAAATTGACGAAGTATCTGGTGTTTTACCTCATTGTCACTGACCGCCGCAGGTCCCTCTGGAACTTCCTCTGTTTGTTGACTGCTGTTCTCATCCGATGCAATGCCCTGCTGTTCCATTTCTAGTTCCTTTCGACGGGCTTTCCGCCGGCGTGTTTCTGCCCCAATCAGCGTGCCTAAAACAGGTGGAGGTAGGTGTTCTGCAGCATTTGGGCTACGTTTCTGCACAGGGCAATTCCGGTTCCCCTTGTGACACGCACAGTCCACTTTATAGTTGCTGCTCCAAAACACAAACATAATTCGTGTCACTCTTCATTTCTCAACCCTTGTACAGAGACATTCAATGCATCTCCTACTAAACATCTCACCACGTGCCAAAGCAAGGACAGCAGGCTACCTTATGGCCTCTATTGTAGAATATGCCAGCAGAACTGGACAGAATAGCCGGAAAATGCAATTCAGTAGAAAACGGAGCAAAATGTAGAATGCGAGGAAAGGGCTGGAGGAAGATGTCCAGTCCAGGAGGGCAGTGGAGAGCTCCTGGGCGAGGTGAAGGACTCACCAGATGTTGTACTCATAGTCAAAGGCGATGGTAACCTCTGTGTCCTTGGCAATGGTGGCAACAGCATAGATGCACAGGTGGATCATCCCATCAGCAATCACATGACGAACCTTGTTAAACAAAGCAGAGAGAAACTAACATCTCCACAAGTTGCACTTCTTATTTCCAAGAGGGAAGCCTCCTTCTCTGAAGTAGCTCTTATCTGCTACACGAATAATTATCCTAAAAATCTCCACAGGGAAAAGCCTGTCTCACTGCTCTTACCCTGTGCTTTTGCACTCACACTTCCTACCACCTGCCTACCCTATCATTCTGCAGCCAGAGGAAAGCCATGAAAGAAACATTTCCCTTCAAAAGAACTCATTCCCAACCTTTTTCTGAACTCTTATTCCAAATATAAACCATCATACAAGCAAGAGATGCAGAGAATTTACTCTTTTTACTGCTTTCTAAGTTTGAATATTCATCAAGAGAATGCAATAAATTCATGTGAAACTTATCTGCAATTATGGTGATGGTGAAGAGAGAATTTACCTCTGCATTTGGAGTGCAGGAACGCCTGATGAACCTGGCATCATTACCAAAGGTGCGGGCATCAACGCACATTTCAACGCCATTGAACTTGGAGTAGAACAGCACAAAGGGATATGGCCTGGAGAAGTAACAGAACGTCTCAATCCCAAAATACCCAATTCCCACAGCAGTTATAACAGGAAACAGTGCTTCTATCAGTACTACTGCTCTGGAGGCTTATGCATTTCCATGAGCAGAGTTGAACAGATTTACTTCAGAGGGTTTTGGTCCGTAAGCAGAGCATCAAGCTGAGGCTGTGTATTTGATTTTACTTTTTTACAGATGGCACAGCTGACAAGGGCCCTGTAAGCGTGCATTATCCCATAGAGACGCTAGTCTCTCTGTGCCATGATGCTCTCTCATACTGATCAATTCATAGTACTCTTACTTTTTGAAGAAATGCCCATTGACCTCGAATTGCTGTCGTAACATAACCTTCCCTCGATACTCAATTATAAGGGTATCTAGTGCCAAGTCTCTCGCTGCCCTCAGGATCTTCCGGTGCTTCTGAACCCGAGTCACCCTTCCCAGCTGCAGCTGTAACAAAACCAGAACAAAATATTAGAGCTAAAACCGAAGGCCTGTAACTCACAGAGAATATCTTGCCTGTACGAAAATAAAAATTAATCTAGTAGCAACACCCAGGAACTCTGCACATACACCCGGCGAATATATTGTTTATCCTGTAACAGTTTAGCAATAACCAATGACCTTGATAATACTTAGCAAGAACAAAGAGTATTCATTCCCTTCCTTCAACAGTAAGTCTCACAAACCCATCAGACCAAGCATTTTAGTCTTGCAGCTAGGAGGTATAACCAGACCTGTCAGTTGCTGCTAATAGGGAACTGCTCTGCAATTATGGCCACTTTAACAGCCAGAATAACTCAAATCTTCCCTAAATTGTGGGTTGTCACACACTCAGAGGAAAAACAGAAGCTTTTCCTTCTGCAGGGGATGGTAATTCTAGCTAATAAGCCAAAGACTTGAGCTGTCAATTTCCATCTCCATCCAGAATCTTCTCTTCATCTTCCTGTTCAACCAGTGTTGGGGACTTTTTTTTTAACACGAAGAAATACATTTTTAAGCAGATATTGACAGTTTGCTGAATCTCCTTCACGTTTAAGCCTATCACGATGGATTTTCACAAGGTGTCCTGACAGTATGAAACCACACTATTCTTTAAGCACAGCCATGCAAAAAAGAGGTTTTATGGCGTAATGGAGGGGACATTATAAGCACTGCAACACAGAAAAGGTTTCTTCAATAAAAACAAAGTATTTTTCCTGCTTAACAGGTTGAATCTCTCTGCACAAGAAATTTGGGAAATTTTGCAAATTAAGTGAAGATGGCTGACTGCCTAACCTCAAGAGCTGTGCCTGCTCCTTCCTAAGCACACTATTCACTGTTCATAAGGACAGTTTTTGATACTTTTCCGGGCTGAACTGAGGCATAAGTGTTCTTGCTTCAGCAGTAATGACATTCATCTATCTAATTAGAAGTAAAACACATGATTTTGTTGAAAGAAAGCTCCCAAGTTTTCCTGATGAAGTCCTCTAGCTGGGAACAGCTACTGAGTGATCTGCTCATCTGGATAAAAATCCCACTGGCTTAAGAAAGGGCTCTATCTGGACAACAGCAGAATGACGACGTTCAAACCTCATAAAAATAAAGTTAATGCCCTAAGGCAGCACTCAGTACTGAGAAGCAAATGAAACCCTCCATACTGACCGTGTTGAGAGCACCGAACCACAGACTTTACCCTTCTCTTTTGTTAAAATCTTACATGTGTTCTGAATAAATGTCTCTGAGAGGAAGGAAGCTTTCGTTGTTTTAATACATCATACTGCAGATCTTGGATCAGCCAGTAAAGTAAGATCTATTAGTCGACTTCTCTCAGGTTCAGGATAAAAATAGCTTTATAAAAATATTCATCTGAAACCTATGCAGATGGGGTAATGGTCTTGCTATTTCAGATCTCCTTGTAGAGATATATCCAGCGCTACATTTATCATGCCTACAGGGTGTATCTCTTGAAAACAATTCTATACTACTGTATCTGCAGGCAATTGGAAAAAACTGAATGCATTAGAGACTCTGAGAAGCCCTGCACGGTGTCGTATCCTGGACCCTGATAGGAGCACACAGAGCATTCCCCAAGTCCAGAGAAACCCGTTGAGCTGACATAAAGACCCACGCAATTTTACGACCAAGAAGTCACACTGCTAGCCCTGATTTCTGATCAACAGCCTCGTGACATGAATGAAAGATAAGATGGTTTGCACTGCTGAGAACAGTAGCATTCTGTGGCCAAATCATTTTAAGAACACCGGATCCACTTTGCATTATCCAACTGTAGCAACAGAGTAAACAAACAGAACCAGATTTGTTAGCGTGTGACGGAAGGCGATAAGGAAGAGGTACCTGAAGGCAGCAGATAAACTAGAACTGAGACACAAGCCTGCCTCCTGTCAAACAGCTCTGTTCCTATGCCACCCCTAGTTCCTTATCAAAGGTGGCACTGTGCAGGAAGGACAGACCAGATGCCCTGCAGTGTTTACTTCTGACCTAAATTATTCTACAACTCTAATTTTTCTTAGAATCTTTCAGAAACGTGAATAGCATCTGGGAGCCTTTATTCTTGCCCTTGGCCCATGACTGATTTGTGCTACTGCTCACCTGATGCTGGAAAGCAGCCTGAGAACACAAGTGGGATGAGGTAGGGTGCTGGAAGGAAAAACCCAAGGAGGAAAGAGAATCGCTGCATCTGTAGAACTTCACAATTATCTGACTTTGGTACGACAGGAATGATCTCATAGCATTTCTGATAAGATCCTAGCTCAGCTTCTTTTTCGTTCTCTGAATTTAGAAATATGAAAAGGATTAGCTGCCATGCTTTCATGTGTGAAAAGAACAAATGACTTCATTCACGTCACAGGCTAGGGATTGCTGACTGGTAATCAGACAAAACTGTTCTGATATTCTTTTTTGCAGAGCAACATCTGCATAATACTCAGTGGCTTTACTTTATAAAGGCTCTTCACTTCAGTATGTGAAATCAGTCAGGGGTTTGAGCTCAAGTCAGCAATTATCAGAAGCAACAAAGGGCAAATTCTGACCCTGGGTTTGCTCTGGCAACAGCAGGCAGGAAAGTGCTTCAGCACATTCAAACTATCAAGCATCTGATCACTACGTTGTTTTTACTCATAACACCACACAGCCTCAGGTTTGCACAAGTTTCCCTTTGCATCTTTCGGACATTTGAGAATTGGCTTGTCCAGACCACTCCAGCGATCAAAATCCCATATCCTGCAAACTCCTTAACGCACCTCTTCCTACTCCTAGTCTGGGGAAGCCTCTCTCTCCCCTCCTCTTTTTTTTTTTTTTTTCCTCTTCCCTAAGAGTACATGGGCTACATTTGCATCGTTTCCCCAAGCTAAATGAACTGAGAGAGCACACAAGGCATATATGACATTTTATTTTTACTCCTTTCTAGTTTCTCCAGTCTTCATGGCCAAGCAGAGCAGCCATGATACCCATCATCTACACACAGCGGCTATCTGCATATTGACACCACCACCCTACTTTATTTTTTTCCTAAAATACCTATTTCTTCATCACGCCCCAAAAAAGCTATTTTCATGTGCAGTAATGACAATCGGTTAAATGACAACTGATGCAAAGTGAAAAACCTTCTCAGTTTACCTAACAGAGACGAGACAAATGAGTGGAAAAAAAATATAAAGCACGGGATGAGAGACCATGTACTCCTGCTGGCCACTCCACACCTGTGACAGCCATCTGCTGAGCACAGAGAACAAGGATGTAAGGGCTGAGAAGCAGCAGCAGCCCAGGATAGCCACCTGAATCTTCCTCGGTATCTAAGAGATACTACATAGCCACCAAGTGCCTTTGTACTTCCCTGGCATGTGGAATGATAGCTACCTAGCGTTCTGATTTGGAATGCTGGTCACTTTTCCCTGTGGGAAAACCTACATCTGTATTCATGTGAAGGAGATAGCTGACTTTACCTTTAAGACTCAGAAAACATTAAAACTTCAAGAGAAGCAGAATGTTTCCCTCCCTGTACTTCCTCACAGTTGTTCCATTTAGGAAGACCACTCACATAGCCATGTAGAAAGGTTACACCTCCTCGCCCCCAAGTTTTATTACTGTAGAACTAGAGGCAAGACTGGAAGGAAGTTGAGTCCAAAGTCCTCATTCTGCACTCTCCCTTACTGGCAATATCTGTGCTCTGCCTGCTGTGCTTCACCTAGATGAAAGCAAAGGGAAAGGTGGGAGGGAACACATGAACTTCACAGGGAGCTGAGTCACCTGATATAAACAAGAATGATTCAAGCACAAACATATACCTGATAGTCAGGTTTCTGACCGTGCTCCCCTTCTACAGAAGAGGTGCCCCACATCTGGTTGTGAAGCCCATCCCTTTCAATTCCATCTATCTCCATTCCTCCCAGACTAGGAAGCCCCACGATGCCTGAACTGATTGGGAATGCTGCTCCCTGTTCGATAATGCACGGATCAGATGAAGTATCAGCTCAGAACAGTGGGAAGGAGGATGGATACCACACCAACACATCCTTTTGTTGTTTTTCCTTTTGTTTACACGCTCCATAAAGCTGGCAAGACCCTAAATTCTGTGATTTTGTGTGATTCTAATCACTGCACGTCTCAGAAGAGACTGAATTAGGTAGAGACAGTTCCCTAAAATCAAACTGTAATCATACATTATTTGAAAGCCACCAGAGGTCCAAGTAATCACCCAGAAGTCTGATAGAATGTTGAAAAGCTTCTTTAAAATAGCTTCACATGCAACATGAACAACAACAACAAGACAGGAAGCCTCAGTTGGCAAGTAGGAAGTTTCCCATTTCTAGGAAGTGGGAAAGTGAGAGATCTGGTTCTGCCTCCAGCCATTCGGTCACCAAAAGTAGTTAAGGTAAAATAACCTGTGAATCTTACCACAGAACTGTACAAAATGTCCCCACCTTAGTAACACAGACTCAGAAACATTTCCATTCAACCAAATGAAGACCCAAAGTACGTCTCATGTCTTGCTACTGGTATTTCGTCTGTTTCGTTTCACATCAAATGTATACCTATTGGTCTGAAATACACCCTGACCAGCGACTATATTCCTGCCCACTCATGCCCACACCCTAAGCCAAGAAACCAGAGGATCTGACCTACCCCACTTCTTCCGTCGCGTTGGTTCTTACCTGCATCTGGGACCCAATTACAGTATTATTGCAGGCCAGCTCTGTTTTGTTGATTGTGTCTAGCATAGCAGTTTTGCCCACGTATTCCTTATTAGAGTTTAGATGACGCTCCAACAAGTTCTGCACATCAGCGCTGTACTGGTTAGTAAAGGCTTCTTCATACTGATCTGTCCAGAGTCGTATTCGATTCTCCCACCCTTCAGCTGTGTTTTCATCCAAGGCATGTGCTTCAGAAGGGGAGTTCTGCATCAAACAGCAAAGGGTGAATGGCTAGCATGCAACGGGAAAAACCTATCCACGGTGCGCTCAGGATATGAATATGCCACAGAAAAGGAAACCCACTCCAAGCTATGAAAGCATTGGTTACGAGGACACCTTTTGCAGAACCTCTGTCCTCCATAAACATTGTACAACAGTGCCACTTGGGAATCCACAGACAATTCTGTGAAGGACTAAGACCCCTTGAGAGTTGGTATTGGCACTGTGACATACAAGAAAATTAAGCTAGCACTTGGCCAGAAAAGAGTTCTTTTTAAGTCAATTTGGAAAAACAATTAAGCAGATTAAAAAAGCACAGGAACAGAACATACAAATGCAAATAAATCTCATGCAAGCTTGTCTTACATTCAACCCACTCACGTCCAACAAAATGCTAGATGATGCTGATCGTATCTCAATCTTTGCAGTGACTGATCCCAAAATACTTCTAAAACCTTCAAGCTAAATGGTCACCAGGGTTTCAAGAAACTGAATGTACAGCATAAGCTAATACCCAGAAGGTTAAAACTGCAAGTCCTAAGCAGCGTAAAGAAGAGAGGTTGAAATCAGGTAATCCATTTATACCATCTTGTAAGGGAGGGGAAAAAAGCAGCTGGGAGGAAAAAAAAAAAGCTCTTCATTCTTTACTAATATTCCAGAGGTCAACAACTTAACTGGCTTTTAGGACTGAGACATATGTAACACTGAATTAGTAGTGACCAGAACCACTGAAAAATAATCCTTACTTTCATCATACATATTACAAGCACCAAAATTACATGCGTTTTTATCCTCTTCAGGCACTTGGGTACTATGGAGACAGGTGCACACACCACAAAATCATCTTTTTTCCTCTGAGCCACCTGCTAAGAGCCACAGCACCATGGTGAGGCGGAACTGATGGACCTTTAAAACAACTCTTGTGCTTTTAGGGAAGTTTAGCTCCCCCTTTTTGGTCATATAAGCTTTCTATCATATAGCCAAACCTACCAGTAATGCAAAAAGAGATAAATACATCATTCCATTCATCCCTAAGTAACAGGACGTGGATATAAACAAAGCTACATTGCTAGGGGCTCCAACACTAAACTTGAGTTACTTAAAGACACCCAAGCTTAAAATATCTTTGATGCAATCAAATGGTAACTGACCTCACAAGAGAGTGGCCACAACCAGTTCTACATCCTAACATCAAACATCTCACTCCCAGGTGTCATGAATCAGTCTTATCTCTTGCAACAGCATGGCATTACAGAAAGTGATGAGCTATCTGAAGCAAAAGCAAGGTTCAAGGGGTAATTCCTGTGATAACCTTTTGAGCAGGCCTGCTTTTAGTGCACAGAAAGGCTTAGGATTATTCTGAGGCTGGTAGCACAATCAGAAGTTTTCCAGGTAAACCAAGAGAAGCACAAAATTACAAGGAAAAAAACACAACACACAACACAACAGCAACACACACACCACCGTCACAGAGCCTCCTCAGTTCCACTCACCTTCATTCTCAGAGACTTCCGTGAGCCCTCTCGAAAAGCCTGTCCCCGGAACAAGGAGAAAAAAAATATTTTATAACCTTTTCTCAGAATTAGTGCCCCAGAATGGCAATAGATCTTATGCAACCGACCAACCCTTAACAACAGATGGCAAGAATTACAGGAAGACCTACACAAGAAGCAATGGACATGAACAAAAAAAATTCTGCAATGCAAATCCAATGAAAACTGAAAAAAAAAAGCTTGACAACCAGGATTTCAGAACTGAAAAGCCTGCCTCATGCTTAGTGTAAAATCTCAAGATCAAAACCCAACCCGTCCTGACTGACCCTGCTTGCTTTGACAGAAGAAAGGGCAAACAACTGGTTCACAAGATACCTAGAGACCTCAAGGCTCCTGCTTCCAGTCTTTTATTTAATTAGTGCCTACCAGAACAACTTCAAGGGAAACCTAAACCTGGGGAAAATCATGGTAAAGCTAGCAGATGACGGGAAAGAACCAGCTGCTCACTCCCTCATGCTCCAATACAGACAATTTAAAATTATTTCAGTCCCCAACCCCTCACAAACAAGACAGTAAAGCCGTCCCTCAGCAAATGCTCATGACTACCTACATAGTTCTCCACACAGGCACTATCTCTGTCCCTGAAGAACAGTGCCAAGAAGCATCGCAGCCCAGATTCCTAACATAAGCTGCTAAGAAATGCCATCTTCACTTCATTTTTCATTCCATTCACAAGCTGCTGCTTTGCCACAAGCAGGCAGACTCCAGGAGCTATTTCCCCAAATCCTAATACAGGGTGGAAAATATGCGAGCTCAAGCCTCTGAGCACGAATGGACAGCGTTGGGAAAATAAGGGTGGAATTCCAGTAAGGTCATTTTAAAACTAAGAGCCATGTACTCTAGCAGGTCACACATTTAAGGAGTCACATTATCACACCAGGGAGAGCAATTCCTGACAGGACAAGTTTCTTGTTTATTCCCAGCTTGTGATCCTGCTCTCAACAGTATTCCACGTAGCATTTGAAAAGGAACTACAGCAACCTCGTCTCATTCCACATACCTTGATCTTTTTGGCCTTTGGAGCAGTGCGAGCTTTTTCTGTACTCCTCTTCCTCTTCTTCGGTTTGCTTCTACGGACGCGGTTGACAGTCAGCGTGATGCTTGTAGGGGTGTGCTGAGTAGCTGTGTACAGCACCGTAGAGGGAGACAGTTCTTCATCCCAGCTCTCCGTTGCACTGCTGTCCCCACCTATAGAGCGAAGTGTTTCATTAGCAACCTTATAATTCACCCCACAGAGAACAGCCCACCCCTACGTCTACTTTCACCGAGGTGACTTGACAATACACAGCTCATCCCTGAGAAAAGTGTACCACTGCAGCTTTCCCTCCCAAACTGGGAACAGGTCTCCCACACTCCTGATATTTCAAAGAATAGCGCTGATGAATATTTTTTTTGTTCACAAGATAACCTGATTTCCCCAAGAGCTAACTGAGGTGAGGTAGGAGTGAAAAAAAAATCCCAGTGGTTGGTAGGTACAGAACATTAGCAGGCACTGATTACAACTAGATGATTGCATCAGCCAAAAAGAAAGGCCTTGCAGAAAGAAAGCAAAAGTCACCATTATCAGAACTACAAACCCACTCACCTGACACGTTGTCCTGCTTCCGGCGGCGGAGTCTGATCACCTTCCCCCTGCTCATTCCTCTGCCAAACGAGAATGCACAATTGAAGCTGGTTTGTAGGAGTAAAGTCACTTGAAATTCAACAGGATGTCACAAGATGCGTGCCCTCAGTGGGGCCCAGGATGATAAGAACATCGATTTAACATCCTCATCTCCACTCCTGGTGCCACCAACACTTGTCAGGCTGACAACGCAAAGGAGGAGGGTCAATACTAGGTAAAGCACCGGGAAGAAGGCTCCAGCTAGCAAAAGGAAGTCCGTCCCACAGCCCAAACGTGACAAAGCTTGGCTTGAGAAGTCGACACGAGGAGCAGTGCAGATCTGCACTGCACCAAAGCTTACCTGCACTTTTCGCACTTGAGGAGGAAACCATCTTGGGAGACACTGCAGTGGCACCAAGTGGGAATTGATTCTCCTTCTGAGGAGCTCTCACTGTCCCCGGAGTTCTCCTCATCAGGTGAGTGCAAGCCGTTCAGTTCTGCGCGAGGTATAATGGTCTGGACAGGAGGGGAGGCTGGCGGTGTTGGAGGAGGAGGGGCTCCGTAATTATGATCCTGAAAACGAGTATTGGCAGTACTACTTTTAATGTGAAGATATGATGCCTAGAAACTTCCCAGGTTATTACTTAACAACCGCTGTAAAACAATAAACTGGATTCCTCAATCTACCAAGAAGGTGAAGCTCTGAAGGAGGTGAATGGTTTACTTCACGAATTACATTCGCCAATGAATTAAATTCAAAACCTAGGAAAGTCACCAGGCTACTTCAACATTAACCGTTGCTCTGCTAATCACCTGAGATGACATCAGTGGTCAAACACCAGAACAGGTTGTCCAGACACGTTGTGAAGTCTCTGTCTGCTGAGATATCCAAAACCCAACTGGACACAGTGCTGGGCAATCTGCTCCAGCTGACTCTGCCTAAGCAGGGGGGTTGGACTACCCAGTCTCAAAAGGTCCCTTCCAACCTCAACGATTCTGTGACATCCTGTTCATCCCAGAGTTTCAAACCTTCCTGACTGTTCCTTAGTTCTCACAGTTATAAGTTATCAACGTAAAGACCTGTGCAGTTGAAACAAGCATAAATAATATACAATAAACCAAACAGGGCATAAAATTACTGCCAGAAAAATATTATATATTCATATATAGTCACTTCATTCAGTTAAAAAAAATCTATCACCTAGAACACTAATAAAGCTTGCTACAAAGTATGCAAGGCTTCAACAAATAATAAACACATAAATGCAAAATGTATGGCACAACTCAGCTGTAACTCAGCGTTCCCTAATAAATAAGCCAAATCTCCTGAAGCTTAACAGGCAAAGCTATGGAACAAGGAGAAAAAGAGCAAAGCAGACAGTAAAGAGCTGATTCACTGCAGAGAGAGTACTCACTGCGTAAGGCAGCCCGCGATAGCTGTGTTTCTGGGTGGCCCCATAGCCGTGGCTGGAGTACACATTCTTCTCACTGACAGCTGGACTAGCTTCCACAGACTCTGGGCTGCAGAAAGGGCCAGAAGTAAAACCCATCAATAGAACATCATTTTTAGTGCCAGTATTTCACAGCTCTTTTCTATTCGACACGTGAGCTCCAAATGAAGAAACTTTGTGAAATCGAGGTGTTCTATGTGCTTCACCAGGCACTGTGTGTGCCAACGTTGCACAGGATGAACCTGCTTTCAACAGAGGGAAGCAACTGAGTTAAGGGCCACCCTGCATAGCTCCTCTTACATAAAACTGGGTCTCAAGCTGAGAAGTTAAAAAAATAATAATTAAGAAACATGTAAGAAGCTCCATTTCCTTATGGTTAAGGAAGTTGGGTATAGTTTGGCATTCATATCTGAACTCAGCCAGCTTAATCTCAAAGCCACCGAACAGTACTGCCATGTTATCTACACAACAGCTTATTTCAAATAGCAGCTAAGCGGCTTTCCTGCATCTGCGCTCGTTTCTCTCTCTCTCGGATACTAATTGTTAGCCGAGTCCAACGTCCCAAGATAAAGCCTGCACGAAACCTGCAGCTGTCCCGACAGCAACCACTGGGAGCTGGAGATTCCTGCGAGGAAGGGGCTATGAAATTCATGACCTGGGCAGACAGCGGCCACAGGCAATTCGGATTTACCCTGTTCTTTCTACACAGCAGCATGGTGTGCAACGTGCTGAATAAGAAATTTGTTGCTGAGGTACGATGCACTCTTCCACCACACGGTGGTGAAAAAAAACAGCTCAAAATGAAAGGTATATCCTCAGCAGAAAGCTGCAGAAACCCTTCTCAGAGGAGGGACAGCTGCAATTCAATGCAGGGAATATTAGATAATGAAGCTACGGACAGAACACCAGCAAGGCAATGCACCACCTATTAGGAGCTTTCCCCCAAGCAGGAGATGGACATCAGCAAACCTCTGCAGAGGACAGAAGCAGGACCCATACCAGAATACAGCAGAATATTACTGAATCACGTCTGCGGCTGAAATCCTCTTCAAAATTACAGCAGGTAGCTGAGCAAGCAGGAAAGAAAAATGCAGGAAGGGAAAAACTTTACCTTGGACTTGTGCTGCTCTGGTGAGATCTCGGAGGATTCTCAGTGGGTCTTAGGTTGGCAGTGGGAATCAAGCAGCACTCAAACACTACAGGCCAGTGGTCACGCGTGGGGGAGCGTTTAGGCACCACCCAAGAAAAATAACCCCTGTGCCCTTTGGACTTCCTATTAGCACTGGAAATCTCTGCTGCAGTGCAGTTTGCCCCACCCTGCCACTAAACCTGCTACGCGCTAGCACCGACTTCCCGGGCTCCCTCCTTCTGGAGCGAGGTAGACCCGTCTTTCCAACAGGAAGGAGCAGTGATTTACTGTACAAAGAACTGCAGAAAGCCTTTCACCTGCGTAAATCCCACTTCTCCAGCTCAGAACTGAGATGCATGACATCATTAATTCAGCTGGTTTTTCACGTCGCTGCACTCAGCTGAACGGGCAGAGGCAGAGACAGGCGGTGACACCTCTCCGAGGATACGCTCCCTAACAGAAGGCAGGATGCAGAGCTTGAGCTCGGCACGTAACCCAGCCTCGCTGCATCTTCACAACAACAGCCCGGCAGGATTTCCAGACTGGTCCAGACTTAAATCCGTTCAGGTTTAAATTATTTTCAGAAGAAATATCAGAAGGGAAAGAGTCTAAACAGCAGATCTGTCCTCTGCCCGAGTCACTCGTATTCACGCAGCCAGCCTGGAACACCAGCAGCGCTGCCACAAGCACTAACAATACAACTTCAGGACTGTTGGTGCAACGGTGGCCAGGGGCAACAACGCTGGGGCCCTGCTTCCTCACCAGCAACCCTCCAAGGAGCTTCAGTGACTTCCAATATACAGAAGTGCTCTGCAGCCTCCTTATCACCCTCTGAGATCACCGAACACAAACATCTTTCAGCATTTTCACTTCCCCTCTAGCATCTAGAGGCCAGAGGAGGATGCTAAAGCTCAGCCTTAAGAGGGCCAGCTAGTTTTCCTTTTACCTTCCCATTCTTTCATGATGCACATCTTTGAAATCCCTTCTAAGAGACAGGAAGCTCAGGTAGCACAGATAGCACGCCTCAAACTTGTAGAATTTCAAAGGAGAAATGGAGGATAGCCTTAACTTTGAACAGACTCACGAAGGACACTTCAGCGGTAAAGTAACAGTGCCTCAATGCAAAGCCAGGAGAATAAAGTCCTGGCATTCCCACTTTCTAGAAAACGGAGAGAGAAGCCAAGACAGAAATCTTCAAAAGCCCTTTTCAAAGAACTCCAGCCTAGCCTCAAGTTGGACCTACAAATTTCTTACAGCCAGTGGAAAAAATGCTTTGCAGAAGATTTATAGACAGCCTTTTGATATTTAAATTTTACAAGGGACATGCATAGATATATCCCACTCAGCTCTGAAAGCAAAGCACATAGTACACGAGCAAACTATTTAGCACTCTTTCTCCTGCCATAAATAGTTTAAAATTCCTGGATGTTGAGTCTTTAAAGTGCTGGTGTGGGAGAAGCATGTGACAAGCAGCACTGAATACTAAGTCTTGAAAATGAAGGATCAGATACCCACTGCAGATGAGTGACCTACTAGATCTTTGACTCCTCGTTTAAAACAGTCTGTAAAAATATGGACTTTGTGGTGGAATGAAGCCTCACAAAGAAGAATGCCTACAATGGGGCCAGTGCCAAGACAGATGAAAAAGAGCATTAGCAGTCTTGCAGGGAGTGCGACTGTGTAGTCAGACTGTGTGTATTTAAATCAGGGCAAGATGGAAGGGCAAAACAATGATTCATAGCCTAGCCCACTGCTCTTACAGCTCAAAATTAGCAGTCTGGAGCATTATCTGCTCTACACTGATCAATCTGACACGCAGGTATTTGCACAGCAGGTACCTGTAAATAATACATGGGGGAAATGGATCTGCAAAACATCCTTTAAAAAAAAAAAAAGGAATCGCTATGGAAAAATAGATGCTACAGTCCGTACTTCAAAGAAAGATGCAGGAAAACATGTGGTAGGACACAAATAACTTGAGCCCTTCCTCTTGCCCCAGTGAAAACACAGTATTCACTCATCTGAGTCGATACCATTCTAGCAAGCATTTTTAAAAAGATCACAATATAATATTTTCAGGATCTGAAATCTTCCTGACTCCTACAAAGGCAGAGTCCTGTGATGGGAACCCTGAAGGACTGCACTCCTAGCTGCGCTTCTCGGAATATGCTCAAGGGCAGAACACCACACATGAAGGTGCCTACGCAGGCTGATGCTGCTGTACATCTCCAGCCAAGCTCCGCACTGCTCCAGAAATCAGTCACGTAGGCACTGGTGCTGAGTCTGAGCTAGCAGGCTCTGCTGAGAGGGAAGCCCAACATACCGAGCTCTCATTTACAGCTTTTGAAAAGGAGCTGGTTTGTTCCTCGCCAACGTTAAGTGCAAATGCACTACCACATGCAATTGCATGCAGACTTCCTAACCAAGCTGATACAAAAAGCAGTGTTGAGTGCCTCATACCCTTAGAACTTTCCTTAGAACTTACCAATTTTCACAAAACCACCTTTGTTAAGCATTCAAAACCATCTCGGAGCCAGTGGACCAGCACCGGCCCTGAGCCCGAGGCAGCCCTCAGCCACCCTCCCCTGCTCCTCCGCGGGGTAACACTCACTCCGATCCTGCGGCCATGTCGGAGTAGGACGTATCTGGTGTGGTGACTCCCAGAGGGATTGCAATGCTCATGACGCCCGTCGGGGATCACGGAGTCCAGAGGGCAGCGACCGGCCGCTCCGAGGGCGGAGAGGAGCCGCAGAGCCTCGGCCAACACGTCACGGACATGGGGAAACCTGCCGGGCAGAAGCAAAGCATTGAACCTCCATTACAGGCACGAGGTCTCCCCCGTATGCCCCCAAAGAAGGCTTTCAGCAAAAGATGAGCAGAAATAAGACTTAACAGCAAGTGGCATGCTGCATGTGCTTTATTTTCACAACTGGGACCAGGGAAGAGGGGACAGAGGCAGATGGTGGTTTTTTTCCCCACAGCCTTGGACTGACACGCAGTGATCTGCTCCGCCACAAAGCCAATAACGATATCCCCCACAACTAAACACTAATGACCAGAGAAGCACCCTTCTAGCTCCTTCTGCACGTGAGCAGCAGCTGTCATCACCTATCACCCGCAGCCCTCCGTCGGCATTCCCTCGCTCCTTCCCCAAACAAGCCGCAGCCACGGCCTGCTCGGGGCGGACGAGGCTGTGCCACAGCAGGGCAGGCGAGGCCGGCCACAAGGCCTCGGGCTGCCAGCGATGGCAGTGAGCTCCGTGGGGTCCCTGAGGTCCTCTCCCCACGGCTGGGCCACGTCAGGCTCCGGGCAGCGGGTCCGTCACGGCGGCAGCGGGCTGCCTCCGCCCGGCCTCCTGCGGCCCTCACCACGGGCAGCGAGGCCCCAGCGCTCCTGGCTGAAGCCGTGGGCAGGGGGCTTCTCACTGGAACCGCCCTGCCGCTGTTCACGCACGCAATGAAATGCCCAAACTCTCCCTCCAAGGGCAAACGAAGTGAAAGTTGGCAAGCGGAGATGCCGCAGGTTATATTGCCTCTCCCTTCTGTCTTAGAAGGCAGGCCACTTGTCTTATCGCTGGGATAATTTCCCTTTTTCAGCACGTATCCCTAGGAGAAATCTCTTCCTGATCATACGACAGGCATACGGCGAACTACAGACGTGGCACGTAACGATTTCCAAGTGGTCTGTGGCAACTCCCTGTTATGCCCCAAAGCGACGGCCTCGTGGGGA
The DNA here is from genome assembly GCA_011076525.1 of Nettapus auritus. NCBI lineage: Eukaryota > Metazoa > Chordata > Aves > Anseriformes > Anatidae > Nettapus > Nettapus auritus. The sequence goes on along the minus strand of CM021776.1, from coordinate 12,119,782 downwards.
GGTGGGCAGATGAACAAACAGAGCAGGACGAGCCCACAGGCAGCCTGAGACAGCTCAGGTGTCCTTGAGTGCGTTTTCTGGATGAAAAATAATCATAAAAGTCCCTTTCAGGAGCGTCTCACCCCTTCTTGTGCTTGTGACAGAACTGCGATTTCTGCACTGACACCAGACAAAAAATTGTGCTGCTGAAATGCAGCTAGGAGCTACAGACACGGATCCTGCTTCAGCCCGGAGTCACGTAACACTGGCTAAAGGTTAAAAAAAGGGGGGACAGGTTTCACAGCATCTAGAGTACCCTTTCCTTCTAAGGGACATAGAAACCTTTAAAACATGAAATAAAATACAACAATATTATTTTTTTAATACTCACTCAGGATTCTTTGCCCTATTGATCTCTTGCCTTTGCCATGACCGTCCCCAGCTGGCAGCTGCCTGAGATTTAATCAGGACAAATTCCAGCTCCTGCCTACTTGTGACTCAGCAGGACCGAAGGGTTTCAGGCGCGGTCTCTGGACCCGGGATTCACAGGACACCATGTCAGCCCTGGGCTAAGCGGGACAAGTTCTGGGTCACTCCTCAGAGGAAACCCTCCCACCACCAACGCTGCAAATAGCAGGCAGGCCGTTTCGGCCCATCAGCAACTCCCACTTTTGGGAAAGAGCGCTGGAGAACCACGAAATGCCAAACAAAAAAGGTTAGACAAGGCGAATTCCAGTTCAATTGCTTTTGTGTTGATCCAGCAGGACTTGCCCAACAATCGCCAGCTCTCAGATTTTGCTGTTTGTCGCTGCTGTTTTCTGTGTACTTTCAACTCTGACAATGTAACATTCAAAATGAATCGCTGAGACAAACCCCAAGTGCTGTCCAAGACCACACTACCTTCAGGCTACATTACAGTGTGGTCTTCATGAAGCTTGCCCTGGGAACACCCAAAACATCAGCCTGCACAGAAAACAGGGGTTGAGATGAAAACGTTCACCCACGGCACTGGTTAATTCCCTGTATAGACAACCCCCAAACTCCTCCCTGCCTCCTATCCCAAAAAATATACAGCTGGACAGGAGAAAAAAGGCAGGAAGTTCTCTCCAGCGGAAGATTTCCTAAAATCTGAAATCTTAAGGCAAATACGGTGAGCTTCAGACCACGGCACAAACCCCTCTGTCGTGATACAACTCTTCTCAAAATCAGATGAAAACAGGAATTTTGATGGCGTAGCAGGTACGTAATGCTTAACCGGTTTTGAAAATGCAGTGTTTAAAGATGTGCTTTCCCCCATGCTACACCCCTGCCTCCTTAACCAGTCACACCAGTATAAAGACACCTGGTCTTCCCCAGCATCATCACAACAGCTGAGACGAGCATCCATCCACCTGCACCGCGACCACAGCTTTGTGGTCCCCGACTCGCCCAGCACAGGTCACTCCAAGGGACTCACCCACCGCCTTCACACCAAAATCACAAACGACTGCTTTAGCTAAAATGCAAATCCATGCTATTCAATTATTTCAGGTAGCATCCCGTATCGACAGAAAGGACTGTAATAAATCCAAGCTGGCCAAGCAAAGGTTAGGTAGCACCTGCTCGAACAGTAAATTTAATTTTCGAAACTGTTTAGGATGCAACAGCAGCAGCACTGCATTGGCTCCCTTCCACAAACGCTGCCCTCCGTGTTACAAATCAAACAGAACAGAAAATTTACTGCTGGAAACTTTTCTCGCCACTCGTGTTGCTGAGAGCCTGTTGTCGAAATCTATGGGACGTGTAACACAAATGTGAAGTGATTCAATTACCATTCTGCAGAGGTCCTGCTTCCCAACATCGCGTCACCCAGTGGCACCCAAACACGAGGGCAGTGCCCCCGAACCGCAGCAAGCACTGCCTGTTTGTTCCAGCACACCTACAAACCCCGTGTCAAGGGCAGATACTCACAGAAGGGCAAGCACCTTTAGTGCAAACAGAATCAGATCAAGGGTTTTCGCCAGTTTAAAACAGCCAGCTCAAAAAAACCGCATCAGATTCCCAGAATTTCAGACATGCTGTTCCATAAGGACACCTACACAGAGGCAGAGCAGACAAATCTGTAAGACTTTTAACTCCAATTTATTCTGTTTTACCTGAATTGTGCCTCAGTCTATTAATACAAATGCTTAGCTCTGCTCTGGAAACGTGCTGGATTCACTAAGCAGCAAGGAAAGACAGCTAATTAAATAATAATAAAAAAGTATTACCAGAAGTATTTGCCATTATTATATTTTTTATATGTAAGTATCTATAAGCAAAGAGAAATGCTTCTATTTATAAATTTGTTTCACAGCTCACTTGTTCTCTGGGATCTGGAGAACCATGACAAAAGCACCAGCAAGCTCTTAGAACAAGAACAACATTTAAAAATCGTTAAGCGTGTCAAAATGCAACAACCCAGTGAGACTCGATCCTGCTCACCGTGCTGCACAAGAGCTGGAGTCAAGGATCAGGAAAGGCGACAGTGCTGCCTTTACAGCACAGGCATCTCCACCAGCTTTTGGTATCCACCGACTGATGCATCAGTCAGGCTGTTCCTTACAAGATATGAAATCATACGGATGATTCCCATCCTTGTAAAGCATCTTATGGAAAAGCTGGAAGCCACCTCAGTGTGTGTCTACAAATACACCTACTTAGCTAAAGTCGGCGTGATAAAGCAGTTCAGCTAAGGCCACGTAAGCCGTGTTTAAAACTGAGGTACGAGCAAGCTAAACTGATATTGATAAAACTCAGTGAAGAGCTGAAAACTGAAAACACTCTGATCAAATTCATTTAAACTGGGTTTAAGATATTTTAAGAGATTTTCATCATGTTCACCCATGGGATTCCATCATTTTATCTGACTCGGAAAACATCGGTTTTAGTTAACCTCGTCTGCAAACTACACCCTAAGGGACCGTCAGTGGTGACAGTGAGCAAGTGAAAGAAATTAAACCGTCAAGCAAGAAATTACAAAATGCATACTCAAGTGTTCTCAGCCACTGACCTGGGACTGGGGAGATTCCTCAGAAAAGCAGAAAGAATAACCTCAAAACTTTGCTGCTGATTCAGCAGCCAAGAAGTTGTGCAAAACCCCTTTGTTTTGCAGACAAACAAATAGCCTGAGCTTTTCTTTTGGATCACTACGGATATCAGGTATTATGATAAGAAATAAAAGAAAAATGTCCTAAGAGATAAAGGAAGGGCAGATAAGACTTTGCTTCCAGAAACACCTTCTGCAGGACAACTCAATCTCATTCCTTACAGTACAGTATGGTCTGGAGGCAGAGGCTCAAGACAAGGGCTTGTTTGGATTTTCGTAAAACACCTCATTGGCACCGTGAAAGCTTACTGGAAAGTTTAATTCATATTGATTTGAAATGGGCTGAAGATCCACACAGAAGGATAATTCCATAAACAAATACATTCCAAATGAGAAAGGGGAAGCAAATTACAGAGTAGCAGTGATCCGTGGCAGAACAAATTATTCTGAGGTGTGCTTACATGAGGCAGACAGCAGGTAGCTCTGCCTGTGCCCCACGCTGATGAGCACAGACCTAGCTGCATTTGTGTGGCTGTACCCACGGTCCGCTGAGCAGGATGGTGATAGAGATGATGTTTTAAGGGAGTAACGACCTCGACATAAAGGAAAGGACCATCACAGTAGAGAGGTTTATATCAATGCCCTCATAACCTTTAAGAAAAACAAGACAACGCTTTGAAAATCTAGCAGTCTCCATGAAATGCTAGAATCCCAAAAATGTTAATTATCAAAGTAAAACTTCTAAAAAATAGTATAGTGGAGAAGATAAAAAAAACTCAAGAGACAGAAGTACCTCTAGGCCCATTTCTATGCTAAAAACATTGCATTAAATTGCCTCTACCCCACAGCATAACAAGTCATTGGTGAAGATGACAAATTCTTCAAACGCTGAAGTATCTGAAATGATATTTTCAAAAATGAAATAAAGGTGAACCCCTGAAAATGCTTTTATTTTTGCAAATACTATTTTATATTCTTTCCTGAAATATGCATAGCAATGGAAGATGAAAAGAAATGTCTACTATAAATAAGATTCCACAGAAATGATGACAAAAAAAATTTACCAAAGTAAATGAAAACAGGAAAGAGGAAAAAAAAGCCTCAGTTCTACAAGCATCTGATTTGGGATGGTAGCAGGGGAAGAAGGTTGCAGCGAGAGGAACACGTCCTGACTGCTGTGCTGGTTCTACAATCTGAGGTTGTCGTTCTCTTTTCCCACAGGGTGAAGGGGAACAGGCAAATATCTGTGTGTCACAAAAATAGGAAAACGCAAACAAAAAGGTTCAGAACTAATATTTTGAGATAAAGGTCTTGACAACTAACCTCCAGTGAATCCAGCTGTGGCAGTGACTGCTGCGACTGTCCCCTCTAAGCCTTTGCCAAAACAGCTGGCAGGAAGGAAATGTTGCCATGTCTCATCGAGCGCAGTTGACGCCAAGAACACGGGACTAAAAGCAGAAGCAGGTAAAATACAGATTCCCCTTTAGATATGGTTATAAGGGCAGTACATTTCTGCAATAGGGCAGAGCAGACAACAAGGAACAGCAGTACTGGAAAGTACCACTGCTGTCTGCCGCACCTTGTCTGTACAAGCCCTACATTTTGAGATTAAGAGGCCTGCCTATGCCAGAAAATGGCTATGGTTAAAATAAGATTTGAGGTTAATTTAAATAACATAAACAACACCGGTTTAATCCTGGCAGACCAGAGTATTTCTTTGTTCTAGCTTTTGTTGCCTGTGAGTGTAATAGCAAGCACGTGAATGGCTGTATCTCCGTAACTAGTCAAACTTTCCTAAGTAGACGGGCCCTAAATTAAAAGCATGTCAGACACCCCCCAAGGATAAATAACTGCAGACCTCGAATTTGTGTTATGAAGGGATTTTAGAGAAAATCCTATACCACATGCAAGGTCAGAGGGAGGCAGAGCAATAAAGGGCAATAACTAGGCCCGGATCCAAACTGAGGGAATTACAGTTCCCACGAGAATCCGGCCGGTCCCCGCAGCCACGGGAAGTCGCTGAATATAGGAGGAGAATCAGCACAATTTACTGGCAGGCGGCGGAGGCCAGAAGCTGCAACCAGTGGCAGGCTGACCACAAACAAGTTGCCAAGGAGTAGGATTGCAGCCTCCCGTCCCAGAATTGGAAAAGATTTCTCCGTAATCCCACTAAATACTCTCTGCCTTGCGAGCCTGGCTGTACGTCCTTTATACATCTATTTAAGGCCTCCACGTGATGCCGGCTGCCTGCCCGGCCACTCCCCGCCAGGGCGAACAAAACGGCTCCAGAGGAGCCCGCAGCCGGGCTCGGCGGGCAGACGTTGCATCAGCCAGGTGTGCAGGAAGCAGGGGGATAAAGCGGCGATTTACGGAGGGCTTCCCAGAGCCCGGCCGCTTCAGGAATGCCGCGGAAAGGCCGACAGGAAGGAGCGCGCCGCTTCGCACACAGAACAAGCTTCATCGGCTTCAGAAAGCCTTTGTGCTGGGGCTCCGGGCCTGGCCTTCCTCCCAGAGATGATGCAACAGCGAGGCACAGGGTCTGCGCCAGAGAAAACTATTCACAGGCAAGGCAGATGGCAGCGCGGCCGGAGGATCCCGCACCGCGACGCGCCGGGGCCCAGCCTGAGCCCTGGCCTACCTCTGCTCACCGGGAATCCTCCATTTCACGCTGCCGCCCCTCGCTCCCAGCACCGCCACGGCTTCAGGGGCAAGCAGGACCGTACGATATCCAGAACAGCGCCAAAGGGCGCTTTAATGTGGTGTTTGTTCTGTTTGAGGATGAGGCAGGGGAGAAACTGAGTCCCCAGCCTCCAAAGGGCCCGCTCTGGATCCTCTCGGCACCACAGGCTGAGCCCCCAGCAGGCAGGGCAGCTCACCACACCACGGCAGCCCACCACACCAAGGCAGCCTGGCCATCACTGACCCCTCACAGGGTCGAGGTTCAATCCTCCTCTCCAGCACCAGGCCGGTTCTGAGCCCCCTTTCCTTCCCTCCCAGTCACCAAGTGCCCTCCCGGCTCCAGTCTGCGCTGGGCTTTGTGACCAGCAAGTTTCACAGCGTTGCACCTGGGCCTGAGATCATGCAAATACATTTTTCCCCGAATTGGAAGGAAGTTATTCAAGGCTTATGTAACGCTCGTTTGCTGCGCTCTAACAAACAGCAATTTGTTTAACAGGCTTTGAGTGGGAAACTCGGCTAGGGGAAGATCTGCAGCCTGCACTGCACACAGCGAGATGGTCAAATCCAATTGCTAATTAAGCTGCGTAATCACCGAGCACTGCTAACTATGTAAAATTCACTGGGTTTTAAAGAGCTCAGGAAAGATTCCTGCAGTCTTCCAGCACTGGAGCTCGGCTGGTTACATGGCCCCAGTGTCCCCTTGTCACAGAGGTCTCTGCAGGAACCCCCCGACTGCTGCACTTGCCTGGCACTGGTGCCCAGAGGTTCTTGGCCCTTCCAGCTGCCTCTAAGACCTCTGGAAATCCCAGATTTCTTGCAGACCAACTTCACACAGCCCGGAACATATCAGTGAGCAGACAGAGCCCGCCATGGTGGTGCTGAGAGCAATCATGATACATCCCCAAACAGTATATCGGCCAAAAAGCCTCAGTTCCCCTTCCACCCCAAATTCTGGGGCTTCTGCCCACCTGCTGGTGCAGAACTCTGACCAAGAGCTGCTCTTTATCATGGTTCACTTTTCTGGCTTACTTGCATCTTGTGTCATATTGCAGCCTGGCACCGGCAAGCGAAGAGTCGACATTCCCTGTGCAGCATCAGGGCATGCCCTGCTCTGTGGGGCAGATCCTCCACACCCAGGTGATCCCCACCCTACTGCAACATTACAGCACTAGATTTACAGAATATGCCATTAACCAACAATATACTGGACCACCAAGCTTTAAGACATATAAACAATTTATTGTAAATCAAGAAATGAAAAAAAAAGTTTTGTAAATCTTTGGTAAAATAAGATAATCGGAGACTTGCTCTCACAACCACAGGGGTGAAGGTGTCGTACTTATTTAGAAAGCTTCCACCACGTGCTCCATAACTGCTGGCAAGAAATGCAAAATTCAGTGGTACAGCCAGTGCTGCAAGCCACTGCCACTCTTCTGAGCAGACCATTTTGTGTTAACAAGATGAAAAGCGGATGATCATGTTGAAAATCAAGTGGATGATCAGTTACAAACCTGCAAATAGTGACTAAATAAAGACAAAAGCCACTCAGATTCGGTTTTGGTGGCTTTTAGATCTATTAGTAATTTCTTCCTTCGAAAAGAGCTTCTCTGAGCGCACAACCCCGCAACCAACCCCCTTAACTGCACGTGGGTGGTAACATGGGAGTACTGAAATCAAGCAGTTGACCAAAAGTGCTCAGCATAGAGCTCACACGGAAGCGATGCTGAGGAAATGGCTCTGTAACACATCAAGAGCGAAATTCTATCTGCCACCACAACCGCTGGGTTTTTTGAATATTGGATTATGAGAAGTATACCGAGAACAGTGACTGCTGCAAATTCAGCTAAGCACAAATATCTGCAGCCAGATGGTGAAACTGTGAGGCTGAAACGCAAAAGCTGCTCACACTACAAGAAGTTAAACCCCCCCCTGCAGCACAGGGAAGGCGGCTGCCTCCATCAGCCTCTGGGTGCCTGGGAAAGGGAGACGATGACACAGCAGAGAGGAAGGGGGAGGTTTCCTTACTGCCAATCCTTCACAGCCTCTTTTGTGCGTGGCACTTTCAGCCAGTAGCTCCGGCAGGTTAGGACAGACAGGGCCGTCTGGATGAGGTAAGCAGCAGAGGCTGCTGCACTGGATCTCAAAGCTGGAGGCCTTTGCTTGACATTGTGCAGTGCCCCAACACGTTCCTGCAGCTTGCTATCCCTCTAGCCTTCAGCAAGGAAACTTGCAGTTGCTAGACAACCTCCTTCCCAGCTACAAAGCAGCTCAATTCCTGTGACAAATCGATGGGCTCAACGTGAAAAAAAAAAAAAAAAAGCTATGGGTTTTTGAGCCGCCTTCTTCCCTAGGCCGCGGGAACGCTTCCTGCTCTCAGCACACAGCTGCAGAGGCCGAGCAGCTCCTCCCCGGCAGGACCTGGAGCAGAGGAGAGGCAGGAATGCAGCCGTGCCAGAGAGGAGAGGAGATTGCAGCCCCGCGCCGCCTCCTCTGCGCGCGCACACACCCGTAGAGCTGGCCTGGAGAGCTCTGCCTGCACAAAGCTGCAGGTACCTGGCCTGGAGAGCTCTGCCTGCACAAAGCTGCAGGTACCGAGAGCTGGGAACGACCTGCAAGGGAACTCTGAGAGCTCTGCAGATCTGCAGAGGCACCTGGGGGAAGGTAATCTATGAAAATAGAGAAACTCAGCAGCTGTCGAGGGAGTGGTGGAATGGACAAACACAAATAAAAAGTACAAGCACGATCTGGAGCCATTACCGAACTGAGTCACCGATTTCCCAGGTGAATTTACAAAGTGAGGGAGGAGCAGAATTGCTGAAGTAATCTCATTTGAATGGCACGAAAAACAGCAAACAAGTGCCATTAGAATACTGCTTTTGATGATTATTTAATATTATTTCAAACATTAATAAACTTTCAGACCAAGTCCAGTTAACTTGAGACGGAGAATATCCTACATTAATTTAAGAACAAACCGACCAGGAGAGCTTGGGCCTGCTTTGCCTTTCAGAGGAGCTGTAATCACATTAACATTGTGCAATTTTTTTTAATGCTGTTTCTAAAAAAGGAGGGAAATGATTTAGACTTCTGCTGCGGTCAACTGGAATCCAGAAACGCTCATTTGAATACAGTGAGTGTACACAGTTACATCAGTGCTTCTCTGCAGAGGATTTCAGAAAGCCTTAAACATATCTTAAACATCTGAAACAACGCAGTATGGGAAAGAACTGACTTCCAAAGAAGCAAGCCACAAAGCATTAAATTTCAGAGCTGCTTTCACATCTTGTGTGTCTTATGCAAGGCAGCAAGCTAGCACCAGGTTAACCATTTCTCCTCTAAATCAATCTTCACTTCACGACCTTGGCGTTGACCGTGAGTACATACATCTGAACTCGCTCCAACCGATCATGGCACAAAACCTTTAAAGATTCTCAGTGTCAGGAAAGGATTATTATCGCAATAATAACAACAATCACAGTATATTTGCTCCAGAAAGAAACAAGTTGGGCCTATTTTAAAAGACTAAGATGAACATTTGCCCCTTTCACCTTCCCTGTGAGCGATGCCAACATTTAATTACTGTCATTGCTAAGAAACTGTATTTCAAGATTGAATTTATCCAGCCTCAGTTGATAGTGCTAGGCCTTTGTCAGCAAATCTCACAAGTCCTTTTAGAGAAAGATCAAGTCCTCTCTCAATTGTCTTTTCAATAAGCTGAGTAAGTTGAGCTCCTTTAAGCCTCACATCATGAGGCTTATTTTCCAGTCCCTGGATCATTTCTGCAGCTGTCCTTTGAATTCTCTCCAAATACACTGGCATTCTTCTTGAAGCACAGAAACCAAAATTCAATTCCAGTATCAGTCTCAACGTTACTGTTTGCAAGATTACTTATTTATTTTTCCTTGATGTTCCTTTCCCCTCAACTTTTTTCTTTTTTAGAATCACATTAACCCTTTTAAATAAAATACTGCCCCGAATGCCCTGTAGAGGCAGTTAGCTGTAGTGACCTTAGAGCCCTCTGAGGTGCTGCCTTCCAAAATGCTGCTTCTCAATGCAGGGCTGGGTTTGCAGCTCTGCTAATCCATGCACCACCTTGCAACTGTGTGGATTCGTGAATTTCCTTGAGAGGTGGTAAAACAATCCAGGACTCCCTAAACATACTTTATTATCCTTCTAGTGTCTGATGAAAGCTTTACCCAATATTTTATTTTATCCAGATAAAAAGAAACTAAAGAGCAGGAAATTAAAAGCTTATTTCATCTCACCACCTATAAAAGCTAGGCGCGTCCTTTCAAAGCTACAGTCCCAGGTATTTCAGATGTCCACTGCTTCTGCAGCTCCTACAGCACACCCATTTCTAGTTCCAGTGTCCTCCTGCCTTCCTCCCTCCCACAGGCATGCCCCCACACCTCCGCCAGCCAGCCCAGGCTCCCCACAACCACTGCACAACGCGGGCTGGGAGGGACCACTGGAGGTTCGCTGCCTGAACCCCCCTTCTCTCCCAAAAGCAGGGCCAACTTGGATCAGGTTGCTCAGCCCTTGGCCCATTTCTTCTCCAGGGCCACTAAGTGTTTGTGTAACTATGCATTTTAAGGCCAAAAATAACCTTCCGATGATCTGACTTTCCACCTAACAAAGACTGGAAAATCTCACCTAGTCATTTTTATACTTGGCATTGCAGCTTCCCAGTGAACGAGACCATGTTTGTTGAACAGAGCCTGAAAAACAGCATATGGATTTACCACAATTCTTTGGGGGAAGTTTAAAATCATGCAACAGACTGCAGCCCCGGGGTCCCCAAGGCAGCAGCAACCCGAGCCATTAAGTCCTCACAGTGCACAGAGTACATGTGTAGTTTTGTGAAAAAGTGTTCAACTTTTTTTCAACTAAAACTACATCAAACGCATTCTCGGAAGCCTTTGGAGAATGCTTCAAACTACCCAAGTGCAGCTCCAGTTCCAACTGCCCCTCCAAAGGAGACGACTTCGCCAGTGCATAAACAGATGTTAGGTGAAGACATCAGCTTCCCCATAGCTTCATGAAACATATTAATAGCAAAGGTATTGATCCCATTTTAACTGTTCTCTTCCCCATTCACAGCAGTAAGATTTATCAGCACCTTTATGAATATTTCTGTTTACCAACACGCTCACAGCTAGTTTCCCTGAGTGCCTAAAGGACGTCCACCGTCCCTTCACCAGCACAGAAATCTTTCAACTCACGCAGGCCAGTTCACACAAAGCCCACCAGTTCTTGCTTTGGTCACTAGCAAGAATCTCCCCCTCCCCTCAAAAAGAAAACCATAATTATATAAACAAAGGATTAGCGCAGACATGTATTTATCCATACAAAAAGCAAGTCTTAACGGACAAGTTATTCCCCTTTCCTTGAAGAATAGCTACATGAAATCAAAGCAGCTCAGAACAGGGCTGTATTTAACGTAACAGCACGAACTACTACACTGAAATTAGAGACGTTAGCCAAGATCCTGCAGCCCTCTCACCTTACATTCTTCCCCAAGCATCGATTTTTGGCCCTGCCAGAGCTGAACGAAACCTTCAGCCTGACTCAGGAGAGTCACTCCCGTTCTTGCGTTACGTTCTCCGCTCACTCCTGTCTGGGATCCTCAGCGCTGTGCTCCCAGCCAACAGCAAGCAGCCTCTTTAAACCTGGAAAATTGTGGAACAGAAGCCAAAAAAAAAAAAAAAATCCCATCACATGAGTAAATGAGGCTTGACAGCATGATGGATGCTGCAGGTTCACAAGTATGAAGGCACTCCTAAGATGGGTTGCGCCTGTTACAGCTTCACATAAGCATAAAAGACGCCGGTTTGCCGCATTCAGGAGGGAGATGCTCAACTATTTAGATTGGACGCATTCTGTACAAGACTGAAGATGACTAACTCACAGCTGGACAGATTACGTTCTAGAAGAAAGCTGTGTGCTTTTTCCCTGTACCTCCAACACCAGCATTTCCTCATCTGCATCTTTTCTCCTTTCCTTTTCAAGCACAAAACGCTGAATTCTCCCGAGAAAAAACTAGCCAGAAAACATTCAGGCCAACATGCTTTACCCAAGAGGAATTCTGCATGCACCAGTCATCTTAGGGCTAATTTGCTTTTGTCATGGTGGAAAAACTGAGGACTGTCAGGACATCAGCTGGGTAACAGTTGGATAGGGGAATGATCTCAGCGCAGGAGGAGAACAGCACAGTTCTACTCCCCAGCAATGCGGACAGACCTGGTGTGCACTAACATCCAAGAACAGTTTGCCACAGACACTCTGAAGGCCCCTTGGCATAGTCTATCAGTCCTGACGGCTACAAATCAGCAACAACACAGTTCAGGCTAAGAACAATCTTGTAGCATTGCAATGCTGGTGAGAATGAGCAGGAAGAACACCCTGCCTCATGCTGCACGGCTTCCCCAGCCCCGGTTCAGTTGACTTTCTCACCCGTGTCCACCTACATCAGAATTAAAACCACCGACTGCTTTACTACACTGCTGAAGGATGCTGAAGGTGTAGAGAGAGGCAACTCAGCACAGCAGAGCACAAACACCATGGTGAGGACTGGCGTGGACAAGACAGCTACCTGTAAGAGTCTATAAGAGGCAATTTGCACCACCAGCTCTGTAGTTAAGAGCCCTGTGTTACCTCTGTACCACCTAAAAGATGTCCTTTGCAAGCTAAGCCCTGGTCTGCGCCCCAATTTTCCTATCAGTACAGCCAGAGTGACACACGGAGATGGCAGCACACAGAGCGACAGCTAGAGCTCAGCAAATCCATGTCACCAGCACGAGAGCCCTGGAAGAACTGCATCTTGAACTTTTGGCTGGGGAAAAACAAGAGGACTGTAGTATGAGCCACTAGAAATCCCAATACACTCCCCATTTGAGGCCATTCAAAACCAGCCTCACCGTGTGCCGTGGCACCTCACTTGTTTCATCTCAGTCACTGCAAGCTGAAGACCCCCCTGCGCATCCTGGCTGAGCAGCAGCGGCCTCCCAACAAGCGCAGATAATCAGTTCAACCGAGAGATTTTAACCTGAGCTAAATTAAACCCTCTCGATGCTAACACAACTCCACAGCAATTCCCGTCGTTCACGACAAATTTTTACATTTTAAGCCCGCGTGCTATTTCGGTCGAACCATCTTTCTTAACAACTTGGGTAATTTTATGTTACAGAAGGCAAGAGAGTTACTGTCATTTCTCACATATGTGTCAAGGCCATTTATTTCTTCCCTCCCAACCTTCTCTGCACGTAAAACTGCAAATATCAGAACTCCTTCAAATGTTGCCCCAACACACCCCTCTCACGGGAACGGCCTGCTTTCCATCAGAGAGAGGAGCGAATCCTTAAACCCTGACACTGGGAGAGCAACAAAAAGCTACAAATTCTACTCCCGAGAACAGTTTGCTCTTGCATCACCCCCATACCATGATATGGTAAAAAAAGAGGAATTTTCAGCCCAAGCACTTGTCCTGAAGGATCCTGGTTTAATTCCCGTGCAGTTCTGTGAAAGGCAGAGCGTGTCGACGTGTGGACCGGCTGTTGCAGTCTTCCTGGTACCTTCTCCACGTGCACTTCACTGAATTTCTGCTGAGCTCCGTCTCACGCTACCAGTCCGAACCTCCATCCCAGAAAGGCCAAACCAGCGACAACAGATTTCGGTGTCTACCCTTGCTTTCAGAATAAGCTCGCGCTGTATTCTTTACTAATTTATTACTTCCATCTGCTTAGAAACACAGGAGCAGGAAGTAGGAGCTGTGACACGGTAATTTTACTTACGCACGTCGATAGTTTGGAAGTAAAGTCCTTTCCCAGTGCGTATTTCATCCTCTTACACTTTCTGTGAAATTTTCACAAAGGATATTCCACATCTGCAGCGCTTAAGGGACAAGCGATGGGCTTGTGCTGATGGATGCAAGCAATTTCCGCACCCACCTTAAAACTCCCTGACCCGGGCTGTGCTCAGACGTCTTTTGGGAGCGAAGCTGACAGGCAGCAAGTACCATCCTCCCGGCAGCACTGAGGAAATTGGTGTGTAAGGGATGCGACCAGCTTGGGAACTGCGCCCAGGAGCCTCCCACCCCAGCACAGGCACCCCAGCAGAGCCTCCCCAAAGAGGAGCACCGTGGGCATGCCCCAAGACACCGCAGTGCCTGTTGCTTATTGAAACTTTCTACCTTCTTCACTTACTCTAGCATGGTTGACTTGGGGTTATTTGTGAAGATTTTCACTGAATGAAGGATTACCATTAAAACAGATGACATTTCTTGCTTATGAGACATACCGCTCCGGCCCAACATGAATGTTTGCACAGCAGTATCCATTTGGAGGTGTCACGACATGCCAGCATTTAAATAACTTTCTCCAAGCTCCAATGGCCAAAAAGCTGCCCCAGGTCGGAGCAGCACACGTGGGGATGTGCAGCAGCACACAGCCAACTGCTCTATCCCAAGCACTGCTACAACCAAGTTCTCTGTATTACAGAAATGGGATTCGAGTTTCCACTGGGAGCAGCCCTGGCTGAATTAAGTTTTTGCCTTGTTGCAGCCACCCATGTATCCCTATACCTTCCTCTCAGCACACCTATATGGAATGCTTGCTACAATTCTCTTTACGACTGCATTTTTTATAATCTGATTGACAACGTATCCTCCCTAATTCATCATTTCGTGCATGCCTCTCTGGCTCACAAGTCATAATGACCCGCAAGTCGATGCAAAATACAGACTAATTACCAGGTGGAAAATAAAAAGAATAAGGAACGTTGTGTAGCACATTTATTTATACAGATGTTTGCAGTGCTTGTAACACTAATTAATATTTTGTCATTTTCCAAAATGAGGCATCACTCGAGCTCTCTGCCGTATTTACTTTCTGCAGAAATACGCCTGCAGGAATTCGCTGTTTAGGAAGAGGCGAGCGGCACAGGTCGGATCTAACACCGCTCCACCACCGCAGACCCAGCCTGAGTTGAAGGTTTCACCTGACCAGCTTCCCGAGCAAAACGCCAGCTGAAGGAAAGCCCACGGTGCCCATTTCCGACCGGGGAACTGAAGATTTATCCAGAAGCACAGCCACCGAAGCGCCGCAGGGTTATTCCCTCGGTCTCCTGGCCGTCGGAGGGTTATAGGATCCAGCCGGCGTGCTGCAACGAGGCGGAGACCCCGCTTCCCCTTCGCCGGTCCCCACCACATCCTCTGCACTTCCACCCATCTGCTCTCCCCTAGTCATTTTGCGAGGGCTCTGGAAGCTCGTCAAATCTTGGCGAGCCAATTCAATTCGTTCTCTTGGAGAAAAAAAAAAGGCGAAAAAGAATCCGGCTAAACCCCAAACCTAAAAATAAATAAATAAAAGGGCTTTCCGCTGGGTTAGCGAGCTGCGTGAGCTCAGAAAGGGACCCGGAGAACAGCAGGGCTGGCGGGAGGCCGCTGGGGGGTGAGGACGGAGGAGCCAACGCCCCCCCCGCTCCGCAGGAGAGCCGTGGCCGCGGCTGCCCGGCGTAGCTTCACCCCGGGTAACCTCGCGCGCAGGGTGCAGCGCTGCAATAGTTTCGAGCTGACTTCAGCTGGCACGGCGTCAGGGCAGCCTCCCCATCCCCGGCTGCACTGGTGCCGGCCCGGCCCCGCGGAGGCCGGCAGAGAAGCCAGCCGAGAAGCCAGCCGCCCGGGTGAGAAAGGTGCTGCTCTGCTGCCAGCCCTCCCCAGTGGCTCTCGACCTGGGCGGGCACGTGCCGGATCTAGGAGAAATGATGTTGGGAAGGAGAGCAGGGCTGTGGTGGCAGCATATTGGGTCACCTTCAACCGTATCGAATCAGGGGCAACAAAATCCCGCACAAATTCGTGTGAGGACCGTGCGATGGGGTCACAAGCACCCGTTCCAGCTCCAAACACCAGCAAACCCCGAGGCGTGCACCAGAACCACGCAGCAAAGCCAGGCAGGGGCAAGCTCAGAACCCGACTTTCCCCCTGAGTATCTTCGTTCCCTGTTGACCTCCAGGTTGATCCCAACACCCTAGAAATTCATGGAACTGCAAGAACTGAACCAGAAAGTGAGCCTCCCCTGCAGCCGGGGGTTCCCACTGGGTGCGCACACAGCCCGTCTTCCCAAGTTCTTGAGCTGCACTCGCAGGAAGCTTCCAGAGCCTTGCTGTGGCAGAAGTTAATCTACAGCCACATTACTGAAAGCATTCCTGCAGCATGATGGTAAGTTATTTCAACCTAATGCCACTAAAACACAGGAAATAATTTGTTTTGGTGTCTTTAGTTAAAGACTCGAAGTTAAAACACGAATTCAGAGGGCTCCTATGTTCCTCCATTACCTCAGCCTACACGGACCCACACACCGACACCGCACCCAGGGTGAGACCAGCTAACACTTAGGGGTCCCAGCTGAATCCCCAGGGCACCCCAGCTTCCAAATCAGTGGTTCCTGAGCTTTTTCCAGAGTGCTCCTTCCTGCCGACGAGCCAGGGTACGTGCTCACGTCTCCACTCACTCCAATAATCTCATCTGGTAATTGCTCATTAGGGGCAGCTTCCACATTGGCATCCCGAAGGGTGCCAGTGCTAGAGAGTGACAGTGTTGCCAGAGAGATGTAATTTGGGCAGAGGCAGGGCTGGGAAAGGGCTTTGCTGACAAACACTGCTCTGTCGCTGGGCTAGAGCCGCGGTGGGACGTTCAGGTGCTCCCGGTGCCATCCTGTCACCTCTGCAGCTCCGGTACTCGATCCCAGCAGCGAGCTTCTTCCCCTCCTCCAGCCTGAGCAACGCCGGCTTAAATGGTCTTCCTTATCCAAATATTTCCATGCAACACAATCCTCCAAAACACCAGCCACTTATTTCCATGACACGAAGCCTGTGCACTACCATGAGGCTGCATTATCTGACGCTGACCAGTTAAGGCTCCGAGCTGCGTCCTGACTTTTTCTCTTTTCCTCAATCCTCACCAACAGGTTCGTTCTGCTAAATCTGACGATGGGATTCCACACTCGTTCCCTATCAAGGACTTCACTTCAAAGCCAAGGGGCTTCTTCCCAGTGTCACAACTTCCAACTGCCTTCTGTGCCACTGGCACGGCAACTGCAAAGTTTGGTCCTGTAAAAGAAGAAGGGTGCAGAAGGAAACCCAGCCCGGCACCGCGGGCTGGCAGAAGCTCCACGAGGATGACTGGAACACGCCTGAGTCAGGAAATGAGCAGCTACCCAAAGCCAGACAATGCCTTATTGTCAATGCATATGATTGCAATTGTAATCGCTCTCTAAATACGGACACATCAAAAGCACGGTGAACTTTCTACTCTAAAATTACCCTGGAATATTTTAGGGCTTAAGCGTTTTGTTTTCAAAACTCACTCGCATTCTGTCTCAAAAGGCAGCTTGGAAGTGAAAAAAATAACTAAGCTCGTTTAGAATGGGATGAGTGTGAAAAAAAAGTTTGCTGTCTTCAAAACTGCGTCGATCTGGCTGCTTTGGGTACCTCCCCCCCGCTAAACTTAGCCCTTCCGTGACCCCCAGGGAGGAATGCGAGACCTGTCTACGTTATCAAGTTTATACGGATTAAACTTTAGCATAAACAACAGCTCGCTGCTAAACTTCACTCTAAAAGCCAAATTCCTGCCTGTTCCTCAATGCCACCGTTCTCCGTCCCTCCCTCTTCATTTCCCCTTTTTCTTTACGTTTGGTGAATGTGGGACTATTAGATTCCTGACCACAAAAGAAATTACTTCTCCTGCTCACGAAAAGCTCGCCCGTCAAACTTCTGACGAGTCCTCCCACATTTTTCCACCTTGAAGTCTCAGCACATCAGTGCACTTCTCTGAATATTTCCCATATTCCTCATTAAAATGTTGCGTGTGCGCTTGGTAGGAGGAAACTCACCGAGAGCGCTTTTCTTTCCCCAACCTATTATTTAAAAATATGTGTTTGTTGCGCTGCTTAAGCACTTAAATTAGATGTAAGGCCCAGAAAGTTGCAGATTTACAAGTGAAACAACAATATTGACGCTCCTGGAGGGTTGTCCTGAGAAGCTGGCGTTAAGGCTACCATCCACGGCAGATTTCTTCTCCTGGGCTACGGCTTTTCAAGTTCAGACTCATCAGTTGAAGCGAGGGAAAAATCCCTTCAGCTATTTTTGTTACAGGAAAATAATACTTCACCACCAGCTCGGGCGGGGGGAGATGAACAAGAACCTCCTGATTTGCCGTGGAGCTCGCCCTCCGAGACAAAGAGCATCTTCACTAATTATAGAAAGCCAAAAATTAAACTAGAAGAAGTCGGGGAAAAAAAGTGTTTCTCCGCGTGCTCGGTGGGCATGAGCTGCGATTTCGGCAGCTTAGCAAGTCCCACCCCTCGGTGCGCGCGGCGGGGAGGCCGGGAGCGCCGCACATTCTCCCCGCTCAGCAGGGACGGGGGCCGCCGCGCGGATGATTCGCTGCAGGAAGATTGGAAAATTGCCACCAAAATAGCAAATCCTGGAAAAAAAACACCACCAAGAAACCCCAAGCAACTTCAGGAAGGAATTAAGGGAAGAGAAGAAGCAAAATAAGCTTGGCTCCTGCAGTCCCAACATGTTGGGCTCTTGCTGCAGTACTGTCTGGGGCTTTTTCCGGGATCAAAATCAGCAAAAGGTTTGGGCGAAGCCAGACTTACATTTGTAGGTGAGAGTTTTGTGTAAGTTCAAGTTTACTACACACTAACTCTTGCCACAAGCCAAAGCCTGACTTGAATCTCTAACAGCTTCAACATACATAGATGTTTTTGTTAAATTCGAAAGAAAAAAGCTGAACAGCAAACATAATGCCATGAAGTCTTTATTTTAAAATAAGCAAATGGCTGAAGCTTCATGTGGTCAACTGAGATTTAGCGTCTGCCACGCCAGATATTTAAGCATACATTTAACGCTTGCAACTAAAGCATTGCTACCCCTAGTTCTGGTATAAAAACCCTATGCCTACTCCAACCTTCCTTACACACTCAACAGAATACAAAATTTCACCGGTAAAACTTGCTAATTACACGCAAAAGCAGCACCAGAGAAAGCACACAAACGCGCGTTTGCAGTACGGTCATACTGCCACGAGAACAATGATCTCTGAATTTCCAAAACTCCGAGCACCCATCGTGTTTGTTCTACTACTACCGGAGTAGACAGAAACATTTCATCTCATCACATCATTCAAAACAAGTTGGAAAAAGCCTGGCTGTCCAAAACAGAAGGCACAGGCCACTGAACCGCACGTCTGGGGCACCACACACTTAGGCCTCCCTCACGTGCTTTGCACCTGAAAGCCTAAATTAAAGATCTTTTGTTTCATGAGGCATTTGGGCAACCTCAATGAAGTGCTGCTTTGTTTTTTGCCTTTTTTGCCCCCCAAAGAGAGCACAAGCTTTTGAGAGTGCCAGGATGCCGATTCCACGCCACCTCTTTACTACGGCATTTTTCAACTCTGACCTATTACTTCGCTCAGTAAGACCTGCCTGTAACCGAGTACTCTTTCTAAAAAGGGATTTAAACATCCGTGGGATTTCACCACCCCACCGTGGGCTATAATCTCAGGCAACAGCAGCTAGGGAATATTGCTTTCGGGTCACCGGGGAGATGACAGTAAAAGCAGAGCCAGGGCCTTGCCAAAGCGGTGTCAGTTATTCAACAGGATGCAAGGCAGCAGATTAATTCCCCGTTACAACGGACAGGGAGGCTGTAAACAAAGGCTACGGGGCACCGGAGGTGGCTCGCCGGGTATTACCAAACGGAGGAGCTGCGTTTTGATGCCCTCACACCGAGTGCTGGGTGAGCTTTAGGAGGGTTACGAGTTGTTCCCTCACTTCACGAGGCCGTCTGGGTGCCGGAGCCTCACCTGTAAACCCTACTGGGAGTTCCGCATCCGCTGCCGGAGCGGATTTTAATCTCTCACGTTACCCTGCTCCTGGAATTTTTGCTTCAGGAGATCAGCAATGCCCAGGCCATGGAAAAGCAAGGAGAGAGAGAGGGGCTCCCGGCAGAGGTGCGAGTTCACAAAGATGGCAGTTGTTCTCTGCTGCTACCGCATTCCCCCTTCGCACGCCGCATACCTCGACCAGTTTCAGCGCTAACAGCCGCGCCGGAACACGCGGATAGCTCCCTTCCAGCAGCACAACACCACACAGACGGCGGCCGGTGCCAAACGCTCAGTTAAGGAGATAAGAAAGGCACTCATTCTCCCTTTAAAAAATAAAAATAAAAAATGAAAAGGGAAGCTATTACAGTCAAGTAGACAGAGCGCGGATGGGAGCTGGCAGATTCCACGCTACACAGTCACGTCAAAAATGGCCTCCTGCAAACTGTTCCTTCGCCGAGCCTTTGAGTCAACCCGAGGCGAGGAATCTTCCCACGACCCGCAGGATGTTTCGCCGCCGCGCTCCTCGGCGGTCGCGGCACGCTTTGCCACCGGGAGGATAAATCGCGCTCCGCAGCCGGCAGCGGAGGGAAACTCCTCTGCCCGCGTTCTGCTTCCAGCCCCGAAGTTGAGCCGGGCCATTATTTTGACTGTTCCCCGGGCTGTGAATGGAAAATCCCTCCTCAGCACTCGCGGGCTGGTGTCTGCCGCACACACCCACCGCACACAGCAGAAATTCCAGTCAATAAGGCGAGTGGGGCCCAGCCGGTGGAAGGGGAGGAAGGAGACACACAAACAATAAGGAAAGCATCTGGCTCTGTTACTGCCTGGGAAGGAGGCTGGAGTTCAGCAGAGACACGACTGCAGCCTGCAGTTAACAGGAAGATCCCAGCGATTCTCGCTGGCCTACTTTTCGCAGAGACCAAAATATCTGCCGAGGGTTACCCGGGGTTTCCAGCCCCGAGCACCAAACCAGGCCGAAACCCACCCCGGCGGGTTCGTCACACGGGACCAAACCAGACCAGCTTCCGCTCCGGCCCCCCAAAATAAAAGCCTCAAACGCTTTCCCTGACCACGAGCCAGCCATCTCTTCGGCAGCAGGCTAATGGAGGCTGCTGGGCTGTCCTCCCCTGGAGATCGCAGCCAAGTCTCCTGGAGCTCTTCTCATAGCAACCGGAGCTCCGGAGCCCGCAGCAGCTGCTGTCACCGCCTTCCCCGCGTACCCACAGGATCCAGAGCGGAGCAACACCCTCCTGCCCGCACCTGCACGGCGGGAGCCGGGCGGCAGGACGACTTCCTGGGTCAACCGCAAGGGAAAAAGAAATAGAAAAAAAATCCCCGGGTTTCCTATCCCAGCGAGGAGGGAGATCTCCTAGTGCTGCTGGGGGAAAAGGAAATCGGTTCGCTGGGCTGGGGCTGTGCCTTACGGTACGAGGAACCTTCCAGCGGGCCCGTGTGAGATGTGCTGGGTACGGGCACACCGTTGCCGGGTACAGGGACACCGGGGGGTAGTGACATACCGGGGGGTGTATCGACATACTGGGGGGCACCCATCCGTGACAAAAGGCCGGGCACCCTCCGCTGCCCAGCCCGCCTTCACACCCCGCTTACATCATGGCGGGGGGCTGCAGAGCGGCTTGGAGGTGCTGCAGCCCCTCACCCTCGCGGGGGCCCTCGATAAAGCCCCGAGGGGGTGAGCTCGGTGCAGGGGGGCTCAGCCCCCCTCGCCCACCGCCGTTCCCCCGAGGGAGGGGACGCGAGGCCTCGCACCTCGCCCGGAGGAGAGGCGGGGACACCCCCCCGGTGCCTCCCCCGGTGCCCCCGGTGCCGGTGACCTTGCTCCAGCCGCCCGGGGCGCGGCGTGCCGGCCGTCCCCGGCCCCCTCGGGCAGGCAGGGCGAGCCCCCGCGGCCCCCGGCCCGCCTCGCACGGGCACCATGAGCAAGCAGAAAATGCCGGGCACGCGCCGCCCCCCCCCAACCTCTCGGCGCTTCCCTCCCACCGGCGGCGGTAACGGCGGGGCTGCCCCGGGCCGCGCGGCGGGGCGGCGGAGGAGGAGGATGAGGAGGGGAGGAAGGGAGGAGGAAGGCCGGCGGAGGGGCTCCCCCCACCCCGCCGGGCCCCGCTCCGCAGCCCCGGCCCGAGCCCCGCCGCCGCCGCCGCGCAGCCCCGTGCCCGCCATGATGGCCCGGGCCGGGCCTCCCGCCGCGCCGGCACCGGGCCCCGAGGCGGGGCAGCGGCCCGTAGCGGGAGCCCCCTCGCCTGGTTCCTCCCGGTGACCCGACGCGCTCCGGCTCCTCCCGCCGGCACCGGGCACGGCCCGCTGCCTCCCGCGCCTACCTGGCCGGCCCGTTCCCCGGGCCCCCCGCGCGGCACTAGGCCCGGCTCAGCGCCACGGCGTTTCCCGGGCAACCGGCGGCGGCGGCGAGCCCTCGGCGGCGGCCCCTCCCCCCGCAGCGGCGGCGGCGGCCTCTCCCCGCGCCGGGCGGAAACGGCACTGGGCGCACGGGGATCCCCGGCGCCGGCGCCAGGGGCGCCCCGGCCACGCCCACTCCCGCTCCCCGTCTGCCGTCTCGCCCCGCCCCTCCGCGCTTCTCATTGGAGGAGGCGCCGCACGGCCGCGCCCCTTCTCGATGCTCATTGGAAGCCGCCCGCCCGCCCCGCGGTCGAGGAGCTCGATTGGCTCTCCCGGCTGCCAATCGGGCGGGGCGGCCCGCCGGGGGGCGTCGAGGCGGTGCGGCCGGGCGGGCGGCGACGGTGCCTGGCGGCCGAGGCGCGCTACGTGCGGGGGGGCGGGGCCCGCGGTGACTCCCGCGTCGGGACACGTGGCAGAAAGAAGGGGCGGCGCGGGCGGCCGGGATTCCTGGGCGGCCGCGCCGCGCATGCGCGGCCCGGAGGGGAGGGGGG
>CM021776.1:12010679-12097169 GCA_011076525.1 Nettapus auritus | reverse complement strand
TGGCCGCGGGAGCGCCCCGCGGCCCGCCCGCCGCCATCTTGTGCGCGGCGCCCGGGGCCGCCCCGCCGCCGCAGCCGGCCCGGGGCCCGGCCCCTTCACCTCGGGCGGCTCCCGAGGGACGGCGGCGGCGGGGCGGGGAGGCCCGGGCTCGGGGGGAGGCCGCTCGGGGCCGCCGCCGGGGAGCGGAGCCAGGCGTGCTGCAGGCACTGCGCGGCCGTGGCGCGCTGCTCGGGGGCGTAGCGCAGCGCTGACAGGAGGAAGCTGGCGAAGGGGGCGGCCTCGGGCGGGCTCCACTTGTGGCCGTCCTCCAGCACGGCGGGGAGGCTGCGGGGGGAGAGCCGGGAGATCCGCAGGAGAGCGCCTGGCGGAGACATGGCGAGCACGGCGCCTTAATTGCGCTCCGGATGGCCTGCAGCTCCTCGCCTCGCGCAGCTCGCCCGAATCTCCCTGCCTAAGCTTCATCCGCGCTTCCCATGGCACGCTTGGCTCTCAGGTGTTTCTCAGAGATCATCCAGCAGTGGCTGGAGCCTCCCCCTTCTCGAGGGAGAACACACCGGGAGTGAAAAATGTCCCAAGCACAGCCACGGCAGTCCCTGTGCCCGTCCGACCCCGCATGCAGTGCCACAGACAGGCTCAAGACGCTAACGATCGATTTGCTTTGTGCCTGCTGGCCCCGTGAGGCCCAGAGGCGTGCCACCGCTGACCAAGAAGCCATCCTTGTCCCCAAGAGTGTGTGGGGTAAATGCGGTGATTCAGGTTAGGCTTGTGTGGTTAGGCCAGTTTGGTTCTCACGGAGAGCGCATGTAAAACAAGGGCTGCTTTTGATTCACACATTTGGAGCACCGTGGAAGGAACAAACGTGAACAGGGGATCTGCAGCAGCAGGGAGGTGTGTGGTGAACCGCAGCCTGGCACTAGTGTGCAACACAGAACGAGCTGGAGGTAGACGGGCTGTGTGGCTGGTGAGCACGAAAGAGGAGGAGGAGGACAGCCTAAATTGCAGAAGGATGGAGTCATGCAATGCCTTGAAGTCAAAAGACAAGGATTTCAAGCTTAATGAGTCAAAGGGAAAGGAATTGGAGAGATTAAAACAGAAAAGACGTTAGAGCTAGGTCAGAAGGCTAAATATAGCAGCCATAGTGGAAGGATGGAAGGATATGAGTGTCCCATTCCTCCTCCTCATCATTGTTCTCTGCCAGTGAATGGGTGAAATGCAGCCGGTTACGCGCTCTTTTCAGCTTTCCTGCCATGTAGCTATTTCCTGTCCTCATTTCCATGCTCTCCAGATCCAAAGGAGGAAGGATGGAAATCTTTTCCCTGTTGGGCATTTGCCATGACCATTTTTGAGGCTTTTGCATTTGCATTCATTGCTGGAACGCTCCTGGATTGCAGAGGTGGCAGGGCAGGAAGTGTTACTGCACTTTATGAAATCTCCACCTCAGTTTTCTGTCCCTGCTTGTAGCCTGCGTTGTGTAACATCACTTCAGGTGGTTTTCAGCGTGAGCTGAGTAGGAGCGTGCCAGAGATCCGCGGTGATTTTTAGAGTAAACTTCCCTACTCCGATTCTTACCTGGCCTGCTGAAAAACTTCGTTGACTTGTTCCAGGAGAAAGCAATGCGGGGAGGAATTCTTCCCAGGAGTTCGATAATACGAGCAACATGATCTGGAGAGAGGGAGAAAAAAACAAAAACCACACACATCCAGATACAAAGATTGAGACGCTTCTGTCAATGAAATTAATACAACTGATGGAGTCCTACCATCATCTCTGGAGAAGTATTTCCCGGGTTGAGGATCAAACAGACACTCCCCCGTTGCCATTTCAAATGCCTAGAAATGGAGTAGCCTTGTTAATTCACCGACTGGGAGGTTTTCTTCGTTGTTAACTCTGACAGTACGGGTGCCAATTTCCCTTCCTATCACGCAGAACTGATACATGGAAAGGCTCGTGCTGCTTTGATCTATCCTGTGCCATTGTGAAACAGCTCCTTTAGCTCCATCAGGATGGAAACCAGTTTGTGCCTGATCCAGTCAAGTCTATGAGCTAACATACACGGAGTGCAAATTGCCTAAAGCGTAAACTAATTATAGTGAATTATATCAGCAGCATACTTTCAGTCCAAAGTGAAGGAGTGCAGACAGCCTGTTTTTCCTTCTCTGACTCAGCCACGGCAAGGAAGTCGTGCTCCACATGCAGCACAGAGGTGGGCGCTGAGGACATGCTGCCCCTGGCCTGTTAGTGTCAGTCGTCTTCCATGCACGCGCGCGTTGCCTCCAGCCCTACCAGGCAGCCCGTGCTCCAGATGTCCGCAGGGGTGCCGTAGTCTAACCCAAGCAGCACTTCCAGGGCACGGTACGGCTGCGTCTGAATCTCCTTGGAAAATGGCTTGTACTGAAATAGAAACAAACGCCCTTTGGTTAGCATCCGTAAATGAGTAACAGCGATGCTTGTGGTCACAAGCTGTCCGCGCAGTAATGAGGATCTCGGGGGCAGAGCTGAACGTGTGTAGTAAAATGTGTGCAGGAAACGTCGGACCCGTTCTCAGCCCCACTTACACTGCGGTAAGTTTACCTCCCAGCATTCAACTGTGAACATGATTTTGAATTTGTGGTTGTACGGATTAACTGCAAGCTGAAGAAAGATCCAAAGCTGACGTCTCCAGCTCTGAGCTGGGAGCGCTGAACAAAACACCCACTGGAATCGGCATCGCTAAAGCACGCTCTGAAGTAACTGCTCAGCTGTGGAAGGACTGACACACAAAGCGTGACGGAAGGAAGTGCAAAGCATCCTGCGCTGGCATGGGACTGGGACTTGGAGCAGACTCACCGTCCAGCACGCGCTGCCCAGATCTGCAATTTTCACTTCTATGCTCATTAAATCAGAATCTTGCAGCTGATTGCCAGGATCACCTCCTAGGTGGAAAGGACAGAGAGAAAACAGGTCTTTCTCCAAACCAACAGCTATGCATCATTTACCCTGGGAGGTAAAACTTCAGACTGACTTTGAAGTTTTGCAACCTAAAAGGTCCAAAAATGCTTTAGACAGATCACCCCTTTTTGTCACCAATAGAATGCCACCTCTGATTCCTGAGGAAACACAAAGGAAGGGCTGGGATCCAGTCAAAATCTAAGAGGATGTTAGGGAGGTCAGCAGCTTTCAGAGGAGTCGTGGGACCACGTGCACCTCTCCTGCCGCAAGGTGCCTGCTCGACAAGCACCGTGACGGTGACTTTTTCACAAGACTCTGGAAAAGGATCATTTTTGTTTCACTGCTTTACTCTGAGCTGTCAGCCTACAGCTAACATGGTGCCTTTCTGCTCCAAGCAAGAGGCTCTCTCAGTAATTTGGCATTCCCTAATTGCCCCAGGGTCTGAGGGACAAAATGACAACATCATGGGAGAAATGCTCAAGGGAGAACATTGTGGGAGAAAATACAAAGGGGCTCATTGCAGGGAGACTAAATCTCTTGAGAAACTCTCTAGCCCTATGTTTTATTCTATATTCGCTCCATTCTCTGAAAATAAATCATGTTTCAGAAGGCCTCAAAGATTAGACTGTATACGAGTCTCCCAGGCCTCAGGGATATGGGAAATGAAGAGGAGATGTGTCATCCTGCTTTCTGATCAGACCAATCCGTTCGGTGGCTGGAAATACCAGAGGAGGGGACGTGCTGACAGAATCAGCTCCGGCGTTGTGGCGAGGTTATTGATGAGCACCTGTGATTTGTCGTCGTTCCCCACGCACACCTACTGGCAAGACCACTTCTCCGTGGGTGCCTTGAGTAACTTGGAGCCACTCGGTCTGAGGTTTGTAGTGAGCAAAGAGAGGAGAGGCCTCTCAGCTGTTTAAGCTGCCTGTGCTGTTTTGTACCAGTGTTGCAGGAGCTGGGAGCTTTTCCTAAGCTGTCAGCACCCACCTCTCCGTTTTGTTCCTGACAACACCCTCTTAAGCCTCTTTTCTTGTAGAAAACCCTGCACAGCTCACCTGTTCCCTTTAACCTCTTGTCCGTTCTCTGTCCGCAGTCGGCAGCGTCGGACAGCAGCCTGTGGAGCCCTTTGTCGCGGACACACAGCAGCACGTTCTCGGGTTTGATGTCCGCGTGGATGATCCGGCAGCGCCTGTGCAGGAAGTGCAGCCCTGCCAGCACCTGCGGGAGCCACACAGCACCTCAGGTGAGCAGCACGATGGAGGGAGATGGCGATGTACAAGCACCCTGAACTCGCAGTTGCACCCTGAGGAGGGGTAGCTGGGTGGCCCTGCGTGCTTGGCACAGGGAGTTTGGGGACAGGGCCGGAGAGTCCCCAAGTGCCAGCACGATGGGCGAGCCCGGAGAGCTGGAAATGGGACGGAGGAGGCCTTGCAACTACAAAGCAGAATTTTCTCCTGAAAAGCCACTTGTGTTTATGCGGCTGCTAAGCCCTTGGCCCGCTGTGCCAATCTGTTAACGCAGAATTATCATCGGAATGTAAGCTGGGAGTCGGCTGTAGGGAGTTTGACGTGGCACAGGAGGGAGTCCCATCGTGCACGGAGAGAGGAGGTGAATCATAACCCAGACAGGAGGAGGGAGAGATGACGAGTGAGTGAGTGCAGAGAGGAATTAAGGGTGCTGCAGGAGAGCCATGTAGGGAAAGAACAGCTCACGGCGGAGCAGGGAGCCTGGCCTCACAGGGAGAGAAACAAGGCGTGCAAGAGGAACACTCGCTATCAGAAGTCAGTAACAGCAAAAAGGCTACTGGGGAGCTTTGTTGCCTTTTTCTAAACACTCCGGTCAGTCAGAAAGGGCTGGCAAATCTTCTCCGTATTATCCAAATCTATTCTGGGATGAGCACCAGCCCCAGGGAAATACCAACCTTAAATGGTAACTGTGAAACACAGGGGAAGATTTAAATAGCTAAACCGGAGTGAATCAGAAGTAAATACTGCCCCAGTACTGATCTGAAGGGGAAGAAGAAAGGAGATTTTACTGTTTATGCAGATGAGGGAGTGGATCAAGCAAAAGGCTTGGGTGTGAAATGGAGCACATCGATTAACACCGCTACGTGTTCATAGAACTTATTGAGGTGTTAGCGGAGCCTCTTTAGAGGAAGAAGTGGATATTCCAGAAAAAGGATGGAGGAGGAAGTTGTTGTTTTTTCTTCTCAGTGTCCCTAGAGGGGCACAGGAATCAAGGTAGCAAATCTTCATCTTGGCAAGTCTGCAAACTTCTGATAAATCTCAGCATTGGAGGCAAAACGCGATGTTAACTGCTCTTAGACCTCACTCGGGTTTCCCAATCCTTAGCTGCACAGACGATACATAAGACACTCAGCTTGCGCAGCCTGTTTGATCAGCATGCCACATCCTTACAGGGGATGAAGGAAGTGTTGCCTCTGAGAAAACTGCACCAGCCATTTGGAAAGCCTTGGGAAGGAATCCGTGACAAGGCAGACATCCCACAGCCTTGGACGTTACCGCGCAGACAGCCAAGGGCAGCCCTGAGCCCTGGCGGACCCGAGTGCTGTCAGTCTGGCAGCAGACCAGAGGGCACTTCTCAGGGTAGCAGGAGGACAGAAAAATACACGGTTTGTCAACAAGACACATATCCATGGCAGCCTGTTTGTCCCCTGCTACTCCTGCGAGCAGCTGAACTGCTAGAAAATTCAACGAGTTGCCATCCCTGTACCCCCTGGTGCAGGGCTGCAGATTCCTGACGCTTCACATCAGTGGTCCTGAGCCCTCTCCACACCCGGTGAGACTACAGGCACGGGCAGAAAGGCACACTGCCCGGTATTAATGACATTGTGTTGACTTCCCAGTCTGCATTTTATTTAACATTTTCTCTCCTCAGGCCCAAAAGAAGTAGCTCCTGTTTTCCTTAAAAACTGCATGCCTTGGGCACTGACTCTGTGTTGTCCTTTTGATGCAGTCACAGGGGAGTTTGTGGGAGATGACCCCAGGATGAAAACTATGACTTGCTGCCAACACTGCCGTGGTGCCCTCACCCAGTCAGAGCTCGGTTCTCACCTGCTGTAAAGATTTTTTCACGAAAGGCAAAGGCAGTCCCTGGGCTGCATAGTTACACATCAGGCATCGCAGGGAAGGACCCAGGGCCTCAAATACCAAGCACATATGTGGGAGAGAGTCATGGATTCACCGGCAGAGAGAAGGTGCTACTACCAGCCTTTTATCCCTCACCAGAGCAGCCAAATATCTCCCCAGCCAACCTCCCCCCTCCAGCCACCTTCACGTGCCCTGGTTTTACACCAGGGCTCTCCAGCACAAAGCCAAGTTTTGCTGACCCAGCATCACTCCCAGCAGAAGGATATGAAAGCCGTTCTCTCCGATCATTCTGAAGTCATCTAACAGGCAGACAATGTTTTCTCCTGCCCGGTCCTTCTTCTTCATACTGCTCACCTGAGGGGGAGGATTCCAAGAAAGCTGCAATTAGAGACATATATGCAAACAAGGACACCTTGCACCCATTTTAGCCTGTTCTACAGCCTCTCTCTTCCAGGTGTTGACACTTCATGAGAAACTCCATGAAAACAATATCAAGCAAACCAGGCTCCAAGCACACAAGCAGAGTCTGTTACCACAGGACAAATTTCTGTACGTCGTCTTCCCTTGGACCAGGTAGGAGCATCACCCTCCCAACATCTGAGCAATTCAAACCATGTTGGTCAGCTGAAGGCTAGCTGTTCTACCAGGGTGCAGAGCAGCTTCCACATCTGGAACAGCCCAGGGAAGTGGGCCTGTTTAGGCCAAAAAAGGGTTGGCTATGGGCAGGTATAGCCGAGATCTCTGATACTGAGTGGCGGGCAAAGGGGTGAAGATTTCATCTTTTGTACAAGAATCAGGAGACATCTCATAAACCGAGCACTCGGAAGAGTCAGAAACAAGCTAGAGGAGATGTTTCTTCACACAGCACACAGGTAATTGGTGGCAGTTCTTCTCACAGGGCCCTTGTTCCTAGTGCTGAAGCCCACATGGGCTCGCAGGGCACGCTGTGGCACGAGGCTGCTCCCACAGAGCGCTGATCCGGCTACAGCACTGAATACTGCGTGCGTGTGTATATATATATATATATAATACAATTATACAATGAATTCAGGTATAAATATATCCAGTTCTCCTTTTTGACACAGCTGTAACCATGGGCGATTTGGGGTTGGTTTTTGTGCAGCTGCCGGATCTGCCTGCACCAGCACCAGGAGGTGTGTGGAAGCCGGGGGCACCGGACCGCCTCTTCTGGCAGCGCTGCGGGCACGGACCCTGTGCTGCTGGAAGTGGCCCTGGGAACCAGCTACATGCTGAATGGAAGGCGTGTCTTTGGGAGAGAAGTAATAAGAAATTAAGGGTAAGGCTTGGTCTATACTCAGTGTTGTGCTGATGTGTAGAAAAGCACCCCTCTGATTACATTCAATTAGTGCCACTTTGTACTTCCTCTTGCATCACCAAGTCTGGCTCATATCCCTTTGGAGAGGGCCTGCAGATTTACAGGTACCAAACAAACCTTTTCAAAACCTGCTGGAGGAAGGCTTCAGAGTAATTTGAAAGGCAAAATGTAATAGCTTCTGTTCACATAAAGCTGATGTAACTTCGTATTTAGGTGAACTCCAAGAATTGTAACGAGCTTTCTAGAACTAGCAGGTCAAGCCGTCTTCAAAGGCAACTAGCTGGGATCAGATGCATGCACCTAATTACTACATCCATTAGCAAAGGCAGAAGGAAGCTTTCCGAGTTGAGAGGTTTATTATATGTTTGCTGCATCCTGCATTTTTTTTTCCTGGATATTTCCTTTTACTTCAGTGTTTGTGTTGTGATAAAGCAATGCCCCTCGAGCTGGGAAGTACACAAATATGGTGGAAACATTCTCTTCGCCGCTTAAAAACACCATTACCACTTTGCTGTGTGTGTTGGTTTTTCCACCCTGCATTTCTCTGGGTTCCTGCTATTTACTGGATTTTGGTCTCAGCTGAAAGAAACGTGCCGGCAGGGTGAGACACAGCCACCTGTCCAAGCAGGAGGAAGAAGGTGCCTGTTTCAGAGCCAATGTGACTCAATGAATTAACTAACGTCTTTTTCCATTCCCCAGCCCAGCTCCTCAGGCTGAGACCTGGAAGAAGAAGGGACGAAGGGACTGAAACTCTGAACTCCGCAGCCATCCCCACAGAGCAAAGCACAGAGCCTGTGAGTATTACATACGCATCGGAGGAGAGAGACCTCGTCCTGGGCAGCCTCAGCAAAGCCCTCCCTGCTCTTCAGGACCTTCACAGCTACGTTCTTCTTCTTCCTACAAAACAAACCATGTCCGTAAGCCGGGGCACGCCAGGGTGGCCTGCGAAAGGGACAAACCCTGCCCAGGAGAGTGGCCGTCCCTCCCCAGATGACAGCCAGCCCCTCACCTCGTGTCCTGGCACAGCCAGACGGTGGCAAAGGCCCCGCAGCCCAGCTCGCGCAGCGCCTGGTATCGCGTGTTGAACACCTCTCCTTCCCGCACCGGGTGGTGGCCTCCTGTGGGGAACGCGGCCAGGAGCCATTACTGGTGTCCTTAACCGCCCTCGGACTGGAAGGGCAGCTGAGGACAGTGCCCAGAGGGACGGACGGGTCCCTGTGACATGTGAAGAGCCCGGCACGATGTCGGCTGCGGTGCGAGGACTGACCTGTGCGCTGCGCCGCCGGCACCTCCTCCTGCACCCGCACCTCCATGGCGGCGTCCCGGCAGTCCTGGCAAGAGGGGACAGAGGCAGTGGGGAACCAGGCCCTGCGGCACCGGTGGTGTGATCTCCTGCAGGTTAGTCCTTTACGGAGAGTTAGCGGCAGGGCAGCTGCACGTGTTGATCTGCACACCTCCCGTTTGCTCTTCTAGCCCTGCTCTCCCTGTTCCTTTCCATCTGCTTTGTCCAAACCTGGAACTGGGCTGCTGGGATCATTTGGGGCACCTCAGCGAGGTGGGGATTATTTTAGGATTATTTTAGGAGTTCAGGGGAGGAAAGCTGGTGGGCTAGGGCAGGACAGGGCTGGGCTCCTGGCTCTCGGGTGGGAATCTAAGGTTTTCCCGTGCCCCACATGGATTTCCCGTGGCTCAAGGGGACCGCGGGGCCCCTCTGTGGCTGTGACACCAGCCTGTGCAGAAGGCCAGCATCCATACACCCATCTCGGGGCTTTCACTTGCAGGAGGAGCTTCACATCCCAGGTAGGTGCTAAGCAGAGCCTGCGTTTCAGAGCCCTCACATCTGTCTGCAGCCTGGGGCCAGAGCGGGGATTTATCTCTGCCCGCCCTGTGACCCCCTACAGAGAGGCCACAGCGGAGGGGAGAGGCTGTTCCCCGGCGTTTCTATGACAGCAAAAGGTACAAACACAGGCAGCGCAGACAGACAGATGCAACTGCTGTTCCCCCTGCCCCACAGCACCGGTGTGGAGTTGGCTTCAGCTCTGGTCACCTGAAATAGCACCCCCAAGCCCCACGTTGCTCATGGCAATGTGGATTTACACTGCCACGGGCTGGGCGCTCCCAACCCAGCGTTTCATAATTCGGAAATGTCACTTGCTGTAAGCTCCACGTGAACACGCGTTGCCAGAGCTTGTGACAGGCGATAATAACCCAAGCAGACCATTAACAGGGGTAGAAATATCGACCTTTAAATCCTTCAGAATCAGGTTGCCAAAGCTCAGAGCTTGTCTGCACCGGAGGAATTTCAGAAACAGGCCCAACGGGCTGGCAGCGCCGGTGCATGCCCTGTCACACGCCTCACGGCAGCAGCCACATGACTGCGAGCTGCCCCGGGACAGTAACATCTTCCAGGTGCTGGAACAGAAGCACGACTTCCTCAAAGGACTAGAATTTCTTTCCATACGCTGACAACCCTATCCCAGTACAGCAACGGAGCTGTTGCCTGCCTTTGGGCACCGAGCGAGCTCCCAGCATGTTTCTAATTAAGGCTCAGATTGGGCTGAAGGCTGCTGCTGTGGTCAGGGATACCCAGAACTGCCGGAGCCGATACTGCTCCATTTACCCTCGCCCATGGAGCAGTGTGCAAAGAACTCGGAATGTCTCCAGCTCCATTACACCTCAGATTCAGCATTTACACGTGCTCTGAGTCAGCCTCCTTTAGGCACAAATCTGCAGGATGCCGCATGTCCGTATAGCCACTGTCTTTGTCAAATATTTACCAGAGTTCGAGCTGTGCAACAGAGGTGAGACCAGAACTGTCCTCGTTTGTGCAGAGAGACAGCCTAGCAGTAGCCCTGCAAGCCCCTGCAGCACCAGGTATACCCGAGACCTCTCCATTCACATCTTCCAAGGTTTTGGCACATCATTAGGACGCTCACTGAACATTGATCTGAGGGCTGGGCCACAGCCATAAAGATTTAATTTCTTATGTCACTCAGCATCCACCTACCAAAGGAACAATTCAAGAACGTGTGGGGATGAGAGCTCAGCAGCATCTCCCCTGGATGGTAACAGGAATTTTGCTTTTGTCATTAAGAGCTACACCATGGAGAAACCCCTGGGCTGCTGCAGGCCTGGAGCTGCTCCCACCTGCTCCACGGTAGCTCCGACGGGCAGGGAGCGGTGGTGCTTTCCTCTGCCTGCACGGCTCCACCTGCAGAGAGGGGTGCCAGGAGCTGCCCCGCTGCTCACCACGCATCGCGGAGCCTGAAGCTGCAGAGTCCAGCAATACTCGCCTCCATCTTCTCCACAAGTGCAGGCCTGGCAAGCCCTGGCTGAGCGCAGCATCCCCACGAGTCGCGACACACAGCGCAAATCGCGACACGCAGCACAAAAGCAGCCCCATCGGGGGCTCAGCCCCGTTGCCCTCAGACTTACCGTGCGGCAGCTCAGGAGGCCGGGCACGCTGCCCCGCTCGTCATCTGGCTCGTGCTGGAGCTCCCGAAAGTGAGCTACCACCTGGTGCTGCTTTCCTTTTAGTCTGCGCTGCCCGGGAGGGGTGTCCTTGGGCAGACCGAGCCCTTCTGCATCGCTGGCTGGACGTGCTGAGGAGCGGGGCAGGGTATCGGATCGCAGCACCGTTTCTGGGAACAACCTCGGCTGCAGGGGAGCAGGAGACCCGGGACAGCTGCGGTGGGTTTGCTTTACTGCTGCACCTGTCCGCGCAGCCCCTGCCTCGGCCGCCCTGGCAGCAGGTCCACCAGCCTGCTGCGGCTCCGCGGTCTCCACAGCAACTATTTATAGAGGGAAATTCACAGCTCTGCCGAGATGGAAACGGGAAAGTCTTCCCCCTGTGCTCCTCGGCTCCTGCACCCGGAAAGCACGAGGCTGCCTGGCGGTTCCCACTGCTCCTCGTGGCTGCGGCACCACCTCCTGCCCCTGCTCGGCAGCGGGAACACGCTCCCCTCTCCAGCTCCAGGCTGGGGGACAAGGACACGGCTCCTGCACCAGCAAGGCAGTGCGGCTCTCTGCAGATGCACGGAGGCTGCACGAGGGCTTAGATGCAGGAGCAGCTTCCCCCAGCAGAAGGATGGGAAGGGGCTGCGGGATGCAGAGCAGCCTCGCCGGGAGCCCCAGCAGCCTCGCATTAGCAAGGAGCAGCCACCCGCAGTGAAACCACTTCACTGCTTCCCCCCGGCCACCTGCAGCAGCGCTTGGCAGCCCCGGCCGTCCCCCGGCTGGGGCCCTTGTGCTGCGCAGCTCAGGTTTCCTGGCTGAGCTGCAGAGAGCCAGCCCCGGAGCAAGGGGTTAATCCTGCCCCGCTGCCAAACCAGGAGCCAAGGCCTCGCTTCTCCCCCTGCCTGCGCCCCTCACCTGCCGCCCCCAGCACTAAAAATACCCCGGGGGGGCAGAGACTGCAGCGGGGCTGGGGCAGCAGCGATGGAGCAAGCTCTGGAACCCCTAAAAGAACAAGAGCAAGAACACAAATATATAGGTAAAGGAGGGACTACAGCGTAGTGAGTATATATATATAAATATAAAAGTCGGAAAGAAGCCAACTGTATCCAAATCTCCACTAATAAAGTAAGAGGGGAGGCAGGATACATGCCCCCGAAGCCAGCTTTAGGAGGCCAGGAAGAGCTGTGCAATTTGCTGACGAATTACAAGTTGTTCACCTAATTGATGAGGCCTGGTTTCTGCCTCGCCCCGGTGGACACCAGCATGAGCACGGAGCACACCTCGGGCAGCATCACCCCCACCCGCCCGAGGAAAACAGCCAGCGGCTCCCCCGGGGGATTTGCCCCCCTCACACATGAGCACATCGGGGGCAGCCGCGTCACCGTGCAACACAAGCGGGACACGCAGGTTGTATATTAAAATTTATTGAATTATTGTGTAAGAATTCTCTTTATTAAAATCATTTGGACTCTAAACTGATTATTTACAGACAAAACCTTTTATGTCACCAATAGATTCCTACATCTCAGAACAGTATCTACAAACAGTTATTACACTATGTAACAAAATTCAGATTTTTTTTTTTTTTTTCAAGCTTTTTATATTAATTATTAATTCCAATTTGAGAAAGACAGTACCTCGGGTGCTCTGAGCAGAACTCAAGGTGTGGCAGGGTATAAACGCAGGTCAGGCCATGCCGTAACAGGGACGGACACCTCGTCACACGGCTGGGAGAGGGCAGTCAGCAGGACAGAGGACCAGGAGAAGAGCTATGAGAGCAAACCGGGTGTTCAGGAAACCAAAACGATCATCCTGACAAGAAAGGCACCAAAAAAAAGCAGCGTCTCGCTGCGACTGGGGCACACCCTGAAAAACAAATGGCATTCCACCGAAGCAGCGGGATCCAAGAACCCTTTTATTTTCATTAAAAAGAAGCTAGCCATCGTTTCTCTATAAAAAAAACAAGCCCCCAGGTACAGCCTAACCGTGCCACTGAGCAGACGAAAGCAGCCTCGCACATCTATGCGGTGTGCGTGCCCGCGGCCCTCGGCTGTGCCAGCGGGAGACGTTCGACGCGCTAACGGATGCTTGTAATACTGATCAGCTCCCAGCCTGTCATCCAGACCACGGAGAAGCAAGTTTCTTTCTCTGACCGCAGTACAAAACATTCAGGATCACCTTTCTGAGGCTGCGAAGGGAGCGCCGCCAGCCCTCGCGGCGCTCGCTCCTTCTGTCGGGGGTGCCTGGCTGGCCGCTCGTGGGACCGGGCGGAGACTTGGAAGGGTTGTGAGGAATAAATAAATAACTCTTCCCCGCAGTAGGGAGTTTTACAATAAAAAGCTGTTTTGTGCAAATCTCAATGCAACAGAACCCTGCTGTAGGAACGGATTTTGCCACAGGAGGGGAGAATGGACGGAGAGAAGGGGGGGCCGTGCCCGAGCACCCTGCGAGGGCCGGGGGACGCCGAGGGCACCGCGATGGGGAGAGGTGGGCGCCAGCCCCCTGCCTTCACCGCACCTGCACCAGGCACTGCCTCCTGCCCGGCCGCCCAAGGATGAGCTCGAGATGTTGAACACATCTCCCGTGTTTAGCTCTGTTCCTAAGTCCTGATTATTGCTCTGATGAAAGCAGATTTTCACAGACAAAGTGAATCATCTCTGACATCCGGGAGCGCTACTGAGAGGTAAAGAGGATGCGGAGCTCGACTCCCCCAAAAGCTCTCTGTGGGCAGAGGCTGCCCCCGCAGCGGGGTTTTACCCTGACCGGAGCAGGAGACGCTGCAGGACCCAGAGAGCTGCCAGAGGGGAGCAGAAGGGAGCGGGATGCCTGGCACTGACCCCAGAAGAGCCCGAGTCCCCCTCCCTTTGCTGACATGAGGCAGATCCAGAAGCAAGCCCTGTGCCGCCCTGTTCTGGGAAAGCAGCGAGAAAATCCTGCACAAACAGGAGCAGACACGGGCAGCCTGCAGAGCCTTAGGTCCAGCAGATGCCTGCGGCTCCTGGCAGATGCTCAGCGAGTTGGAGGCCACAAACCCAGCCCTGCTGCCCAGAGCAGCAAGTCCCCTGTCAGAACACAAATGGGACAACACTACACCACCGCTGCCTGCCATTCCTTCCTCCTGCCCTGAACCAAGCAATCACCTCCCCTGGTTCCCAAGGAAGGCTTTATGAACTTGCGTTGTACCTGCCTTTTCCTATCTGCCAGTCTTTTCCTCCACCCAGCTTTTTTGGGGGCTAATTTCCTCAGATTTAGTCGAGAAAGGAGTTCCAGAGATGCTAAGCACCCACAAGTTCCATGGAATAGGGTGGTCAGGCAGGAGACAGACCCAAACCGGTGCCCTCCCAGGTGTAGAGAAGCAGGCAAACTCCAGCTTCCCCTTGCTGCCTGGCAGCGGCCACCCAGGTGCAACAGGATGGTGGCGCAGGGACGGGGCTGCGCTCCGGGCACACAGAGTACCTGGGAATGCTGCTGAGACCGTCACAGCAGGGAGCTGGCTTTGTGGCAGGGAGTCTGTAGGAAGACAGGCCAACGCGGGCTTGTTCTATTGCTCAGAGGAAATCTCCCAGCTGCGCAGCGCTCACAAAGCCATAGGGCTGATCCGACAGGCCTGGAGCTGCTGCGATACGCAACGTAGAGAGGTAGGGATGTGATCGTGCCCTGTTCTAGCTCTGCTCCCTCCTGGCCTGCACGATCACCGTCTAAGGGGAGTGACAGAGGAGTGAGTCCTGCTGGTCTGCCCCAGGCACGCGGGACATCAGCCTGAGCTCAGCAGGGGACGAGAAGCAGTAGGGTAACCTTTCAGACAGGACTTCACTCACAGAAGGGCAGAGTGCTCTGTCCACAAGGTGAGAACCGCCCCGAGTGCTCTCCAGGAGGGAGCAGAGGGGCTGCCCGGACAGCTGCTGACTGTGCGCGCTGCTCCGGCCTCTCCTTGCTCGCAGGCGGCCCAACGCCCTTTGGGAACAACACGGTTGTGCTTCTCGGCTTCCTTGAATTCACAGCTCCCTTCTGTGTGCCACCACTGGAGAGTTCGGGAGGTGAAACTGAGGTGTAAGGCGAGCCTAAGAGAAGAACACACAGCTACGCCTCGAAGGGAGCTGTGAGGAAAAAAAGCAAGCTGCTGTTACGACAACGCAGACGTCTACGAGTTATCCCTGCAGACAAAGCAGTGGAGAAAACTTTGCTCCAGTGCTGACAGACGTTTGTCAGTAGAAGTGCACAGAGATGCTTCTCCGAGAAAAGCTTTGTCTCAAAGCCACAAAATTACACATTCTCCTTTAGCATTTAAATACATTATCTTTCTGAGGGTATTTACAAGTCCAGTTCAGAGCAGCAGAACAGCCAGACACCAGAGGAAGGGGAAGTGGCACAAGGCGTTTGTTGTGCTTTTCAGAAGAGCGGGGTGACCCCGACCACAAGGAACCAGGAAAGACGGATCCAGAGCTGGGTCAGTGGAGACCAAGGCGAGCCGGGCAGCCGGCTCCTCACGTGCTAAATTTGTCCTGAGGGAAAGGGCGAGGGGGTGGTGTCCATTTACAGGGGGCTGCTGGGCGAGCACACCCGCTGCTGAGCACGTTACATCCCGGCAGGGGAGCAGGAGGCCGTCGCCATCAGACCCTCTCCTTTCCACACCCAACGTCCAGAACCAGTGGGAACACTGCTGCAAGGAAGTTTCTCAGGTGGGGCACTGCAGGAGCGCTCGCTCATCCATACAGGGACAGAGGTCAGTGTAGCTGTCAGCCAGGGGAAAGCTTCCCGTATCCCCAGTAAAACGAGCGGCCGCAGCCAGGGAGCCTCCCCCGGCACTGGCAAGGGCACCCATGCAAGGCCAGGATGGCAGACACGGTGCCGGGCGCTGCCACCTGGCTCTTCGGCAGCGCCGTTCGGAAGCTTGGCACATTCACCTAACGTCTGTAGGAAGGAGCCGTGTGGTCCCCTGAGACTCCGTCAGAGGAAAACTGAAGTTCGTTTTGCTCGTAAAAAGAAAAAAAAAAAAACTGTAAAAAAATATTCTCTGAGATGCAAGGACGCTTTAATTCGTACTGCCTTGGCCATCCCCGTCTGTGTCACCCGCTGGTTCCTTGGAGAGTCTGGTTCCAACGGCAGCAGCACACCCTGCACACAGCCAGGACGAGCGTGGCCCTGTTCAGCCAGGGGAGAGCAGTCCGTCTGCGCCTGTCACAAATCCGTGACCTTATTCTCCACAGCTGCTGCAATCTGTTGTAGCCTGTATCCCAGCTGCATCTTCTGTGCTGTTGGGTCTTCTTCCAAGGCCGTGATGATCTGCAACGAGACACAGCTCACTGCCTGCCCTTCTCCGAGCAGCTCAGCTCCGTGCGCAGGGGAGGGCACAGGCAGCGTGGAGAGCCCCACGCTGAAGTCCAGCGTGCTGAAGTGTGTTTGTAGTACAACTTAACCACAAAGTATTCTAGATTTGTCCTAACACGTTATGTAGACTTCATAGTGTAAGAAGAATGCTACATTTTATACCTGAAAATTCTTTTTTATTAAAGGAATCTTAAAACTTAAAATGTAGTTATAGTAGAACGTTTAGATACCACAATTAAAAAAAAAATCAAATATATTTGAAATGTCAACAGCCTCCAGGTTAGGGCTAAGTCCTTTTTTTTGTGCGATATCCCCCCTCACTCATCGATAAGAGCAAAGCAAACTTATGACATGGGAGTTATACATGCCAATGAAACAATACACAGCATTGTAATGACTGTTTGCTCTTAATTATTAATTTTTGGGGGGTGTTTTTGATTGGACAGTAAAAGGAGAAGGTCATGTTCATACCTGCCTGGGAACACACTCACCTGGTCATAGTACTTATTGATGTATTTGTACAATTCATGCAGAGCCACCAGGGAATTGAGGTCACCTGAGTAATTCTGAATAAGAGAGGAAGTCAGATAAAGCTGTGAGACACCTAACAATTGTTCTTCCAAATTCCACGTCCTCATAACTCATTAGGAAATGTGCCGGAGTCACTAAACCCAGCACAAAGCAACAGGAAAGGGAATTCACCAGTGGTTCCTAGCAAAGGAAAAAAATCACACGTACTCCCTGCCCCGAAGCCTTGACTGCACTTTTCCTTTCAGTGGTGCCGTGAAGCAGAGCAGCCACTGGGAGCAATCAGTGTTTGTGCACGCAGCTGGAATATCTGATCTCTGCATTACTGACTTTCTATTTGATGCACTGATGAGGGGCCAGGGTGATTACTGAAATAAATAACCTTATTTACCCGTGATAGCTCAGCCAGGGCAGAGTTCATCTCCTGGTCACTGGCAGAGATGGTCTGACGGATGTCCGCATAATACCTGCAGCGGCACACAGGCAGTTATCTTCACATTCCTCCCAGCCTCCTTCTTACTGCTTAAACTACAACTCCCCCCTTCGTTCCTTACCTTTCCACCATTTGCTTGTAGCGAGGAATGTCCCGGGCATAGAG
Organism: Nettapus auritus; assembly: GCA_011076525.1. NCBI lineage: Eukaryota > Metazoa > Chordata > Aves > Anseriformes > Anatidae > Nettapus > Nettapus auritus. Next base: position 12,079,885 of record CM021776.1, on the reverse strand, counting down.
CAGCTTATTGATTGGAGAGTCCTTGAACATCCAAAACGAGAATTGGTTACACAAAGCTCCTTCATCATGCTGTGAGCTAACCTTAGCAGGTGACCCCATCCTATTCTGTTATTTGTTCAGGTTGGGAACTCCTCTGCACGGAGGGCACTTAAAATACCAGACTCCCTTCCTAGTAACACAGGCTGAGGAACCGTGTACTGGTGAAGGGACCCCTGGCACCTGAGAGCAAGGAGCAGGCCTGGGCTGTCTCAGCGCAACCACGCAGACACAACTGCCTTAACGTGTCAGTGCTGCTCAGCCTGCTTGTGCCAGCTCCACGCTTCTACCTCCGCACTTACCCGTCCTAGCTTATGGTCAGCGATCGTACAGGAGTCCATGAAGGTCTGTGCAATGACCAGAAGCACAGCATCTACGTTATCTGACGTCTGCACATCAAAAACAAACTGGGGATTCTTGATGATGTTGATCCAGAACCGCAGGGGCAGGCTGCAGAGAAGATGGAAGCGTGACGGCTTATCAGCAAAGAAGGCAGCTGTGGTGCTGGAAGATATTCTGCACATGCTACTGGTCATACTGGTCACCTCCCAGCTTCACCCTCTCAGCAAAACCAGCTTTTCACACTGTGCTTTGCTGCCTTGCACTCCCACTTCACTGCTCCTCAGCAGACACAGGTCTATGCAAGGGGGCAGCTCCAGCCAGATTAGCAGTGCCTCCGTCGGGGCTCACTGACCACCGTACCTGTTTGTCTTCCAGATATGGATGGTCTCAGGATCTGCAATCCCGTAGTGCATCGCCTGCTCATCCAACAGGTCAAAGAAGTATTTGACTGCCAGAGGGATGGGGCGGTTGGTACTGAGGATCACTTGGAACAAGTCATCCACAAATTTCTGCAGGGTGCCCTGTGGAGAACCAGGCAGGACAGTGTCAGCACAGCCAGAGGAACATGGAGAGCCCAGGACTCACGACAAGTGGTTACCCTCTTCTGCTCAGCAACCTCCTCTCACTGGTCCCCAAGCTACCTCACATCCACTGCAGGAGCAGCAGCAATGGACAAATGAGGCCCCAGAAGCTTCTGGATGAGAGACCAGGGGAAAGCTCATTAACAGTCAAAACGCAGAGGGGAATCAGACAGACTAAGAGCCAGTACAGGGGCTTACTAGAGGAGAGAGCCTGCGACATGAAGGGATGGAACTGCACTGTAGAGACTGACCAGCGGAGGGGGACTGCTGGCTGCCAACAGCTGCGTTCAGCCAGGCGGAACAGGGAGAAGGGGTTTGCTCAGCAGCAAGAGAAGTTTGGGGGCAGAACACAGGCACTGCCTGGCAAAGTGCCAGGGCTGGCCCTTGAGGAACTCAACTGGAACCAACCAGCACGTGCACCAACCCAGCCCCAAAGGGGGTCTTCATCTTCATACACATCCCTGTAATCTGTCAGGGGGATATGAAAGAAGGCAAGATCCCAAGCCCAACACAATCTGTGCTTCTCACCTTCATAGAGAGCAGACGTGTCAGATAGATCTCTGGGATTGCCTTGGCTCGCTCCCGATCTCTTAAGCTCCCGCGGCGATGCTTGGGAAGCTCTGGCTCTTCTGTTGGTTTTACCAGGTGCCAAAGTTTTATCCCACCTTCATCTGCGTCCTCCAGCATCGGTGTTTCTAAATGGAACAGTTGTTTAGAGACAAGTGTCAGCCCTCTCACAGTGGAGCTTGGCCAGGTTATGCTCAAGGAAGAAAGTGGACTTCCCAGTATGATATGTACTGTGATGGGAAGGAACCACTGGAAGCCTCTACCCAGCCTCCTGTGCTCAGTACAGCTATTGCTAGCGCTGCATCAGGTTGCTTTTGTCCACTCAAAACCTTCAAAGCCTTGGAAACTTCCCAGACAGAGGTCCCCCACCCCTGGTGGCCTGTTCCAGGTCTGCGCCACCCGTTTGCCAAGGAAATTGTTTTCACATCCAGTTTGAAGCTGCTGAAGTGCAACCTGTGGCTTTTGTCCCTTGCACCACAGGAGTAACCATGGAGCTGTACGCTATGCAAGGCAGTGAGGTAATAGGCTGGGGTCCCATCACCACCCTCAGGCCATGCTCAACACACAGAATTATTGAAGATTCCTACAAGCTGTGGACTGTGGCCAGCCCTACAGACAGTGCTACAGAATTCTACTTATCCTGCATTTTCACGTCTAGCCTGGCTTTCCTCTGCTTATGTACTCCAATGCTTTTCCTTCATTTTTCCTGCCCAGACTTCCAGCTTCCTGACAATCCTACGAGGGTTCAAATCACATATCAGTCTTCCGTAGCAGCATAAAGCTAGGGCTACAGCAAGTCTTGTCCCACTAACTTGACAGGTGCTATGAAATCGTTTTATAAGAAGGGGACATCAAACTCACTCTCTCCTGGGATGTAATCCTGATTCTCTCTGTGGATGTGCTTGGTCAGGCGAGGGACCAGTGCGACTGTTGCTCCATCAGGCACCTGCACGCAAGCAAAAATCAACATTCAGAACAAACAGCATGTCTCTCATCAGCACAACAGACAAGTGCTTGTACAGCAAAACAAACTGAACACACTGTGCCACTCCTGGAAATAGGGATCTCGGGGCACTATCTGTCCTGGTGGTGGGAAAATCTTGTTTGTACAGATTGAAAACTGATGTACAGAACATTATAAAAATGGTAATGCCCCGGGACTGATGTCATTCACATCCAGAACGCGTTGCAGCAAGGTGTGACATATTGGTGCACGATATGACTCACTGGCGCAAGATAGTTAAAATCCCAAACTCTTCCCAGTCCTAGAAGCTGTACCACAGATCAGTGCAGTATCACCTACTAGCTGATTTGGACTGGAACGTTAATGAATCCAGCAGGGTTGCCTTCACTGCAACATGCACTCATTGTCTCCTCCCAAGCTCAAGGCATGCCCAGGTCTCAGGTACAGGTTCAGGAGGGGGCTTTGCTGCTTGAGAAGTCACAGTGCAGGACACGACACAGCACTGACTTAATTTGAATACGTTGCTGCAGAAAAGCTCTGACGTTTTTACAGTAATCCGTGAGGAGCCAGAGACACAAATGGAGAGTAACAGCGCACAGAAGATGAAAGGGGAGACAAGGCAATGGTAGACTCAGTTCTGACCTTGTAATGCTGAAGAGTGTTCAGGCGTTTCCAAGTTCCTTGAACAACAGATGTCACATCCTCATCGGACAGAATCAGATGACCTGCCAGCCCTGATCTCCACTCTACAGTCATTAAAACACAGATAACGAGCAAAGAAACAAAAAACCAAGTTAAGTTGAAGCATCTCTGAAGTCTATTGTGCTTCAGCCTGAACTAGCAAAACACTAAGCCAGAAAAGGGACAAAATCTTCCCTGACAGACACTATTCGGGTGTTACCATTTACTCCAGTGGCAGGAAGAGCCAGTTCATGACTATAGCAACTCTGCACTGAAGTTATTTTTCATTCCCATACCTTCATGTCTTTTTTTTTTTTTTCCCTCTGTCCCCTTACAAAAGCCATTGCCGTGGCCCAGGTCTGGCGAAGAACACCAAGCACCATGAAATCAAAGGGGCTGGACTTGCTTCTTTCCCACCCCTACCTCTTGCTGTTAGTCTTTCCTGCATCATGCCCTGTTGGGTCCAGCCAGAGTGCAAGATCACTGGTCAGGGACCAGCTCAGCAGAAAATTGTGCTATGCCCAGATAGCAAGTGACCACTCTCCTTCACTTGCTCACTGAGTTTTGGCACCAAGACGCTCTGCTCACCAAGGTCCAGGGTGTCTGGGTCTGGTCGGTGACAGTACGGTGTCCCTTTATAGATCTGGTCTAGGATTTTCTCCTTCACCTGTGTTATGGTGTCACAGTCTAGCACTTTTGCAGAAATCCCTTGGGAGTCCTCTGCCCCTCCCGCAGCAACTCCTGCTTGTGTCAAAGCATTTAAAGTCTGCGGAACAAAAGAAAAGGTCACAGCTCCTCGTAAGGTTGCTACTCATAATCTGACACATTTACACCTTTGATGCCTGGCATTAAAGCACGTTAAGAGCTAGCCCTTTCGCTGGAGGAATTTCAGAAAACAAAATGCCACAGGTTGTTAAACACCGTGTTCCCAGCCTTCCCTTGAGAGCTGGATGTTGGTTTAATAGCTCTAGGGAGGGGCTTCCCGGTGCCATCAGCAATTTCATCCCCTTATTTCTAGGCACAGAGCATGGCACATAAACCAGATTACTGTGGTGATGTCTCCTTATCAGCCTAGGGCAAAACTACCTGATTTAGCAGGGCTCTTGCTCAGCTACTGAGTTATGCTGCTGGGATAAAGCTGGCTCCTAGGAGGCAGTGAGAGGATGTTGTGCTTCTGCCTTAAATAGGAGGACGACATTCAGCCCTGTCACACCAGAGAGCCCAGAGGGGACAAAAGATTTGGTGCTTACCAGAGTCCGGTACTCCAGGTCCTCTCTCAGAAGCCGGTTGTCATTCAGGGTATATTTGGCTTTCCCTGTCACCCAGTCAACGGGTCCCTTGTCCACCTGGTGTTTGATTCCTCGAAACAGCATGTAAAGGGGCTCCCCAACAGAGTCCTGGCACAGAAAGGAAGGAGTTTCACCCGAGAGAAATTCACCGTGCTCTTCCCCACAGAACCCAACAGCTTGGAAGCACGGACACCAAGCAGAGGAGCAGCAGGCCGGAGGACACCAGGTGATACAGCAGTTAAACCACTGCAGGCAGGCAAAGTCTGCCAACAGCTCCTGCTCCAAGCACAGGGAAACTGCAGGGGCGAAGGAGCAGCTGGATGCACAATATCACAGCGTCGCTGTCTCCATGTCACTAATCAGAGGGACTCTCCTTGCTACCCCCTCCCTGGAAAGAGTGGCATCGATGCTGATTTAAGCATCTCTCTTCCCTGAAATACAGGATGGCTCCAGCACCACTTCGGCTAAGAGTGAGACACAAAGCAAATCTCTGGCTGCCTCCCCTCTTTTGGCCCGTTTACTCCCCAAAGAGACAAAGAACTCACCCTCACAAATGCATACAGGCAGATGGACATCCAGTTGGTTAACAGCTTCTCTACCACTGTTTCCGTCCTGAAAGAGAGTATGAGGTTGGTCACAAGGATACAGCGCACAACAGTGAAAAAACTGGAGATAAAGATCACTCCTTTTGAGAAAAGATGAGAAAAGAGCACAATAAGTGATGATACAGGATCAAGGGAAGGAAGAAAATGAAAAAAAAAATACTTTAGAGACCAGTCAGGTTAATGCTCTTGATGCTACTGCTTATTTGAAGCACTTTTCAGCCTGAAGGAGGCACCAAATGACAGAAGAGACAAAGGGGATAGAGGATAGCCTCTGTCAAGTCTCAAAAGAAGAGAAATTTGTTCAGATCAGAAGGATACACTGGACAGGAGGCTAATGAGGATCTGAACGCAGGAGATATTTCCATTTAGTTTCCAAACGTGCAGGATTGTGAGGCCCAGGGACCTCTGAACAGCAGATCTGACTGAGCTGCAGTACTTGAGCACGAGGAGAAGGCAGCTTCAAAAGAGTAGGTGAAGAAAAGAATTTGGGGTGGGCAACTTGAGCTTCTTACTCTTCTCACACCATTCCTCCTTTTCTCCCTGCCACTTACTTGATGGGGTGAGGGGTATTATCAATACTGCTTTCTCCTGTTTGATGTATGTTGACACACGCTGGCCCTACAACTGCAGTCCATGCCACAACGTTATCTTACCCACAGCAGTTTCAGAGCTTGCTAGCAGGACGGAAAGGTCCCCTGGTGTAGCTAACACCGGGACCATGTCTGGCTCACTCACCTCCGCAGCATCAACTTGGGGTTCTTGGCCACATACTGCTCCACAAGGTCATTCAGGAGCGTTTTGAGGATGTCAGTGAAGTACTCCAGCTTCCCATGCAGCGACACGGTGAGCAGTGATGCCACATAGGCCCGGTCTCTCGGAGAGAAAGTACGCTGGATTTCCAGAGTGTGGATGAACTGGTGCAGAGAGAGACAAGACAGTGCGTGAATCCCCTGAAAACGAAGCAGTCCCATCTACTGGCCCCTGAAAGCAGTGGTGCTGCAGGAGGTGCTAATCAGGAATGAACTTTAATGAGCGCTGCCTGCTTCCTGCCACCGGTTGCCAGCAACGTGGCCCAGACCCCACAGCACGCTGCAAGCAGACAGAGGGACCTTACCTTGGTGAGGAAGAGCTTGCTGTTGAGCAGGTTGGAGAGCTGGACCAAGCCCTGCTCCACGGTTTGCCGACGGCACTCGGGGATGTCCAGGTCCCTTTGCAATGGTGACTCACGGTGGCCCGGGAAGAAAATGCGCTCCGCATAGGACTTGTAGTCCAAGAAGGGGATGCCTGTGCCCACGAGGTCGCTCGTGAGGTCCATCATCTCAGTCATCAGGTCTGGGGGAAAGGAAACGCCCGTGATGTTGACCACATGATCACACAAGCGATGGTACAGAGCATGAGGTGAATGCAGGCAGGAACTAGGGCCAGCAGGATGGGACTGAAGAAGAGGAAGGACGTTTCCTGTCAGGAAGAGTCACATGGGGGTCCCATTGAGAGAATATTTATCGCTAGACTAGGCTCTGGGAGAAACTGCATTGGGAACCAGCAGGTGAATTTGGTGATTATCCTCATTTACAGTTAGGGTCTGGCTTCCAGCTTTATAAAAAGGAAGCCACTGTTCAGCACAAACCTGTGGTTACGGGCATTATCTACTCACAAAGTACCAGGGATCTGCTCCTCACTACTTCCCCCATTAGTTAGTTATCACAATCTGAGTAGCCTGCACAAGTTTTAGAGCCCTAGATGCCCCACACAAGTGCTCACAGCTGTAGGCAGCTGAAGTACAAGGTTTGCAGACTCAAGATACGGGGTGTAACTCAACTTGCTCTACACACAGACTGGACTAGCTGTACTTAAGGTCTCTCCAAGTACGCTGTCTTAACCTTTAGCTCTTCATCTGAGTCTGGAGGATGGACTGGAGAATCAGAGGGGTCTGTATATATCACTGTGTTCTGAATTAAAGAGAAGAATGAAATACACAAATTTGGCTATATGTTTCAATGCACTAGCACAGGATAAAGCTATTGCCTGTCCTGAGCTACCCAAACAAGTATGCAGGAATGAAAAGAATGGTAGGGCTCTGTGTGGTTCTTCAAACTTTCCTGAAGCTGCAGGAATGCAGGAGCTCTATGACTAACCTGTGAATTCCTTTTTGCATCTGTCCCGAACACTTGTTTCTAGATTTTCCAGCTGGATTTGAACTTTCTTGTAATCCCTCAGAGCCTGTTTGCTCTTCCTCCTGTAGTAAGAAGCAGAGTTGTTCCCAGTGGTCTTAGCCCAGGGATAGTCTTTGCCAGCTGCTGTGTTGCTGCCAAGGACTTCAGGGCAATGCGGTTGAGGAGATTTCTACTGAACACCACCTTTACAGGATACCAAACCGTGTTCTGTAACTACGTGTATCCCTTGGAGCACCCATTAGGTGAGTGCTCTGAATGAATCACAACGCAGGCTGTGATGAGCAGGCACACCATCCCTATGCCTCACACATCCAACAATGTGAGGGGCTCAGAATTTGCCACAAAATAAAGAAAACGAGGACCTTGCTTAGGCCCAGGATATGCAGGTTTGACCACATCCACTGAACAACGTAGAGAAGTTAACGCTCCCATACAATGCCAGAGCCTCTCACCTGTATATGAAGACAATGACCAGAACGACGAGTGCCACAAAGGACGCACCAACACCCAAACCAATCTGTGCCTCCAGTGGGAAGGTGAGCTGGCTTTCTGTGTCATACTGCACTCGGCCCAGGAGGAAGTTCAGGTTTCCCATTTGTACCTGTAGAGAAAGCAGGTGCTGTGATGTAAGCTCAGTGCAGCAACAAAAAGCAAAACCACACAGCTTCTGCAGAACGAGTACAGGTGCCATACAGCTCTCTAGTAAGGCTACGTCCCACAGCACAGCTCCTGAATCCCGCCGCACCATTTGTTCCAGACAGTGTTTGGCAATTAAGGGTAGAGTTGAGAATAAAAGCAGCTCCTTGCCCCTATGAATTCTGCCTCTCTCTTAGTTCCCGTCCCCTTCCCTCCTTCCATCAACTGCTCCTTGCTTGTGTACCCGCTAACTACATGATTTGTTGCTCATTCCCTACCGTGAACTCTGGGAGCAAGTCGGTGCCCTCCCGCTTGGTGCGGTGCCGCGGAGCTGGCTGCTCAGAAGGAGGCTCACAGTAGAGATGATTCCTTGTTAGTGTCTTCACCACGCAGATTCCTTCCCCAATCATGGCCATAACTTCATCCTTGGAAATGGCCAGATCTAGATTTTCCCCCTGGAACAGAAGTGGAACAGCACATCAAATTGAGCTAAAAAGCATCCCTGCATTGTTCATGGCTCCAGAGAAGACGGAGGCCAGCACCACATGATGAGAGGAGCTTTTTTTATTCCCTGACTAGGCTCCCATCTGAACTGGCTGCACAAGTTAATTTGGTAAGCCAAACATTCTTCATTCTGTGATCGAAAAGATCGAGTGGAGAAAGCGCACGTCTCCAGCTGCAGCCACTACCTTTCCTAATTGCTACTGGACTAGAGAGTATCTTTCTATACAAGAGAAATATCAAAGTGCCTTTTCCTCACATATAAAACGAACATTTGCCATTCTGCCCTTTTGCATCCTCTTTAAATAATGATTTTCCTATTTCCACCTAATAATTTTTTTACTCTTAAGTTACTTAGAGAAGAATCTTAAGATGTCATGAAAAAATGGCAGCTGAGGATAGAATGTGTTGGGGTTTTATTTGGTACTGATATCTCATACACAAATAGTGTTAATTCACATTAGGACTTAAAAAAAAAAAAAAAAAAAAAAACTATGGAAGTTTCCATGAGCCCTATGAAACCCTAAATGATTTATGGTCTCGAGAGGCTTTTCTGATGCACTCCTTTTTCCTCCTCTAATGTGCCATTTCTCAGAACCCAAAGCAGATGTGCTGTGACAGGCTGCAAACCTGTCAAATGCTTTAAAAACCTTGGAAGCTGCATGTTGCCAATTTAAAACAGCCTCAGGTTAGCAACAACTTTGTACAGCATATGTTATTTCTAGATAGTTCTTGTGTTACCTCCACAGAGATGACGCTTCCTGGCTTGTGACGATACGGCTTGGCAGGGTCTTCAGCATTCAGTGGCTTGAGGATGGGGTTGACTTCATAAGAGAAGGGCATGGGATGCAATGAGTTGAAATCAAAACTCAAATTATCCAGAATAAATTCCAGTTTGATGTGGACACTCCGCAATAGCAGGTTAATGGCTGGAGTTTTGCACAGGATCAGGTAGGAGGAGTTAACAAGACACGGTTCTTCAAACTAAATGCCAAAGGGGGAAAACAAACAAACAAAAGCATTAGCAGTGAAACACTAATACTTCTCTTGCAGCTCTGCAATGCTTTAAAACCCTGTGCAATCTGGGGCCAGTCTGTGCTCCTCTTACCTGGAGCAATGCCAGAAAAGCTCTGCTAATTGTAGAGAAAAATCCAAGATCTGAGGAATTCCCCATGTTCCTCTAAAGAAAATCTTCAGAGCACTGGTTTTGCTGCAGGTGCCTAGGCTTCAGCAGTGGAAATTGGCTCCAACATTCCCACAGCAGCAAAATCTGGAGCAGCACCAGCTTTAGATCTCCCTGCTCTGACAGAAGGGGACCAAAAACCTTCAAGGCACTGCAGACTTCCTAACCTGAATGCTTCTGTGAAAGAAGTGTCCCTTGCTGGATTACATATGTTTTATACATGTGATGAGAGCATTAGTCATTTTTCTCTCCCCCAGAGGAATTCACAGCCACAAATGCTTTCCTAAGAACACTGGGAAAAACAGCCTTTAGTAGTGCATGTCCTTCAGGAGAATACTCAGCTCCACATCTGTAGCATAGAAACCTGGAAGGGACTTAATATACGAAAAAAAAATCCTACATAGTTAGAGCAGCTTTCATACATACATAAGAATTTGAAGAGCATCATCCTCACCACATCTCTCAGAATGCCAGATGAAATGTCTCTCAGCACACTGGGAGATGAAAGAAAAAAACACAAGGCCTACAAGTTTATGTAACAGGAAGCCTTCCACTGTTTGCACTACGAATGCAAACCCTTGTGGTACTTCGGCTACCAAATACCCTCTAACTCTGCAGTCTCAATGGTGAGATCAAGACCTGAGCAGTGACTCATCTCAGGACTCTGACGTCTGGAGCACAGGAAAACGCTGGTGTAATTGGTCATTTCAATGAACTCTGCCTGGTTTTATATCTCAGAGTGAGAGAGCCCAGGAGCTCTAAAGACAGACCTGAACTATGCAGAAAGAAAGTCTGGAGCACAGACATGCTGAGCCAGACAAGCTCTCTGGCTCAGCTGCAGATTTCTTTATCTCCACACTGCTGCCCTGCTGCTTGTCTCCTATCACAAGCCCTGCACATCTGCAGAGGCAAACCCAACTCACGCAAATGTTTGTGAAAGTGCTTAACCTTTCAGCCTGGCAGAGATCGCTTCCGTTTGGCCAAGACTGTTAGTTGGTGGGAACTGAGCAGATAACAGCAAGGGGTCCAGAAGCCCTAGTGGCAGAAAGTCCCCACCTTTGCAGCACAACACACCAGCCCTCATGAACCCTCAGCTCCACTGAGCACTTTGCCACGCTACCTGCTGGATGCTGCACAGAGCACCCTCAGGGCACTCGGTATCTGGGATTATTCTGCGCCATCGCCCCACTCCTCGGCGCCGGCGTTCAGATGGAGAGACTGTAACGCGAATCTTCGGTCTCTGTACAACATCCAAGTTGTATCCGTGAACTCTGAGCACTCTCCCTCCGCTGGAAGAGAAAAGCAGCCACTCTCACACACCTATTATTTATTCATTAGCTCTGTCCTGTGCTCCCACCTTCTGTTTATGCCCGTTCCTACAAGCCTGGCTTTTTCCAGAGTGCAGCACAACAAACAGATGCCACTGGTGCTGTAGCACCTGCCTGCGATGGCACACAGCCTCGGGGAAGGTGCAAGCACTCAGTCTTTGTACCTGAGAAAGCTTTTAGGTGGCTCTGCAAAAGTGATGTTGGGATCCAGAGTATATCTGAAGAGGGATCCTTCCAGCCTCCGCTCCTGGTCCCCATACTTGATAGTGACCGGTAGCTCTGTAGACACATTGCTGGGACTTGTCTGACATGCCAGCTCATCCTCTGTCATCTCAGAGAGGCTTGGAGAGACAAAAAAGGGAACAAATGATTATAAAACCTGTCTCTGCAGTAGCTGTATTTAGTACTATGCCTTGCTCTTTGCTGACAGACCGTGAACCTGTTCCCATATTTTCCTAAATTTAATGCTGAAAACCCTGCAGGACTCTGGGCAGACTCCGGTCAGTGCACAGCCAGTACATCGACAGGCTCTGATCTTACATGTGGCAAGGGAGGTCTCCAAGCAGGACGCTGATCTCACTAGGATGTCCAGTCAGCAGCTTTGAGCCCAGAAGGGTAAGGCGGGTTCCTCCTGCTTTGGGGCCCTGAGTTGGAACAATGGATTTCAGCTCTGGGTTCTAGAAGAAGAAAAAAAAAAAAAAAATGGTGAGTGATGAGAACCTCATAAAATAAGGCAAGGAAAAGAAGTAGCAGTGATCTCCAGTGCTCTGCAAATACAATCTTCAGATTCCCATGCACATGCAGCCCTCAGCTAGGCTCCAGCTGCTGCCTTGCTATGGAACAGCACCAAGAGAGGAGGGATCAACCACACTAGCAAGAAATGTGAATCAGAGACTTGTCTTTCCACAATGCAAGAGGCAGACAGATGCTGCAGACAGCAGAGCTGTGAGCCTCACACACAAGCCCTAGGATTAACAGTTCAAAGGGATTGTTCAGATCAGTAACTGGATTAATAACTCAAGTTAGGAAATACAAGGCAGCAAATAAATTGTCTGTTTGTCTAGTAGATGAAGAGATTACCAGCAGGGAGCCTTAAGAATTTGTCTTAAGGCCTGAGCTGCTAAACATGCTGTTAGGTCACCTGGAAAGGAGAAATGAAATGTGATAAATTATTCACAGTAACGATGACTTAGTCCCAGGCGGTGCAGAAAAAATTAGAGGAAGCAGGCAACAGAGTGGCACAATAAGTCACTACTGATAAATGATAAATGAAAAGCAAGATACATAAAATGAGAGGGAGCAGAAAGACTGCAACAATGAAGCCAGCCCAGTTGTGAGCTGTGAAATAGCCCATTCCGGAGTGTTTTAGCACCTATAACAACTCTGTAAGCACAGAGCCCAGTGAAAACACACCAAGCATTATGAATTTCTGGGAATAGAATTGAAAATTTAAAAATATATATGATAGTCCAAATTCCTGTTGCACTCCCATCTTGAATGTAAGTATGCAGTTCTAATCACCCTGCCTCAAACGGTGATAACAGAACCGAAACAAAGAGCAATAACAAGCACAATCCAATATACAAAATGGTTTTATACAGCCAAAATGATACAGCCTAAGACTTTTCAGACATCTTTCCTCTTCCCAGGGGAAATAGAGACATGCAACTTGGCACATGAAACTGTAAGTTGTACAGCAAGATAGAAGAGTAATATTATCTTAAAATTACGTAAACATTTCATACTTGCTGTGTTTGAGATACCAACAATTTATCAGATAGGTGTTTAAAAATAATAGGAAACTTCTCCATATACTGCATAGTAACTTTGGGCTTACTACCACCAGCTGCTGAAGGTCAGAAGTAAAAACTTTTCAAGCAGCAATTTGCAAATTAATAAAAGGAAGGTTACAAGTCTTAACAGGATGCTTAGTCATCAATAAAAAATAACTCCAAATCAGAGAAGTACCTAGTATTTTTCCTCTTTAAGTTGCCACTGTCAAAAAAAAAGCAAAAACCACTAGACTACAGAATCCTTTGTACAACCCAGTACATCTGTTCTTATAATCTTAGCAGTAGGGAAGAAAAATAAACAAAGAAAACAGAACTAAAAAAACCAGATAAATTGGATAAAAACATGAACACCAATTTTCTGATAGCCTCAAGTTCATGTAGTTGGCAGCTCTTCAGCAGAAATACTGGAAGAACAGGGAGAGGTATAAAAGCAGCAATAGCCACATTACCTGATAGGTGAAAATATGCCCAGAAACTCCACGTCCTCCTCCAGGCACTTCCACCACCACGTGCCCAAATCTCTCCGTCCAGCTCCCGCCAGTGACACACACGATACTGCAGGACAATCCAAGCACAGCGTCACAGCACAGAAGAGAAAACGAGCTGTATCCTTTGCATCGTGTTCTAAAACCACCTAGCAAGCACATCTCCCTTCTCTTTCAGCCTTATCACAGGCTCAGAGCATACCACTGAACACGGAAAGACTCCTTTAAAAGCTAGTTTAGGTGCAGCAGGAAAAAGCAGGGGGCAGTTCCAAACGGGCTCATCCTATCCAAGATTACTTTTTCAGGGGCAGACAGGAGGAAGCCCACTGTATCAGATGCACGAAGAGGCCAAGAACTCTGCTATAGACCAGAGCTGATCAAATCAGTCACATCTGGAGTGACCTCAATCCACACATTAGCACTGTGCCTGATCCAGAAACAAAACTCAAGGCTTAGCTGCTCTTCAGCCAGCAGCCTCTGGGATCTGCCAGCTCTCCCTGTGTGCACCACCCATTCTTCCCAGTCCCCTTTTCAGCCGTAATTTGTTATGGGAGATGCTGACAATGCAAAAAAATCAGGTTGTTCTTCTAACGTGGGATTCCTTGCTGCCCTGTTTGAGCCCTGATTTACTAACAGAAAAACTTTGCAGCAGGCTTTTGCCAGATTCCCTATGCCATAAGAGATTAATTTTGTCTGGGCCTTGCTCAGGAGTGGGTTCTAGGTTCACAGCTACATGCCCCCAACCAAAAAGGCTCAGAAATTTGAAGGGACTGGCAGGGAGCCAGTCCCAAGCTAGGACCTTGGGATGCCAGGTGACATACAGAACAAAGACAGTGCTACCCAAGAAAGATTACGCTCTAATTCTAGGATGAAAACAGAAAGCAGATGGATCCAGACAAACAAGCAGCACAGACAGGACAACACTGCTCAACACAGCAGGCCACTTCCCAGCAGGATCTTACCTTGCTCCCAGGGGAAGGGTGCTACAGCTACTGCTACCATGGAATGGAAAAATGGGATTGTGATAGCTCTGATGAGAGGTTACTCACAATTGCTCTGCTCTTCTCTCCTCATCTCCTGCTGGTTGCTTGGCTCCTCTGCCTCCCTTGTCCAAGGCTCCCACCTACCTGTCCTGCCATAGGCCAACTGTACAAATCTTTCTTTCTTTGCTTCCTAGCTGTTCCAGTCACACATCTAGACACCTGACTACACTTGCTTGTTGTATGGTCCTTCGCTGACCAGACACACAACTACCCAAATCTCTTTATCACTAACAATAGCTGGATTCAGCAGAACCTCTTGCCCCTTCTCATCCTCCTCGCAGCCGCTACTTTTACAGGCACCATGTGAGCTGCCAGGCCCTGCTAGCCAACGAAGCGGGGCACAGGGCCCAGCAGGACTCCCCTGTCGGTCCCTGGCTAAGAGGGTCCTTTCACTGGATTTGTTTAGGGAGGTGGAGGTCTGGCTAACAAGTGAAGGAAAACATCTTGGGGTCTGCCCGCTCAAGCAGAGGCAAGGAACTGTGCTGTACCTCCAACCACGCATTCCCATCCTCATCCTGTGTTAATGAGGTCAGGATATTTCCCTTACAGTGACACTTCTAACGAGCCATGTCCTGTGCATTACTGAAAGAAAGCTGTGACAGAGACACCCACGAAACTGCAGCTGAGCCCGTGACTCCCTGAGCCAGCTAGCTGTGTTCAGTATACAGTGGCACTGTTTGGTCGTTGCCTTGTACACAAACTTATCTCCCCAAGGTCACTGCCTGAGGAATAACTAGTCAGACAGCGACCTTCCTCGGGGGCACTCCCTGGGGAATGGGCAAGGCTCGATACCTGCTACAGCAAAGGCAACGAAATCTCAGCCTGGTGTCAGCAGCCAAGGGAAAAGCCAGTGCCTGTCTCTGGGAGAAGGTTCACAGATACTCTACCTGCTAGAGATCTCATACTCTTGAGCATCTACGGCACAAGGAATTCCTGCAACAGTGACAGTTTCTGCAATGTCTTGATGTTTCTGCCCGAGGTTTGAGCCAGTGATGGTGATTCTAGTGCCACCTTCCACTGGTCCAGACAGGGGGTATACCTGCAAAGACACCCGCACACGTGTAAATGTGACAGTATCTCAGACCTCCTCAGCCTGGTAACTGATCTACAGCACCAGGCCCTTCACAACTGCCCCACTGCACGCTCTGCCTGGTCTGGCCTTTGCTATGGATTCCCTTTGGTAGCTGGGACTAGAACCAGGCTGCATCCTCAGAAGAAAGGCCATAAAGAACACCACAATCAGAGCTTTTCTTTCCTATACCTCACCATTGCCAGCAGTTCCCCAGAGGGTATGAGTCCACTCTAGACTTCTACAGGCAAGGACTGCCCTGCTTTCCTTCTCATCACCATGCTGACCACTCCACAGGGCATCTCTACTGCAGAGTGGGAATGCACAAGCTGATAAATGTTACTGGTGTTGAAGCAGCAAGCACCACTACCCTCTCAGCATCAGTACGACAATGAATCACATGCTGCACAAACTTCAAAGCTCTGTCCCTCAGCAGCATCCAAGGTGAACTACGACAAGATGCAGCACATGGACGTTGTGTGCCACTGGAGGGAGGACAAGCTGACAGCAAAAGGGACACATGGCTACAGACACTTGTCATGTGGCAGTTAGCAAGAAACATTTAAAATAAACAGACAAAAATCATTAACCCCAGTAACCTGTCATGCCTTTCACATCCCTGCTGTGCCATTATCATTAGGTTTTGCCCTCCTTTACCCAGGCTCAGTTGGGCCAGCCTGGTTCAGGCTCTGGCTCAGAACAGCTGGGGGATCCCACCTGTTGAACCCTTTCCAGCTTCTGAATGATTCAGCTCCTTCTGGCATGCCAGTTTCAGCTCACATGACATACAAATGCATCTTTCCCCAATGGTCTTTATAAGTACAATGAAAGCCCAGCACAAGTCTAGCATCCTCACACGACCGAGAGATCAGAGCAGAATAGGATTATCTTGCTCTTTAGATGGCCAATATCCTGCTGAGCTGCACTGTTCACTCTGAGTTTGGACCTCTGGTTTCAACCAGAGAATGCAGCCCTCCTTGCCCCAGGTGCAGTGCACTGGTGAGCGGGTTACTCACAGAGTGAATGAGAGGTGCTGGACACAGGTCTTCTATCTCTTCCTTGCAGGAGCCCCTGAAGATGCAGCTGGGGTTGCTGCCTCCACACCACACACAGTTGTACTTCGAGTCAGCTGTCTGGCAGCGGCTACAATCGGTGTGTCCCACAGAGCAGTTGTAAAAAGTCACTGCAAAAGAGAAACATTCAGAGGCTTCTGAAAACAGCCCCTAAGGCACAGAATATCCCAGCACTTGGTGTCTTACACAGAATCCCCTCCACCTCCCTTCTCTGTGAAAACTGATAGAACTGAGGCTGTATGTTTTCCTCAGTCCCCCTGTGATAGAACTACTACAGACACAAAAAGCCTAAGCTGAGGATCCCTTGGTTCCCTTCCATCCCATTTGCTGTCTGTGCTGAAGCAGCGTTGCATTCCTACCATGGAGATCTGCAGCACTGTCCACTCGGAGGTGTCGTCGCCTCTGCACAAACACCACAGCGTTGAATTCGAGTTGAGGTGCTGTGTAGCTGTACTGCAAAGACAAGGACCACCAAGGCAAAGGACTTAATGGAGGCACAAACAAGCCAGCTGAATAGGTTGGAAAAACAAATTAAAAAATCAACATCCATCCTGCATAGTGCATTGGCAGGCACAGCCTGTATGGAGCGTCCTCTGAACGTGGTCAAGGCAGTGTTGCTGAGGCAGTGGCAGCACAGACCTGTCCTCGCTGGCTCACTCAGGCACAATTTTGCTCTAGAAAGAGCAGCTGACATTGGTTCACCACAAAGAACACTGCAAACAAGTGTGTGCTCGTGCCAATTCTTGTCTAACTTTCTAAATGCATTCTGAAATGTCTGATTTCTAATTACAAGCCACCTGCTCAAAAAACTGCTCAAGCTGGCATTTCTGCAGTTTCAGCTGAGCTGAAGATGTAGCATTATAATTGGTCTGCATGGCTTGTGTGTGCAAAAGCCCATGTTGTTCCTTCTCCCTTGACTATACGAGATTGCGAACTAAAAATATCACCTCTGCTTGCAAATCTTGCCATATGGAAAATCTACACACAATCCAGAAATGTAAATGGCTGTTTTGATTGACTGCACCTGTTATTCTTACAATCCACAGGCTCGCCTCTACCACCAAGAAAAAAAATTGGCATTAATAGCCTTTTTCTTTTCACAAAAGAACCACCACTGCAGAAGTCACGACCCAGTAACTGCAGACAGCAGAGGCTCAAGCTGTAGCAGAGGCTGCAGTGTCCTGGCAGGTTGCAACGAGTGGAGATTCTGAGCCAGCACCATCCTGTGCCACATCAAATGCAGCAACAGATCTCGGGGCTCAGGCTGCAAAATCTTTCTGCAGGCTGAAGCACCAGTACTGCCAGGCAGCAGCACCACAGAGCCCTATAGTGCTCAATACTGTATAAATATTTTAGCAAAATACGCTCTTTTTCCCAGAGAAAAGCCTCCTAGCCTGTTGGATAAATGAGCTGAGCAAAGCCAGTACCAGTGCAACCTGTGAAATGGCATCACACATCCCAAGCACTCACCTGGTTCAGCTGGCAGGTGATATAACACAGGGACTGGTTGGTTTCTTCCCCTTCCACATAAGCATCCATCACCATTGTCCTCCCCTCCAAGTTCAGGACACACTCATAGTCCCACTGCTGGTCCTACAGAGGAGAAGATTTATACAGCACCATTTCTTAATCACGTGGAGCTTCCTGCTACATGACAGCAGGCTCCTGCCATTCCAGTTCGGTGCCTGTTACCAAGCCACTTACTGTGCAGGCAGCGTGCTCCAGTCATTCCCTTTGTTATGCCAATTCTATGCTATATTTGAAGATTTTCTACACTCTGTCTCCATGTACGAAAAGAATCAAATCAACACAAAACAAAACACATAGAAGGGAGCAGCACATGTATGTCAGTGTGGGGACAAGTCTCCACAGGAGAGAGAATTAAAGAAAAAAGAGTGGGACTGTGAGGTTATGCCTGTACAACTCTGAAACACTAGCTCAGAAACGAAGAGTTGAGTACACAGATTAAGGCAGTGCACCTCAAAAACACTACGTGTATTTTTCTTCTCTCTCCTGTAAACCTTCCATTGAGTTGCTTGGGCATGTTCTGTCAAAAAAAGGATATGCATCTGTAACTAGCTCTGCTGCTCTGAGCAGTGAAGTATATCAGGTTTAACATATAAAGTAACAATTAGTCTGTGGGCTGCATGTTCTGAGGCGGTTGTTTGTAAAAGGTTACTAAATCAGCCTTCTGTCTTAAGAAGCAAAGAATTTTTATCAGAGACACGCCCAGGGAACGAAGCTTTCAAGGGCTGGTTTTCCCCATTGTGGAGGCTTCAGGTACGACAGGAATAGCCACCACATCAACATTACCAGGCCAGAAAGGAAAGGGAACAGATGACTTATCTTCAGCTTGTGGAGACACAACCAGCAGAGATTCAGCATGAAGTTACTCCAAGAACTACCATCTACAGCATAGCACAGGTGCAACTTAATCCAAATACGTGCAGATTTCTGCAGCAGGTTGGTGCACACCCGTAGCCTCCCTTTCTCTGCATGCCCTCCTGCCCACCAGTAAATCCAACTACCCAATTTCTTATTCACACAAGTCAGTCACTCCTCTGGCTGTTTCTGCTAGAAAAAAAGAAAAACCTCAGCAGCCTCACAACTGTTAGATTTGTAGCAGTCCAGCGGACAGATTGCCCTGCACTAACACATTTTGTCAATGCTGACGTGAAATAGCAGCTAACTACCTGGTAGAGGTGGAAGTTTTTTCCTAGCAGGGTTATCTTCCTTGCCACGTTGACTGGAAACAGCGAAGATCCCTGGATTCCCTGCACACAGGGACACGCACCTGGACCCCAGCTAAACTCTTCATTCTGAAAACAAACACATCTTTAGAGAGAGAGAGACTTCCCTACCTCTGATAGAGGAAATCAGAGAAACAAGAGGCCAACATAGAAATAAAGCCCTGCCTGGACAAAGAAACATCAGTGCTTCTTTACTGTAAGTTACAGGAAAGTAATGCACAAAAGCCCAAAGTGGTGAACAGCAGAAAGCAGTGAATATGCTGGACATCACAGCAGCTGCCACCTTCAGGTCAGCAGCTGCCACCTTCAGGCCAGCAGCTTTTCTACAAGACCTGAGAATCTCCCACGTTTTTTGTCCTCAGGCTGCCACATCTCACCCGCACTTTACAGTGGTCACCTTTACTTTCTCCAATAACACTGCCTCTCCTATGTGTTGAAATACAGGATCAGCAATTTGTATCAAAAATTCAAAGCATTACAGCCTTGAAATGCACGCTCTGAAGTCCAGCAACTTACCTCCTCCCAAAACCCAGGGGCATCATACTGATAGTCGAGGTCAGGGTGGAGGATCCTGGGTAAGTCCGGGACATCCCTCTCTGAAGAATCGCCATCACCCGACAGAAGAGTGGAAGCAGAGAAGGGAGACGTGTCATTCTCAGCCTGCAGCAAATCCATCCAGTCCTCCGTGTCCTGGAGCTCCGTGTCTTCCCCCAGCAGCCAGTCTGGGGGAGCTGACGGCGGGAGTTCCGAAACAGGAATTTCGGTTCCCAGGAAACCAGGAGAGTCATCAGAGGCAGCAGGCTCCCCTGGCACCTCGCTGGGGGGCTGGGGAGATGGGATAGCAGATGTCAGGGCCTCGGTGGTAGGAAAAGAATTGGGAGGCCACCTGAAGCTGGTGACGTGAGGGGAAGGTGTTACTGCTGGTGCGGTTGTGAGCAGAGGCGTAGCTACTGCAGTGGTGGGTGGGTCGGTGTGCCACGGCTCCTGGGCAGTGGCTGGCCCTACGGTGGGCAAGGCTGCGTGATCCCCGTTTTTGGACGGACTGGTGAGGACAGAAGCCGCAGGAGAAGTTGGGTCTGGCAGAGTGACAGCAGGTTTGTCTGCTGGTGGTGGCAGGGGGGCTTCTGTGACAGCCTGGAGAGACACTGCTTCGGTTGAAAGAGTCGAAGATGTGTAGCTGAAGGCTTCTGTAGGCTCAGTCATTGAATCCGAGGCCGCAGAGGGCGTGACGTGGTTGGGCTCAGTGGGGGACGCAGTGCTCAGTACCACACGCACAGGGGGAGTGATGGGTTTTGTGGCCACCATAGGGGCTACGGTAGAGGATTTGGTGAGGGGAGCTGCTGAAGAAGGAAACACGCTTGAAGTTGGGAGCTGGGCCTAGAGAAAAACAACATGGTGGGGTGAGACGAAAGAAAGAAGAAAAATGCAGAATAAAACCCAAGGAAGAAACCACTCCATGTTACACCCCATAGCAGTGTTTCACAAGAGGCTGCTTGACCACTGAGGGACTGAGGAGGAGACGCACCCTTTCATTGTAGATAATGATTCCTTCCTCACAGGCTGCCTTGTGGGTGCAGAGGTGCTGCTGGACACACCAGTTACATCCCCAGGGACTGCTCACACACTTCTGGCACCTGGAAGAGTGGTAGAAAAGCAGCTGCTAAGATGACCCAGGACAGGACAGCCACCCTCCCTGTAACTACAGACAAGAAAAAGCAGGTGCTCACGGTGCTGATTTCCATAGCAGGGCCACTGCAGCACAGTCATAGAAAGAGAAGTCCACAGAAGCAATGAAGATGTCATGGAAACGCACTACGAGCTTTATGGTGACATGATCTGAAAGCGAAAATAAAAATTTCTTAGAAATGGAGCCGCTGTAAGACTGCCATACTGTTAAAAGACACAGCATGCTTTAGGGAAGACACCTGGAGACAGAATCCCTTCCATGCTGCCAGCACCTCAATCACTAGATTATCCCATGGACACTAAAAACTGGCTGGACAAGTTGCTCAGGAGTAGTTTATGACAGCTCTTGCCAACCCAGGGGAAGGAAGATGGCTCTGAAGATCCCTCCATCTTCATTTGCCATTATCATCAGTGTTTCGTTTGCACTCCACCATCACCTCCACGTATCACGTATTAGAGGAAGAAGTGACATTCCAGGCTCAAAGCTGACATCCTTTGTCATTCAAGGGAAAACTCACATCATCCAAAGGAAAATATGATTCTATGATTAAATCACAACAAAATTTATTACATATTTTGACTCTTTTTTTCCAGAAGTAAAGGGCTTCAACCCACGTTCTTGTGAAAGTTATTCAGTAATTAGCATCTTTTGTAAATTCTTCAGACACGAAGAATTTTTCTGGCCCTAAATAAGCCAACCTTCTCTTCCTTTCCTCACTATTCTACGATTCTAAAACTCAGCTCTTAGGAACAGCACACACTTCACATACTGCTATCACCTTGACATCTTTGTTTTATGTCCAGACTGAGAAGTGACTCAGTGAAGGAGTTTACAAGACTTGTAATCTCACTTGCAATGACTGAAGGCTTATTTGCTTTAAACCTAGGTCTCATGTTAACTACAAGCTTCAGGACAGCCAGACTCTCTTTGGGAAAGAGATTATCATTGCTTTCTTATAGACCAAATAACTGCAGAGATGGTCATAACTAACTACAGCTGATAGCATGAGCCCAAAGATGGTTTGCATATGACTACTAAAAAAGCCAGTTAATCTCGTTCCAGACAGATGCCCTCAACCCTAGAACTGAGCGCTAGGACTGTAAATAATAGGAGCATATAGCACGCTCTGCTGAACTCTAGGTGCTGCAATTTCTCCAAGACAATTTGCTATAAAAGTAGGTAATAAGAAGCTTGTCCATCGTTCCTCTCACGGAGTTCAGACCTTCTTTTGCAAGAAAGATTCACTTGCAAAAGTTTGGAATACAGCAAAATAGCTACCCTGTCTGCTGGAGGATCAGTCAGGCCTAAACTTGGTTCCTGACAGGATGACAGGTGAGACATTATACTAGTGAAACAGGTGCTGAGGTGTATGTGAAACCCCAGGAGCAGGAGAAAAGGTGGGTAATCACACACAGCTGAAGGCAGGAGTCACTTCAGTACCACCAACTCCCTCCACTGTTATAAAGGTGACTGATTTTCGGCAGTGGTGGAAGGGCTAACACCTCCCAGGACTTCAGGGCTATGAC
This sequence comes from Nettapus auritus, assembly GCA_011076525.1. Lineage (NCBI taxonomy): Eukaryota > Metazoa > Chordata > Aves > Anseriformes > Anatidae > Nettapus > Nettapus auritus. The sequence continues at coordinate 12,057,572 of CM021776.1, read as the reverse complement.
ACCATTGTTATAAGTATTCCTTCATCCAAAAAGCCCATTACTTCCCACGACTGCCAGTGATGCCATTCAGCAGTAGAGAAGACAAAGTCGAGCACTTGCAAGTTAAGAGCAAGTGTTCCTGCTACCAATGTGGAGCTCATCAGCTTAAAATGACAGATGAGCTGGTAGGCAACCTTTAAATCAGAAAAAAAGACAAACATTTACTGAGCTGGGAAAAGCATTTTAAATAGGAATGGGAAAGTACCAGTGCATGAGGCCCTAATGAGACCTCATTTAGAAAACAGTGTATGATTCTGGTTACCAGCTTCTGATTCATCTTAGTAGGGCACAAAAGTGGTGCAAAGAAGGGCTACAAAGACAGTGAGAGAGAGAGCCTGTGTAATGAAAGAATATGAAGAGAAGGTTGGCACCGTTAACACAGCAAAACTCTGTGCTAAGAAGGCCTGACCATAGTTCATTGACTGGGAAAAGAGCTCCAGAAGCAGAACAACAGATAAGATCAAATGGATACAACCATCCAGAAATAAGTTGAGGGCAGAAAATAGAAGCAGTCTGTTCAGCTTCAGAGAAGCAACATGGAAATACTATAGGTAAAGCACTTAATAGTGAAAACTAGACTGTGGCTTTATCTATGCTGACATTTCCAGATTAAATTCAAGTCAACATTTGCAGATCTAAATGGGGAAGCCACTCCTGCTCACTCTGCCTGCAGTGGTAGTGCACGAAGCCTTCCCCTCTGTGCCTGGCCACCCTGGGGGGAGACCTGGGTGTTCAGGCCAGGCAGTGTGAAAGCCAGCAGACAAATACTGAGAAATCAAGGCGTTTCAGTTCGAACAACTCAGCTAGCTGGGTTCTGCTGTCACATTACGTCCACGGAGATTGTTTCAGACCTATTAGCCAGCTGCATACTCGTATAGTAAATCTGTTTAGCTATTTAGGTGCATTATGTGGAATGATTCCCAGGCGGCACCTGCCTTTTAATTTAGATGAACAATTTCTCTGAAGAGATCAGCTCATCAAAGCTGACACTGACAGGCTGGGCAAAATCCAATGCACAGGCTACAAACTGAGAACTTTCTGGTGCTTCAGAGAGGCCAGTTAGTGATATTGAGCCAGTTATTGTTCACAGTAATAGAAAGCTGTGTATTTTCTGAGGTTTTGCTGTGTTGTGGATTCATTTCTAATCATTTTAAGGGCTGTGGGTTTCCTTCTTGCCTTCCCTTGCAGGTACTTCCTTCTTCCATTAATATGCGGATTTGAAAAGGTTTACATTTTATTTGGTTAAAAAAAAAAAAAAAAAGGAAAAAGGCAGCATTTAAGAGTCCTCTCTCCAGATTTACGATAGAAGCTGCCAAGCCAGCCACCACTCTAGAGTGCATTTTAGATCATATTCAGATTTGCATACAACCCTTCACGAAGGATCTCCTTTCCAACTACCAGAATTTGGCATCGGAATCTGGCAACAGCCCAGAATAGCACAGGATGTGTGTGACACACAAGTAGCAAGCAAACAGATATTATGACAGAATGAAATGAACACCTGCTGACAGACCATGTACATTCATGGCTGTTAATCCTGGCACTCTGACGTACCCAAAATGTACTTTCTCTTGACAACGTTATCTGAGCTAACATGCTCCATTTAAAGCATTTCACTGACCTGCTCCTGCTGGCAAGGTTGGTGCTTGGCTGGGATCTGGTGAAGGACACATGATTCCTGACTCTGTTAGAACTGCTGGGCTTTCATAATCTTCAAAGTAACAAGAGTAGAATTCTTCTTCATGTAGAGAAGGTAAGTCCGAGATAGCCAGGAATATCTGCCAATTCAATAACATCCAGTAAATATCTTGCCGTCTAAACACATTCTTCTATTTCATCAAATTTTCTGGCTCTACTTGTCCAAAGCAAGAGCCCTATAAAGCAGTTATCTATATACACCCCCATTTTCCTACAATACTTTCTAGGGCTTTCTGCTCTGTTCATCTCCTGCCATTCCCAAACTCAACTTGGCATCCAGCAAGCAATTAGCAATTTCCCTCCTTTGCTCAAGTCTCTAGCAGAAGACAGATTCTTGCCACCTCCTGACACAATGACAGCCTTCAAAACACTGCAGTACCTTAGCTTTTCTGCCAGCTGATGCCAGACTGAAGCCATAACTTTGTGTAGCTCCTTCTAGATCTTCCTGACAGAAAGTGTCAGAAACACTCTGAACTCACAGACAGGGGTGCCTTATAGTCATCAAGCCAAGGAAGGACCTCACCCAAACAGCCATCAAATACTCCAGAATACCTCGTAACTTTCTATTAGCATACAAGAACATTTAGATTTATAGGGAAAAATATATATATTTCTTGGGACAGCCAACTTCAGTTCCTGATGTGAGGCAGATATGCGAGGCACAGCAACTCAGTAATCCCTACTGAAAGCAACAGGAAGACTCATGGCCTCTCAAAGTTTGCAGGGGACTTTCTACATGCTTGAATGTCACAGAGAATCATCATTGCTCACATTTCTCTTTTCCTCTCTGCTGATATTGGCTGGAGTTAGTGACTGGACAGAGAGACACTGCTGTGTAGAGTTAAAGCTCCAGAGCCACTGCTCACTCAGCCTGGACCGCAAGCACTCAGAACGACGGCTGCACCTGCAGAGAAATAGCAAGAAGCCCTGTGAGAGATCTGCACAGCCCTAGCAGGACACATGTTCAACTGCCAAGCTGATGCTGGCTCTCTGAAGCCTTGCTAGAGTCTCAGGAAAGCTGCTACACAAGCCACAAAGTTGCAGCCTCCCACCACCTTCCACAATGAAGGTGGAACTGTTGCCAGCGTGTACAGATGGGTAGGCACTTGTTGGGCTTCAAGGGCCATAAACCAGTTCCTGCGGCGTTCTGCAGGGAGACAAAGCCAGCAAGCAGACAGACGTGCTGGAATAAACCATGTCTCGTTAAGCAACATCAGTAGGGGAGCAAGAAGTGAAAAAGTACTGAACACAAAAGTGACACCAGAAGAAGAGCTAAGTGAAATAAGGCAGTTTGAGCTGCAGTCAGACTAAAACCAGGCTGAAATCCACTAGGCAGGAGCATTGTGAGCTGTGACCAAAGAGCAAAAAGCAACTGACAGACACACATGTGCAACTGCGACTGGTAGTGGTGTTTTAGGGAGGCAGAGAGCAAATTTGTGGGCCAAACATATCCCAAGAAGGGGATAAAAATAAAATAAATCCAGACACACAGACATATATGGAGACGCAGACATAAGGAAGAGAGTAAGTGGAGATAATTCCTAAACACTGCTCATCCAAAAACCTTGCAGGTGACCAGGAATCTATCTTACCGTCCCTGAAGGACACACCAGCCACAGTAAGGATCTTTCAGGGCCAGACAGGATTCACAGTCCAAGTAGAGGGAACACTCCAGTATGGGAACCTTTACCACCTGTCAGAGAAAGAAATCTATACAAACACAGCACACAAAAAGCAGGCCCAGGTCTACAGCTTCTGCCTAGATAGCAAGTCCCATTGTTGACATACTCACTGAAATTCATGCTAATTCCCAACACTGCATAAAATTAAAGAAAAGAAGATAGAAGTTCCCAGAGCCCATCTGGATTCCTGTCTTACAAATTGACGAAGTAAACTTGAACATCAATTTCTACGGAGACAATGAAACAAACAGTGCATTGCTGTAGCACTGCCTGTGGCAATTCTTGCAATAGATGACTTTATGTAGTCATCTGTATAAAGGCCTCTGACAGCACCTGCCCTATTGCCAAGCTCTACCTGGCAGATCTATCACTCTGACTGAAAGCGGACAAGATGCCTGACTGATGTGGAACAAAACCTTGTGCTGCCTGGGGTAAGCTAGACTTGCAGCACGCTTCTGCTTTAGCAGAATTCTTGCTGATTTCAGCCTCTTGCTTTCTCTTTAATCAGATACTACACTTCAGCTAGCATGCTCTCAGTTACTTTAAAATCTGTCTTAATCCTTGACCTATTGCTTTTGCTAAGTATATCATGTAATTTGCATTTTTTTGTAACTGACAGAATAATTACTTTTAAGGATATACTTCAGATTTCCCTAATCTTCTTCCACCCACAGATTTCAACTCCTCCTTTGAAGTGTTGTAAAATTTGAGTATCTCAAAATGCACATGGTGGGGGCGGGTAAAGGGAAGCAGTGGTTTTCCAGCACACTCTCATTTTTAATTTGTTGTTTCCTTCAGACAGAGTAACTCAAGGGTTGCTTTCATTTTGCTAGGAAGATCCTTTTCTTTCTTGCTCAAAAAGCTGGTATGAGTGTTGTACAAATCCTCTCAAATAAATGGATTTTCTACTCAGCAGACACCAGTGTGTACCAGCAGCCTGAGGAATCACTATGCCTCTTCTCCTGCTGCCACCAGGCACAAGGAGAACTACAGAAGACATAAGATGGAAAGGTGCCTTGCATGATTCCTTACACAGCTTGAGCTCATCTGCAAGACTTATCATGCCATCACTGCTGATACAACTGATACAAGTCAGCCTGACCAATTTATGGAAACACATGTGCAAACAGGCTGTGGTTTAAGGTAACAAGACTTCCTTCACACTTCCTATGGCTTTTGCAGAAGGCCATTCCCCAGCCCTGTAAGCCAGACTGGCAGGCAGCTGCTACCCAGCACACGTCTAGCTATACACACCATTCCTCTGCCTCCTCCATCACTCTCTTCAGCAGTTTGTCTGGACCTCAAATTCTTTCAAGGCTTCTGTGGAAGGGATTTAATTGCTCTTACCGTTGACTGGGTCATGACGAAGAGGTTCTCCTGCAGCTGGTCGAACAGTAGGTCTCCACTCACCACGCTGTTTAATTGGATAGGTAAGGAAGCGTATATATGTGCATCTCCCATTGCTCCTAAGTACACCTGCAAGAGAGTCACAATGGTATGCAGGCAAAATACCAGAACAGGAGTGAGAGACATGTCTAATGTCATTTTGAACTAGGACTGTGTGCACGGATTTCAACCTCCCACCAAAATCTCAGTACCGTGACTTCAGCAGCATGAAGCATGTGCCACATCAGATGCACAAGCCCTGATGCTGGCTTAATGCAGATATAATTGAAGGCAGTGTGACAACTGTTTTGGGGCATTCATGTTCTCAACTGTCAGTGCAGACAGTGTGAGAAAAGACCATCTGATTGTAATGACCTTTAGTAGGCAAGGAATTGGTGGGCAAGTGAAGCTGCCTTTCCTGCCCCCTCTGCCTGAGCACCCCTGATTGGCTTTACCCTCTTTGCTTCCTGTTGCTTCCAGACCATACCTTGTGCAGTCTCCCTCTGCTGTCTCCCAGAAAAGCGATGGTGTGGCCATCTTCCACGTTCACCGCCACAGCTGTCAGTCGGGCATCTGTTTTCTCCAGGAGGGGGGCTGCTTCCAAGGGCACCCGGCTGGCCATAGGGCTGGGAGTGTGGTCAGAGCCACAGGGGTATGCATACAAGGTGTCCTTTTGGGGGAGAGAAAAGAACGGGGAAATCAGTACAAAAAAAAAAGACACAATAACCATTATCACATTTCACACTTCTCACCATCCTCTTCTGCCCAAATTCCTCAAACAGAAGTCCCAGCAGTGAATTTAGCTTTGACTGAGAATAGAAAACAACTTCTAATAATTAGTTTAGATACTTTGGCTGTTTGTACCCGTACAGAATCCTGCAGACACTTCAGCTAAGTCCATTCAGCATAACAGACACATCGGTAATGAAATGCATCAAAAACCCTATTAAATAGTCAACTTTAAAGTTCTCCAAAAAGCATTACTGCTATACACTGCCATGACAGCTCTGGGGAAGACTGGTATTTTTCAGAACTGAACAGGATGATGATTCCTGGTGCTGGTGCAAAAGGGAACCAACTGCCTAGTCAGAAGCATTGCCTCCAGCAGTTAGCACCGTTTTGTTGTATTACCCACAAATTTCAGGCCTGAAGTAGAATCCCCAAGTATCAGGACATACGTAAATACAGGCAGCAGCACAGCCTGCCCCAAAGATCTTACACATATAACCTGCAGGCTGCATGCAGATAGAGACCCACAGAAAGACAAAACAAGTCATCTCCGCACACTGCTTCAATTCTTCCGAGCTCTGTTAGATTACTGAAAATTAACTCCACAGCACTGCGCAAAAACAGTCAGCCTTCTGTTCCAGTTAGCTCCCTCCCAGCCTGACCAAACCGTCTGGTACTGAATTCTAAAGGAAAGAGAATAAGAGCTGCCAACTTATTTACTGGTTGTATGTGCCAACTTATTTACTGGTTGTATGTGCAGAAAGAAGATATTCCATGATGCTTCCTTTTTTTTTTCCTTCCTTCCCTTTCAAACACTAATTCAACCAATTTTCTGCATACTGGGTGTGAGGCTCTGACTTAAAGCCTCAGAGTAGGTTGTGACTTTTAATAATTGTTAATTTTCCCCCTCCTCTAAGCTACCACTTGTTTTTAGTGACATGTATTTTTCTCATCATCTCTGTCGCTAGATTCTTAAGCTTCTTCCAATCACCTCCTGCTACTCTCAAGATTTTATTTCTCCGGTTGTCCAGTCCCTGTAAGTTTTAACAGGAAAGGAGCCATAGCCAAATTTCCACACTTCAAAGCATCAGGCCTTTATTTTGAACGGGATTCTAGATATCTTCTGAAAGCTTTGTATCAACTTAGACAAATGCTGGAGCCTAACAACCCCACTACTTGAGGCTGATTTTACAAAGTGCGCTTAAAAAAATGGATATGAGGCAGAAATAGTTGCAGCCCGTTTGGGCTGAGCACTTCTGCTGCCCATGTGTGATGCCAAGGGCAAGTCACTTCACACGTAGCAGTTATCTGCTATATAACAACGTGACTTGTGCGAGCTTCCCCAGCGCTGGCACAGCCTGCCCATGGCCTCGCCGGGACCGTCTGCAGCGCAGTTAATCACAGTCAAGAGCTGAAACTTGTTCCATGCCACGGGATTAAGACCATGATAATTGTATAAAGTGCTTATATAAATTTACATAGGAGCTCTCTGAATTGTTTTCAGCGAGTAACATCTTGGCAGTGCAGCAGAAAAGACACTGCAGGGATCGCCCAGCATCCCGCTGTGACGCAGCACGTCTGGAGCGCCCAGACTGAAGCTGCTGTCGTGAATTTTGGTGTGTGCTTCCTACATCTCACGCGTGAGAAGCGACAGTGGGACAAACCTGTTTAGATGAATGACAAGGACTGAAAGCTCGGTGCAAAAGGACGGGTTGCATATCTTGAAAACTACACCCAGGGAAGATAGGGAGCCTTGTCAAGCCTTGCAGGAACCTGTTTCGCACGCCCAGTTATCAAGGCGCTAACAGCATCTACACAGTCTCCTGCATCCTGAGAGAAATGGAAAACTGTGTATACGTTCAGACCACCAGCAAGTGAGCTGAAATTCTTAGAAAATATCGTTCTGAAATTCTTATAAACACGAGCATTTTGCCAGTTGAAGAGATTATACTGTAAAACTCAGCGTCAGCCTCTCCTGTTGCCCTAAAAATAAGGAGGCAGTGCTAACTGGGGAAAAGGGCATACCTTGTGCGCAGGCTGGTTTGGAGGCAGAAAAACGTGAAATTAATTAGCATTATTCTCATATAAAGCACAAGCTGCCGCTATTGAAACTGAGTTAAAACCTCTCCTGCATAAAATGTTCATTGACAGCCGCTTCCACTCAGCCCTGAATGGAGCGGGCTGGAGCTGGCACAGCCCCTCGCGTGTTGTTAGATGCAATCTTAACGACAACCGCTACCGGGTACTGAATGGGGAAGGATAAAGTTTGTTAGGGCATTTACATATCATTGGCCACACTTGTTAATAAGATGCTATAGTTTAGTCAGCCCGCTAGAGCCAAGCTGTGCAGCTGGGACCCTGCGATCGCGCGCCAGGAACCGCGCAGCACAGACCGGCTTTCTCTCCCACCCCGTGCACCCACTTCCCCACCAGATCGTGTGATACAGGGGGACTCCACGTCCTGCTCGCCCCACTTTGACGTGAACTCCGCCAAACTGCCCTAAACCCGTGACAATTCCTTCCATGCTGGCCCGCAGGGGACAGATGGGACACGGCTAGGAGAGAGTGAAAGCAGGACATCGAGTCCCAGGCAATCTTTCGCTTCCCAGCTCTTACATATCCCTGCTGACCTTACATTTGTCCTGCTCCAAGTCTGCTCTTTACCCTTCTGCTGTCCCACAAGTATTTTACAGTCTGCTTTAGCTGCCAAACGGAAAACCATAATTTCAAAACTGGCTTTGGACCGCGCATCCAATTCCAGAGATTTCCACGACTCCGCGGTACCACTTTGCGGGAGGCTGGGAAGAGGAAGGTATCTGCACAGCCTGTTCTGGAGAAGGAAGACAAGAAAACATGCTGTTCTGCTAGGGACCAGCAACGCCCTCGGTGAAAACAGGTTACTCACCAGCACAGAGCCTCACGCCGGGACACTGCACCCAGCACTGCCCCCGGAGAACACTGCCGGTCTGCGTCTGTGTCACTGTCCCCAGTGTCACGGCACCAGCCAGCGTGGCTGACAAACTGCGAGGATTCAGGGTCACAGCCAAGTTTCAGTTCACATTTTTATCCTGCAACATCCCGTCATGCCTTTGCCATGGAATTTAAAAGTTTTGCCTGTGCAGAGGGTAATCATTTTCTTACTGCTCTGGAGAAGAACCAGGTCAGGAAAAAGCTTTCCTTGGGCACAGAATTTTGCAGGACTAACACAGCCTCTAGGAAGTCAGGATTCTGTTGACTTGCTTATGCCCTTTTGCAGGAAGCTGTTGCAAGATGCACCTCACCCTAAGCAACAGCACACACCCCTTTAACTCCCTAACCCACAAGCGCACACACATTCTCCCCTTTCCTTCCCTGCAGCACAGACCAGGACAAGAAGATATTAAGAACAATGTGACCTGTAGCTTCAGCACTTCTGCCTGGCACTGCCACGAGAAGACAGGCACTGGGGCCAGTTCATGCCAGATGCCTTCCCCGTTGCCACGCACAGCGTGCCTCCCTTTGCCAGCAACCCTGCCCACGTGGGCAGGGTGCTGCAGCAGGGACGAGACACACCTGGATTGGAAGCAACGGTTCTTGCATCGCGTTGCTGCAGCAGCAAAGAAACAGCGAGCCCAGAGGGTTTTAACCCATGCAGATTTCATCACACGTCTGTGGGAAATGGACTTACTCCAGGAACGCAAAGCAACCCCAAGAATGCACTGCAGACTTTTCTTTACCCTGGCAAAGGTGCAAAGCAACTTACCGCTGGCAGCTGGACGCAGTTGGAGCTGACATCGTATTCGATATATGCCACTTCCGTGCCTTCTTCTGACTTCCCGTCCCTCATGTAGCACACATCCCTAGTCCAGTTGGTCAGGCGATCCACCTCCTCCATCGCATAGACGCAGAGCGCGGACTCCTCGCTCAGTTTGCCAGAAGAAGCCTGCCAGGCAGAGAAGGCTGCAAACAGCACTTCTCCGTCAGTGTCCAGCTGCCCCTGGGCCAGGTCCTTCCCCGGCCGGGTGACGTAGGCTGCTTGCAGGAGGCTGTAGGTGTTGGCTTTGCCCTGGCAGAGCAGCGGTAGCTCCACGTACGAGTAATAATGGGAGTCATCCAGGCAGATCCGCGAGATGTAGGTCTTGTACTCGCGCGACTGAGACTTGAGGTCCCGACGGTAGAAGAGGAAATAGACGCTGGAGCGATACGTGAAGGATTTAATGAAATGGTGGTTGTACTCGGAGAGCCGGCCCACAGCCAGTTTTGCTGTTTCTTCATAGGAGAAAATGGAGTGCGAGTCTGTTGCTTGCACATCCCCACCGTGGGCCCTGAGGTTTCGGGTAGTGATGGGAGGAATCCCTCCTCCGACTCCTCGGCTTGTGTACCCTCGTCCCACAAAGAGCAAGGGGACCTCATCCTTCGAGTAGGCCACGAGTCCCACGGTGGTGATATTGGGGTCGTTGGCAGCAACGTACTGAGTGTCGCCAGGACTCTCCGGTCGGAAGAGGACGTGGTCGATGGACGCGAGGCTCCTCTTCTCACAGATCCCCTGGTGCACGCTGCCGCACACGATGAGCTCCTTCTGCACCGCGTTCACCAGCAGCAGCTTGTTGTGATTGTCGGTGTGGTGTGCCTGGGGGCACTCCAGCCTCGAGACTGGGGGGAGGCAATCTTTACTGTCCAGAACCGGCCCAGTTTGAACCACGTTCTTCATCAGCAGGTCAGACGTCAGCTGGAAGAGGAAGTTGGTAGCCCCCAGGTAAATGGTGCCAGACTCCAAGTCCATGGACAGGTGGAGGAATTTCGTAGCATTGCGTGAGAACGTGACGTACTGCAGTCCCCTCGGGATTGCCGCTCCCAGGAAACAGAGAACAGGGAGGAAGAACGTTCCCAGAGGCATGGTAAATGCTCTGCAAGAGAGAAAAAGCTGTTATAACTCCTCCGAAACCAGAAGCCCAGGATATGTACTAAATCCACCGAACAAACAGCACAAAGCATAGATTCATCGGCCCAGGTAGGTAACCCAAAGAGGAAGGTCCTATCTGTGCTGTTACAGAACGTGCTTCAAACACTGAACTGAAATCACCACTCTTTCACCACCAGAAATCACAGGATATTTAACCAGACTCCTTCTCAACTCTTCCCAACGATGCTGTATTGGAAGTTCTCCAGGGCAGGACCACATTCCTACGCCACCCCGTACACCGTATGCATTGTTAACGAGCAGCACCGCAGGAAAACAAACCGCCGTCCAAGACAAACACAACCTGCAGGACCATTGTTTAAATAAGCTGTAGCTGGGATCCCATTCAGAGAAAACCAACAACCCCTTTGTTCTGTGTTTGATCTAACGTGCAGTTTATATATTGAGAAAACAAAATAGTTAATCCTTCTTCTCTTTCTCATCACGCTTACGGCTGTCAACAGCCTCCTCTGGGTCTGTGGCTCTGTCACCAGTGTGTGGCATGGACCTCCCCATGCCACCGCTGTGCTGAGCACGGCCCATGCACGCAGGATTGCTGTGCTGGTGCCAGGAAGAGGCCTCCAGAGAGCCACTCGCAGCAGCTCCCAGGCACCCGGGTAGTGTGGGCATTGCACAGACCTGGGGAAGTCAAACCTCTGGTGCTTCTCTTCAGCGTATCTTCAATCTCTCTTAAAAATCAGTCCACCACATACCCAGCTCCTCCACAACTGCCCTGTAATCCCTGCGCTCGTTTTGGCAACTCAGCTCCTCAGGGACAATGTTAAATTTGCAGTTAAAGCAAAGAAAATTACTGTCACTTCCCTCCTACTATCTCTTGGGTCTTCTCAGTAAGCTCAAAGTGCAATTAGCCCAGAGATGCTTAAAAGCACAGAGGTGAAAGGAAACGATCTGCAGCATTTCTAGAGCACCCCAGCATTTACTGCTGGACTCAGTCCCTTACCTGACGGGTCACAAACACACCAACCACATCTTTCACTTGTTCTGTACAACACCCAGCAGGCAGAACACACAGAGCGATGGTGAAAACAGTAACTGTAAGGCTCTTGATCCACCAAGACAGAAACAGGCATCTCTGCTCTACCAAAAGACCAGCTGAGAGGATTAGTCCACTAGAGGAAATGCAGTGGATGGAAGGCATTATAAACACAACGCATTATTAAATATAGGCTTTGTGAAGCTCTGGACAAGCTCCACTTCACAAGGTTGTTGTAGGTAAGGAGGCAGCGCTGTCAGGACATACCCCCATGTGGGATTTCTGGCACCAGGCTGGCAGCTCTCCCCCGGAGCACGCAGCCTGCGACGCGCACCATACCAGCACGGTGTTCAGGTTGTGCACACTAGGGCTTTTGTTTGCCCTGCTAATGGACACCTTGTGTTCCCTGCTCTCAGCGCTGCTAACGCCCTCTGCTTCACCCAGCGTGGCTCACAGCCCCAAACCAGCCCCGGCACCTCTTGCCAGGGTGGTGAGAGAGCTGCAGGGCCTGACAGAGGGCCTCATCCTGACAGAGGGCCTCATCCTGACAGAGGGCCTCATCCTGACAGAGGGCCTCATCCTGACAGAGGGCCTCAGCACGTGGCTGATTTTATCTGGGAAGTGCTGGGGGATGTCTGCAAACCCAGCCGGTAGACACAGAGCGAAGGACGGAGCTCTCACTTCACTATATCACCTCCAGTTTACATCAGTTGGATGCGCTGCCCCAAATGCAACACGTGAATTATTTTTGTGTGCTCTTTCCATTTTTATTGGAGAATATTTTATTCAAGTAGCTCCTTAACCATATGACTGCCGTGCTATCTCAGCACAGCCATCGTGCAGATGTCACCGTCACTTGCCATGCAGCTCTGTCTGAAGTCTCCTCAGTTTCAAAGCCTAAAACGCCTGGGAACAAAACAAGAGGCTGATGGCCAGCCACCAGCAGGAGCTTGGCTGTGTTGTGACAGAGCCACACGGACACGGAGAAGAGAGTCTTATGATTCTCAGCTGTTTCCAGATCAAAGCCATCATTACACTACACCACTTACAAGAATCTGTAATCTTCTTTCTGGCTAACGTGACCTTCCTATGCCAGCAATTACACAGTAAGTTCATCATGTCTTAGAAACTTCTGAATTCTGAAATACTGCCTTTCTGGCTGGAGGTCATGCCCGCAAGCTGCAAGGCCCTGCTCTGCCCACTGCTCCCCATGGCTGACAACTGCTAGGGCAGAACAAACGCTCATACATGCCACCAGAGCTTGAACCCAGCACATGACACCACTCTAGCAACACAGATCTTCTCCCAAGCTCTCTGATCCGTAGCTGAATCTATCCCTAAGATTTCCCAGGAAGCATTTGACCTACCGGAGTACCTGTACTGGGGAAGAGATGGAAAAGCAGCTAGCCCTACATTCCAACAGACCATAATCAAAAGCAGATCCTGCTATGGTCAAAGCTCTGGCCTCCAGCTATCATTTCACTTGCCAATATCCCCTGAGAAGTAATTTTACTAAGTAATTTTACTTCTACCATAAATATCCCAGGTAAGAAGCTACTATCCAGTCTCGATGGCTCGAGAAGAACAGAGAGCAGCTGAGAAGACAAGAAATGGGTGTAACAGCACGTTCTGCAGGCCGGTTCTCATCACTGTGAGCGATGTGCAAACACCAAATACAGCACTCTTTGTTCTTTGCCGAAGAGCCACTAACAAATGAACTCACAATTACTGCTAGGTGAACAAACACACGCATGAGAAACAAACGTGAGTGAGTAGCGATCGGTAGTTAGAAGCATTCCCATCCTTCCCGAAAATTGAGAGGAAAAAGCCAGCGATGTCTTTTGACTCAATTTTCCAAATTATTTCCCAAGCACAAGCATTGCTGCCTCTCTGTTTCTCGTTCTGCAGTCAAGCCCATCATAACATCTCTGGGAGGACAGGAAGAGGGAGGATAACCTACATTTAAAGCTGATGGTTTCCTGACAGGCTCCACTACTGAGCTCTTGGTGGATTTACTGAACCGTTCTGCTTCCCGTGCTCACCGCTAGCGCACAACACAGCTGTTATAGACAGATTGCACTAAAAGTGTGTAGCCTTTAATTAATTCTGAAGGCAACTGCCACGGCTTAAAGATTTTTTTAAAAAATATTCCATCTTTTTTGATGAATTCCCCTTAAATAGGAAAATGCTCCAGACAATACTCTGAATGCTGGCTCTAATGCACTGTAAAATATTAATATCTAAATGATACTTCTGAGTTTCATTTATTTAATCTGGATCACAACAGAAGGGCCGGAGGATTAGTCAGTGCTGCCGCAGAATATTTATATCGCATCCACAAAACAACACCCAGTAACATGGGAGCAATGGCACTATTCTGTCACTTGGAAATGGGAGTAAGGCAGCGTCTCCTGCAGCGCTATTTTTACCTCTCTGACTTCACGTATCCCTCTCAAAGACTTCACTTATTTATTAAAGAAACAAACCCACAGCTCTCTTGGACACGTTTTACCAGCACATCAACAGAAAAATTATTTCAGTCCTCACCGATCGTTTCCCTGATACCACATCCTATCCCCCAAAGATGGAGGGAGACTCAGATGAAGTTACAGCCTCTAGCTTGTGTCCCATACTTGCTACCAATCCCAGAATAACACCTGGAAAAAAGAGGGTCCCTGGTGCTTGCACCTGCAGCTTCCACTGTCCAGTCTGCAGAGCCAGCCCACAGCCAGAACACAAAGACGTAAAAATTAAAAGCATAATTTTTTGAGCTGCATGATGACCCCGGGGCTCCAGCACGCTCGAATCATCCAGCGTCAGGGAGAACACCAGAGCTGTGTTTTCCGCACAAAAGCCCTGAATTACAGTCCTCCTTCTAAGTTTCACGTGCTCAACAGAGACTTGCTGTTTTCTGACATGGAAGACGACATTCCCATTAAATAAACACATCTATTTTGGAGTCTTATTTACCACAATCAGGCCAGCTCCCCGCTCTGCTGTTTAAGAACGCTTGCAGAGACGAACACAAACCTCTGTTTTCCAAATAAAATCGACACCGAGGAGAATCCCATGTCCAAGACATCCTGTTGGAGCAGCGCAGACACAGACAAGGCAGCTCTGTTAGACCAGCTGTGAGTAACACCAAAGTTGAGGTTAAAATAACTTCAAAAAATTCTAAAGGCAAAATACAAAATCTGAAGTGGCAAGGGAAGGCAGCACGGCAGGCCTGAGGCAGAAAACGCGGACTTTCAGGCTACAGAATTAACAGCATTAGTAGATAAACACGTGAACAAATTAGGTTTTCTATAGTCATGATAGTTATTGCTGTTTGAAAACGGGTAAATTTTCTGGAGGGCAGCTGAAGATGCTGTATTAAAACCATGCTGCATGCTATCTGCTCAACTTTTGGATCCTACTGACATTTTAACGCTGCTTGTGCACTGCTAGGAGTCTTTGGAAAAACTGCACAAAGTGCTCCTGGACCCGTGGCTGTATCAAGCATTAAGTTTAGCCATACTGGAATTAACTGATGGTAGCGGACAGGTATTTCCCCTCCACACCTCCAGCACATCCAATCTTTCCTCTTACGTATACTAAAACACGCTGTAGTTTAAACTTCCAGTACAAATGGCTAATGAAGAGTTAATGGTTAATACAGGGTAAAACTGAGCTTTCTTTTATGAATTAAGACAAACTACACAAACATTTATAAGGAATAAAAAGCAGCCACCAGCTGCCTGCAATTAAAACAAGTTTTCTTCTTAGTTATCGTGTAATTGTAAACTGAGGGGCTTCTTTTCACTTAGCCATCTTCTCGAGCACTAACAAAAAGTAAACTCAAATACCACATTCTAAACACATTTTAAAAATAGGAAAATCAAGTCAGTTGTTAGTTTCCCATTATCTTAGCACAACATGAGGATAACTTTCTGCCCACTTCGTACATCTGAATATTAGGGTCCTTTAGGATCTGCTCCAGCTTACTGCGCGATCGAGCCAAAGATCACTAAGCAATTTTTTCTTCTAGCCCACAAGCTCTTGACTAAACTAATGCATCTCGAGGAAAGCAGATTTTTTCCTTAGGGTTTTTAAGTTACAGAAACCACCAGCTTAACCCAGCAGGTTGTTCCCCAAAGGTTATTTACCCTGAGTAAAATCGTTCGTCTGACATCGCTTGTCAAGGAGCTTCAGTCAAAGAAGCTTCTAGTCACTTTTTGCACGAACAGTTTGAAAACTAATCCTTCTTCTTAATCCTCCTTGGGCAAGGAGATAACAACAGCTATTCTAAGTCAGACAGAAGTCCACCTACACAGAAACCCCGTCTCCAACAACAGACAAGAATAGATGGCCAAGGAGAAGTGGAAGGGCAGACAAGCACACAGCAATTCTTCCAGCTTTGGGTTGTCCCAAATGCAGACTGCAGATGTGCAATCCTTTGGATGGACACACTAGGTGATCTGAGCTTATTCAGGCAGAAGGAATTAATTTCTCTCATAGCTCTGTGAGCCCTTTTGCCAGCATCTTAAGGAAAAAAATAAAAGGAAAAAAATAAAAGGAAAAAAAAGTACCTGACCCAGATGAGCATCCTCTTTTCACGGCACCTGACCTGGACACGCTACCCCATCTGACCCCCCAGTCCTCCATTAACCTGCCCAACAACTCTCACTCTCCCAGCTGCCACATCATATGCCAAATTTACCTCCAGTCAAATACCAACTGAGACTGAAACATTCTTCTGGGCAACTAAGTTGGAAAAAAAAATCAGTTCTCTAGCCTCTGACATGTAGACCACATACAGAGAACCTAAATAAGTTTAATTTAGCTGTGATGGAGTCCTTCTGGGAAAGCATAGCTCATGTAGTCACCCATCTAGTTCACCCTGCTGTGCGAACCTATCATTTCTACACAAATGCAGATCAATCTAAACCCATCACCTCCATAGGAACAAGCTTGCCTGCAGAATCTCAGGAACCCATCTGTTGATCAAAATACAGGCTAATGTTGGAGCAGAGAGAAAGCCTTGGAGTACCCAGGAAATTCCAAGAGCAGATTTCCCATTTCCAGTTAATTGAGGTCCAAGAGCCAGTTTTTAATCTGTTTAATAGGAACCAAACTGACTTTGAAAGAACTGTCAGATAAGGCTATCGGAAAAAAAAGTTAAGCTTTTGTGGAATTATGGTTACAGTCCCTATCATGATTTAATAAGTAGTTAAGAGGCAGGAAACCATAAGTGGAAGAGTTTCCCAAGAGAGGGAGGTTATCAGTGAGATCTGCCAAGAATTCGTTCTGCAACCTGCGCTGCTCAGTATATTCACATAAGATGATCTGCAAAGAGGGATATGTCTGGAAGTGGCAGAGTTTACTAAGAAAAAAAATTGTTCTGCACAATCAAATACAGAAAAGACTGCAAAAAGTTACAGAAATCTCGCAGTCATAACCACACAGCACCTTCAATGTCAATAAATATTAAAACCGACAAAAATATTCTAATTAGATAAAGATATGAGGACCTGAATTAGGTGTTAACGCTCAGGAAAACTTTGGAAACTTGGTGGGTCAGTTTGGTATTTAGTATCAAGCAAAAAAGGCAAAGGCAACCTTTGGCACGATCAGGAAAGCAAACACACACCATCTTGTTGTTGAACGCTGCAGGCAGTTCTGCTTCCCACATCTGAAAAAGGAGACAGAATGACAAAAAGGACAACAAAGATGATCAAAAGCATAGAACAGCTTCCATATAAGGAGAGACGGAGCAGAGCTGGGCTTCACATGGACAAAGAAGCAAGCAGGGGAAGATAGGGAAAACGCAAGAGATCTGAGACAACAAACAGTGTCAAGACGAGAAGCGTGGAGTAATTAACGACCACGTCTTACAACGCAGAAAAAAAGAGCACCCATAAATGCACAGATGACTTTTCTAAGCCAGTTCCAGGATAATTTTCCCTGGATGCAATCTATTTTATATAACATTTAAAATGCACAATTAAATTGCGGCGCTCACTGCTGTAGGATGTCATGGAGACTAGAGACACAAACAAGTTAAAAGAGATTATAAAAATTAACGGAGAATAGATGTAGTCGGGATCAGATGATCAGATACAACTCCTAGCCAAGGAGGGCCCTAAACTGGTGACGGTCGTAAGCTGGGAGCATCGAATGGGGGGAGGAGAAGAGAAAAAAAAATAAATAAATCACGCTACACATGCCCTGCTCCTTACAGTACTCATTAAGCATCTGCTTCTGGCTATTGTCAAAGACAGGATACCGAGCTAGACAGAGCTCTGCAAGTTGCCCCAGGAGGACAGTTATATTTAAACTTCTTATTTTAATGGTACATTTATAGATTTTATTTACTTTTAAATATTAGGAATGTAACTTCAGCCCTTCCTAATCGCATATTTAGGAAGCCGGAAGCCTAACCTCATCGACTATTTCTAAAGGCATTATCTGTCTTATTAGCATGTAGATAGCATCTCGCTGACTCCTGACAGCACAGCACAAAGCTAAGGCACAGCGCGAAGCAGGCGAGCATCACCCTCAGCAGGCTGGGAAGCTCCAAGCCACGGGGCACAGCGGTGGCAGAGGTGGGTCTGGAGCACCAGCAGCCTCTGCCAGCAACAGCTCTGCCCTGTTTTGCTAAATGCTCGGTGGAAACTTCTCGCTCAGAAGCCGGCGGAAGAAAACAGGGGACGCGTACACCGTACGCAGATCTAAGCGCCGGGGTTTAACAGAACTGCTATTGGTAAAAGTAGGTCAGGGCCGACCGTTCTGCCCAGAGAGAAAGGAGACTAAAGCACAGCAGACTGTTTGGCCAGGTATTACAGAAATCCCTCATCAGGGATTTCATCACTACTTCAAACAGGCGTGATTCATGTTTTACCGGCCTCCACCTCAAACAAGGCACGCCTTCCCAACCGCGCTGCCCTCCCTGTCATTACAGGCACCTCTCCCCAGCCTCGGCCCAAACCCCTCCTGTTCTCGGCTTTGGCTCCACGGGGCTGCCAGGAAAGCTTGAGTCCTGCCTTACCTACTCTGCGGTGATTTCCACAGGGCAGGAATGCCCACTGTTCCCACCAGAAACAGCTGGGGCAGTGCCTGATCTCAGTGCAGTCATGCCTGGCAGCGTGCCCCCAGCAGGAAGGGCAAGACTGGACAGCACCGGGACCCCTCGCCAAGCTCTCCTGTTGCAGGGGTGAGGGCCACACTGTCAAGGCAAGTCCTTCTGCGGACAGACCACCCTTGGAATAACCTAGCAAGAAAGGAAATAAACTTAAAATGTCTTTAAAACCTGCTTCTTGCGGGGGACCTGTAGCGAGTGCCTCCAGTTGAGCCAAGTGGTCACCACCTGCAGAACGCCAACCCCCCGTAATGAGGTGTAGCAGTTCTCCAGCATGTCCCCGGTGCTTCCAGTACAAGTTGTGGCAGCTCCCAACCCCTTCCAGTCCTAGAGCTCAGGAGGAGCTATGAACAGACAGGTGATTTTCCCCATTCCTGACTTCACAGGGCAGGCAGGCAGCTCCAAATACCCAGTGCAGGTGGGCTTCACTATTGTTCTTCGCTATAGGACACCTTGCCTTGACTTCACTCACGTGAAAGGATGCAGGTTCTGCGCCTATACCCCAAGGGGAAACTGTGCTCACCACACCAGCATCAGCCCGACAGGACTGCAGAGTGGGAGAGCAGGGACCAGCTGCAGGAGGAGTTCAGCTAGCAGCGGTACAGACCACAAGCAGACACGCAGGACCACATCCCGAGCTCCGCCATCCAGCTGTCGGGATGCAAATCATAGCCCTGCAGCCTGCCTCGATCAAACCCCTTCACTCTGCAAACACTGACCAGCACAGGGTGCTCTGGCCCGTTAAAGAACGGCGTTTCCTTGGCACCCCACAAGTCCTCCTTTGTTTAGCACAACCGCTCTATAAAGAATTAACACACCCTGGGAGGGCAGCAAGGAGTTCTTCTCTGTGGAGTTTTCCTTCATTTCAGATAAAATTCATTTTCCTGCCTTCCCCAGTAACCCTCTGTAGAGCCACACAGCCTGACAGCAGTTTGACAGCCTTCACCATTACTCCAGCACTGTCAGCAGTTCTGGTTATAGCCATGAATACCTCAGTAATATGCAAATAAACTTAATGCAATGCAACCACATGAGTAGCATTTATTCCCTCCCACCCAGAAGAGACAGCAAAATCAACAGAATTCCACATCACTGCCACAATCTGCTTGTGGTTTGCCTTCAAACCAAGCTGGGTAACATTCTATCTTGTATTACTCAACTCATTTTAAAACATTATCAGAAGCGAAGCTTTGATCAATTCATCTTCCATAAATTAGTACCTCAGCCTGGAAGACTATCAGCAGTCAGCTATGAACTATTAGGCTCGATAATTAGGTTACACAGGGCTGCTAGATAACGATCCAAGTTGGGGCTTCCGGCCATTTTCTCCCACCTCCACAACCCAATACTAAAACTTTCATAAGGCCCAAACCAGAAAGTAGCACACCACGTAGTTCAGAAAGCCTGGGGACCTTCTCAAGCTGCTCATAGCACGTAGAAAACACGGAAGCTCCCAAGCTTCCACTGCGTTACCGCAGAAGAGTGAACAAGCTGGGGGCAGACTCGAGAGCCAGGATCAACTCTGCACCGGCCTCGAGAGCCCCAAGCAATGCCCTTCCCGCATACGTTGGGATCTTGGCTATTCAGCACTCCCAGACGTAGCCCGAGACGGAGCGGTGGTGCAGGACCCGTGCCTGAAGAGCTTTCAAGGTGTTTGTGGTCGAGGAGCCACAGGCTGGCAGCAGCGATGCAACGCGCTCTTCTGCCCTACAATCACAGCCCTGCATCCCAGACTTTGCCCAGACGTGGAAGTTCTTGGTTCAAGGATAATTCAGACCAGCAGAAGGCATACAGATAGGGGTAGGAGGACTACTGCAGGGTGTGGGCCATCACCCAGCGCTTTTCATTCATACTTCTGTGGGTCCACAGTCTGGAGGACTGCAAGTGTGCAATATAAAAATTAAGTGGCAAAGGCAGCAGAAAGCTAGGATGCAGCAAGATTTGGTACTTGGAGAAATAAGTCATCTGCAACAAGAGTTCTCCAGCCACTTTGTTGACATCTAGTCATACAGACATATAATCACATCTCATCCACAACAAGGAATTTTAATACAAGATAAAATTCACCGTGGCTTTGCAAAATGAACTTCTGTTGCTATCTGCATTCAGACTGAGGAGATCCTAACTTTTTCTCGTAAAATATTTGAGTTCCTGATCCCGTTCAGGGCTGAAAAAGGATTTTTGGTGCTGCCCTAAGAGCGCCATGGTTCAGAACTGGTTACCTCTTCGTGGCAGCCATGAATTTTAAAGGCTTTTTGGTTGAGACTGTTCTCCAGCTGGTTTGCAATCCACCTACCTTCGCAGTCTGAGAGCCACTGGCTGGACAGGACTGACTGGCTCTTCCCTTTGCCTTTCAGGGAAGCCCAGACCTTCACCCTAGGGCCACAGAGATGCACTGACAGGTCTGTTGCACAAACTGCACTGCTAGTCTGGAAATGCAAACTGCTACGAGCAGGAATTACAGCCAGTATAACTGGCTGACTGTCGGCTTTTCAAGAGACTGCTACCTTGCCAGAGTGACCCCTGGGCAAAAGTGCCCAGAAGACAGGAAAACCAGATTTACAGTAGTCTGTTAGGAACAGCAGCGAGTTTTGCATGTGAGTGGCTGCTCTTCTGCTGCAGGAAGCAGCTAGGCAGGGAGGTTGGTGAGGGAACACAGAAAAATTATACACGTTTGTACTGAAGGGATAAACCCTAGCCGGCGGTCAGCACAGGGCACCAAACACCTTACTAGGAAGCTTGTTCCCATGTTCTTGAACCTCTCCTTGCACAGCTTTGTGCCATTCAACGATCCTACAACATTCTTCCAGGAGTATCTCCTTCAGTGCAGAGGAGGAACGGCCACCACTGAGCCACCGACCTCACCACCTCCTGCTTTGGAGCTGCCGCAGCACCGCGTCCAGCCCTGCTGACAAGGCAGCCAAGCCACACCGAGCGATGTACCTTCCTGCGGCCCTAAGCACAGCGGGACTCGATTGTTAATGCATTTCATCCACTGTCTGCTGGTGGGGAAGAAATAATTTTATGCCCGTTTTAGAGATGAAGAGTTGAGGCACAGGCTGAGACACAACCTGGCCAGCACCCATCAGGAACCCTGTGGAGGAGGGACAGAATTCAAGTGCTCAATTGCCACAACGCTGGGAAAAGCCGTTCTCCGGCTACAAGCCCATCTGAATTCCCAAATATCACTCTTATTCTGTAAGAGACAAAGCAGTTGCCCTGCACCTTCAGCATATAACCGTGATCTAGCAATAACACTGCTCTGTATTTCACAACCAAGGCAAGACTACTGTGAAAAACCTGAAGAATAAACACACATAATAGAAAGAGCGTTGGTATACTTATGTAGCAACATTTGATTTATAAACACGTATCAAATTTTCAGTCATTGGGACACATGAAACAGCTTGCACGATTTGCATGAAAAGCAATATCCATCAAGTTCATCACAGAACCGAAGTCTTTGGACCCAACTGATCTGTCACTAAGCTACAGGTCTCCAGGCCAGAAGGAACAGGCTGCCATTAGATTCAGGTTAGTGGAGAGGAACTAGACAAAGCAGCTGTGATGACAGATGTTGGGTTTTATTCCAAACTTAAGCCCACACCACCTAGTCCCTGTCTTTCCCAACGTAACCCCCGTCCTAAACCCCGTGTGTGCTCCATCTGGCTCTGGGTCTCAGCCCAGGCACCCTTCACTCCTCACAGCTGCAGTGCACTGCAGGGAAAAAAACAGCAATATCCAGCGGCAACAGAAACCATGACCCTATGGACAAAAGGGCAGACAGCCTGACATGGCTCTCATCCTTCCCAAAAAGTTCAAAGGAACAGCTAAGGGCTGCCATCCTGTACTGTGCTCTCTGCAGATTTGGGTAAGCACCTAAAGCCAACAGTAAGACTGGACTTGCAAGGGAAAAGCACCTAGAACTGAGCCCTGTTTTCTAGTTATTTTTAAATGTTTAGACAGGACTTCAAATAAGACCAGTGTTTCAAGAACTTCTAAAGAGCCTGAACCTCACGTAGGGCATGACATTTTTAGTTTGAAAGCATTTGGAACAGAGATTGTATTGTTTATAGATCTGCATATCACCCATTTTAGCTCAAATTAAGTTACAGTCCACTGCCAGGCAAGGAACACTCCTTAAAGGGGGAAATCCACAGAAATAAGATTTAGGCTCTCAGCAGGAACAAGCTCTGTAACTCAGTAAAACATTTAACATCCCAGAACGGCAAGGGATAGAACCAGCATATGCCACGAGGAAGGGAAAATGTCAGCTTCCCTGCTTAGAATACACGTCTTCACACCACCCTTCCCAGCTGCAGAGCTCCCCAAAATACACTCTCCACCTCTCTTGAAGCTCAAGTCAACAGTCTGCAGGCTTGAACAGCCCACAGGCGATGCTTTTAGCAAGTCTGAGGTGCGTACAGCACATCGCGAGCGGCACAGAAGAAACGTGGGCCACAAGCTGTGCCAGTCTCTGTTTTTACAAGGTTTATTTTTATTTCCCTGCATCCCGCCCAGTTCTGACAGACCAGCTTGCAGTTGTTCTGGCTCCGGTGATGGCCTGAAACCGTAAGAAGGAAGCAAGCACAAAGCAGCACTTTGCCTCCCTGAACACTCTCCCAGGCTCCAGCGATGTGCGGCTCAGGGATTTCTCGGGACAGAGGTGGTTTCTATGCATTTAGGAACCCTCAATAGCTCCTTCATCTGAGGAACTGCCCTGTGTCCTCAGATCCACACAGATGTTAGGCTTTCACAACATCCTGTGGCAAGGAGCTTCCCAGGTTAGCTGCACACATCAAGGACTAAGTCGGTGCTTGTTTTTAAGCTTACTACATGCTGGGCCCATTCAATACCTATTCATACTTAGGACTCTTCCATACTAGTGGAAGAGACAAAAAAACTGTTGCTGCCCCTCTAACCCTTCCACGTCATTCAGGATTTTGATGGTAACTATCACTCCTCTCTCTTCAGGTGGGGGAGTCTGAGTTTGTTCCATTTTCATTGTATAGAAGACACTCCTCACCTTTGATCATTGTTGCTGCTGTTCCACTTCCAATACCGGAAAATACCCTTCTTAAAACACAATGATTTTCACAAAGCTGTAGAAAACAACTTCCATACGAGCTGGAGAAACTAGTGTGGTGATTAGTAAATATTGCAAGGACTCTCCACCTCCTGTAGCGAATTGCTAGTTAGCTGGTTCTGCTAAAATATAAATCCTATAAGAATTGCGCAAAATTACTTTCAAGCCCCAGCATCCAGCTACACTTTATTCCTCCAGAACAGGAGGTGTTTTTCAGAAATTCTCTCCCCATTAGTATTGTGAAAGTACAAATAACGTTCTTATACTTGATTTAGCCTACCTGATGAAGGATATCCCTTACAACAAAGGCTGTATGCCAGAGCTCTATTCTGTCATGTGTTCTTTATGAGTATTTCAATCCATCAATCTTTTTCCTCAATTATAGACACATTATTTAGTCATTTCCTGATGCTACATAAAATAACGATATCCTTACTGGACCTCGTTGTTATACAGAATCCTATATTTATTTTTAGACTTATTGTTGTTACTGTGACTCCTGCAAAATCCTCAGTGATTTTTTTTCCACAAACGCAGTGATCCTTCCTAATTGCTTCCAACATTCTTGATTATTATAGTGAATAAGAATTCACTATGCATGCATGCTTCGCTTGCTAGGCAACCCAGACTCTCCTGTCAGGCTGAAATATCTGGCTTTTTTGTCCTTCGCCAGTTTCTCTATTAAGAGTCAAACGAGCATTTCTTTTCTTTTTTTCTTTTTATTTTTTTAAGAAACGTAACTAGAATTAGAGAAAAATAAGCGAAGCCGTTAAAACCAAACAATTCAAAAGACGGCAGGTATATTATTTAGCACTACAACACTTAGTGCTAACAGCATTTTTTTTTTTTTTTAAATAAGCCCACCTCATAATTTAGGGTTTTAAACCATTCTCTACCAAGAGCTGGAAGGAACACCTCACTCCACGAATAACCCATAACTGGCTCTGATGGAAAGGGAGAAGCCTCCTCTCAAGGTGGTGGATATCAAACAGCACACAGGACTCTAAAGTTCCCCGAACCCAGCTGAGCCCAGCTCTTCCCATCTCTTCCAGTACATCAGATAGACAAGGCACTAGCTCCTCCTGAATGCTGAGCTTCTAGAAAACACTGCAGGAAAGCTGTCCACAACTCTGTGACATCAAGCCATGCCAGCCCTGGAAATTGCATTAAAAATGCATCTGGAACATAACAAAAGGGTTTATTTTCACATAGGCATTCACCTGACTGCAGCTATTACCTGCGGTGCTTTAAGAGGCAAAATGCAGAAACATGTTTGGAATTTTGTCCTTCATCCCACTGTGGATGTGCATAGGTCTGCATTATTTTTCCAGTGAGCTCAGATACTTCCAAAACAAAAATCTAGTTGTTATAAAGTTGAATAATTAAACAAATAGAGCATAAATAGCTAGTAAAAAGCAGCTCAGCATGCAACAGGAGACATCTCGGAAACAGAACAGCAAAACAACAAGATGCAAGAGCAGAAAACCCTTTGGACTTGTCTTTCATTGAAATGTCACAATTTGAGCTGAAGCAGGAGTTTGGGGTGGTTATGCAGAGGCGTTACAGAGATGATGGAAGTACATGGCCTAGAAATACCCCAAATCTCACTATTCTGAGTGCTCTGCAGAGAGCACACCACACAGAACCGCTTGCCAAGCATAAAAAGCAATGAGAAACTTCTACAGACAAAAAATAGCAGCACGGTTTTATGTGGAAAAATATGGCCCCTGCCCTCGAAACCAAAGGGTTTCTCCCGATTTTTGCCTTGCATGCAGCACAGAAGTTTTATGTTCATTCTTAATCCAAGGAAAAAAAAAGGGGTGGGACAGAAAATTGGGCAGAAAATCCCCCCCCCCTGCGCTGTTTAAAAAGGAGGGGAGAGAAGAGGAGGGCCCAAGTAACGCTCTCCTAGGTAACACAGAATCGCTACTCCCGCTGCACAAGAATGAAGTAGAGCGCGACTTGGCTAATAACCGTAACTCACATTTCAGAAGTCGGTTTGTTCAGCCATGATCTTTTGCACTTAAATGGACTAAAAACCATTTCCTCCAGTGCAGTTCTGCTGGGGCACTGTTTCAGTGGGATCGGCACAGAATCAGCTGGATATCTCAAGGAATACAACACACACGTAGTACACAGACCTCTGTCCTCCCCATGGTCTTTTATTTTTTTATGTACCCTGAAAGCGTGGACCCAGAAGAGACTGGCCTGAATTCAAATCATCTCAAGCACTTACTCCTTCCCTATTTCAAACAGCTTTGATTTAGTGGTTTTACTTGAACCACCCAGAGCCAACGAAAAGCTGAGGGAACCAGACTCGCCGATCTTTGTACACGTGTTGTACGTACTCAGGATTTATTTGTGGAGGCTACAGATCAAAACAGATTTTCCCAAAGCTTGCTCTTTAACATTCAAGATTTTAATCTAGCTCTGCTACCAAACTGAAACCAAACAGGCTGCAGAGACACAGAAGCCCAGGTTAGGGGTTGCTGTCTGGCTTTGTTCATTGCTTTTATTTTCGCTGAACCCTCCTGCTACTACAGCTGCAGGTCTAACAAGCAGACTGCTTTCTGATGAAGGGCTCCTGCACTCCCTGTGCTCTCAAGTGATATCCATCTCTCTAGCGCAATAGTCAGTGACTCATCTGAGGCAGCAGCGAGTGTCCAGGTGCCAGGGTTTCACTCTCCAACAAGCCCATGTAGATCTGCAGATCTCCTGCAGCTCATTCAGTCTGGGATCTCTGCTGTACCACCCTACATTTGATATTCAAATTCCTGTATTCAAATTCCACGCATTTACTCACAGAGCGCTTTGCCAGGTGAACTGAAGCAGGAGTTGCAGCTATCCTGTTTAACAGGCTGCAGCCTGACAGCAGAACTCAGTTTCAGGGAGACATTTCTTCAAGGGTCTACAGCTGTCAACAGCACCGCGCTCAGCCAGCACAAAGCAGCTCACGACACTGCGTGGTGATTGACAGCCAGACAGGAACGTTTCCCTGCGCCGGGAGGCTGTCTGCAGGTTTGGTCACACTCACTGGCTCATTTCTGGCCGTAGATCACTATCAGAAAGTGGCATATTTGTTTGTTTCTGTCTGTAGGTTAAACTCATTAGCTTGTATAGAAAATTTTAATTGTAGGTGTTGTTTCACATTGCAATGACAGCACCAGAGGTGCAGAGCGCACCACTGCAGTTCACGCATCCCAGTGGTCCCTCAGGAAAGGGGTGGGGGCTGGCAGGGGGGGGAGGCAGAGCCAAGACAAAGACAAGAAAACGGACAGGCAACCTTTGGAGTAAATATGTCTGCTGGGGGCAGAACTGGACAGATCACCACTTCTGCTCAACAGACAGCTTTTGCCCTTCGCAGGAGCTCCCTACCTAAAGGGAACAAGTGTGTATTCTCACGTAGTGCCACTCACTCTTTCCAGTAGCCCACGTGCCCGGTGAACCCCCTTGTCCACTAATCACAGGCGGTACCGTTCATCAGGTGCATTCATCCCACAGCAGCACCGAGAGGCTGCCGGGCATTACGCTGGCGGCACAAACAGACGATCAGGAACACGGAGGGGCCCAGCAGGCTGCAGCAGTCCGTGGGTGTCCCAGTGCTGACTCCCGGCGCATTTTGCTTACCATCTGGGCTCTTGGGAACGTTGAGACACCTTCATTTCTCTGATTGAGCAGTGTGCCTCAAGCTGGAAAAAAAAACAACACAACGTGAAATGCAAAGACTATTTTTCCAATAAATTAAATCTCTGTTGCACTTGACTCCCGCTGCGGCTCCCTCCCCCCCGAGAAGGCAAGGTCTGGCCAGCTGCACAAAGTCCAGGCAGCCCCGAGGAAAACAATGGGATCTTTTTCTAGCCAGAACGAGCCTTCCCGTTCACCCTTCTAACCATGGCTCGGAGGACACCCCCAGTGTGTCTGCAGGGGAGAGGAGTCTGTTGGCATAGCAACAGTACACCCTAACTCTCTGCTAATGAACAGGGATAAAATGTTTTGTTCTCATTAGGAAAAATACAGACACATTCCTGATTGGTGAGTAATGTCTCTGCCTCTGGGAGATTAGCTCAGAGCTGCGCAGCCTGAAACAGCCTCAATTCAGCCCACTGCCGTGCTTCCCTTCAACAGCCATTCTCCAAGGACCGCACGTCTCTCAAGGGCAAGCCTACAGAGCCTTCTGTACGCTTTGCCTTGGGGCCGAGACAGCTCAAGGCAGGAATAATGAGAGGAGGCTTGACAGGAGCAATGGGAACGCGCACAATGGGAACACACCCCTCCGTCCCCAAAGCCAGCACTCGCTGGTGCGTTCACTGCACCTGGGTCCCAAGCTACCGCCAAGAGCTTCTCTTTGTGCTTCCCCCCAGGGCTGCCTCGCACAGGGATCCCACATCTCCCGCTGCGGGGGGAGCAAAGGACAGAGCACAGAGCTGCAGCGCAGAGCGCAGCCGCCACTATGTGCCTGGGTGTGGGCAGCCGAACAAGGGCTGCTGCCTAGCAGGGTTTATTAGGATTCCGGTGTCAACAATCAGTGAGATCCAGCAGGAGGAATCTCTGCGCACTTGGATGTTTGCATAATATCTGCATGGACGCTTCTCATTGCTCGTGTCTGCACCCAGGTGCTGAATCCCAAAGCCTTTGCCCCACACAGACAACGCTGCTCCCCAGAGCCTCTGCCCTGCAGATACTGGGGCCAGCGCAGCTCGCCCGAGGACCACAGCTTCTGCAAAGAGGATCTGGGGTGGGAGCTGAGCCAGTCAGCCGACGCACAGACAAAAACCCAGCCTCCAACAGCACATCTGCCACACTGTATGGCATCGCCTGGTCTGTGCAGAACTCAGCTCTAAGCCCACAGCTCATCTTTCCTTCACGCTGTTGCTGAGCCCCACTCGCTCACACTGATGTGCTTTGCCTTGGGCTCAGTGGTTGGTGAGAATAGGGACTGAACCCTTCGGTGGGCTTCGGAGCATTTACAGGGGCTGGACGGGTGCTCCGGGATGCTCCTGGCCCTGTAGGGGAACTGGTGCTGTCTGGGGGCACCACAGGTGGAGCCGTGGCCAGCTCTGTCAGCGCCTTCCTGCCCCCTCAGCACCACTGAGGGGGGACTGGGGAACGAGGGAGCTGCAGTATGCACTCCCTACTCACGTTAGCTCCTTTCCCTGACCCCTCAAGCTCTCCCCAGCCTTCCTTGCTCCTCAGGGCTTTAAAGAGCTCAAAATAGTGTGACAAAAGACGGGGTGAGGATCAGGGACGAAGGGCCCCGTTATCATACCCCTCCGAGAAACTTGCACGCCCTGTAGGAAACAACAGTGCTGGGACTCGATTGCAACCTCACATCCAGCTGAGGAATAATTTATTTCAGTTGCCTAGGCAGGGATCTGGCTGGCTGCAAGCCCCCTCCGTCTGCCTGAAGGGGGGCAATAAATCCACCATCTCACCCAGGGGACAGCAGCCGAGCGGTGACAGTGCCGGCCCTGCCCTGCAGCCCTGCTCGCTCCCAGCCCAGCGAGGGGCTGGAGGGGCCGGGTGCTGCCTCCCAGCCTCTGTCACTGGCAGGGTCCCCCCCTGCCGGCCCCGTCCTGGCCGTGGGAATGGAGCTGGAGCTCGGCACCCCGAGGTGGGCTCACCCCCAGCCGCCAGCAGCGCTTAACTCCCTCCGTGCTGGCGAGCAGCGCTCCACAGAGCCGGTGGCTGCCTCCCTGCTGGCTCCATCATCTCCAGGACTGTCCCCATCCCGCTCCCCCAGCCGCCATGTCCCCCTCAACGCCAGCCCCTGGGGTCTGGGCAAGCTGGGGCGTGAGGAGAGCCAAGGCACAGCTTGTAAGGCGTTTGTGTCCTTTCATGCCACACAGAAGCCCTGGGGAGCAGCCCTCGCTCCTCTGGTCAGGCCAGGGCCTCAGCCGTCCCCCGGCGTGTCAGGAGTTAAGTTCGCATTTCCATTCTCCTGACCCGCACCAACGCCGGCTGAATATCGAGCTATTCTTTGCAGCCTGATAAAGCATGAGAAAGCTGAAGGCCTCACACACTCCTCCTTTCATAGCTTGGCCGCCTGCCCGCGAGCTGTCACTCCCTGGCACCCGGGGCAGGGGGAGCGGAGGAGGCCAAGCCGCAGCCAGCTGTGGTGAATCACCGCCCGGCCCTGCTCCCCGGGGAGCCGCATCCTGCCCGCGGACCGTGGGCCTGCCGCTGTCTTTCATGGAAGCCATCCTGCCCGACGGGGGGTCCCACGGCCACAGCCACGGTGCCCAGTGGCTCCCAGCAAGAGCCCAGTGTGAGCACGGCTCTGCCCAGCGGCTGGGTGGGAGCTCGCCCGCAGCACAGTGCCTGGTCTGGTGCTGGCCACCAGTTGGCATGACAGGGAAATTCCAGAGAAAGGCTCAGGAACAGGATCTGATTTGAAGGAAAGTATTTACCCATCCATGCACCACTCATGCAACGTTCATTTTGGGTCCTGATTCCCACTGCAGCCCCTTCCTAGCCTCCTTCTCCCCCTCACTACCATATCCAACCCAATAACCATGTCTGATCCGAGCTGCTCCAACCACCACTGACACCCACTCTTGTTTATTTTGATGGGTTCCACCATCATGGTTTTCCCCCTCCATTCTAGCACACTGCACCAGAAGGAATCACACACAGATCTTGGGGTCAGGACTCCCAGACAAGAAAGCAGCTGGGATGGCAGGGGAGCACCAAGGCCATTGCGTGCCTGCCTTGTGCTAGGGGCATGTCTTTGGAGAGCGAAGCCTCTGCAAGGCTTTCTAAGGAAAGATGTTCACAAACTCAGCCCCTAGGACCATCAGCTTGAGCACAAACTACCACGTGGCACAGGGGATACTTCCACCCACCCATTTGTCTTCTGCAGAGACGGGTGCTCAATGCACAGCAGGCACAGACTCTGCCAGATAACATGCTACATATGGCTTGCTTTATCCCTTACGAGACATTTATGGCATGTTGTAAGGACTCTGTTGCACTTCACACATCTGCACCAGAAAGCATCTCTTCCACAGCACCTGCAGCTACACAGCCAGCATACTGAAAAGATTAACACATGGAGCATCCAGAAGTTAGCAAGTTCTGGAAGTCTGGTTACCCCTCACGCAGAGCAAATGAAAACCCTCCCTAGCCATACAGACACACAGGCTATTGAGCTGCAGGAACGCTAACCCGTCCAGCATCGCCCTCCTCTGCCACAAGGATCTCTAAATGCAAAGCTTAATAGAAACAGTTAACACCCTGAGCCCGGCTCGGAGCCATCTGAGCTCTCTATGTAATATAATCCCGTTAATAACGCCCAGAATAGCACTCAGGAGTCCTGGCACAAACTAAGACCTCACTGTACCGAGCGTTGTGTAGATAGCTGTAGCGGTGCCGTTTTCTCTTCTGTTAAATTACTGAGCACCATACACGGGAACCAACCATAACCCGTATTTTACAGGAATTAGGACACAGGAGAGCAATGTATACTTTTCAAATGTCTTTTTCTGGCAGCTAAATCAAGCGAGCGGCCGGGGGTAGGGAGGCAGGAACACTGAGGTTACTCTCTCCCCGCAGCAGACAGGCAAAAGCCCAGTTCAGCCAAAGCTCACTGAGGCTCTTTATGTTCCTGGCCAGGGACAGAGGTCACTTGTAGAAGACTGAACCAGGGCTGGTACGGGACTGCCTGCTACGCACGCAGGCACAAGAACCCGAGCCGTACCCATCTCTGTTCTTTTGGGAGCCCATCCCAATGCTGTTCGCAGTGCCTTCGCTAAAAACACGCCTTTTAGCTCCAAACTAAAGTTTGCTTTGAATTCCTCAAGGTCTGAAGAAAGGAGATCCATACACAGGGTCTACGAAGAAAGTAATTACTTCTTTGTGTTAGCCAAAACATTTAGGCACATTCTTTTGACTCAGATTTTGGGATAATTTCCAACTGTAAGTACAGCTTAGGTCCATATTTGAGCTGATCTTCCTGTGCTCCTCTCGAGGTCCACACCGTGCAGCGGGTGCCGCAGCCTGCACACACTTCCCAAGCATCCAGAAGTCACAGCTCTGCAATTCATTGACTTTAAGAGGCGCCAGGTCACACTGTCTGGCCTTCAGCTGATCAGTTCACGAGCTTTCTGCACATTTCTGGCTTGGGGACTGCATGTGTTGGAAGTGAATAGAGTCTAGATGCCTTCTGGCAAGACGCCTGAGGCAAAGGCCTCAAGAGAGAAATCTACCATTTCCCAGGCTGAGACAAACGGGCAGGCATCCCCTCGCTTCAACTTTTATTCCCTGTTTGTGAAAAGGCCGAGGGAGCTGGCAATTGTGAGGGGGAATGGAAGAGCTGTAGTCTCCAAGAGAGTTGCAAGCAGCATGCTCTAACAAACGCCTCACAAGAGGAAACAGAAGCAGGTAGATGAGTACTTAAAAAAAGAGTCCTCTGCAGAACAGGGTAAATACCACTGCAGAGAAATCTCTTAATGCAAGTCGCTCCTTCCGATCTGCACTAACCTGAATGCCGCCCCGAGGCAGCAAGAGAAAACACTGCGCCATGGCGAGCAGGAAGGGGCTATGTACAGGCACGAGCAGGAAGAGCTGTGTTTGAAGAAGGACATTCTCTCAGCTAAAAAAAGCAGGGTTTTCAGCACTGTTTTGCCTTTCCCCTGCTGTTTTCCCAGCAGAGAGCAATCCCACCAGAGCCTGTCCCGCCCCAGGATGGGGCTCACCAAGGGCTGCTCAAAGGGAAAGGGACAGCCAAAAGTGCCCTAAAAATGATCCTGCAAAGGCACCAGTGCCAGCATGTTCTCCTGAGATCGACAGGATGAGAGGAGAGGCAGGAAGAGAAACTTTGACAAAGCTGTTTCTTAAACCAGCTTTACAGGAATACAGTGGAACAGGGTAGGGCCATGCGCGAGGGGAGATGGAACAAGTTAATAGCTAACCAGCAAAACTGCCACGAGAGACCACAAGCTAGGAGACATTTCTGCGAGAAACACCCAGTCCCAAACTGCCCTCCACAGCCCGGCCGGGAGCTGCTGCCTCTGCTCTTGCTGCACCACTGCAATGTGATCACAGCTACAGCACTGTCATTACCCCCTGAAATCCCTGTTTCTCTAAGAGGAGCTCGTACCCAAACTAACAACTTTTTCCCATTTTAGGTGCCATGATCAATGAGGATCTGAGAGTCTGGTTTCTGGCCTTGGCACTGAAAGTAACCACTGTGAAAAACGTTAGCAGAGATTTCTGCCACTACACTGGGGAGCAGTCTTCCAGCTTCTTGAAAAGGTAGCGGGTACCAGGACAACCCCGTACAGAGATGCAGCATCACCAGAAGTGGAAGTCCCGCTGCTGGGGTGGAAGTTCCCTGTGCTGTCAGTGGGGGAAAGGGTGGAGCTGGCTGCTGCTTTACCTGTAGTCACTCAGGAGACGAGCCACCGAGACCTACAAAAATTCCACTGCTTTCATGTAGAGCAGTTTCCAGGAAGAAGATTTTTCATGTGGATATTCTTGGCTATTGGTTGAATAACTTCTTTGTTCCAGAATACATTTTTTTTTAAAAAAAAAGGGGGAGGGGGAGCCTTCATACTATTGCTTTGCCATTCAAGACATTGTCATTCTCACCTTTCAGATGTGTAAGCATAAGAGACAGCAGCAGCTGAGCTGCGGTAATTAGGAAGGAGAGATGTGCAGGCCTCGTCTCACATCTTTCTATTAAGATGCAGTTTACACTTTGGCAGGTTTTTCAGTCCCCAGTGAAAAGGTGCCATCTGCATCTGCTCCAGCAGACCATCCTCGTTTCGGGACTCTTCAAACAGTTGTGGAAAAAGCCGTGTTGCCTCCCCTCACCCTGCTCTGTCAGCCCAAAATGCAGCCAGAAAACCATTAGTTCTCTTATCTCCGGTAACATAGGAATACTGGCTCTAGACCTGTTTCCATGACACCCACTTCAAAAAGTTTCCCATTTTATTCAAGCGTCTACTGAATTAAAACTTACACTGCTCTCTCCACTTGCAGCAGGGAAGCCGAGAAGGATGGGACCCAGCTCATTTAATTCTATTCACAAGCTCCCTTCCTGAGGAAAGCCAATAACTTTCAGAGAGCCTCTGCAGACTTTGCTCCACCGCTTTGCACGCTGAAGAATGGCTGGTTGGTAATCCTCTTTTCACTCGGTGAGCACAGACCCAAAGGTTTTCATCCCTGTGAGCTCAGAAATTTCCATTTCCATTTAAGAGAGACGTTTTCCTGGCAGTTCTCAAAAGATGCATTTGTAAAATAGGAAACAACCTCAAGGAATGCTAAAGCAAAGGAAGAAAGCTGTACGTGGACGGTCTTTCTACCTCAGCTAGGAAAGGAAATTCCTTCCCGGCGCTGATGCCCCATAAACACAGCCTGCTCTGCAACTACCAAACACCGGACCGACACAAAGTGACTGGCTGCCCACCCTGCCCTGTGCAAACACCCAACAGTTTCCTCAGTATTGCTTTCAGATCAGCTGGGGTAGCAGCCACCAAAAAATCACAGAAGAAAGAAAAAGTTCAGACACATACTCGAGTGCACATGCCAGACAAGAAAGGAAAATATGGGGTGCGTGTCAGATGGCTGGGACAAATTATGGAGAGGTGAGGGTATTTCAATGAACTCGCTACAGAACACACGCTTGCCTCAGTGGTTTTTAAACTTGTGGCTTGCAGACTTTGGTTGTCTGTAAAGGTAATTAAAAAAGCAAATCCATTGCCATATCACAGAAAATGTTTAGAAGTCTGCGAACCCAAAGAGGTTGAAACTTTCTTCTTTCAAGTGCAAAACACTGAGATGGCCCACAGCCAAGTCCCAGAAAAAAGCCCTAGTCAGTAACTCAGGAATGCCAGCTCTTAACACAAACCAAAAGCACACAAACCCTCCAGTCGGGCAATTCAGTGTCACCTCCCACCAAAAAAAAAACTCACTTAAAATTGCACTCTTAAAATTCCAGCTATCATCCACCTCCTTGACTCTGCGCCAGGGAAGCCTAACCGGAGCTCCCTAAAGCCGTCAGCTGAGCGAGCCATTTTTCTTACCTTGCTTTGGGGAATTCCTGCTTCGCGTCTGCGTAAAGAGAAACGAGAAGGCTTCGCACCGCTCCGGGCAGGATCCCTTCCATCACTCCCAGCTCCTTAGCAGAGGCATTCCTGAGGCACACTGTGCCCTAATAAATCAACACAGCCGCCCCAGGTTTCCCCGGCAGCTGGGGTTCTGCAGGAAAGGCAAACATCTCCCCAGCTAAAGCAAACAGGGCTGCAGAGCCCCTGCTGAGCACATGGCTACTGTCAGGAGAGGGACGGAGGGAGAAGGTGGAGATCAGAAGGCATCTGGCTGACAAAAGCCAATCCAGCTCGGGGGCGGAAGATGGCCATGGTTCTGGCCCTGACCTAGGCATTCCTCTGACCAGGGATGGGCTTGCCAAAACGTTTTATCGGAGCAAAACCACCGAACTTCGCTTTCAGAGCAATGCCCATCCTGCTCCTGACACACAGGTTTTGCCTTTAAGAAGAGCAGTTACTTTAGCATTTAGGATCCTCATGTAACAGATCCTGCACAAATACTGAACAAAAATAGCCCAAGTCTTAAACAGCTTATAGCTTAACTCTAAAATAAACGAAGACAAAGGAAATGGCACTGATCAGTATGGCCAGCAGTTAGCTCAGCAGAACAAGGACGCTGCTGTTTCCAGGGGCAAGGGAGGTGGGATTTTTCTTTCTTTCTTTCTTTTTTTTTTTTTTTTTGAACTATTTAACAGGAAAGACCCAATGAAGGATTTTCGAAAAGAATAATTAGGTGGGTTGGCATACATGTATGGGCCAACCATCTCTCTCCCAGAGAAACCAAAACAGTATTTTTCAAAAGCAGCGCGAGGAAACAACGGGGGCTAGTGTTAGCAGACAAACAGCAGGCAGAGTCCAACTTCCAGCACCAAAGGTTGCTAGATTGCATGCGAACAACGAGATGGGCTGCTCGAATACCTCTTTTTCAGTTGCTTTTGGCGAGTAAGGGAAGGGAGTAGCCAAGGCAGGGCTGAGACAGCGAAACTAAAAGCAAAGCAGGCACAAACCCACCAATACCTTTAGAACAAACCCCGTTTACTAAAACAAAGGCATCTTCTCCAAACACACGCTGACAGCTGGGGTAAATATCCGCATTTCAACGCCTCCCACTCCCAGCCACGGCCTCCCCACAGGGGGTTTCCAGGCCAGCCCCGGCACACCGAGGGGCGGTGGGAGAGCAGGATAAGTGCCAAAAAAACCCCCATGGGTCAATCAGGCCTGAGCTACACAGCACAGGTCTTCAGCTGCCACAGCATCACCTAGCTGGCCTCCCTTCTGAGCCCAGGTTAAGGAGTGTTTTCACCTCATGAGGAACCCACCAGCTCCCAGCCTACAGGCAACTGCTTCCTGTAAGGGAAACCAGCCTATCCTACGTGTGGTTAATTGAGGGAGATGTGTATGTGCGCTGAGACACATGGCAGGCAGCAGTGGGGTGGGACACGGTGCGATCGTCTCGCTGCTCTAGGCCCTGAGCTTATTTTGACCTTTTGGTTAAAGACCCTGCGAAGAGGCACTGCTCAGCCCCAAGCCTGACCAGATGTCTGGGGAAAAAGCAGAGAGCAAGGCATTGCACATGAGCAACCACAGAGCTAAAATATGATCTGGATATTCCTACCCACCCAAAAAAGCAAAGTTCTTCAGTGCAAACACTGGCGGCAGCGATATGAAACCAACGTGTTAATTAGCAGCCTGCAGTCCAGCGCAGGACGGAGGTTGCTGATCTTGGCTATTATACAGGCAGTCAGAGGCCAAACAGAACAAGTGCCACATTAGTTAACCCATTCGGAACAGAGTTAATAATTGGCTAATTGCAGGTTCCTGGAAAGGACAGACCAAGGTCTGGTTTTGAAACCTCTTTTCTCAGAGGTATCTTAGAATGCACTTGGTACAGCAAGGCCTCCACCACACACACACCTCTGCTCGTTATGAACATTCAGTCTTAATTTCGATGGACAGCTTAAATTCAGGGAAATCCACTGGCTTGCATTTCCCGAAGGGTCAGACTACATGAACTCAATGACTGAGCTGCCTTTAACAAACTGTAAATCAGTGTTCAGCCTGTAAACAATCACAAGTTATTATGAAAGAATCGTAGACTAAACTACAATATTTATCAGATTTACTTATACGAGGTTTTAGTCATTGAAGACAGGAGATTAATGAAAGAAAGTAATTAAAACGGCCTAAGTGCAGCTGGAATTTGACAGTGCTCCTCGATGCAGCTGGTGGTTTGTATACCAGATGTGTAATAAAAACTGTACTTTCACAGAAAGCTTACAATCAGTAAAGCAAGCACTGCAAGACAGGTTAGGTAGAGAGATCAGCCTAACAGTCAGCAACACCGTGAGGAGCATCAGGAGGATTTTAGCCTCAGGAAGCTGCAGTGCAAGCCTCGAGTTAACAGTCCCGTCAGGAACCAGGCTCTTCACGTGCAGGACGTACCAGTCCCACTGCGTAAAGCGCTGGGACACGAGGTTTGGGAGTTGAGAAACAGGGATGAGGAACGCAGCTGTGTTAGCCTTGAGGTTATTCTGAAGCACTGAACAGAAATTGCTGCCACAGGACCGGTCTGAGCCGTGTCATTCAAGGTTAAGACCACTCCGCATGAGGCACACGCCGTTCTGCTGTGCTGTACCACCTGCGTCCCCACAACACCCATAAGCTCACTGCCTTCCTAGTGGTGTGCTCCAACGGCTCCATCATTCTCTCTGGCAACAAGGCCAGGCTAATTTCTCATTTGTTTGCCTTCTGCCACGAGCCATTAATTTCTTCTCTGCTGGATTAAAGAGTAGTTCCTCGGATTCAGTTATGCACGCGCTTTAAGCAAGTCACCTCTCAGTGGGTTTTGGCAACTAACAGACGAGTCCCATCAGGTCCGTCACTACAAGGAACCTTCCTTGGCTCTTGAATAACTTGGGACTTTTTTTTGTTTTTAAGCCCCTTTTCAAAATACAGATGTGATTGTCACCTGCACCCCCTGCCATATTCTTCAGAGCCACAGCTTTGGTGAAACACAGCCGGGGAACGCTCAGCATCGCCGGCACACCGAAGCCTCTGCTTGCCTGTATCAAATGGATGCTATTTCACTAAACCCGTTCTGCAGCATAACGGAGGAGCTACAGAAATCACAGACTGCAAAGATTGTATCAGTGAGCTAACAGTCAATTAGCTGAGCGTAAGGAGCACATCTTTCTTAGACACCATGTAAGCATTTCTCCAAAAGCTCTAAGGAAAATTTCACCACCCTATCCCTGTTCTGCCAAACACTTATGTACTATTCAGGATCTTTGAGTGAGAAAATACCAACAGGCCTGTCGTTTCCGGACACAGTTCTGAATTCACCATCAGCATTGTCGGCTTCTTTACTGAACCAACACCACCAGCAGCTTTATATTTATTTCCAAAAAACTGACAAAGTCCTGCACAACACAGAGCGCAGTGCTAATGCTCGCTGAGGACACCCCCAGGAATATTTCCCTTTTTGACACATCCCCAGTAACCCGTGATTTCAGAGGCATCAGCCTTTTTTTTTTTTTGCTTTAAATAATCATGAGGCACGCTGTTGATGTTGGCACAGATCAATTATTTAAACCATTGTACGGCTCCAAGTCAAACACCTCAAGAAGCACATTACACGAATGCAGTCACCTGCTGCCGTGTTCTCACCTGGCTCTTTCCAGCCGCTCTATGTGATCATGAACACAACCCTCTGGATATATCAGAAACAATAACTACCCCCCATAAATCTCCCCAGAGATACGAGCTATTCAAGATCACTGCACAAAAACCATTAAGCCTTTGTGGATGTCAGCCAACGCCCTCCCCGACCTCCATGCCACGAGGACTTAGCACCCTCGCTGCTGCCGCTCCAGCAGAAAACAGACATGCAAACCGTTCTGTTTTTCCCATCCCCATTTATTAAATGAACAGACGCCCATTGAATTTCCACCTCCAAGCAGCATTCCCACTTAGCGACCGCCCTCGTGTTGTGCTGCATGCCCAACGTGCCTCTGCGCTGGAACGGAGCACGTGGCAGGGCGCTTACGTCCTGGGTGCTGGCAGGACCACAGCTGAGCTTGGGGTGCTGCCCCTTACACCTCTCACAATAAAACATCTCTGAGGCAACAGCGCAGAACGAGACACGTGGCTTTTATCAGCCCTTAACTGGGTATTTTCAAAGCAAGAAACACACTTACTGCTG
Organism: Nettapus auritus; assembly: GCA_011076525.1. Taxonomy (NCBI): domain Eukaryota; kingdom Metazoa; phylum Chordata; class Aves; order Anseriformes; family Anatidae; genus Nettapus; species Nettapus auritus. The sequence goes on along the minus strand of CM021776.1, from coordinate 12,018,653 downwards.
TGAACGCCCCAGCCCAGCTGCGGGGATCGCCAGCAGCTGGTGCCTGCCAGGGACGCTGTCCTCCCGCACGGGATCCTCAGCGTCGCTCCTCGCCGCAGGAACACGCACCCGATGGGAAGCTGGTGGCGGGGAAGGCTACCCATTGGTTTTCACGGCAGAAAATCTGCCTGCGTTTATGCATGACTGCTCCAGCAAACCGTGCGACCGCTTTTGTTGCTCTCAGTGATCTATTCTTTCAGTGGTAACGCCAGGAGGAAGCCGTGCTGGGACTGGGCAGGGAAAAAGCCCTGCGGACACAGCGAATGGGACAGAAAATTCCCCTGCAAATTCGGTGAGGTTATTCGCAGTGATGCTCCGCATTGACTTTTCTGGCAGCTTTTTGGGACACCTTCACACATCAAAGCCCAAGCCACACCACGGTAGTCATTTTGACTAAAGCTACTTTAGAAATTGATTAGACTATTGATTTCCTCATCGTTTAGATAGAGACAAAGTGACCTTTACATCCCACAAAAAAAAAACAACAAAGGGAATAAACACATGTACACAACGAACCTTCATCTCAAACAAACTGTTTTCCTCCTTTAGAAAACAAGTTCTGTTACACATTTTTCTTGCCTTGCAGCTCCCAAAAGAACAATTCTCCTTCCCCCGCCTCAGCTTTCCAGCTTTCTGCCCAAAGGAGGCCGAAGGGCCAGCATGTCTCAGAGCACATACAGAAGACCAGCCTGAAGACAAACACAAGACAGATCTATAGGCCTACAGGTCACTAGGTGATAAGGAAATCAGTACTGAATTGTACATTATCAGTTCTGCCTCAGTCTTACCCGCAAGTGAAGCGGTATCACAGAGGACAGGGCCTGCTGCAGAGATAACAGCTTCATAAGCACAGAAAGTTTAAGGCTTTCTCTGTAGCGAAAAGAAAAAGCTTTTCAAGATGTATTCTTCATTACCCGGGGGAGTAACAAGGATGCTTTGTGTATTTTTACTGGCTGAAATCACTTTCCTCGTGAATCACTGCACGCATGTGATTTCTACCTGCTTACCACAAAGCACGCTGCATTTTGGGCAAAGTTTCACTGTTAGGACTTGCACCTCCTGGCGCTTCCCGCACGGTGCCCTCGGGGCTGCCGGCTGCAGTCCCGGAGCTGGACGGCCAGGTGTTGGTTGTGTTTCGACAACCCAGCAGTCTCCAGAGAACACGGAGCGCTGTAATAATTACCGCAGCACCCATTAGGATTACGCTGTGTTGACAGCGCTAGGAGGGAGGTAATCAGATGCATACCCAACGGCTTCCAAAACTTCAGGAGGCAACAGAGGCAAAGGAAGAGGATGCAACCTCAGAACCACAAGTGGGTAATTCTCCTGCAACTGCTTTGCCCGGTGCGGCAGCATCCCGGCACCACCTGCACCAGACAGCGATGCAAACCTTCGATCAGCAGCACAGCATCAAACCACATCGCTGCTTAACCAGAAACCTCCACGTTTCTTGGAGCCACGCGAGCAGAATGGCAGCGTACAAGATCCCCCAGCAGGAAGGCCACCATCGTCATTATCTGGAAGGTAGATGCTATTTGGATGTTATTTGTCTGTAGCTAATGAGTTTGGCACTCATTAATCCACTGCAAGAGCTGTTGTGATGGATGGTCTGTGGTGGTAGGATCCTGGGGATGGATTTGAACGGTTGACTCAAAATAATGAAAGCCTGCAATACAGCCACCAGCTCACCTAGGTTTTCCATTCTTTACAACCTTTATTCAGAGATATCAGCAGAGACAGCCCTCCACAATGCAGAAAAGCCCAGTTATGGAACAAGAGTCACAGAACAGGGGCCTTTCCTGGGCTGTTAAGGAAAGCTTTGCCATGCCACATCCCAACATTGGTACTGCCGCGAAACACAACAGTCACCTGCAAGGCCCCTGCGTGCCATGGATAGACGGCGCATTTACAAGGTTCAAGTATCCAGAACACAGCACTGTCACTGCAGCACACAGGAGCAGTTAACGTACAGCGAGCAAGAAAGCGTGACTGTCAGCACCCCTCCAGGAGCCTGCCGAGCTCCTCGCCGCGGTTCCTGACACAGCCTTTCACCCCGCTGGCAGATGAGTTGTGCTGAGAAGGAAGAGGCCGCGGTGACTCGGGCACTACGAGGACAGAGACTTGACTGTCCCAAGCCCGGAGGAAGCCCGGCAGGCTAAAACAGCCCTTTCATCTGCTCCAGGGCAGCTGCTGCCTGCCGGCACGCGCCGCCCCTGCTCCCCATCCATGGGGCCACGGGGAGCTCCCTTCATGGGGGAGCAGGGAGGGAGAACGGCGTGCACAGGGCAGCTGCTTGCCCTGCTGCTCCTCGTTCAGCAGCTCTACAAGATCACAGTGTCGCTGGAAGCAGAGCACAGCCAGGAGCTCTGGCACCGGGACCCTGGCTCCGAGAAGGAGCCCGGCACGCGGTGTCCCTGGGGGACCTGCCTGCCCTCTTGCCAACTCAAGTTTCGCCCGTGCTGCCGAGAGGACAAGCTGGTAGGAGGTACCCAGGGCCGTTTTGTAATTGCATATGCTCCTCTGTAGGCTGTCACGACAAGAACTTTTTCTGGTTAGGTATCCTCAAAAGAAAGGGAAAGTCTGGATCAGGAAAGAAACAAACGGTAAGAGAGTCGGAGCCACTCGTTACAGTGAAAGCAGCCCCCCGGAAATCAGACGTGCAGGAGAAATGCACCTCACCTGCAGCCAGGAGAGAGCTGCACTGACACTCAGGACAAAAGCAAAAAGTCCTTGTGATCTTTGCCTTAAAACTCACTTAACAGTGGCAGGTTCACATGAACTGCAAGCCAAGATGCATCTCAGCTGAGCTAAGGATATAAATTCACAAACAGCTTAGTCTCCCTAGGTCCTTCAGCATTTCTGCAGTCTCATTTCAGCAATTTCTCTCAAAATGCTAAGTTACCTAAAACGAGCTTGTGAATAAACAGAGCCCCTGGTTACTGCTCCTCTGTTTCCCACAGCGGCACGCATCGCTCCCGTACAATTAATTCCGCCGCACGCCTGTTTTACCATTCTGTCGGGCAGAATCAATCACTAATGGACTGCAATCTGTATGCAGGAAGTCCAACAGCATGCAAATGGGGATCAAAACATTGACTGTGGGATTCAGAAGCCCGGGAACTGCTTTTGCACTTCACTTCTCCAGCACACACAATTTTGGGCTATGCTAAGAGGCAGGAGACAGCACGGGAGAAGTGATTCAAGCTCACAGCTCCGGTGTGGGGAGGGCAGCAGATGAGCTGAAGAGTTACTGAACCCTCCCCACATGAAAATTCACTGCTGGGTAATTCACAAGCAGAACTGCTCTCTCCAGCACTTCCAGGGGGTAAGCCTGATAGAAAACATGTTGTGATTAAAGCTGAAAGTGTTAAAGAGAGTTGTTTCAAGGCATTAACCCCAAGCCACCCAAAACCCTACACCACCTCCTGCAAGAAGGTCATTTCTGACAAGGTCCAGTTCGGCAGGTTCAGGAGCATCTCCACGGCCCTTGCTCCTGCACCTCCAGTTCCTGTCTGAAGGACTTGCAGCTGAGCACAGAGCCCTCGTGGAGCTCTGTCAGGAGCGTATCCTCCTGCATTTGCTTGTCCAGCTGTTCTCGGAGGCTGGCGCTTTTTTACAGAAATCAGAGCCCAGAAACTCCTCACACAGAGGATGGGGATGGCCACAGTAAGCACCAGAAGGATTTTGAGAGCACAAGTTCTCCAGGAGCCAGTGCCAGAGGGGGATCTGGCTGCACTCTAGTTTACAGTAACTCCACGCTGAAAGCAGGGAGGTTACAAAGTGCAAACCAGCCTGGGACAGGAGAGCATTGGGAAGAGACTTTGAAACAAAAATCATTCTGGAATTGGCAGAAACCTTAAGCTGGAACTGCTACTTCTACATAGTAATTTTCAGGAAGATTACAGCAGGGTAAGATGTCAAATACACCCACCCTATTTATAGCACTACAAGCAATTTAGCCAGGAAGCTGGTTCCATCAGCACAGACAAACTCCTGCAGCTTCCCCACCCGCACGGCGCCAGGCACGACTGCCCTCCTGCACGGCCGAGCCGCGGGGAAGGACAGGACCCTAGACAGACCGTGATCTGCTCCTGACAGCTCCAGCAGCCCTTTGAATCGCGTCACTGCAACTCAGCTGTCAGGCGCTGCTATGCTACGCTGTGATAAGCCGATACACTTGTTCCCCAAAACCCTAAAGCTCCAAAGGCAGCACTGCCTTCGGATTCAGAATGAAGGAAAACGGCACGAGAATGAACAGCAATGACTTGAAATTCTCTGGACCTGCAGATACTCCCACTAGAGGCAAATCCATTTGGTTAATGATAATAATCCCCATGGCTTGCCCCAAACTTTAGGTGGGCGCCTGGAGAGAGTGGTCGCACGGTTCCCAGCCCCTGGTCCCCAGCACCGAAGCAGCTGAGCCAAGCCACCAGCACCACAAAGTCACCACACCTACGGCCCCAGCCTTAAAAACACCCCGTGACATGGACAAAAGACCTTCCACATGAGATAGGACGGGAACAGATACAAGCTCCAAGATAATACAGTAACAGCCAGACACTTCAGGCGATGAGCTATCATTTTCTAAATGAGAACAGCTATGGGGCTGAGGGGGCTTTGAAAGCAGAAGCCCTGGCGCAGAGCAGAGGCTGTGGAAGCTCAGCCCACAGCTCTGTGCTGTTCCACAGCTAAACTTCAAAGCCAAAAGCAACGCGAAAACTCACTCGTTTGCCAGGCGCAGAAGAAGTGCTCTTTACAGTACTTGCAGTGTTTATACTGCAAGCAAATAACGAAAGTTCACATGCAATTAAAATCTGGCATCTGGGAATTTCCTTATGATCCGTATCATTTGAAGATTCATCTCACATTTTTACCGACTTTTAAAATCTTCCTACCAGATCATGCTAACACAAAAGCTCTTTGTGCTTCATTTTCCAACCCCTTTTCTTCTTTTTCGGGGGCGGCAGGCAGGATTTGAAAGTGAAATCCTAACCTTAAAAGCAGGCTATTAAAAAAAAACAACAAACAATTAAAGTGATTCAGTATTATAATGATTTTAATTTGTGCCAAATGGAAGAAGAAACAATCCACCTAAACTGATATGATTTGTTTTTTTGCCTTCTTTTCCATAAGCCTCGGGAGGCAGTGCTGATTTGTAGTTAAGGAAAGGGAGACCTAAATTGCTTCCTGCAACCTCAAAAATAACTCAGATATCTTAGTGAACACTTGGCTAAAAATATATATATTAGAAATGAAAAAGAGTCCTATGTGTTTATTACTTCAGCAGCCGGGGAGAAGCAGCGCGTTGAGGAGCCGGCGCCAAGCCCCGCGGTCCTCCCTCACCGCAGCGCGTCGGCACAGGCCGCAACGCCCCGCTCGGGGCTGCCGCTCCTCGGCAGCCGCATGTCCCGGGTATCACCATGGCACACTTGGTCCTAGCATGAATGCTGATCTCCTGTATGGTTCTGGAGAGAGAGAGCACCCCGAAATCCCCACGGGTGGTGTTTGGGGGCTCCCCGGGCGTGGGGCTGTGAGGGGAAGGCAGGCCGCTCGGCTCGCACCATGGCACTGGCTCTGCAGTCCTCGAGATCACGGCTTCCCAGCCGATCCCAGCCTCCTGACAGAACAACCCTGTCGTGTCATGAGGCCTGCACACATCTCAGATGCTCGTTCCTGACAAGGGTGTGCAGGTTCTTCCTAATAATTCCCCGCCAGCACCAAGACCAGAACAGCCAATGCTCACAGAACACTCCTGTGGAGACATCACCACAACCATCAGATCAACGCTGACCGAAATGACAGGACAAGGTAATGACACCAGCACAAGGAGGGACCAGCAGCAACGTTCCCACAAAGGCAAAAGCAGTGAAAGATGAATCCACCCAGCAATCCTGCAGGCAGACACTCGAGAGAGCCGCAGGTAAGCGAGCCCCAAGCCCAGGGCTCCAGCAGGGCACGGGGACGCTTTGCTGAAGGTGTAGGTGAGCGAGGTGCACCCATCCAAGCCCTGCTTCCCTCCTTAGCTCATATCCAGAGGGCTAATTCCTCCCAGAAAGCAGGCAGGCTCATGCCTCCTCTGCCTGCTACCAGCCTGCAAGTTGGGATGGATCACAGCCCTATCATCTTCCTCCAGGATGCCCTCATACAAGGCTGGGAGGGTTCGGCTCAGAACTTGGCTGCCACAGCCATTCTGAAGTTTTTTTCTTGGGAAAAACCCGAGAGCTACAAACAAAACAAAACCAAAAAAAATAACAGATGAAGGGGCTGCCAGGGAGGAGGGGAAACTGAAGTCCTGAGGGGATTGCTTTGAGAAGCAGGAAGGACTCGCATATAGGGGAAGATGACAGAATAAAAATAACGTGAATCGCGCTGGTTCAGAGGTAGGGCTTTTACCACGGAAAATACCAAGCCTTTGTGGGAGGTGGCTGCTTCACCTCCCTCTGAACCTCCCCTCGTCAAGTCACACCGAAGCATAACGCGTTTCACCTCCTGAAGAGGACACCGTGCCCGCCCGCTGCTAACTGAGCCTCCCCAGGAAGCCAGCAGCAGTGGGACCGCTTTCTTCCCGCGGCCGCGCAGAGCCGGACAGCACCCGCCACGCAGGCGACCCGCGTGGGTGCCGCTTTGTTCGCAGCACGCTGCTCTCCGGCCGGCAGCCTCTCCCAGGCACACGGGGCCACCGTCGGCAGCAGCAGCAACTTTCTGGGCTCGCTCAGTCCTTGCGGTCCAGGAAAGCCGAAGCGTGCCAGCAGGCACAGCGCTTGCAGGAACAAACCTGCCTAGCACAAAGAGCGGCACCAAGCAAAGGCAGCAGCTCAGTGTGCTCCTCTTCCCTCTGCTCTTATCTGAGGCCAACCCATGGTCCCGCCGGGAACAGCTCACCCCCGGTGAGCACACACCTGAGCATCAGCAGATGAGGGCAGAAATGCTTTTTATTCCGAAAAGCGAGCCGGGTCCAGGAGCCCAAACTCCTTGCAGCCCTTAACGTGGGAGAAAGCAGAGATCAGAGCGTCAGCTGCTGACAGTCTGCACCCACCTTGCTCAAGAGAGTTATGCCGGTAATTTTAATCTTATTAAATATTGCTAATCGCATTACTAACCTAACCCTTTTCACATGTCGGAAAAAATTTAAAGAGAAAATTCCATATGTGACCACGCTGTATGGTTTCTAGCCAAATCTCCGTTCCGGGCAAGTCCCCGGCGTGCAGACCCCAGACGGGCTCCACGCCGGTGAGGATGAGCGTGGAAGAAGCGTGCCCAGCACCACGCTGCCCGGTTGGGTTTCTTGCCAGTCTGTTCCTCCAAAACTTGCTTGATTGCTTCTCCTGGGATTCTGCCGGAGGTCCCCAACCAAAGCAACCCGTTTTTTTTAACGTGCTGCTGCAAACCGAGCACGGAATCGCGCAGAACACCTCGGTCCGTGGGGCACCGGCTTCCCACGAGGCCGCACGGCGGCTCAGCACCACAACCCGCAGCAGCGGCTCGGTCCCGGCCGGGTGCGAACGCCTCCACCTCCCCGCCACCGACACGCACCGGGACACAACGCCGGCGCCGGGCTCGTTCCTTCTGCATTTCAGCCCTCGCACGGGGCTCCCGCAGCCTCCGTGCAAAAAGCGAGCGCAGAAACCGCGGCCAGCACCCACCTCCGGCCGGGCCCCGCGCTCCCGGTGCTGCTCCCGGTTCACCGGGGGGGAAACCGGACCGGGAGCACCTACCCGTTAGGGCGATGTGTGCGGCGGGAGGATGCCGGGGGAGCTCCGTGCCCCCACCCCGGTACCCACCGGTGTCCCCCTCCCGGTCCCGCGCCCCCGCCCGGCCGCGCCCATCCCCCGCGCCGAGACAAAGCGCGGCCCCCGGGCCGCACCTGCCGCCGGCCGCTGACCCCCGCCAACGCGCCCGGTGGCTCTCCGCGGCTCTGGGCGCGGCGGCGGCGGC
>CM021776.1:11987135-12010279 GCA_011076525.1 Nettapus auritus | reverse complement strand
CGCCGCCCCTCACCTGCCGCCCCGCTCCGCGCCGCTCCCCGCCGCCCGCCCCGAGCCGCGGAGCGCCGGCCCCGCCCCCTCCGCCTCGCCCCGCCCCCTCCCGCCGCGCTCTTCCAATAGCAGCCGGCCGAGCGCGGAGGCCACGCCCCCCTCCGGTTCCTCCCTCCCTTCCCCACCCCAGCCCCGCGCTCGCCGACGGCGGCGGGCCGCCATTGGCTGAGGGCGGCGCGGGGGGCGTGGCCAGCGGGGGCCGCCCGCTCCCCTCAGCGGAGCCCGGCGGTGGGAGGGAGCCCGGCTCCGTGTGCGCCTCACGGAGCGTGTGAGGGGGAAGGAGCCGGGAGTCAGGCTCCCGGATAAACAAACAAACAAACAAACACCCTTAAAAATAAATAAATAAGTAGATCGTGTGTCTGAGAGCGTTGTCCAAGTGCCTCTAGCGCCTGATCACCCCTCAGTGAAGAACCTTTACCTCATCCCCTCACAGGGACATTTTGGAAGAAGGCCGCTGGTGCGAGGCGCAGGGACTGAGGGGTCACTGAATGCCTGCTCGCTTTGTTTTGCTCCACCAGCCCCTCTTGCTTCCACCCCCAAAATCCATTTTTTTGAGGTAAAAAATGAAGGGGTTAGAGGGTCCCTGTGCCTTGATCCTGTCCTGAGGATCCCATACCTGTATCACAAACTACATCCCCTTGGGGTTAGCGCTCACTGAACCAAACACTATCACCATCTCACAAATCAGACATTTTAACTGCACCCAAATCGCTTCCAATAAAATCCAGCTTTGGTGACTAAGAGTGTAAAAAAATACTTTTTTTTTTTTTTTTTCCTTTGCTCCAACCCATTCCTGACTCCAAACACTAATCCCCTTTGTACATTTCCTCCTGAGCCAGTCCCGACCTGCAGCCCCTTCAGCCTGGTAAACATCTGCAAGCTTTATTTAAAAAGCAGTGAAAACCACCACACACACACAAAAAAAAAAAAAAAAAAAAAAAAACAGAAAACGCCAAGAAAAACCTGCTCTAGCCCCGTCCCAGGGCAGGGCTGGCTGAGGAAGCAGGGCAGAAAGCTGCCGTGTGCTGCAGGGCAGTCACAGCACAGCCCTCCCACTCCTGTTCCTGCACTCACAGCCCTCAGCAGCCACCAGCACATCCTAAAACCACCACAGCACTACCATCTCCCTCTGCAGGGAGGAGTTTCGATTGCTCTGCATAAAAACCTTGTCCTGTTGTACAGACTAAACTAGAGAAGAAGCTCCTGCTCAAACATTGCACAGCTGAAAACAGCATGACACAAAACATTACATTATGGGAAAAATTTAACTTAAACAGTTTATTTCCATTTGTTCAGAAGCGTTTTTATATATTTAAATCCACAAAGGATTCTCCTCTGTAAAAGCCCTTGTTCATGTCCCCTTCTAAGCAGGTTAGCTAAGTTTCTTACATAACTATTATGGTAATCACAAGACTAGCAGCTGCTTACACTCCTTTTGATTTTCTTTTTACTCTTCCTCCCATCCAAGCAGGGGATGAGACTGATTAAGAAAGTCATGAGGGATATCTGAGTACTGCCTATAGCTTCTGGCCATAAATTGCATCAAGAATAGTGACTTAGGGACAGTCAGAAGGTTGACCACATCTGCCCTACTTTAAAGCTGACTCTGTTCCTTTCCAGTTTGCAGTTTGTCAGGACATATGGAAAGAGCATTAAGGTCTTCGTTACCCTCATTTGAGCACCCATGGTTTTGCAAGCAGCAGTCTTGATATTTAAAGGTCTGCTTCTGAACACACCTTGCATAGCACGCAGCCCAAAAAGTGCCCAGCAGTCCAGAACCTGCAGGAACCCAGTGAGACTCTCCTGGGAGAACCTGGGAATGCTTGCGACGATCTCTTTCTCTCAGAGATTTGTGGCCAAAACATTTACACGTGACGTGTATGATGTGTAAATCACCAGGAAGATTTCCAACACCACAGGTGAGGGCTTCTTCAGTCCCACAGGTTGTGACACTCACCTCCATGAAGAGCAAGAACCAGAGGTGCCTGCTGAAGCAGATCAGGTGTAACAAACCGATAGAGCGCGTTGGGTGATCAGCTCACTGAATCAACACATCTACATATGTATATTTATAAATATATATACACGTGTGCATGTGTATCTAACAAGTTTTGATGTAGAGGGCAGATCCTGAGAGCTTATGATATGCCAATATTTAAACAGAATAATCTTTAATGGGTTAGTTTGCCTCAGGCAAACTCACAGAAAGGCCAACGTAAGCTGCAGCCATTTAAAACTAAAGGCTTATGGCAGGAGCATACAAAGTAATATAAAAAACAGTTTTTATAAAAATCCTTGTATAGTATTTTGAAATTGGTTGAGTAGGCACCTTACTAATTTGATTCTGAAAAACTTACTAATGTGATACTTGTATGTCAGACTTCACGCATGTCATGTACAGCTGCAATACACATTCTCCCTCTCTCCTGGTGCCTAACACCACACAGCCACAGGAAATGGGCAGTTACTTCTTAGCAGAATGCTTTCTCATTCTGTTATAACTTGTGCTACAGGACAACCTGCACCAGGAAGCCTAGGACATCAAGTTGTTCATAGACTCTCCCACTCCCTCTCATTTACTGAAAAATAACAAATAATAATAAAAGCAGTGGGCCTTAGAACAAAGGAAGTTGAAAACACTTAACTGAATCCATACTGTCCCATGGCAGGATCCATTATATCTACATCAAACCTAGAAGTGTTTATCCAACCTATCCTTAACTTCCCACGATGGAAACTCCAAACTCTTGCCACAACCAATTACCTGAATGCTTAACTCTCCATAAAAATAAAACCTGTGGCCCAGATGTCTTTTGCTGTATTTAAGCCCACACCTTGTTATGCTACCCACCAAATGTCAAACACCAGAGACCGCGCTCCTCCATGTTTTGCGAGGCAGGTCATGAATATTAAATTTGCTAGCAAAAATCTGGCAATAAGACACAGTTCTAAATATATTACGGACAAACCCAGCATTGTCTCTCCTTCAGTAGCTCACAAACCTCCCTCCTACTGCAAATCTCAATCCCGTTCCTGAATTAAACAGGACATTTCTAACTCCTTCATAACTCCTCAGCTCAACAGTGAGGGAAGATTTATTGAAAAATTCTGTGGAAGAAATTGTCTTTGCTAAACATAGTTACAACTAAATTAACAAGAACACCTGCAATTTCCAGCCAGGATCTCAGGCTGCTAGGAGGTTCAAAAGTTAAGTATTAATAAATATATATACATGTACTGACTGTGATACCACAGATAGACTCTTTGTTTTACACTCATAAGCAACATTTGATATTTCTTTCCTGAATGGAAGGAACGGCAAGTTTTCTCTTCAGAATGCACTTACTGTTAGAAGTCTGTACTGACCTCACTGAATGCCTTTTTTTTTTTTTCCTCCCCATAGCCATTAGGCTGTTTGCTTTTGAGTTAACAGTGGTTTCTCATAGAGCAACAAGAACTCAAAAGAGCTTGGCAGGAACCAAGCTCAGACCACTGCCGCTCATTTTTCTATAGTTATTGTCCACCAGCAGGCTTCCTGTCGCTGTTACCACGTTCCTGCTTAACTCAGCTTCTGTGTTTGGTTAACAGTGGAAATAACCTCAAACAGCACTGGCTTTCTCTGATGTACACATAACACGTAGGTCAGTCCCCGGCCTCATAAGCACCTGCAAAAAGTATTGCAATATTATGTATCATATTGCAATATTGCAAGCACCATCCCTCTGAGCTAATCAACATTTGGGAAACGGGGCTGGCTGAGCCATCCTACCCAGAGAGGATTTTGCTTAGAGAGAGCAAGAATGTGTCTGAAGTGCTTAATAAGCAGAATTCTCCTGCATGAGAAGAGCTTCAGCTCAAAGACCTCATTCCAAAAGGCAAACTCAGCTACCCATTGTAAACTTTGTGAATAAATCTACACAGCACTTTTTTTTTTTTTAAAAAAAAAAAAAACAACTAGTGTAGTCTAAGAAGAGGACAACAACAGGCCATTCACTTGGCCTTGCATGAATCATCAGATGTCACTCTGTCTATAGAGCAAGTCACTGTCAGTACTGCAAATGTACCTGAACTAATGGGAGCACTCAGATCAAACACCGCAGCGCACAGCTGTGCTGGCTTTGTTCAAACCTGTGCATTTACCACCTGTGTTGCCATGACAGAGATTTAGCATCAAGTAGCAAACAGATTACGAGCACAGTCCATGTCGCGGTGTCTTCCTGGATATCGCCTTCAGCTAGCTGAAGGTACAGCTGTTAGTGCTGCAGCCACACCTTCTGGCTCTGGGGTACGCATATGGCGGAGTACCAAACTGCATGCCATTGCCACAACAAAGTGATGATTAATGCAGGATTGAGGGAACATACACATCTGTCCTCCTAATTGTGATTACAAGTTGGTGTTGTTTTTTTCCTAATTGAAATGATTCTGCTGTCACTTCGCATGAGGATTTAGGAAGGAAGAGCACAACCACCGTAATCAAACATAACAATGAATTCTGCCAGCTGTACAACACCGCACACAGAGAACCTGTTCCTGAATCTTCCAGACCCCCTTGGAGGATGAAATCCAGTTATTTTCATCTTGGTGTATATCACATCATCCAGCTCTTCTCAAACTTCAGGCTTTGTATTTTAAGCTCTCACTCATCACAGATTTATTTGCTACTGATCTCATTGAGAGACTTTCCTTCCTATAACTCCAGGTTATTTTAAAGCTACTTACTATCATACCTTCTTTAAATTGAATAAAACAGATTGCTTTAAAACAATAAGCAACCCTTGGTTTTCCTGTTCTTTATTTGTCGTATATAAGTTTAACCTCAGACCCCTACTCATTTTCTGATGTTAGCCAAAAATAAGCACATTTCCATGAGTGCCTCCATTGCCTTTACATCCATGTTTTGCCACCTAACATTTAGCATTTTAAAATCATGCTCACGTATACAATCCATGTTTTTCAGTGATGAATATTTAAAATTCAGCCATTTACCTAGTAAGGGGGCCTGACATTAGGTGGTTAAACCAGAAAAAAAAAAAAAATACAATTCAGCAGCTACTCAGCAACTACTGTTGGCAAACTACAAGTAGAACCATTGTACTACCCCTTCCCCTTTAATTACATACATCTTTGATTTTCATCACTCTCCTGCAAGAAGTAGAACCCGTAGAATCATTCATGAAATGAGAAAATGAAATGCTAGATGTGAAAAATCACATTGATCTACATGCGCTTCTTGATGCAGCTAAATGCACGAGAATTTTAATCCCAGGTCTCAAGCCATCAGATCAGCTTCCCTGACAAACACTTGTTCACTTTACACGCAAAATAATCAATACATAAATCAGCAGCAGTCCTTTCCAAAACCACCTTTTGCATATTTCATCTCTTACAAGTAGTGAATCATCGCAGGTCTTTCCTAATGTTGTTTATTCAGTCATATTATAATAGCACTGACGATACCAAATGAAGTAGGTGCCTCATCAAGCAAACGTCCCTGTCCCAAAGATCTTACAATCTTAGAAGCTTACACTCCAAACCCCAAACTGTTTTCATATGGTTACTTGGCAAAAGGACTGACAGGAAGAAAACAGAGAGTATACTGAACAACTTTGTCATTGTGAAATGCTTACACAAAGGCATGAGAGCATGAAGTGAGGGTGGCAGCCCTTTGCCAAGGTTTCACAGAAGTGCCCCGTAGAGCGGGAGTTCCAAGTTTGGTTTGCTTATCTGCTACTATCACAGGGAGAAAACTAACTCTTATCACAGCGAAACTAACAACTTTATCTTTGGCCATAGAGATGCTGACGTTTCGCTGTTAAGACAGCATTTTTCTTCATTCTGCCATTCTTCATCCCTTCCAAGAAAGAGGCAGCCGGACTTTTCACTTCTTCCCAAACATTATTTTGGAGTAGTTTGCATAGCACTATTGCCATTAGAGGACCACCTTACAAACACCTGCTGTAGAACAGCACTTCCATTTCCAGGCAGGACAAAACTGAAAGAATAAAAACTGAAAACAGTTCCAGTAAAAGATACTAGGAGGGATCAGAAAGTGATTGCTCCATAGATGATTACTACAACCACAAAATGGCTACTGAATGAGGGCTTAAGGAGGCTGTAGGGAAAGGACAATTGGCTTGCACCTGCAGAATAAACACCACCATATTTTGTCTGTCTCTGTATCCGAATCCTTTTTCTCGCTCCCTGTCTATTAGCCTTCAATGGCATGGTAAATAACACGGCTAAAGCTCCAGAAATGCTTTTGGACACTTCATTATCAACAATTCCAGGAGAAAGCTACCACATTTAATCATATTTTAAATGTATCATCTGGCTGTACAGACTCATGAAGCTATGCTTTGTACCAGATAACTTCAATCTTTCTTGGTTTGCATTGCCCCTGGTGTTTGTTATACAGCAAACTATCGCACTGTACCTAGAATAATTTAAGAAAAAACAGGCAAGGGCATACGTATTTTCCTGATTAGTTAAATGCCTCCTAATGCTTTGTGTACAGACAAACTGAAAAATTATGAATAAATCAGGAGTTAAATTATAAAGGATTACACATGAAGCACTTTGATCAATGCTAGATTAAAAGAACCATCTGAACTGAAAATCACAAGTACAGCTCCGGAATGAAGGTCACTGATTGGCACGATATGCAGTATGAGACCGTAGAAGAACGAAACCGTGAATGAAGTCAACAGATGAAGCAATACAATTTCCTTCACTTGAGGAATTAAAAGACACACTGCAAGGGAAAGGCTTAGCATGGAGCCTGCAGCAGCAGATGGACAGCCTTTACGAGTTTTCCAGCTGTACAGCAGAAAGCATAACGAAAAACACTAGCACAAATTTATGTGGACTTGTACTGTCGGTACTTAGAGCACAAGTTTACTTTTATTAATCTAGTAAATTACAGCAAATAGTTAGAGATCAGTTTCCTTTAAGTATAATATAGAGTACTGGCAGAGTAATAGCAAACACAGTGCATGTGATTGCAGTACTGTAAATAGAATTTCTCTTGATTTGTGATTCCAGTCTCCGCTCTGTGTCACACAATTCTAAGATCACATCTCTCACAGCAGAAGCCTGTCCCTTAACCTCTGCTGAAGATCTTGGCATCGCTCTTTCCATAGGTCTAGAATGAACTGCAAGTTTAACGCTCTGCACGTCAGAAATTATTTGTGCTATACTTTCCTGCAGACTGTTAAACTGCTGTTGTAAACTCCCAAGACATGAACTGACTTGTTTAGTGTAGTTTAGCTGTTCCTTTAAAGGAATTAAAAGAGAATCTAGTTTTATGGAGTCATTCCTGTCTCCTCTTGCTAACAAAGCACCTTCTTTTATTTCCTGTGATGTCCTTGCTTGCAGCATGTTTTTCAGGTCTGCTATGATGTCACTGAGATCCTTCTGCTGCAAGTAATGGCTGGAGGCCTGTTCTTTGATGGCTTCTTGCAGGCTTATTGGGCCCTTCTGTGCTTCAAGCACCAAGACTTTTAATTCTTGCAGCCTTACTCGATTAACATAAGTGGAACCAAGCACACCTATAATGGCTCCCAGTACAGAACCAATAATAGACCAGTTCTTTGTTTTTTCAGCTCTTGTTCGCTCTTTCTCGTGGCTTTCCCTAACAGCTGCAGAGAAGAGAGAGAACTTCTCTCGCTCAGATTCTTCTGCGTTTAAGTAGGCAGCTCGGTATCTCTTCTCTTCCTGCAAGAAACACATTTTGATTTGAAGAAGCTATAACATGAAGCTAAAAAAAGAGTGAAAAATGAAAATGATGAAAAAATGGAAATGAAGCATTAGTTCTGTTTCATAATGTTCCCTTTTAATTTTCTTTATTAATCCTACTTCAGTCAGCGAGACCTAATTTCAACTCCAACCTAAAAAGTAGAAAAGGTCATCAAGAATTACAACTGAAGATCATCTACACAAGAATCTGGCACATGCTGATGACAGAAAAGTGGTAGGCACAGGCAAAGCTTCTCTCCTCATTAGGTACACTTCTTCAGCTCTGCCTACTTCTTCAAACACTACCTTTACCACACTTCTCTCTTTCAGTTCTAAGCCCCCTAAAATGGGAACTGAAAATAGAACTAAAAAGGGTGTCCTGGATAGGTTAATTTCATGAACATACATACTTCTCATTCTTCCGCCTTCTCTTTCTTTCCCTGCTCACGTGTACATCTTCCTTCTCTGCCTTTGCCAGCTTCAGCATGGCAATTCCTTTTGTAAGCCACTGTATTTCAGCAAAACACTGGAAAGTTTTATGGTCATTTTCCTGAAGTAAAATTCTGCTGTTTTTTATAGTGGCGAACTTGTCTGTGAGCTGACTGCATTCCCCAATTTATCTCATTCTTCTAAGCATGCATTTCTCTTGTAAGACAGTGGTACAACCTCACAGAGGGTGGTAACTTTAGCTCTGCCTTCCTTCAGCCATGCAGAGCACCATTCTTCATGAGATTTCACCTACACAGGCCTGATGCATTATTTGGACAGCCCTCTTTAGTTCTTTTCTGATGCATTGATCCAGGAGCTCCATTTAAGCTCAGGTATGTGTACCCACTCCTTGCCTGAGCTTTGCCATAGGCGTGCCTTTTTCCTGCTGTCCTTGCAGTTTCATTTGGATTTCTGGGCTGACTTTGGCTGCTACCTTGCCTTTATCTGTGACTGATGGACTGTTGAAGAACATGTTCCTATTGCCATGGTTCATCCAGGTGAGGAGCTGCAGGACTGCACCCTGTGGGCACAGGATAACACCCCTGCTGTGGTCAACCTCAACTTCTCGCTCGTCCTCCCTCATGGAGCAGCCTGGCTCTTTTGCTCTATGACAAAAGCCTTAGAAAATTGACTGGGTGTTGCAGCCAGATGAAAGTTTTGATAGGTTAACAGCCAGAAGTGAACTTTCCTCATCACATGGAAGGTTAATTTGTTGAATCCCAGATTTTTGTTGACACGCACCTGTCACCACTCAAACAATTAGTTTGCTAGGTTCACTCTCCAGCTTTTGTCTCCAAATTACCTTGGATTATTTTTCCTCCAAATTACCTTTTTTTCCTCCAAATTACCTTACCAAAACAACTACCTTGTTTTAACATTAGCATATGATTTCCATTGCTTATCAAATCATCTACAATAATTACTTTAATTAAAACAAGCATAAGAAAGATTAGCTCAGATGACTGTTCTTCAACAGTAAGATGCATCTACCAAACCAGTCTCTACCAATAAAAGCAACGCACACAAATTTTCATTATATTTGCCATCACTCGAATACCAACGAGTTACCTGCAGCAACCTGTGTTCCAGAGTAGCCAGTTCTAAGTACTGGGTGTCATCCCGAGAGACCCTGTCTAAGCGGTCCCGAATTTCCTTCAGTTTAGTCTGTTGGGCTTCTACATTTTCACGAGCCTCTCGTACTATGCCTCGAGCTATCATAAAGACGTTTTCAGCCTGAGAAGAGAGATTATTTGTTTTAGAGACTTATTACCAGACAGATCTAAATTGGTAGTTATATTAATTTCAGGGAGGAAAAAACAAACAAGAAGCACTCCATTACAATGTAGGGGTTACACTACATCTACTAAGACAAGTAGACTAGAACACAATCATAGTATCCTCACAGCCAGTTAAAGCAGAAAAAGTCATGGTTCTCTTTGGAGGCTCTTTTTTGCCTCGCAGTGTTCATACTTCATATTGCTTAACTCATGATTTTTAAATTTTTAATTAAAAAAATTATTTTTAATGTTTTGTCTATGTTTACCTCTGTCACTTTTCCCTGAGCCTCTCGAACTTCATTAATGCCAACAAACTCTTCGTATTTGTCCCACCAACTCTTGCCCGTTGCAGATATTTTTTGAAGGGAGTTTTTCCCCATAACAGTCCCAGTTTCTGTCAGCCGACTGAGAAGACCCTTGGCCGTTTCTATCGCTGACTTGGCTTCAGGCTGCTTAGGTCCCGAGGAACAGTAAGTTCGCACTATGTGTAGATTCATTTTTTGACAGCACTTTATCATAAAATGGTGATATTGCAGGCCACAGGACACCGAGGATACACTTGATTTATATTTCATTGGCCCCATGTCTTGAATTTGCTCACTGAAGAAAAGTGCTACAAGGATGAAGAAAAGAAGTTATTAAAATAAGGCTGCTAAATACCTCTTAAAACTACACGTGTATCACAACATGAATAAAATTCTAGAATGACTAAACCATCCCTAGTTTCATGCCATTACTCACCTAGGACATTTTCCACAGTTTTCAAAGGACAGTTCTGCCACAGATTCCTGCTTTTCTGCCATTATTAAGTACTTCCACCATGGTTCTCGATTACCGATTTGCTCGTTGCATGAATAGCAGTCACATGTTACAGATCCAGTACCAGCAGGAGTAGCTTCAGAATAATTTAATGCTTCAGTGCAGAAGCGACTGCCATAGGAAATTTTGTTCTGTTTTCACGTTTGAACTTGGTGTACCACGTCACATGTGCTAACGGTTCTGGAAAAGAACAAAAAAAAAAAAAATGAGAGGGGTTAAAAAAATAAAAAGCTCAAAAAGGTAAAGAAATGAGGTTCAATCATTCCTTGTATTTTATACTCCACAGACATATGAAGCATTGAAGAGTTGAAAGGAGAGAGAAAACCCAGAAGTACTAATGTGTACTTAATTTTTTCTAATTGACTACCTACAAAACCAAAATATAAGGAAGAGCCAAAAGATCATACAACCACCAGGCAGCAAATGCAGACATTTTAAACAGCTTTAAAGTTCTTGCTTACCTTGCAAAAACAGACCGCTTATTCCCGTTTAATGTCTGCATTGATGTGTAAAGATTTTAATTTTCTACTTAGCACATTCCTCTAGAACTTATAAACAGGAAAACTTTCAACTGAGGCTTTTCATGGAGTTTGGATACAGCTATACGAGGCTTTAACCAAAACAATAATTAAAAAAAAAAAAAAGAAAAAGAAAAAGAAAAAAAAAAAAAAAAAAAAAGGAGAGCGCTTGATACTTGGTACATTTTTTTTGTTAATTTAAAAAGTTTTACACATGAATTTTCTTTTCTTTTCCACTCAGAGGGTGATGAGGCACAGGCTGCCCAGAGGAGCTGTGGCTGCCCCATCCCTGGAGGTGTTCAAGGCCAGGCTGGATGGGGCTCTGAGCAACCTGACCTAGCGGGTGGTGTCCCTGCCTGTGGCAGGGGGTTGGAACTGGATGATCTCTGAGGACCCTTCCAACCCGGGCCGTTCTGTAATTCTCTAAGCGGCAACGACACCACAGGCGTGTCCCCGGGAGGGGATTCTCCTGGAGGGACACATTTGGGGTCAGCTTCTGCCCCTGCCCGCTCTCGCCCCATTACACAGCCCCACCACAAAGCAGCGACCCTGGGGGCGTCACACCCCTAACACCACAAACCAGCACCACAGGGCCCCAAGCACCCAGCGGGGTCCCGCAGCACCTCCCCGCGCCCCCTCCTCACCTCAGGCGGCCGGGAGCCGCCCCGGGCGGCGGCGGCGCTGCCTCCCCCCGTCCCCGCTCCCCCCGCTCCGCACCGCGGGGCCTGCCCGGGGCCTTGCCCTACCTGCACCGGGCCCGGCCCGGAAGCGGAAGGCACCGAAATACGGCGGCGGCTCGGGGCCGGGCGGAAACGGGCGGCGAGGCGAGGAGCGGAGCGGAGCGGAGCGGCGAGGAGCGGGCACCATGTCGGGCCGGGAGGGTAAGGCCGCGCCGCGGGGCCGCCGGCACCGCGCCGAGCCGCGCCGAGCCTCACCGAGCTCTCTGTCTTTGCAGGCGGCAAGAAGAAGCCGCTGAAACAGCCGAAGAAGCAGTCCAAGGACCTGGATGAGGTAGGGAGGCGGGGGGGCCTTCCCCATCCTCATCCTCATCCCCATCCCCATCCCCATCCCCATCCCCATCCCCATCTCCATCCCCATCTCCATCCCCATCTCCATCCCCATCTCCATCCCCATCTCCATCCCCATCTCCATCCCCATCCCCATCCCCATCCCCATCCCCTCTCATCTTTCCCCTCTCCCCTTCCCCTTCTTCCCCTTCCCTTCTCGCCCCACAAACTCGGTCCCAAGGACCTAGGATAAGAACCGCCATCGAGGGTGGTGAGGTACCCAGAGGTGCTGGTGAATGTGGGGTTAAAGGCACGGCGTCAGAAGGGCAGAGGTAAGCTGTTGCTGCTTCGGGGGATTGTGGAGGGTGGTGAGGCAGCAGTGGCTGGAAACAGGTAAATGTGATGCCTCGTTGAAAGATGAATTGGTTACGATAAATAAGCTTTACTGACAGAGATGCCAGAGCTAATTAAGGGCTTAGAACCATCCAAGTTACAACAGTGTGAAAGCTGATGGCCAGCATGGGTTGTCGTAAAGCTACCAGACAAAGGGAATTGTGTTCTGCAGCAGGGCAGTGTCAGTGTGTGGGGAGAAGGACAGTAACGTCAGGTTCTTGATAACTGTCACAGTGTGGGTAGGAACAGGGCCTAGGGAAGTGATGGAGGTGAACGGGCAGGTAGCTACTGTGTCACACACTAAATGCAGCTACAAACCCTTCAGTGTCTGACTGCAAGGATATGTTGTCTGGGGGATGGCAAGATTTTGGCTTACTTCAGTCTAATGTTTTGATTACTGCCGTGGCTGGCCGGCTGACTAACCTACTTATGGTTCTGCTGTTTTTGTAGAAACCAAAACTTGGAGGGGCCACAGACTGTCAAAAGGACAAGTCTAATGATCAAAGTAATCTTAAATTGGAAAAAGTTTGAAGGAAAGCAAAGGGATTTATTTCACTGTTGTGGTTTAACCCGGCCGGCAGCTAAACACCACACAGCCGTTCGCTCACCCTCCCCCCTCCCTCTCTGGGATGGGGGAGAGAAACGGAAAGTAAAACGAGAGTTGAGATAGAGACAGTTTATTAAGATAGGAAACAATAATAATAATAATAATAACAATAATAATAATAATAGTGTATATGAAACAAGTGATGCACAATGCAATTGCTCACCACCCGTTGACCGATGCCCAGTCTATCCCGAGCAGCCGGCCCCCCCAACCCGGCTAGCCACCCCTATATATTGTTTAGCATGACGTCAGATGGTATGGAATACTCCTTTGGCCAGTTTGGGTCAGCTGTCCTGGGTCTGTCCCCTCCCAGTTGTTGCTGTACCCCAAGCCTGCCTGCTGGCAGGACAGAGCGAGGAGCTGAAAAGTCCTTGGCTTGGTACAAGCACTGCTCTGCAACAACCAAAACATCGGCATGTTATCAGCATTCTTCCCATCCTAATCCAAAACACAGCATTCCACCAGCTACTAGGAGGAAACTGTCCCAGCTGAAACCAGGACATTCACTAAGGATGTATGCTACGGCCCTTTCTTTGGAAAGAACAATTACCTTGTAAAATACAAGGAGAAGGAGTGGCTAAACTTCAGGTCCACCTGAAAGCATTTGTGACAGACCATACACTAAACGGGTACCCTCAAAACTGGGTGTTGTAAAACAAAAATCACACAGGCCATATAAAGAAAATACCGCGTGGCAAATGTGATATAATAACATTTCCTTTCCTCTCAGCCAGCTGTAGCATGCGTGGGCATTGCATTGATCCACTTTCTGTTGTCTTTTTATAGCATGGTAGGGAGTGATTTACTAGTAAAGACATAATAGTCAGAAAAAAAATCATGGAAAACCTGGAGAGAAACAATATTTTGTTCTCTTGGGGGGAAAAGGGGAAGTAAGAAGCTCACATTGTAGCAAGGGAAGTTGCAGCATGAAGAAGAGGAAAACTCCAGTTTTAAGGAAGCTGAGCCATGGGCTGGACTGGTGAGGAATCTCAAAATCCTGAGTGTCAAGGAAAAACCCTAAGTCCCTTTCAGCCTTGTTGTCTGTGAAGACTGTACGTGTTAGAACATTCCATTTCTTTCTCATTGCTTGTCAGTAGTTTTAATTTTTTGGGGGGGGGAGGAGATGCTAACACGCTTTGATCTCTTCTTTAGACTGATCTGGCATTTAAACAAAAGCAGAAGGAGGAGCAAAAGAAACTTGAGGAGATGAAAGCAAAGGCTGCTGGAAAAGGGCCCCTCGGTAAGTGAGGTGCCATACTGATAGGAAAAAAAGGGGCTTGCTGCCTTCAAAAGTCTAATGGTTTTGCTTGTACCTCTAAGTTATTCAACATACACTAGTAGGTTGATGGCAGTTGCAGATGATAAATAACAAAGAGATGCTAATTGCATTTATTTATTTATTTTACTGTGCAATTTCACCCCCAAATTACTGATGCAGTTTCTGGTTTAGCAGGTATAATTGTACCGGGCATGCTAAGGTGTTCTAGTGGGATGGTGTAGAGAGATTTGGGCTCTTATTTTAGCAGACCACCCTTTTCTTTCCAGGTATATTAAGAAACACATAGGCTTTGCCACAGTTCTGAAAGTTTAACAAGTGCAGTCATTGTTTTCTTAAAGAATGAATTTCAAGAGCAGGAGATTCTTGGCAGGAAAAAAAAAAACAAAACAACAAAAAAAACCAACACTCTGTGACTGGAAATAAGTCTGGATTCAGTGTTTTTGCTTAAGTGACTGTGCAGTATGCACTTTTTTTTTTTTCAGAGTGTGTTTTGCTGGTGCATCCAGCCCAGACTTTATTTCAGACAGTGATACCAGGAGGTTCTGTCAGCGTGAGGCTGTCCCGTCACCTTGTACTCCTCCAGCATTCGGGATGTTGAGGGGTACATCCTGCCTATTCCCTGTAGGTGCTTTTGGCCTGTGGTCCATTAACATGGCTAATCCCTTCCCCATTCTATAAAGACCATTAAACTTTACCCTTTGCTTCTTATTCTTTAGAAAAAAATAAATCCTTAGAGGTCCTAGAAGGACCTTTCCAGCAATCCCAAGGCAAATTCAATTTCACTAACTACCTTGCATGCAATCTTGTCAGATGCTGTTTGGAAACATGAAATCCCCTGGATTCACTTTATCTGTGCACTAAATGATACCCTTAGAGAGTTCCAGCAGGACAGCGAGTAAGGATTTACCATTTACAGAAGTCCTGTTAACTTTCACGAGGCTGTTCATCCATTTGCTTTGTTACAGACTTTATTATCTTGCCAGAGACCAATGTCAGACTTGCTGGCCTTTAGTTCTCTAGTTTCTTCCCAGAACCCTTTCTGTATCTGGGAGCTGTGCTGGCAGCGTAGCTGGCGGATCACAAGCACAGAAGAGTAACACGAAAACAGTCCTCTGACACGGTGGCTGTAATGATAAGTTACAAATCCTAGCCAGCAGTTCTGCAATTTCACATTTGAGTTGGTGTTCTTGGAGTGGAATGCAATCTAGTTCCACTAACGTGGGATATTTCTTGTCTGTTTATCTCAAATTAATCTAGCTCCTCTGATTTATCTGCTTACAAAAATGTGCTGGGTGTGGGACTTACAGGATGTCTCTGGCATTACATGCTGATGCAAAAAAAATTCCCCGAACCTCCCTCCTGTGTCCTTACCATCCTAAACTTGTTCTTTGTAGCACGTTTCAGCTGTGAGTACTTCTGTATTTCTTGATCGTTCGTTCTTGCCATTATTACTTTGCCTTTTTCTAGACTGAATTTCAGTCATCTGGTCCTTGGCCAATGAGAGTGAAAGCAGACGGCGATTATGGTGTTATTACAGCAAGGCAACGCTGTTGGAACGCAGTGCAAAGTCTGCTGTTGACTATCAGCCCTTGCGGCCATGAATGCTGTAGTCCTCCTGTGCTTTTCTGCTTTTCACTGGTCATAGATGACACACGTTGTAAAAAACAGCATTTGACAAAAAAACTGCTGCATTTGTTGCTGTGTTAACGTGTTGTTCCTTGACCCTGCTTTATGCTCTTCAGTAATGGGGAGTGCAAAGGCTCTTGTAATTCCAGTACCTGCTACAGTAGAGCTTCAATCCCAACTTGTTCTTGTTTCAGAAATACCAATGTTTTTATTCCCTTAGCTTTAAATTGGACTTGACTAGGCTATAGAACTGTTGTATAAGAAATAAACAATGCAGGGTGTGCATGGAGGAGCACAGGAATGGTTGAAATATTTATTTCTATTGTAGGTTTAGGAGG
Source organism: Nettapus auritus (assembly GCA_011076525.1). Taxonomy (NCBI): domain Eukaryota; kingdom Metazoa; phylum Chordata; class Aves; order Anseriformes; family Anatidae; genus Nettapus; species Nettapus auritus. Next base: position 11,994,138 of record CM021776.1, on the reverse strand, counting down.
CATATTTGGTTCCAGGGGAGACTTGGTTCCTGATGTTAAGTTACTCATTTAGAGTCTGTAAGATCAGAAACAGAGAAGAGTAACACATGCAAAGGCAAAACCAACTCTGGTGGGGATCTGAGTTGTACAGGCAGTCTAGCGGGGATTTGATTTTATTAAGAACTAAACTTGTAGCTAAGATCTCTGTCAGTTGTCTAACCAGTTGTGTTGTTTCTTTTGGCAGCCAGTGGTGGAATAAAGAAGTCTGGCAAAAAGTAGCTTGATCGAACTACAATGATCGAGTGATCGAGTTATTCAATGGACCTGCAACATTCAGAACATCAAGAAAACTCGCTAGCGCTTAGGTAACATTGTACATTTTGTTTAGTCAGAATAAAACTTTTTTGTTAAGAGGTGATATCTTCTCTTTACCTGTAGGCTTTGTTTTAAAATTGGCTTTGCTGGATTATACTGAAAGTGACGCTTCTTGAAGACTACTTGTGACCTTCTGTAGGTTGAGTGCATCTGCTGGTTTGGTAGTCATTTAGGAGAGCAAGTTAAAACTTCTGAACCTTTTTTTTGACAATGAGAGCTAGGGCCTGAGTATTAAACTTCTACAGATTTTAACCTGGGGGCTCACGTTTAGTTGCAACTGCACAAGGTGTGGCTAGATCAGCATATGCTCTCCTAAGAGCTGGAAGTGCTCTCTAAATGAAAAGATGGGCTATACTGCCATCACCAGAGAAGTGGTTAACTTGGGGACAACCACTATCCAAAATAAGCCAGTTTTGTAGTTGCTCAGGTGTACTGCAGTGCCGTGCCCCTTGCTGTTGTCCTACAAATAGTCGCCTCACCTCTTTTCCTTGAATTCCTGCAAGAGCTCCGTTATGCTCACAGCAGTGCCCTTGGGGGAGGGAGTAGGAGAAGGGGGCACAGTGCTTATGTGACTAGAGGTGAATAGCAGCGATGATATGCTGGTATGGAAACTCTGGGGAAGGGATGTCACCTTGTTGAGGTAGGAGGGAAGGGGGTAAGAATTAATGCAGGCTGCTCCCTTCCTGAGCAAAGGGTGGTGGCAGGACAGAACTCCCTGTGCAGGGTGGGCAGGTGGTGGGGGGCACTGAAGAGCCCGCAGATGCGGGCTGGCTGGGCTCTTAGGGAAGAGCCCTGAGCCCTGTGGCTGTACACAAAGTGTTGCTGGAGGTTCCCTGGCCAGGTGGAGACCCCTCAGGACATGGTGCCCACCATCCTAGGCTGCAGCCATCATGATCTACCTGGCCCAGCTCATGTAGCCCAGGCCTAGCCTGGCCATCTGCCACCCGGCGGGCCTCCTGCTTGGTGGGCCAGGTTTTTGTCTGGGGGCCCTCAGCTCGAACCACCGGGCAGGCTGCCTGGAGCAGCAAGGAGCTGGGACTCCCCACCGAGAAAACTTCGGACGCCTTTCCCTTCCTGGGCTGGGCTCATCCGTGTGAGCACAGTGCTCTCCAGCGCATGGAGAAGAGTACTGAAAGATGTTAGGCATGTTTTCTCACATGATTTTCAAAGAAACAGGCACTTCGACTTCAGGAAGCTCAAAGAAATAGCTCACACGTCAGCAAAATGCTGCCAGCTATGCCATGGAAGTACAGTGTGTGCCATTTCAGGCTGGGAAGCACAGATGAATGAAACTGCAAATTTGAAGTGCTTGGGGAGGCTGAGCCAGCAAAGAACAAAGCTGAGTTATCAGGGATAATAATTTGCTTCAGATCTTGCTTGAAGGTGGAAATTTGCAACACTGAAGATTTCTAATCATATATGAAGAAAATACAACCGCAAACTCTGTAATCATGACAAGGTACCAATACCTACATAGCTCAATTCATACCTAGTTTGAGGCATCTTCAACACTACCCAGAATTTCCCTTGATAGAAAATAATTGACAGAAAATCATTATTTTATGAGAACTTTTGTAGTATGTAGCTTGGATTTGTGGTATTGTGTACGCTCCCCTTAAAGCGTAAGTGGCTCTGAACTAGACGTTGCAATGAGTCATTGTAAGCAACCTTGGAAGATTTTCACCCAAAATACATATATTTTTTTTCCACAAAAAATGCTCATTTTCTGTCTCTGTATATATTTTTGCTTTAAAAAATAGGAAAAGTTCTGACAAAGCCTGGTGCCTCTGTCTCAAAAAAGATGAACAATTCTTGTTGAAGGGCAACGTTCCTTCTCTCCTTTCTTGGTATTTTCTATGGCTAGGATAAATGACCGGGTAACTCTTTCTGTGAAGAAAAAAAAACCACCATTTTCTTCTTCAAACACTAACAATCATATTCAGTATTCTGATTGTCTCCCAGCTATTCCTGTTTTAATGGAGCTTTGCAAGACAGCTAATACCAGATCGCAGCTTTCAGTACTTCTGGAAACCTCAGACCTCCACAATGAGATGTGGAGTGTACAAAACCACTACCAAGGTGACTATGCTTGAATAAAAACTCTGACTGAGCACCAGCTCTGTCTCTGTCTGCAGAAGCCAGTGGTAGAAGAGGGGAATTCACAGATATCTTCATAACTAGCGCTGCAGGAACTACTTCCATTAACCCCGTGAAGAGCAATAAATGATAAGAAAGGGAATGAAAAGGTTTCCAAATGAGCCCTTTGTGTTTAACATGCTTTATTAAAAAGCTTCAGCAGGGATAAAAAGCGCTGAATGGTTCACTTAAACTAGAGAAATTATGTGAAATCTTGGAGTGGGAGTTTTAAATTCTTAAAACCTGTTCCAGTCAAAAGGCGAGCTGAACGTGAACTATTGTGAAGCAAGCCTGGTCTGCGACCAGGATGCTTTTAAGAAAGGTATCGGGCAGGAACGCCCTGCAACAGACAGCAAAAGATGCAGGATAAGCACCGAATGGTGTTTGTGAGCACCGCTGCCTACAGGCTGGAAGCCTCTGAGTGCTACAGGCAGAGGGACCGTTCTCTCAAATCTGGTCACAGCTGCAATCTGAGCTGGAAGGCCAGGGAACTGCACCATTTATTATAGCCATACAAGACTTCTATCAGCAAAAGCCCACGTTACCATAAATATATATCAGGTTTCAGGCACTTCACGCTTAAAGGTCAAAGCGCCACAATCCCTTTGTGGGTGGTGATGGCTGACCATGATCTGGCACCTCTGTTATCAGCTGAGATCGTGACAGGAGTTAGTGCTGGGCTGTGCCAGAGCAACCTCCTCCATCTCCTAGATCCCTCTCCTTAGATGGGGCTAAACTCATTTTAAACTTTCTAGAAGTATAAGAGTTATTTTTCCCTTAGATACTTACTGAGAATAGCATTTACTTCTCCAACTGTGAAAAAGGAATTTTATTTCGTTTAATTAGTGAGCAAAGCACTTTCTTAATTACAAAGTAAACTTCCAGCTGGAACTGCTATATTTCAATGGAATCTTTATGAAAGTTCAAGTTTCTATGGCCCACTTGAGGCCGTGGCTTTGACAGAAGGGAAAATAAATGTAATCATTCGTATGCTCTTGGTACATTTTTACATTTGTTCTTGCCTGTTTTTAACATCTTTAACTGCTCTTCAGACACAACGTCAGTACCTTGGGTCTTACAGGACAAGGTAGGATGTAAGTTTTAGACATTTCAACTGACCAAAAAAGGGAGAAGGGGGAAGATCTTGGCCCAATTTTACTACAAGTTGTGAAACATTAGGATCTAACAGCACTAGAATTTGACAACTTCAGAACTATTGATAGAACTGGTATCAGCACAAGGCCTTCTGGCCACTGAAGAGTTTGGAGAACCTTTTGTATCAAAAACAGCCGATAAGGGCAATTCGATTCACGTAGTGTCTGCCTCTAACATGACAGAATTGCAGCCAGTTACTTTCTACCCCTTCTAGCAGCCTTAGCTGACATGCTCATAGTTCTCTGCCAGATCCAGATCCCTCCCTCCAATGGGAGGAAATTCAGTCTTTGGTGACACGAGAAAAATTGTCTTCTCTAAAGGGGATTCTCTGGAGATCAGATTGAGTCCTGCCAGCCAGGGCAGGTGAAGGTTGAAATTCAAGCATGCCTGAACACTTTTTGCATTTTGGACAAAGATAACTTGCGTATCAAAACAATACTTATGCAAAGACGTGGGACAAAGATGCCTTAGATACGTTGCCCAAGAGCCAGACCCTGTCCCTGGCTCTGTGGAGTGCACCGAAGGCAACATGAGCCACCACTGGTACCTCCTGGGGAAGTCTACATTAAAATGTAGACATGGAACTGCCTTCCTGGCAAGAGTCCTCCTGTTTAATATTAGGCCATGGAAATAAAGCTGACAAAAGAACACTTTGATCATGAGTTTTAACCTAATACTGTTAAAAATGGCATTCATTCCTTAGTGCAGCTCCAGCTCAGTGTTAAACTAATGCAAAGATAGCTCTTACATCACACACATACATCAAGCTAGCCCCAGTCTCAAGGGCACAGCAAAAACAAAGCCCAGAGCGCAGCAGGAAATGAATACAGACAATTAAAGTAGTAGCAGAATAGATACAAACATTGTTTATAGGGAAATCCATCAAAGGGATACGATGGCCATAATGAATTCCAGTCGTGCTCTAATGTTTTAAATGCTTTGCCCACTCTTTGGGGTTAGTTCAGCTCCAAGAAAATCATAGCCTACTCTGAATCATACCCACTTATTGATTCATGTGAGGTCTTAAATACGAAACATCTCCAGCATAAGTCAGCCAGACTGGAGAACTGGGCTTGAACTTTTGCGGTGCCACAGCCTTGCTTTGTGACCTTGCCTCTGCATTTTTTTTTAGTTCCTCCCCCCCTAGAAAACAGGGTCCATGTTACAGTCTGACTCCAGAACACCATTCTGAGGCTTAATTCATAAATAATTGCAACATATTGTGATTCTAGACAGAGTGGCTAAGAAGGCATTAAGTACACAACCCAAAACATCCCTTCACTTCTATTCAAACGGGGTTAATTCTGACACGCGATCCTACAATTATGTACGCATCTAACAGGATTGCACAAACTCAATGACTTACAGCTTTTCCTTCCACCTCTTGCTTCTATTATTGCCTTCAATCAACGTGCAAGAAAACCAATTTGCAATTTGCTTCTTGAAACTGTTCTTCCGTAAAGATAAGAAGCTGTCAGAAGGCTGCTAAAGCACAGTGCAACTGTTTTAAACTCAAACGTGGAGTGACACAAGGTTGGACAATTTCTCCTGGGACTGGGGTCATCAGAGAGTATTTCAACATCACCATGCAATAAATAGCAGTAAAGGGGTTTTTACTGGCAGGTTCCTGTGGCAAATTTGTAAGGTTAGAGTGCCACCTCGTGGATACTAACCTGAGCTTGTACCACACTTGGCAGGAAACAAGCCTGTGCTTTGATGCTGTCACATTTGGTAAAAACAGTGATTTGTCACCTCTTCCTCCTCGTCATTAGTATAAAATCATTATTTATGTTCAGATTATTAATACTGAAGAGATACAAGGAAAGGAAGAAATGTAAACCCTAACGCTATGCTCACCAGCTGAATTCAGGTCAGCAGCAGCAAAAAAGCAGTACTGTGGATGTTGCCCTTAATCCTGTCATACCACCCTTAAATTCTAGGTCTGTTCAGAGATACAGAAACCCAAAGTTATCCTAAAGCTCCAGTCCCTTAACCATTTGGTAACAATATAAAGACTGCAGTATTTTGTGCCTTTAAAATGGTACCGCTGGTGGTCTTGCGGGGTGTTATTTCTGCTGTAAGCAATATAGGAAGAGGAGAGATGGAAGTGTGGTTAATAGCTGAGGTTAAAACATAGCCTGGGGACAGTGAATGTGTTCTGCACGCTGACAAGTTTGCTCAGTGACCCTGAGCTCTGCTTTTTGCTGTGTGGAGACACGGCTGTTCACCAGGCTTTGCAGAACAGCCTGAGATCCCACTGACACACCTAAGAGTAGCATGTTCTCCGTCTCTATTTGGTATTTGGTTCAAATGTCCATTACTCTGAGAACATTACTGCCGTTTAAATTTACACAGTCTGTGCAATTGCCCATTCTAGCACACTTTTCTATCTTTTATGAGCTTTCAAAATACAAATAGGAGGTATCTAAACTGCCTTCAGAAATCAAAATTTTCTAAATGCTAAGTATGTATTAGATTCTAAATAAAAAAGCTTGTTTGGTAGAGGTTAGCCTGCTTTTATATATAAATCACCACAATTAACAGCTTTTAGGAAAAAAAGTATTAAATAAATTAAAGCCGCATATATGATGCGAGAAGAATGTACTCGAACAATTCTAAGAGCATTTTCTAAATGAGTAAGACAGCAATTTCAGGTGTCAAGGCTTTTACTTCACTGAAGCGTTTATTCTTAGTCTTACCATCATTATTTATTGATTTCTGCAGTGCCTCTCTCCAACCCTGATCTGCTTCACAGCACTTCCAGTTATATACAGACCTCAGGAATGCGTTACGGCCACGCGGAGTACTTGCCACAACTGTCACTAGATAACATTCTGCGCTTCCCGTCTCTGAAGTCAGGAGATTATGTAGGTAACACATTCCTTAAAATGTTTCTGTATTTAGCAGCAGCAGGCCTGCCATTTCCATACCGTTTCTACAGATATTACTGAACGTGTAGTACCTCCAAACCAGAAGCTATACCCCAAAGTTCAGGCATTAGCGGCAAAGAATAAAAACATGAACTAAACTAGATAAGCAGTTCTAAATAATTTTAATAGAGGGAAAAAAAAAAAGAGAATCAACAGGGAAAAAGTACAGCTGTGATGTAACATAGCTTAGGTCTCCAAGAGATTTATTTCAATCTACTTACAGGTATTTATTTTTCCCAGATGTTGGAAAATGTTCTTGCCAACAGATAATTTGATTTTAGTTCTTTAAATTACGATTCTTGTTTATTATTTTGCTCCGTTTAAGTCACTTGTCTGTAGTAAGACAGCATATCATCTAAACTTTGGTAAAGTGGTGCTTGATTTTGAGTGTCACCACTGTATGACTGCCCAGGTGGTGGCACGTCTTG
>CM021776.1:11676800-11987125 GCA_011076525.1 Nettapus auritus | reverse complement strand
CAGTCGCAGGTGTGCCCTGGTGGTGGCACATCTTGAGCACTGCAGTCACAGCTGTGCCCTGGTGGCAGCACGTCCTGCGTGCCGTAGCCATAGGCCTGCATTGGAAACGGCACATCTGGAGCGCCGTAACCGTAAGCCTGCATTGGTGGCAGCATGTGCTGAGCGCCGTAGCCGTAATTCTGCATTGGAAATGGAACATCATGAATGCCGTAGCCGTAAGGCTGCACTGGTGGCAGCACATGTTGAGCACCGTAGCCGTAAGCGTGCACTGGCGGCATGTTTTGAGCACCGCAGGTGTAGGCGTGCGCTGACGGCAGCCCCTCCTGATCATCGCTGCTGTCAGTCTCTGATGTTGACCCATCTTCACTGTCGCTGCCAGAGGCCTGCGCTGACGCTGATTTATCTTGAACATCATTGCTGTAAGCTTGCACTGACGGTGGCACAACTGCAGTGCTGCTGGTGTTGGCCTGCACCGATGGCTTCTCTTGGTTTTGTGAAGCTTCTGGTTCCGATTTTTCAAAGGTGGTTTCAGGACTGTTCAAGTTCTGGCTTCTGTAATCATCATCTTTCTTTTGTCCCACAAAATAATCAGAAGGTGGTGCGAATTCTGGATCTCGTTCATCTCTGAGTTCTTCCTGCTTCTTCGACCATTGTCCAAACATCAGTTCTGTTAGAAACAGGGAAAATAGTTTAAATACAGATTCCAGTGTCTGAAGATCAGTCAGAACAGAGGGCACACAGAAGATGCAGCTACTTAAAGCCATTTGAAGTTCCGTTTCACCCAGTACTATGTTGCTGGCTGAGCTCATGGTCTGCTTTTTCTACAGAGCAGAAACTAAGCTATTGAGCATTAAAGATAACCACTACCCTCTGTATAACTCATCCTAGTCACTTTCCGATCCTTTAACAACATGGTCATAGGTTATGAAAAACTGATTAGTTAGGGCTGAATCAAAATACAAACCAATCACAGCACTAAGATCTTAATTACTAGAAAATGGAGATTATTGTAGTATCTTCAGTGTGCATGGGGGAAAGCCAGTAACTTCTTTATTTCAACAGAAGTTTTCTAATTATTCTAACAGCTGCTGACTTCTGATTAAGAATAGCTCTGAAGCATTGCAACAGAAAGATGATTCAAGATCCCCCAAACCTACTATCTAAAAACAGCAAAAATCTGTTCAGTTTTCATTTCTGTTGCTTCTCAGATTTACCATACTTTGTCTCAAAGCAGAAGTGAAATCAGCAGTACGCACACCGCTTCCAAACAGTGTTTCTGAATCTTTATTTCCTTACCTTTGCCTTTATCCCACTCACGGACATAAGGCACGCCAGGCTTTGTATCTCTTCTCTCCTGGATGACAACCTCGACCTTTCTACTTGCTGAGGTAGCTCTTGGAGCCTCCTGTTCAGCTTGTGCTGCACCAGTAGCATCTTTCACCTCTACTTTGCAGAAAGAGAGAATAGTTTTTGTTAGTAACAAGATAATATCTCCTATATGAATTGCATAAAAAGAATAAGAAGCAATAGTTATTTCCATGTATAGCTTATAGTAATTATCTGGTTTCATTCAACAATGAAATGTATGTGAATAGGGATTTTCTTTTAATTAATTCAGAAAAGATAGTGGATAATCCAGATAACCAGGGAACCATCTACCAAGAGACACTTCATTAGTTTTCTAGTTGTATCAAAGAAATTGCTGAAAAATCTGTTGCCTAAGAACCCAAAAAGGAATGTGCTGAGTATTATACTGAAACCAGAAAATTGTTAGAAATAAGAACGTTACCATGCATCTCCACCTCAGTAATCCTGGAGAAAACAATTTACGCTTTTCTTCTTCTGAACAATAGCAAGTTAGCAGTGGCACACTGCTCTTCGTCATTTCCAGAACACTTCAGAGTTAATTGCTTGCTTAGAATTCTGACAAGTTAAATATCAGCTACAATTTACAGTGGGAGATAGACAATGCAAGTATCTAGTAGTGTCAGACGGGAGACAGCACAGAGGACTCAAATTCATCATCCCAAATCCTAAAAGCCAGTTGTATGTCCAATTTACAGACTGCACTAAAATTGTACGAGCGTGTATTATATGGTATCAGAATCAACTTGCTAATATTTTTATCTTGCTCATCTTAAAAACCAGCCAGTACAATTTCAGCAGCTCAACTCACACAATTCCTGCTGTCAGATGTAAATCTGAAAAGGACATCTATGCATGACATTTCTTCCTGCATTATTAAGCTCTCTCGGGCACGATTTTACATCTACATATGGTTATATGAATTCTCGCTATTTTAATTTATACTATTTGTATACATAAAATACATAATAGCAATATATTAAATGCCCAAACCTACATCAATCAGAGGATGCCTGCCCACGCGCTGATCAGGTACAACATGAAACAGCAAGTACTTAAATTAAAAAGGCAACTAATCATACCTCCGTTCTCCAGTTTTGCTGCCTCCTCCTCTAACCCATCTTCCCTTAATTTCTTAACCTTCCGCGCTCGAAGTTTAGACAGCCTGGCTTCTAGAGCTGCCTTCCTTTTTTCTTTTATCTGTTCACGTTTAGTTCTTTGATCAAGTGTCTAAACAGTAAAGAAAAAACATTAATTAATCTTCCTGTGTTACTATAATCAACTATATGTCTTCCTTCACTAAACAACAAAAGCAATCCTCAGGTACCATGATTCAAAAGGGAAAAAGAGGGCATTTTTGGGGGGAGTTAAATGCAGGCATCACTGAGCGTAAGACTTAAACAACAAACCAAAGATGGTGACTACTGAAATCAGGATGCTCTCACACTGCAATTTGCTTTTTAAGCTCATACCTGCTCTCTCAGCATATCCAGTGTTGCCCGTTGTTTATGTCTAAGCTCTTGGTCACGAGAAAAGGCAAAGTAACCAACACCAAGCTGCCTGGCCTCTGAAAAGAAAAAGTTAATGAAGTTCAAGCTACACTCAGTTTACAACTGACAGGAACTACAAGCACCACGTGCCCTGCCATCAGGCACTGAATTGTAACATGCACCACACCATTTTTTATGGCTCTAACAGGCTTGTTTAGATGATGCATGAAGTGAAGTTTCCTGAAGGAGAAAACTGGGGGATGTAATCAAGTCTGAAAAATACATTTGAGAAAAGTACAATTTGATGAAAGAGAAATCTAGATGAATGTCCTGGTAGTTTGAATAGTTATTACAAATGTGATTTAACACATACCTAAAGTTGGCCATACAGGTAACAAAAAACAACTTTCCTTGCTTCCTCTAGAACCAGTATCTACATGAAGCTAAATGATATGAAATATGGAAGTATACCATTTTCTCTAATGTCCTCATAATGTATGGGTCCCATGGGTTTTCTGAGGGCTTCTTCTTCTTCTTTTTCCCACTGCTGTCTCTGAAGCTCTCTCCTCATATCCTCAGATAACAGAGTGTTCCCATCAGGGTCTAGTCTAATTAAAAAAAAAGTTAGGGATTATTATAGAGCAGAAGTTACTGATTCTATAGTATCAAATGATGAAATTATGATTGTGTATAATCCTCTATTGCAGTTTTTACAAAACAGATCACTGTAGGCATCACCTAGAGATGCAACACTAATAAGTATGGTACAAGGTAAAGACAAATATAAAACCACTTCTAAAAGAAGGCACTAGTAGAACATGTTAGAAAGATACTTAAACAAATTGTATCCTTTCTTGGAGGCTTTATGAAATCTTTACCAAAGCACAGAACTAGAAATTACATGTTCACTATTTTTTTTTTTTTGCATCTCTTGGGACGCTAGCAGCCACATATAGCAATATTTCAGATTTAACATAAGAAAATGAAAGATATTTAAAAGAGCAAAAACCTAGCCATTTACCCCAGGAAGTCCATGACCTTTGGTAGATAAGGTAGGAAATATTTTTGATTTCTCAAGGGAAGCAGCAGGATTTATTTATTTATTTATTTATTTAAACTAAAGCAGGTTTTGCTGACAGACAGTCATCAATATAAATCCAGAGACTGCAACTTCAAAGCACCATATTCTCCATCTTACTTTTAAAATAGAAAACACTAATAAGTTGCCAGCATGAAAGAATTTTCACTTCAGCAACCATAAAGTCTCTATTAAGTTACCTTTAGATTATTTTCTGAAAACAATTCTCAGTGCTGCCATAATAATTTTAACAGAAAAGCTGTTTAAACAGCTAAGTAACAGAAGAAAAAAAAATGGAGATACAATAAACTCATTTTGAATGTCACAATGAAGCTGGATTTACTAAAAGACTATGAACAGTTTCCAGATTAAAAGAGAACCAGGAATCACTTCTCTGGCATTTTCTGGCATTTCTTTGCATAAAAAGACCACAGTTTTAAAAGATGCATCAGATATCCAAGAGATTGCTATATCAGTTTATTAAAACGCCTCTCTACAAGCTATAGTCTGTAAGGGAGGTCTTAGACTTAGTCAGCATTTCCATCAAATATTGTGCCTTGGTAGTTTATTAAAAATTTCATATATGCTTTTATTTCATATCCGTAGCCTCTGTTCTCTTGCAGTTTAAAAGCAGTACACCAGCCACATATTCCAATTGCCTGCTGCCAAGGTGAAATAAACATAAGCCTTGGAATACTGTATAAATTTATAATAGAAAATTTGATAAAGCCACTGTCATGGACAATTTCACTGTAACTACTCTGGCTATTTTTTAAGGCACAATGCAGTAATCAGCAGAAGCTGGCCTAAAGTAAACAGAAAGAAGTAGCTTCAACGATTCTCGATTGGGAATAGGATAACAAAACATAAACCTCTCTTCCTTCACATTAAAAATAACTATGTTAAATACTGCAAGGAAGATGTAATTCCATGAAAGGAACCAAACCTTTTCCCTTGAAGTTCCTGATCCAGTTTAAGTAGACTTGGCAAATCCTTCTTCATACAACGTCTAGATCGGCCTAAGGAGTCAACGTAATCAACCCTGTAATGAAAGAAAAGGACATTTCACACAAAATTTTTGTTTTCAGACTTACAGAACTCTTAACCAGAAGACAGAAGCAGTGACACTTTCCAAAAAGTCTCTCAATCACTCCATGTATGACAGTTCCTTCTACCTTTCAATGATCAGACTCCCGAGGCTACATTCTGAACAGGGCATACGACAGTTTTATCACGGGTATTTACTCAGCCCCACTTTGGGCCAGCTGTTTGCCTTGATATTAAGGTGGTGTAAAGAAATGTTCGAAAGTTACAATATCAATTTTCACACCAAAATAAAACCGATTCTAGTACTTGCTTCCCAGGGTGAAAATAACGGTGCAGCATTGACTTCTTGCAGATATGAAATTGCTACAATAGACTTCAATTATCGGTCCCAAGCTCATTTAGAATAGGCTGATAGCGTTCATTCAGCTTGCACAACAAAAGCTGACTAAAATGCAAGCAAAGTGTTCCTTTGAAGCACATACTGGGCTTCTTATACAACTCTTTATAGTCTTGAACACTTAATTTACAGTTGTCAAAAGAGCTGATAGAGAGCTGTACTTATTGTCCAATAATTCTAGAAAGTTCTCTGGCACCAAGCAGCCTCTATTATCCCAATTTAAGGAATTAACATTACAGCTGAAAATGTGTGATCGGCAATCTAATTCTCAAACAAACTTTTAAAGATCTGTGCTTTTAGTAAGTTAACTCTTTTACATAATTTCTACAGATATCCAGAGCTTTGTATAATAAGAGGGCACTGAGCATATAATGTAACATCAGAAAAAAAAGAAAACAGCAACACACACAAAAATGACTTGCATCCTCTATAGTAAAGATATAGCTGCAGGCTAGTTTGCATTAATTATGCCAGCACCCTCATTAGGAAATGGCCTCACTGAAACGGATGATGTATTAATAATGTATGTCATTTAAGTGAGATGTACGCAATGACAGAAAAGCACAGGTAAACAGTAACATTTATTGGTTTAAGTTTCCGAAACTTACTGTGCTGAGAGCACAAAGCAGTTTGCGCCCATCACTGGATCACTGCTAGTTTCATCTTGAATTTCAGTGCGATACCAGCAATAGGTATATCTGCCTTTCGAGCCTAGCAATTTTCCGGTTCCTTGCCTGGATTCATTCTCCCAATTTATTCTGAAAAATTACATTGCTAATCTTATCGTGGCCTAATAAACTGGAAGACTGGTGTGCTCTTTTTCATTTTGCTAATTGCTGTTTTAAACTGATTACCAGAATTAAAATCTCCATTCCATAAGCATTTTTCACAATCTGGCTAAGAAAATGCTCAGTCGGACTGGTTTCATAATTAATCCCAATATCTTGGTTGAAAAACTAGTTATTGAAATGTCACAGAACATTTCTGCAGGCTGTTCGCACTATTGTAGTTCAACAGTGGAAGAAATGCTGGAAAATCATGTGTGTTTTTTTTTCCCCAGTCAGTTTCCCTCTTATGAGGAGGTCATACAACAAAAGTGACTGCTCATTTTCTAAATCCCACACAACTAGAGAAGACAGATGTAACAAAAAAAACGTTTTGCTGAAGTAGATTTCAGTGCGAGACACCAAAGTGTATAAAATCCTATCAATACTGCAATCAGAACTCCCATAAACCATGCAAGAAAATGAGAGGATATTGCAACGTGTCTCATTTATAGTACATTTCCCTGGCTATGTTATGCAAAATCCTGTAGGAGGACTCTACTGCGGTGTTACCTATATGGAAAATAACAGTAAGGATTGTCTTTTAATGAGGCATGAAATAAAAGGATATTACCACCTCTTCTCACTGTGTAACGTTAACCAAAAAAAGAAGTGTCACTCCACATATTCTGGGGAACAGAGTTATTTTCCCATGCATCACCCCATTCAGTAGCACCAACCATTCTTCGTCTGGGTCCTCTGGTGGTGGTATTTCCATTTCTGGTTCAGTTTCCTCATCATCCATCTCTTTTTCTAAAGTCTTTTTAGCAGCTTCGTGCTGATACAGTTCCTGTACTTCTCGCTGTTTGTCTATGATCTTCTGAGTGAAATCCACTAGGTACAAATCTTCAGTTTCTTCATCTAAGGCAGAAAATCGATTCTTAGAGAACAGCCATGAGAAGAACAGAACTGAACACAAAATCAATACATAATAGTCACAATCAACTTTTCAGCTGCCAGCAATGCCCCTGACCGTACTTCTGGGGAATACTTAAATCCCATTTGGGGCCAAACAAACTTGGAGCTATAAATTGGCTCCTCTGTTTCTGAGTATAGCTTTCAGGCTTCTTCTAAAGCAATTAATTGTTCCTGTAGATTACAAAAAAGGTTGCAGTCTTTGCACTAAAATATTGTCTGCTCATTAGCTATTTCAAAAGTCCAGGGTTTGTTACACAGCAGTTCAAATACTGACTCAAGGCTCCGAATTTGGTGTGCTGGCAGCAAGCAGGCACTAGTGTACTTTTTAAGAAGTGGATGGAGAAAAGTGGTGAGATCACGTTTGGCAAAGATGGACACTAGTAAAGAAAACATGAGAGATTAATTGCAAGGAGATTTTGATTCTATTTTTCATAATTACTTCTTGCAAGGGATTGCATGTGTGAAAAGAAAGGGACAGATTATAATTCTCTAACCCTCTTAGGTGCATGACTAACGTTCGTACAAGAACCAGCCAGACTCCCCTACAGCTCCCCTGCTCTTCATAAAGTCCAAGAATTAGAATGAAGGATAGAAAAATCAGCAATGAAATGCAAAGACTGCGCAAAGGAGAATAATTTTGTTTTTCTAAGATTCTGTACTGAAAGACAGAATATATTCCACCCATTTAATGACTGACAGATGGAAACAAACTCATGGTGATTTACTAGGACAGACTGCCCTTCAAGAAGTAATTTTGTATTCTCTAGTACCTATTTTTTTCCCTCTTTCATAGCAGAATAACTCTTGTTAATCACTTTGTATAACAGCTCCAAAATTGTTTTAATGTAAGAAGACAAGCAGTGCGAATTCACTGCTGTAAATCACTACATAGCCAGAAAGGCCAACCATTACTTTTGAAACACATTTATATCTGTATCTCTCTACATATTATATATATTATTACATGTATTTTTATAAAATAAGTTTAATACTTTTAATTTTAAAATGAGTATTTATGTTACATAAATATTTTAGATTAGTTTTATTCACCTGGGAAGTCGCCTTTTGTCATCTTCTCATACAGCTTGGCTTTCTCCTCTAGTTTCTTCCTGAGAAAGAAATAAAAAACAACAACAAAACATTGTATTCTCATGTATTCCAATCACAGTGCAAAATGACTAATTTATCTAAGGCAAATGGGACAAAGAAGTACCAGGATCATTTGGAATATTTACTAGAAGCTGAGCTATGCTTGTTTTTTATTTTGAACCTTAACGAAGTTTCTGAGATCCAGAGTTTATACTGAAAATAATCTTAATGAAATTATGGAAGTAACTGTCAGTATAATTTATCAAGTAGACAGGAATATGAAGCCACCAGTATTCCACCTCTATGAAGCTACGACAGTCTGCCAGATAAATACTGGAAATTAGACCACTATTTGCAGGAATGAGACGCTGAAAAACTGTTTTGGAGGGATGGAATAAAAGAAAAAGGAAGGAATAACATGGAGATACACTTATTTTTAGAAACAGACGAGAAAACCTTAACTAATTTCTGGAATGGTAGAAGACAAATTTGAAGCACTGGGCGATGCTTACAGAAAAACAGCAAATAGGTTACAAATTACATTTTCATTGTATATTTCATTGCACAACTAACCCATGTAGACTATCAGTCAGATCTTCCAAAAAAGAGTGAGCCATTTTCTGTCAAGTCCAAGACACACTTCGTAACGTGAATTCTGGTGCATCACTGCCCTGGATTTCACGTCTAAAGAGGGCACTCAAAAGCAGTAACCACCAGACTGCTGCCACACAGTTTGTACGTTCCTGGTAAAGAGCGTGGAATTGATGCTGGTCTTCCCTGTTGGTCTAATGAGAGCAGCTTGTCTAGTATCTGTGTAACTACTTCTTTGTGCTTTTCTAAACATTGAAAGACAAATTCTACAAAGCATTCTTTTCTTACAAAGCCTAAGAATTACCTTGATTGATCTAACGTTTGATCCTCTTCTGCCTTCTGCTCAACATCTTTCTCAGCTCGATTTGCAACTCCTGTGTTTTGCTTGCTCCAGATACTGGGTTTCTGGGGAATACAATTTTTTAACAACAACTAAAACACCAAAGTAAGATTGAAAAAGATTTCAACTCCATAATGCAAGCTGTGCAAATCAATCCCGAAGGTCTGGAAAATAACCTCTTAATCGTGTCTGAGTTGAGATGACACCTGCTGTGCTGTACAATACAGCAAGCCTGTCCTAAATTACACAGACTGCCATACAATAGGATAGGTATGGACAGGATGAGAAGCAAAGTCACTCAGAAATCTGAAAAAATCTATTCTGGCAAAGCTGTTACAGAAAAATAATTAATACAAACAGTCTTTCTGATTATTTAACTAGTAAGAAAGTTATGTACGGTTTCTATTCTGTATTACCTTCATTTTTATTCTCTATGACATTCATTTTTGATATAAAACACAATCAGATTGCTTGTTTGCAGTGTAACACTGAATGCTTCACGTCCGTCAAGTATGGCAACTTTACTACTAGAAAGTCACAGACAATAAAAAACGTGCAGTGAAGAGTAAAATGAGAGAACTGCGCGTTCAGTGTTATACACTGTGATACAGAGGGGCACGTAGCAGAGCGTTTATCAAGAAAGTTCAGTGATTCCGAAGAGTCTCGTCTCTCAACTTTCATCCTTCCGGGAAGCATATAAATTGCTAAAGTGGAAAAAGAAAACACTACATCTTTTGCTGTAATTACAACAGCTGTGGTTTCCTTGGGGTTGAAGATTAAGAGATGATTTAGATGGGCATCAGCATGAGTTTTCTGCTGTGCACAAGAATCTCATCTGGAAATGAGCTGATACAAATTTAAACATTCTCATGATGAGGATTCTACGTTTGTATAGTAACACAGCTCTGAATGCTTATGTATTTAGATTTTAATACATATGAATTGTCAGTTTAAGGAGAAAGGATAATAAAAGCAGCAATGGAAAAATATTTCTACCTTATTAAGGGGTTTGGGCTTCGCAAAGATGCCAGCATCTTTCAGTAGCTTTTCTTTCTTGAATTCTTCTTGCTTTCGGAAGAGTTCTGCTTTGAGGTCCACCAGCTACATCAGCGGCGAAACAGACAAATAAGCAAACAACACAGACACGTATTATGCATACGCAGCAGTTACCGTACGAAGCAGTAAGTGCATTTCCTGTGAATTAGTTACCCAAGCACCCAACTCATTGTTTTACATGGAACTTCAGCGCAGCGGCCGCACCAGGCAGGGCACCCCCAGGTCCCCAGCGCCCAGCACCTCGCCTCCCCCCGGCTCCTGAGCGAACCTCCCCCGGCGGGGACCTCAGAGCAGGCCGGGGAAGGAGCCCACGTCCCCCCCCGCCCACGTTATCGCCCCGCCGGGCTGCGAGGCGCCTCCAGGCCCTGCGAGGCCCGCGGTGCGCAGTGCAGGGGGAGCGGGGCCGGCAGCAAGCAGCGGGCACCCAGCCGCCCTCGCACAGCTTATACACCCAGCGACAGGCTCCTCGGGAGGCCGGAGCTTCCCCTGTCGGTTTCCCGGCCGCCCCCGCCCGCTCACCGAGGAGGCCGCCACATCCAGCGGCTTCTTCCTCCGGTCCATGGCGGCCCCGCTCCGCCGCCCGCGGCGCCTTACGGCACTGCCGCCAAGCGCGGCGCCGTTACGACAGCGCGGCGAGGGCGGGCGGTGCCTCCCCGCCGCCATGTTGGGGAGGTCGGGGCCGTGCAGAGGCTGGGGGTGGGGCTAACAGGGGAAGAATTTGGTCGCAGCTTGGTGTTAACAGCAAAACCGCCTCTGTTCTGCTTTGGCTGCTTCTAAGATGTGACATGAGCCTCTGCTTGGAACTGCAGACAGCCATGTCCTTCAACATGCATTTAGCCCTGTGAGCACTGCCTTGTTGAAGTGGTGTGTTTGGGATGAGGCGCTGGCCCTCTGCTAGCATAGATCCCCTGAGTACAAACCCACCTGCAAGTGCTGCAGCCATCTCTGGGTCCTCAGAGATGAGCCTGGGGAGAGATATGATATGACCCTCAGTGTTTCACTGCGTGGCTCACAGGTCACAGAATCATTAGGGTTGGAAAAGCCCTCCAAGATCATCTGGCCCAACCACCCCCCTACCACTAATGTCACCCACTAAACCATGTCCCTAAGCACCACGTCCAACCTTTCCTTGAACACCCCCAGGGACGGGGACACCACCACTTCCCTGGGCAACCAATCCCAGTGCCTGACTGCTCTTTCGGAGAAGAAATGTCTCCTCATTTCCAACCTGAACCTCTGGTGCAATGTGAGGCCATTCCCTCTACTCCTATTGAATATTTTCTCCTCTCTATGAGGGCAAAAGGGCTGGCTGATAGGTTTTAATTCAGAGCAATTCAGAAAATCACAATTATCCAGAGTTACAAGAGGAAGCTGCCTTTCACTTGTCTTTAATAGAGTAGAAAAATAAAAGGTGCTCCGATGTTGTTACTTCGCAATGTGACAGCTGATAGAAGTGTCAGATGCGGTTCTTTTGATTTTCGGGGATGTGTTGCTTTTGTCTTTAGGAAGCTGGAGCAGGCCCATGTTTGAATAGTTTATGGACACAGAATTGCAAATTACTGACGTAGACTCTCAGTAGCTAAATAAGTTACACCCGTATGGGGAGCATTAACGATGCAGTTGGAAAAAAAGCAATCTGTGGCCTTGGTAAAGCTGACTTCCTTCTGGCTTTTTCAAAGAGGAAACAATGGGAGACAGCAGATATGAAAAAGTGTAGGTCATGATAGAGCCATAAGGTTTGCTGTTTTAATTTGCAGTGGAAGAAGATACATGAGCATTACTGAAAAGTAGGACAAAGGAATGAAAACATCTGTGCTGTTCTAATTAAATCTCACTTCAACAAATCATATGTTAAGTGGCCTGTTCAAACATCACCTAGTGACAAAACAAAAAACAGCCCAAGCCCAACACAGGGCTGATTCTGCCCTAACAATTCCCAACTTTTATCTGGGAGGGGAGGCGGTGGTGTATGTGTGAGGGCACATTCCCCCCCTGAAGTACATTGATTCTTCTGCACGTTGCTCATACTCTATTGTAGTGGTAGGACTCACTTGCTCTCCCTTCTGGGTTGCTGATGTTGTAGGTGTAGAGCACTTCAAGGAGCAATTCAAGAGTATTTTTATCTTGATTCTCATAACATGAAGTGTTCCTGAAGAGCTGATAGTCAGTCTTGGTCCTGTATCGCTCCTTGTAACTGCAGGTGTAAAAACATGTCAAGAAATCTTGATCTCTTGCAAACTTGGCTTGTTGAGTGTAATGACTACTTCCTAAGCTTAGGCTGTAGGGTGGGAACCCTAAATGACCAGTTTTAGATATGTAGTACTAAACAGCTGTGTAGGTACTTCAGTGCTTCTTTATATTTTCTGACTGAAAGGGAAAACAATTCAAATGCTGCATCTATCCAAGCCACTACACTGGAAGCGAGAACCTTCAGCTCTCATTATTTCTCAACATCCACAAGACCAGGGGGCAGGAAGAAAGGCGCAGCCGCTCTGTGTGCTGCCCTGCTCCCTTAGATGCACTCCAGCGCACGTCCCAATGGGTGGCTTTTGGAGCTCTTTGTCAATGTCAGTCCAGCAGTTGTATATTTGCTGAGAACTGACAAGTTTTCACAAATACGACTCTAACCTGTGGAAAGCTGTTCTGGGGATATTTTCTTTAATCCAGCCCATAGGTATTAATAATGCAAATGAGAGAGGAGGAGCTGGAATGAGAACCCTTCCAAGTTGTGAAGCAAAATCAGCTTAATTTAAAGAAATGAGGTGAGGAAGGCGGGGACGAGGAATGTATTTTTGGGTGTATAATACAGATTCAGAGTAGCTGTGTGATGCTTTTTTCTTGTTGGGAGTCTGTGAAAGCTATAAAAAAAATGCCATGTCTGATCTAAGACTGCTGATAGCCTTGAATTCCTGGGGAATAATTGATTCAGCACTTCTCATTAGTATGCTGCTCATTTTAGCATGAGGCCTAATTGTGCTTACTTCCACAAAGCTGCATCAACAGAAAAGCTTGTTTATTACTTTTGAGAAAGACGGGGGATGACAGTAGACTGTTCTAAGGGGATTTTGTATGAAACAGTGGCGTTTCAGCATCTTGTAAGATTAGTGAAAGATGTTGCACGAACTCTAAATGAATCAGTTGAAAGCCTGGATGTGGACTATCCCTACATCTTCCTCAGTCCAAAACTGGACAAAATAGCAGTCCAAAACCAAATTATGTTGATGTTTGGCAGACTTGCTGTTCTGAGACTTTCTCTTATCATAGATACTAAGAACATCAAAGCTCCAGGGCAGGATGAAACCCATCTTACTTAAGATGAAATAAAATTGTGGACAAATAGCAGCTGGATATTTGCGAGATAAGCCTTGCTGCTAGGGCACTGTGTCCTCACACACTTTCATAGCCACTTGACATAAAGCACTTAGCCATGTTTCTCTGAGATGGAGAAATCCTTTTTTTTTTTTCCCTCCAGGCTCTTCATCTCAGAAGTTATCGTATGAAGGAACGTGCGCTATGTCAACAAACATGTTCTAAAAATAGGGCAAGATTTTTTTCTTTCTTTCCATAGTTAAATTCTCTAGCCCACCAGGAATATGCAGTTTGAATTTGTTGAAGACTTAGTTTATGAGACCACAAGTGACTGTGGAATAAGCAAAGCTATTTGTAAACTAATTCCTGTAACATGAGGGATCCCAAGTGCTTCTTTCCTTCGCGGCAAAGATTGAATTTCTTCCCCAGATGAAGTCGCAGCATATCTTATTTTCTTTTATGGAGTTCTGTCTAAAGAGACCTGAAGTGCAACCTAGGTTTTTGTATTCATTTTAGTATAATAGCATTGTATTTACAAAAATGTTGAGTTACTGCAGCAAAACACAGGGAGGGAGGGAACCACAAAAAATACCACAAACCACAAAAAAAAATACCTTTACTGGCCAAAGTCTAGATGGGCAGTATGGGTATTTTTATTTTGTTACATATATATATATATATTTTGAGATCATTATTATTATTCAAATAATTTGGGTCAGTCATCAGTTGTGCAGGTTAGGAGGAGGATTTTAATTATTTGATTAAATACTTTATTTTTGTGTGTGTGTGTGTGTGATCCTGGGCAGAAAGTCAAAGCCAGAAATGGTGCATAACAGTGTCTCTGACATCTTCCTGGTAAGCATGTGGCTCTCCGCTTCTTTGCCTCTTGGGTCACAAGCTGCAATGAAACCTATTTTTGTGCTAGCTTATTTTTACTTGCAAGCTACAAAACGGGCACAGAAGACAAATCTGACTTGTTAATGCTAAATTGAAATGAGATCTAAAGTAGCGTTTTCCTATTCTAAGGGAAGTGTTATTTTATGTACAGTTTTACAATGCACCCAATCATGCCTAACATCAACAGCATCTTCTTTCCTTCTCTTTTCAAGTGTTATGAGAAGGGGAGTGTCTGTTTTGCCCTACTTGGGTATAAATTATATTTTTTTCTGAAATATAGACAGAAAGTAGGGATTCCCTAAGAGCATGCAACAATTTAGATTAGAAATAGGCATAATGCCATTTTCCCGCAGAATCTGTAGGAGGGACATAGTTAGAGAAACTGAAATTAATTTAGGAAACTGTTACTGATGACCACAATTTTTATATGCATCTTAGCAAGTTTTGAAAATGGGTGTAATAATACTTCAGGGAGTGTGTGTGAATGCTCTTAAGTCTGGAAAATAAGAAAAAAATGAGTACTTGCTCCAAAGGTAAACATGTTTCTCAGTATTTCCTGTACCAAGAGATATAAACGCTTACATTTTCTGAACTGGAAATGTATGAAACAAGGAAGTTCTGAAGAAAACTGGTTTATCAGTTACGTTGAGAATTGGCAGGGTGGATACTTCCATCCCCTGGAAAGGAACCCATACCTACTGGAGTACACTGCTTTATGAGTATGTCTGTATTTTCTGTGCAGCTGGCATAAAAGACAAACTTGCCCTTTAAGCAATTGCTCAGCTCCTTGAGATGTACCCATTCATCTGTCTGCTCCTCTCTCACCATCTGTTTCTTCTGCCGTGGACATGTGAAGTGGCTCCATCCCTGCAGCAAGATGCAGCCTGGATGGTTCCCAATCAGGCTTTCGCATGAAGTCAAGTTTTCCTCTCTTCGCAAGTACGGACGAACTTGCCTCTGTGTCAACGTGTAGCCCTATAAAGAAGCTGGGTTTTCCACTGCAGCTGCACATCTGTGAGCCCTTTGGAGAGGCTGCGGGCTCGTTTCTTTCTCTGGGATGCCAGGCTGGAGGAAGAGCCTTGCCCTTTGTCTGCAGAGAATGCAGGATGGAGGTAAGGCCAGAGGGGAATGTGGCAGTGAAGGGGGAGACTGTGATGTGGGAATGGATGCTCATGGGAAGGGATCGGGCTCAATGATCCTTTTTCTACACAGCCTCAAGATCAAAAGTTGTCAAGAAGTCAAGTAGTAGTCAAAAGTATTTGACTAGTTATTTAAAACAACAAAACCACAATGTATTTTTTTTTCTCCCTGAAAGCATGTTTTCTCCTTGAAATCTGCCCTGTGAAAGCACTGTTCCCAATGTGCTGGTGGTGAATTCATGCTTGCTCTGTGTACAACTGTGCCTTTACTCTGAACCTGGCCTAGCAAATCCGTCCTTTTACAGTGGTAAAGTTACGTGTCTATTAAAAGGCAGCTACCAGAGCATAATCGTTGGAAACCCTGAAGCTTATGTACCCCCTTCATGCTTTGTTTTTCTGCTTTTAAAGAAATCACTGGGCTATTGATTGTGCCAGGTAAATGGGCAGATGCTCATGGCAGCTGTGACTTTCTGAAGTAGCTGCTTTCTAGCTCTGAGCTGAAACCTTGTTATTTATGTTCATTTAGTGTCAGGGTCATGATGTGAGCCATGTTTATATCACCCTCACTGCCTGTGAAATGATTCTGTTTATAGCCATGGTTTGAGTTGAGTTATTTTAAACCAGCAGGCTCACGGCAGCAAATTCAGGTTTCCTGACATGGTGGCAGGAAGCTGGTCCTGTAGCACATTGTTAGACTACTTTGGAGGAGGGGGGAATAACTGATATTTACTAGTGCTAGCACAATATCACTGAATTGCTGTTGGTGCTTTTTAAACACATACTGAATGGTGTCATTGAATGTGTACTGAGTGAGATTTCAGCTCAGAGCAAAGCAGCATTTTTTATTTATTTATTTATTTTTTTCTTTAGAACCACAGAAAACTAGCCTGAGGTTTCTCATTTGTCTTCTCAGGCTAGAAAAGCCAAAGTGTGTGCCTGTTTTAAAATGAGTATAAAGCAAATCTTTGTCCTGCTGGTTAGTGATGATCCTTGAATTGTAGTTTGAGATGCACACATGGAGACACCCCTTCTGTCTCCTTTGTGGGTATGGAGGGTCTTGCTCTTGACACTGAGCTGGAGATGGGCTGGCAAAACTGAGCAGACTGGCTCTGCGTGTGACTTCCTGATGCACAGGAATGATTAAATCAACATATTTTGAACATATGATCATATACTTCTCTGGCATATGATCACTCTTACCTTGATGCATTGGAGAGAGTTAAATCGGCATAATTGGGCTTGGAGTTTCCCTAGCATATGTGCGTTGGTTACCTAGCAGTCATCCACCATATGGCTGCCTAGATGGCTAAGTGACAGCTGTGATTTTTTTATTTATACAAACAAAGCATTTTTTTCTTTTTAAGTATTCCTTCTCTGATATCCTTGTGGTGAAAAGCTGCTGTTAGATGTCCTAAAATTGTAGGACATTTTTTCAACTGTGACTAAAAACCTCGATCCATTCTCTTTTGGATTCCTTTTTATTGCAGATAAATTGGTTGAAAATAAAGTGCTTTTTCACCATCAGTCATCCTCCGAGTTGTCCCCAGATCATGAGGTGGAAGAGGCATGTTTTCTGTCTGCTCAAAGTAGTTGAGCATCTCACAAGTTTGAGGAGATGCTCAAAGAGCTGGAGAGCAAAATCTTCCCCAGGAAAAGAGGTCTGTGTCTAGGGAAGAAAGGGACAGCTGTGGATGGCTCGTTCCCAGCCTCCCTCCACAGCAATGTCACAGAGGTGAGTCCCTTGTGCTGCTAACTGGATGTCTCAACACAGTAGATGGCAGTAGGAGACTGTTGTTAGAGCCACGTAGTCATATCTCCGCGGTGCTGTCAGCACTTAGCAGAGGTTACCTTACATAAATAATCATCTCCCCCCTGCGGTTCTCTGTCATCTCTCCAGCATTTGAGGGATAAATTGGCTTCCTCTCCACATCCTTCCAGTCTCATACATGAAAAGTAGTGTGAGGAATAGGGCAAGGGGAGAACCCAGACCTGCAAGAGGGGCTGACCTTGGATTTCAGGTTGTCAGTTCCAATTCCCTGTGGGTCAGCAGGACTCAAGTTTTGGCTTCTGCTTTAGCCAGCTCTGAAATAAAAGTTGGATAAGTGCTTGTATGTTAAGTAGCCTGAGCAGAGCAGCTACCACCCTGTCAAATACAGAGCCTGCAGTGGCCTTGCTGGGGATAAAACCATGTAGGTAAGGAATTCCCCAAAAGGGTTGTTCCCTTTGGAGGGGCACTGAGGCATGTGCACACACGTACACACCCCTCCTGATACAAAGGTTACCTAAAATAGAAGCGCAGAAGGCACTGAAGTGTTGCTATATGTGTCACAAAAGAGAGCTCAGTGATTATAGATGTTATTTTAGAAATAATTGAGAAAAGAAATACTGAGTTTCTGTACATAGAGGGCACGGAAATGTGTGTGGCACTGCTGCCATTAGTCAAATATAGACAAGTGGAATGAGAAGGAGAATAATATTTCAAAATGAATAACTACATCAGGCATAAGTCCAATGATTGCTCTATTAAAGCCTTGACAAGTGCCAAGCAACTCCTCAGCTATACCAGGGAGCTGTACAAAGCATAAATTTCAGTATTTCATAAAACACCAGAGGAGGGAGCCTACACTGCCTGGAGGTGAAGGGGGCTTTGCTTTTTCTCTTGCCCAAAGTACTTGTTTCCTTGCTAGGTAGTGTGGGAGAGATCATAGAATCATGGAGTCATGTAGGTTGGAAAAGACCTTCGAGATTATCAAATCCAGCTGTCAGCCTGGCCTAAACCTGATGTGATCAGCTAGAATAGTTAGTAGATGCTTTGTTTCCTGTAAGTTTATGGAAAAATACAAAAAGGGACATCGTTGTCTTTTTCCATCTCTTTTGAAATATGAAATCCCAGAAATATGGAGTATTTCCATTAGGATAAACAGCCAGTGACAATGATTTACAACTGTCTTGCCTCCTTTCCTGCTCTGAAATGGATTGCAGTCATTAATGTGTTACTGATAGCCAGAGCTGGCTCACAATGAGGAGGGGGAGGAAGCAAGACAGTCGTATAAGGACTCTTAACAAACATTAATGGAGCTGTAGCATTGCTTTCTGCATCCTCTCCACTTTTATAACTATTTCTGTTCACTGACAAGAAAAAAAAAAAAAAAAAAAAAAAAGGAAAACATTGAATTTTATCTAGTGGCAATGTTGAAAGTAGTCTTTGTGAGATGCAAATGTGGATGTTCATTATTGACGGATGGATGGTGTTCCCTTGCTCAGTATCAACTGCAGTAGCTTGGAGTGGTTTCTGATGGAATAGGTGAGTGCTTAACACCAGATCTGATTTAAGGAAGGCTCAGGAGGGAGCCTGAGATTGTAGGAGGAATGAAAGGTGGGTCCAAGCCTGTTCTCACATCCAGAAACACCTTCCACTGATGCACAACTGCAGCTCACCTCAAACTCATATAGCACAGCTCCTAGTTAGTGGGTTCTGGATGGTGCAAGACCAGCAGGACCAAACAAGTCAAAGTCTAACCTGCCAGCTGCTGCCCTAAGTTTGGCTGTGCTGAGCAATGGCTCAGTTGTTCTTGTCCTCCCTACATTTCCAGTGTAATTATAAATCAAGTTCTGGGCAAGTCCTACTGTCACATTAGTAGATGACACAGAAGGACTTCTGCTATGTATTACTTCTGTGGGTGTTAAGACACTGAGCATGTCCTAACTGAAAGCTTTCCCCAGCTGAGGTCCCTGGCACCTGGGGTGCTCAGTGGTGCAGGGCTGACTACCCCACGCACCAAAATAATTTGTGAAACCTCCCTGAGGCACCTCTGCAGTGAGGAGCAGAGATGAATTAGCCAGAGGCAAATTGTGAACTTGCTGCTAAGCAAACGTCTGGAATGAAAACCTTTATACGGTGGTGGGATGATATGGGGATTTCTGTGATGGTAAATGGTGATAAGCCCGGCTCTTGCGTGAGAGGATTATGTGACTCCATGAAGGTGAGCATCTGGATGTGGTGCAAATAGGTGATTTATTAGTGATGCTGCATGTAGTGCACAGCACTGAGTGTGTGTGTCTAGGGGGAAAGATGGTGTGTGCAAGGGAGAAAGTAATAGAAGCAAAAAAAAGGAAAGAGGAAAACCCAAAGGCAGTTTTGAAAGGGGAAAGAACATGTTTCCAGCAACACCATCTTCAGTCAAGTCAAAAAAAGTTGCTCTTAGACTGCTGTGACAGAGTGAGTTCAGGCTTGTTTTAACTCTCTGGTCTTCCTCAATAGCAGTCCAGATCACACAATGTCTTCACTGTAACCCAGACAGAGCTGTCAGCTGGCCATCCCAAGGAGGCTTTCACACAGGATAGGACCAACGGCTGTTGTCTCTCACGCTGTCCAGCTGTGAGCAAATATTAATAGCGCTAAGCAACTGTATCAGCTGCTAGCACTTCAGGCCCTGTGCCAAACTGCTTGGAGTCGGAAGCTACAGAGAATAACACACAACATACACGGTTACCTCCACGTATTGGGTTTCTGAAACCTGCCTCAGCAGCTGGGAAACCCACGTACAGCAGCTGCAGGGGAGCTCTGGGTGCTGCACGGCCCTCACACCCCTCCCTGCTTTCATGGCTCTGGGTCTCGGGGAGGTAAATATGGAGAACCTCCACGCGGGGCCTCAGCAGTAACATTAGATAGGGAACACGATGCGGGCATCCAGTCCTAGTGTTCTTGGCACAGAAGGTGTCTGGCGTTTGTGATTTGCTCTAAACAGCATGTAAAAAACCCTCAGAGGGAGGCAAGGCCGGAAGGTTTGGCATCAGCATCAGGTCAGCCAAGACAGGCCTCGGCCCCAGAGGGAGGGCCCTGCTGGTGCCGCAGGAGGAGCAGAGCCAGGCAGAGGCACCTCACACCGCCGGGAGTCCTGCTGGCAGGCAGCCCCACCGCTTCAGAGCCCCCTGAATGCTTTCTTTGCAGGGCTCTTGGAGAATAAATATGCCTTTGGAAGGAGGTGAAGGACTGGTCTGAGCCCCTTTGTGCTTGTGCTGTAACTTCCAAGGAACGAGGTGAGGATCCAGCTTCAGAGCCGGCTCCAGAGCTGATCTTCGAGCACATCTCTGGGACAGAAGCCAGGAGCACTTGTGAGTTACCTTCCAGCAGGAACATGAGGATACAGTCAATGCTGTGCTCTGGTGCTCATAAAAGGGATCAATTCTCCTGTCAATGAAATCCAAAGATGTTCTCTGCTTCTCTAAAAGATATTTAGCCTTTCAGACAGATGAGTATTGCCCAGAAAAGTTGAAATGACAGATTACTTCCAGCCTTCAAAACCTAGTCGGATATGAGCAGAAGTCTGTGGTATGAAGGTGTACCTCCCTCACAAGAAGCAGACTTCAAGCTGAATAAACTGTTTTCACTGCCTGTGTTGAAGGCATAACAGAACCAAGTGGGATTAATAGGTGAATTTGATATTGATCAGCTTCCGGTGATGATAGCAAAATGAAGATAATCCATTTTAAAACTGCCTTTAACCTTCTAGCATGACTGGATTATTTCTAAATTCCATGATCTTGATACTGTTCGCTGCTGCCTGTGGGCTACAGAACACTGCTGCATGCAGGTGAGAGTTGTAGCAGTCATCAGGAAAATTAACTCCTCCTGATGCTGTGTTGTGGCAGACGTTTATGCCTTGTATCCGCCATCCCATTCTGTGTTCCTGGGAGGTGAAAATAGAGACTGGGTCTTTGTTAGAGTAGCTGTGCTACCTACCTGTCACGGTGGGATGGAAATAGGCTGTCCATGGTCCCCTGCCTGTCCCACCCCCAGCTGCAAGGATACTGGGTGTACTGCATCGGTATCCGAAGCCTGACCTTGGCAGAGAAAGAAAATATGTCTTAATAAATTAAGTGCAGAAGAGTGGAAGAAAGAAAGGAGAAGATTAGTTTAGATACCTAAATAGATTTCCTCTGTGCTGGATTACAGAGGTCAAAGTAATTTCTAGCTTGGTCTTAATATTGAATGCTGCCAGGCAATAGTGGTTGGTCAGTACAGGAGGCAGAGCCACCAGCTCGCACAGGTGGGCTTGCAACAGCTGATCCCAGAGATGCTTCAGGTGCCCTTTCTATTCCCACAGAGGGCTTTGTGATGCCTCTGGGTCAGTGGTGAAACAGGGTGGCCTTGGGGGATGACTCTCGCTAGTGGCACATCTTCACCCAAGCACTTCTGGAAATGATGGAAGGACAGCAGCACCACTTCTAGGGGCCTCCCAAGTGCCAGCTCCTCCTTGACTTGGAAATGGCAAAAGGGGATGCCTTAAGTCACTTGTTTCGGGTTTTGTAGTGAAAATTGTCTTATTTTACTAATTTTCCTGGTTGCAAGGAGTCAGCTTATTCCCCCTGTGGGCTGCTGAAGTGAGTGGCCTCCAAGGTGAGGGACCACATGATGGGAGAATTGCTGGAGAAATCTGGAGACGTACAGATTAAGGACAAGATGGATGGAAAAACAAACAAACAAACAAAAAACTTGAAGGAAAATGGCATTTGTTTCGTGCTTGGGAGCCTCCTCTCACCAAATGTGTGGTACCGCTGGCTGCTCACCACCCTGCGCATATGGTGTGTGACACAGGGGTGGTAAATCCAGCTGTTTTGAAAAGCCTGGTTTGTGTGTTTGGTGACAGACCTGAGCCATTGCTCAGGCACTTCTGAGGTTTCCTACGGATTTTCTGCAGCTTAAAATATCCCTGCATGACACCCTTCCAAAGGACCTCCCCTCCAAATATGTACCATAGCATGCTGGATATTAGCTCTGCTTATGAACACACCACCAGTATTTTTAGCTATGTTTTTGTTTCTTCAGCACAATTTCCCATTTGGGTACTGAAGTTAGGCTAACGTGGAGTGCTTTAGAGAATCTGACCATACCAACTTCGGGTCTTTCTACAATAACATATGTGACAAATTCAATTGTTAAAAGCCCTGGGCTATATTTTCAGCTAGCACTGTGCTTGCTGTTTTTAGGTTTAATTATTTCCGTGGCACTAATGTTCTCTGAAAGTAGTACCGTTGTACCGTGATGGTCTAAAGAGATTAAGGGAGGGAGTTTTTTATGAGACCAGCCAGTGTAAATGGTAAAAACAGATGAGTTTTTAAACACAAAAAGTATCAATTTGACCTTACATTTAAAAGCCCCTTCGCATACCAAGTTTTCCTCAGACTCTCATTACTTTTACTGAGAGCAATATTAGATCAATAACATTCACTTTTCTGGGAATGCTTTTCTAATACACAGAATCTGAATATCATCAAGCAATTACAACTTACAGCTGAGGAAACTCAGGCCCAGAAGGGGCAGGTGGTGGGCCTGCGGGGGCTGAGTCAGTCAGACATCTCAGCAGCACTTGTGCTGGGTTTTAGCTATGAACAACTGCTGTCTCTTCCCTCTTCTCTAACAAACTTCTGACTTTTGTTGTCAGCTGGAATCTTTTGTGCGTGTCACAGACTTCCTGTAAGTTCGTGTGATGTGCCCTGCTTGGATCCAGCCATGGAGCCGTGAGTCGTTGCTAGGCCCTAAGGTACCAGGTATGTTTGCGATCCACTTGCAGGGGGCCGTGTTCTCCCCCGAGAAGCAAGCTACAGGAAAGTGTCATATTTAATTTAATGAAAGGAGCTTTTTAAGAAGTTCCAGCTGAAAGGGAAGCCAATCCCTACTTAGTTTTGTACTCTAATGGCAACCGTGGGCAAAGATGTTTTTGTTTCTGTGAATTTTCATGTGATTTCTTGTTTCTGTGCTGCTGGTAAGAGACAGGCAGGGTCTGAGCTATCTGCTCCTGCTGCTGATGTTTCTCAGGAAATCTCTCAGAAGTGATTGTGCCAGCTGGCAGGAATAAGCCTTCAGGTGCCATCACTCCAATTGCTGTCCTTTAAACTGATGGGTAATGCCCTGGTTAGAAATATGGAATGCAGGAGACTGGTTTTGTTCTGCTGTGATGGGAACCTCTTGAGCAGTGCTCAGGCATTGTGCACTACTGTCTGCAGCACTGGGAACTCTAATGCTTAAGGAAGAGGGCTGTTCTCATGGGGTTCTGGTTATCTGAGCCTGACCCCGCAGGGAGAACAGTACTGACAGTAACTTCAAAACAGATCCTCTCCAGTCCAGCTCTTATATTGCTTCTCAAGCACCTGTAAGGGGAAGAATAGAAAATGCTCAGCTGGTCTAACTATAGGTATTTAACTCAAGTACCTCAGTTAGGATCCTCATCCCCTCAGAAAATCACTGATTTCTGTAGGTGTCTGCTTCCAGCCCCTTTCTGCTGAAGCTGGTTTGCTTGCAGGATGGAGGTCATTTCAAGCAGACTCTCCTGGCAGCACCTTTGGGGTGAGGCACTGGGGCTTTCTGTAGGCACCGGAGGGGCCTCCAGCCTTGTGCCACCCAGCTTGGCATGTGCCCCATCCTTGGGCTATCCTGCAACAACAGCTTTTCCTTCAGGTACGGATAGAAACGCTGCTCTGAAATGAAGCTAAAGTCCATACAGATGTATCTGGATGGACGCATTCCTTTAACATTGCAGCAGCTGCGTCTGGTCCATGTTGGCAGCCTTCTGACATGGGCATTAGCTCACGCTGTCCCAGGGAGAACTTGGTCCGTAATATTTCGGGTTATAGCAGACGCTGCACATAATGTTATCACAAAGGGAGGCAGAGATGCGGAGTGAGACCTACCAGCCAGATAACAAAAGGCCTGATGAAGAACCAAAAAAAAAAGCCACTAGTCATTGCGGAGATACGTTGCCCCCAGGAAATTAAAGCCCCAGCTCCCCTGGCACATGCAATAAACATCTCCTTTGTGCTCGCCTACCAGCACCGAAACCTCTGGAACATTACGAAATGTCAGAGATGCTTCTCAGTGCCCCCCCCTCGGCCTTGCAAGCGGCCATGACAAAGACGAAGGGCGGCAGCCGGCCTCTGTGCAACTTCGCTTGCAGGAGCCCCAAGTTCGGCACAAACCAGGGCCCCCCCCCCCGGGGCGCACACCTGGACCAGGGCGGTCGCAGCAGGCGGAGGCGCCCCCCCGGGACCCCCTACCTAACCCGAGGGGGGATGTAAAGGGGATAAGGAAGGGGTGGGGGGGCTAAAGGGGGGGTCACCTCCCCGCCCCCAGCCTCGGGGCGGGCACAGGGGAGGCGGACCCGAGCCCCGCCGCACGCCCCGCCCGGCCATAAAGCGCCGGGACCCGGCGGCGCTCGGCAGCGCCGCTCCCGCTGCCCCCCCCCCCGGGTTTATCGGCCCCCCCAAGCCGTGCCCGGTGCCCCGGGGGGCGGCAGCGCTGCCCCGGCGCCATGCCGGGCTGGAGGAAAAGCCTCGCCCTGTGCCTGCAGCGGATGCAAGAGGACGGTGAGAGCGGCCGGGGGGAGGAGGAGGGATGGGGATGCTCTCGTCTGCTTCTCCCCGTTATCCTTTTTTTTTTTTTTTTTTTATGACGGAGGGGGTGTTTTTATCGCCGTTAAACTTCGCTGCAGCCCGGGTGTCCTTCCATCCCCGGGAGGGGGGTGAGCCCTTGGGCTCGCTCCCACCGCTTGCAGGATGGGGACCCGGCTGCCCCGTCCCCGGTGGGTGCTCGGAGGGCTGGAAGCTTCAACTTCCTAAAGCTGCCGGTGCTCCTGCCTGCAGCCCGCACCTCTCCCCGGCACCCGGCTCCAAAATGGGGCTGGGAGGGCTCCCAGCCGCACCGGGGATGCGATGCGGGAGCAGCTCCTATTGTGCTGCTTTGCTGTTGCTCGCAGGGACCGGGAATGGTTTTGTTGACGTGCTCGGAGGTGTGATGTTAAACGAACGCTGGAGCCGAGCTCCTGGAAGCCGGGAGAAGGCATCCACGAGGTGGCACAGCGTCAGGGAGCCTGGCGCATCGGGCTTCGGAGGTGGGCAGCGTAGGAGCGCTGGGGAAAGTTTATCCTGGGGAACGAAGTGCTCCGATGTTGTGCTGTCGTAAGGATCAGGTGCGGGAGCTGAGCTGGCATGGGCAGAAGCAAGGGGGGATTTATTAACCTCAGGTTTTTTGACCTCAGCCGTTTTGCCGCAAGTGTTTAACAGCGAGATGAGTTTTTTCCTTCACATCCCTTTGCTGGCTGCCTGCTGTGGCAAGCAGGCTTACCAAATACCAGAAGCAGCAGCCCGTTGCACCACTTGGTGTGAGTAATGCACGAATCAGGGAGTTCTCTGGTCCTGTTGGTTAGTAAACAAGGAGAGAAATTGTGCTGCTGGGTGCCTCGCGAGGCGCCAGGACCCATTCGTTCAGCTGCTCCGTGTTTCTGGTGCTGCTGCTTGGGAGAGCACCATTTATTTCTGATGTTTGGCCCCTCTGGGACCACGGCTCCCACTCACCCAGAGACAGCGCTGCCAGAAATCGGAGGTCTTGTGTAAGAGAAAATCAATCCTGTTCCCTACGCCGAGACCTGCCTGTGGGAGTGCTGCCCTGGTGTGGTGCAGTGCTTTGTAACGCTGCCCTGCTGCAGCTGAGGGGGATGCTCCTGTGCTGCTGGACCAGGGGTGGCTTTGGGGGCCCTGAAGAACACTTAGAGCAGAGAGCCCTA
Organism: Nettapus auritus; assembly: GCA_011076525.1. Taxonomy (NCBI): domain Eukaryota; kingdom Metazoa; phylum Chordata; class Aves; order Anseriformes; family Anatidae; genus Nettapus; species Nettapus auritus. The sequence goes on along the minus strand of CM021776.1, from coordinate 11,961,026 downwards.
GCTGCCCAGCCAAGCAGGGTTTGCCATATTACTTTCCCTGGGACTTCGTGTGTATATTCTGGGTTTATGTAAAGTATTTCCTCCTCATCCTCCCTCGCTCTGACCTCATCCCAGCACTGCAGCAAGTCTGTGACTGGGGTACTGGTCTCCTCCTCGCATCCCTTCAGGGATGTTGGGTGCTTTTCCTGGTGGTGTTGCATTTATTTCTCTGGGTGGCTTGTGTAGTTTGTCTTAGCGACTTACTGCTTAGTGAAGCACATTTTTTTTTTTTTTTTTTTGAGTAAATGTTGCATGGGGAGGAGGTATGTGTCTGCTAAAGGATATGCCGAGTTTGCAGGGAACTTCTCTCCTCTTTCCCCAAGGCAACCAGTCCCATGCTCGTATTGCAGAACGCAGCTCAGCTGGGGTAATGGAGAAGTTACTCGGTAATGCTCTTGTAGTGCCGCGGTGTTAGCAGGCACAGGATGGGCTTTAACTGGGCTCCAGAGACATTTAATCATCGTGTAGTATTTAACAGCATCAGGACATCTCTGCAGGGTTCCATCTGGGCTTGGATTTCCAAAACCAACCTCCAAACAGTCTATGACAAACTGGAAGTCAGAATTCTTCCTTATTCAAAACAATTTACGTCTGCATTATTGGCATCTCGGTGCCTATGCAGATGTGGTTAATTTTGTTTCACGCATCCAAGCTGGGAGCTTGCTTCTCCCCACATGTGTTCTCTGGCCCATCGCCGTGTCTGTTCTCTCTGAGGGCTGCAGTACATAAACTCCCAGAGCAAACGTCCTGGTGTTCGGTGGGAGCACATCTGCGCTGAGAAGAGCGGTACGTTTTGGGTACTGAATGTTAATGTGATGAGCATCTCTTGCAATTTGCAGCCATTCAGTGCTGGGTTGGAAGCTTCATTAATCACAGTTGGTATCCAAAAGGTCAGCCGTGGTAAGTCACATAGGAAAATGCGAGACGTACGTGAGCTGTGCTAGAGGATGATTGCCATTTAAAAACACCACCCACGGTGATTTTCTTATGCGTGTTTTGCCTTAAAACTTCCTTTCCATGGGGAAAAAGGGGTGACTCCTGAGCAGGGTGCAGAAACGCTGCGTTCTTTAACACGTCTGTGCTCCTCATCAGATGAGGGGTGTGCATGGGATGTGCTGCTGTTCTGATTAATGTTGGGGAAGAAAAAAAAAAATCAATGTTAATGGCTTGGAAATTCTTGATGGAAAATGTGTTCCCTCCAGCCTGTCTCGGTCACGGCCCTGTTACTCACAGCTCGGGGCTGATTCTGTCGGGCTCTAATCATGGGGTTGTTGTTGGGCATGGGAGCAGAGGTCAGAGCACACAGCCAGGCTGCTCTGCCTTCACAGAGCTCTGCAGCCAGATCTGGTGCAGGTTTTTCTTTCTTCACAGTTGTTTTCTCTTTCTGAGGTGACTAGCTGGCCGTGCCAGAGTCCTTCCCATCCTGGCTTTTCCCCCTGTGCTGCTCTCCTCTTTGTGAGGACTGTGAGATGTGGACTGTATCCTTGCTGCTCCCAGGCTTTCACTAGCAAAGGCTAACTTCTGCTTTGGGAGAGCGCCCAAATGTGGGCAGGTGGGAAAATCTGTGGGGATTTTGGCATGTCTGAGTGGGTGAGGAAACTCTGCAGAGAGATGGCCCTCCTGGCTGAGGGATGTGGGCGCTACCTGGGTGCGTGGCCTCATGTAACACGGGGCTCAGAGGTGGGCAGGCAGCCTCTGCTAAACCTGAGGCACTTTTCTAATTTGACCGGGAGGAATACGGGATTTGGGTGTAAATTGAGGTTGTTGATGTAATTTCCTGGCCTCCCCCAAATGGTTTTTCTCAGTAGAACCAGAAAATTTGACTTGCACCTTAAAAACCTCAACATGATGCCATATCCTTTTAATTTATATATATCCTTAAGAAAGACTGATGTACCAGGATTACAAAACCCGAAGTGAGTTACCCACCCCCTGCATGAATCGTAGGGCAGCTGGGAGGGAGAGAGGGAAAGCGGCAACTCCGACCTGCTCCGAAAAGTGGGAATATCGCAGGGCTGCATGGCTGCTGCTTTCTCCTTTCCCTTGTATATGGCTCTGTGCTGGTTACCTTGGAAACAGCTGTAGGAGCATATAGGGGCACCGTGCTGCTGTGCAGCCGTGGCACCGCGGGCAGAGGTGTCCCGTGGTGCGTGGGGAAGGGGCTGGTTTGTGGGGCGAAGTGAAAAGGGTCGAGGGATTTCTCTCTTTCACCTGCCTCATCCCGCTGCGGGTGCGGTTTGGCAGGAGGGGGGCCCTGGGGAAAATTTAGGAGGGGGGTGATATTTCATGGGTTTGGCAGGGCTGTTTAATTTTTTATAATGGGAAGGTAAAAATATCGCGGTGGCCTGTCTCGAGGAGGTTTATAACAGCTGGGCTCTAAACATCAGATCTATGCTCTGTCCTCAGAGCAGTGTACCGGGATGTTTAGCTCCGTGGCTGTGAAACTGATTGTCACTGGGGAGGGGTTGCTTTTTTTAGATTTTTACTTAATCACAGGCATAAGGAGAAACGTCCCAAAAAGATGAAGATAGGAATTGTGCATTTCTGCACGATTAGCAGAAAATGAGGTGATTTTTCACACGGCTCCGTGGTGTTCGAAATGCGCATGTAATGCGTAGAATAACTAAAGCAGACTATCAGTAAAAATCATGTGAATCGTCTTTTGTTCACTTATCCATGAACGTTTTGATCTTGCAAACTGTGGCGTGTGTAATTTGAAATCAGTCGGAGTACTCCGCTGCTTAAAATGAGGTGTTTGCTCTTGTGCTTGCCACATCAGAAGGAACTCAGTCATTCAGAAAGGAGTTTCTGAATTTAGCAAGTTGTCTGAGAACCATCTTTCAGTGCCAGGTGGAGTCTGTTCAGCTTTAATACCTTGCCCTGCAGAGTCCTTTTGTCCAAACCTACAATACGATCCATTGTACAGGCACTTAATTTTCAGTGAAGAAACTCAGCTCTGTGGCTGTCGCTTAGTGTGCAATGTGACTGTTGTGCAGCTGAAGGGCTGTTACGTCTGTGCTGAATGCGATGTATGAACGTATTCCTGCGTGTGATGCTTTTACCGTGCATCCGAGCTCTTGAAGAAACAAGGACCTGCGTGCACACACTGCTCAGGAATTTATGGGCTGCTGTTTTTCAGTAATACTAATTATCCAGGCCACTGCTTTTAAATAAAATGTAAGAAGAGAGGTTCTGACCCTCGAGTGAAGTATGGTGGGGAATTAGGATTTCTTGAAGGCTGCAGTGCTAATGCTTAAGGGATAACGTTCATTCATCAAACTGATGGGACAGCCAGAGCAAATCCTGGTAGACTTTGATGGGGTCTTTTTCGTTCATTAATATGTTGATGTGGATTTGGTGCCCGTCAAGTGAGGGAGTAATACACCCGAGCGCTGTGCTTGCCTTCTCCCTCCTCGCTGGCTGTCGCACCGTCGCGCTGAGCTGAATTCGCGCTGCTCCTTTTGATCCTGCACTTCAGCAGCTGTAAAATCCAGCTCTGACTGAAAAGTCCTGCACAACTGAGTAGGGATGAAGCTGCTAGGGATTTACAGGATGATTTCAGAGCCTCGTTGGAATTTGGTTAAAGACATTATTTTTTTTTTTGCTTGTTTTGTTTTTAAGTGGTCTGCCAGATCTTACAACCTGAATGCGAACCTGTTTGCAGAGTTCAGCTGCATGAAACTGTAGGGTCATCATGCAGTTCTGCTCTGTTTCTGAAGCCATTACGCTACATCAGGCTTCTTGCAAAGGGGTCGCCGTATTAGCAGTGTTGAGTGGCGATGCTCAGTGCTGAGCAAGTGCATCAGCTGCAGAGGTGTGGGGGAACCTTTCAGGAAACTGAAGCCCTTGATGGAAGCCGTGACTCGGGGGAGCCAGGAGCATCGCAGACTGAGAAGAGTTGCCAGGTCTGTCTGGACTCAGGCCATGCCTGTTGTTCTCCAGGCCTGTTGGTGTTGCTGTGGGCTCATGCCAAGCTTAGTGGAAAAGCACATGGGCCTTTCCCAGGAAGGGGACCTGGTGTTTGAAACCGTTCCCAGCTTGAGCTGCTTGCAGCTGCTGGCCCAGAGGTTCCCTGATGCTCTGAGTTGCACTGAGATGAAGATTGCTCAAGTTAAAAGGAGATGTATGGCACACCTAGGAGGCAGGTGGTTTGCTTTGCTTTTTTTTGGTTTCCATTCAAGGGAGTGAATTACCTTTCCTCTTTTCTCCCATATATTTTTTTCTTTGTATTTGGAAGATGCAGAAATGCAAATAAAATAATCCAAACAAATAAATTATAGAATTATGGTGATTTCCCTGCTACCAACTTTCCCCCCTCATTAACGTTAGATGAACTTGGCACCTAGTAATTACTGGCTTCTACTTTTGAGGCAGAATTGGTTTTTTGGGCTCCGGCAAAATTTGCTGATTCCATTGAGTGCTGGCAGTGCTGCCTTCCTCTGGGAAATTAACTCATTCAAACATGCTTTCCTCTGACAGCTTCAGGTATTTTGCCTGGAGACCACTCTGGATTTAAGGAGAAGGGACTACCACGTGCTGAGATCAAGGAAACACCGTGCATCAGGATGTGGTTAGGTCCATGTCTTATCTGTGTGTTTAAGGAGGGGTGTCAGTGACCCTGCCAGTTGAACTGCTCCCATCTGACATGTAGAAACCTCTTGCTGAAGCTGCAAAATAAATCCAGTTCTAAACTCCTCAAGTTGTTTCATGTCGGTCTGTGAAGTAATGAGTGTTCTGTGTTTAACAACTTTATTTCCACTGCGAACAAGGCATTCTGGAGCTTTCGTTCTGAGAGTTGTATTAACCTTGGCTGCTGTGTTGTTGCCAGAGTTGGAGGCTATTGTGAATATTTATTTGGATTACAGGTGCAGATGTGGCGGAGCTAGTTATCTTGGTGACACTTTTGTTCATCTGTGCAGAGACATAAAGCTCCAGGCCAGCACCTGAGTGTGGCATCACAGCCCCAAAGGGGAGCTGCTGTAAGATGTGAGGACGGCACCAAGCTTGGGACTGGGCCCTGTGGGATGAGGCTGATGCTGGCCTTGGAATTTTTTATGACTCCTGCCCAGATCAACTGCTTTTGGCTACTAGGGATTCAAGGAAATTTGGTGCTGTCACAGTGGGACAAACTTAGCTAAATATTTGTAGCAGCTTGCCTCAGGGTGTGTTAACCCTGAACAGAGGGTACTAATGGAAATATTTTTTTTCACATCCAGATTAAATGTTCTTCTGCTTATTTTCACCTGAGATCAGGAGGCATGGTCATATCCCAAGAAAATACCAAAACTTGGGAACCTGCCTTCCTTGTGATGAAATGGCAGGTAGATCTGCGTGAAGCTGGGAGCAGCACTGCAGTGCTCTGTCCCCTTCTCCCGTGGGAAGTGTGTGAGGTTTTTTCCTTTAAAAAAAAAATAAAAAAAATGAAGCTTTTCTCATTTGATTAGGGGGAATGGGGGGTGGAGAGGAACAAATCTTAATGCTCAGTTCCAGGAAAAATGAGCAGAAGACCAGTGGCAGAGCTGTTTAGCAGCAAGACAGGAGCAGCTTTAACTCTGCAATGCAGAAATCAGTACCAGTTGCTGAGCAGTGAATGAGAATAAGAGGCTAGAACACCAAGTTATTTATTTATTTTTAAGTAACACTTGCAAACAGCTTTTGGCTAATGAGAAGGCTTAAACTGTTTATTCATGCAGAAGCCACAAGTTTCGGAGACTTCATTCTGGTGGGTTGGGAGGTGCTGGCAAATAACCCATTTGGGCTGCGTCCCCACGTGGGGCTGGAGGCTGGCGTGCTGTGTCTCGGTGCCTTCCAAGGAAAGCCAAGTCCAAGCAGGCTGCCATTCTCATGGTATGAGGTGTCGATGCTGTGGCCACGCTCCTACTTACTGTGTCCTTTACATCCCATCCGGACTTCTTGTTGCTTTAAATAGCTGCTGTGGTCCTCAACAGATTTGGCTGGACTGGGCTGCAGGGCTCTGGTCCCAAGGCTAGCTTTGCTCTCTGCAGAGCACGTGGCCTGGAACAGAGTTACTGCTTGATTTCTCAGGTAGGGGGGATTTTTCTGGCAGCTGAAATTAATGGGATGGGGGAGCTCTGTGCAGCTTGGAAAGGCAGCCTGGTTTGCTGAGCTTGGCACGTCCCTGTTTTCGTGTCCATAAAGCATGGGTAATGTAATGCCTGCTTTGAGAAAGGGTCTGGTGCTCTGTTCAAAACAGATATCAAAATGCAGTCACTGAGTGTAACTTCATGGCTGTGCTTCTCTGCTTAGTATCTTTACGCTTGGAGTTATGGCAGCTGTGCCAAATACTTGGAAAAATGACCAAAATTATGCAGAAAACATCATTTCTGGCACAGCATTGCAAATCTATTGAAGAGCACGGCTGTAATACTCAGACTCTGAGTGGGTGCAAAGTTCCCTGCACAGTAGCAGTTTGTGCTGCAAACATCCCAGGTATCTAATCTCCATCTGATGCAGGAGAGATGCTGCTTGGGCCATATAGTTCTTGCTGCACTGTCAGGCCAGCTGCCTCTGAGGAGCCTCAGGACTCGTCTTGCCTTTTGTGCTGCTTGACCAGCCACTGGAGACTGTGCCTCAAACCTAGCACAAAACTGATCTTTCTCACAGTATAAATTGTATTTATTTTGCTTCCCTCTTGCTGCCACCTGCCTAGGGTGTTCGGTTGTACATGGAGACGTTTTTTTTTTTTTTTTGGGGGGGGGTTATTTTATTTGGGATAGCCACTGTAATTGGCTCTTTTATCATGTTTGTATTCTTGTAGTCCTTTACTGTCACTGTGCTCACAGGGGGGCTTCTTAATGAGGGGGCTGGAAAGCAAAACTCAGCAAACCAGGCTGTGACCGCTGGTCTCCCAGGCCTGGGGCCAGGTAAGGCTTGCTGCCCCCCTTGCCTGGGGCCGGGCAGCACAGTGCCCATGTGCCTCCAGCCCTGTGAACCCGGTGCTGATCCGGCTGCCCTGTCCCTGTCAGCCCTTGCGCTTTGAGGCTGCCCAGGACTAATTCGGTGACAGGCAATGCTGTGATGAATGAGATCCAGTTTCTGCAGCTAAATAATTAAGAGAAAAGGTGGCTCTGGGCCAGGGATCGCCGTCCTCTGCAGCCCATCTGCTTCCCTGAGCGCTGCCAGGGGCTTCCCAGCAGGGTGTCAGGGTGCAGATTCCTGACCACACTTCCTTGCCTTGCTGCTGGCCGCCCTAGTGAGCTTTCAGTCCTCCAGGTGCTGTTTTTCTGTGCCTCTCTTCCCTCCTGCAAAACCCCACTGCTGTTTAATTGTGGGCTGCAGCGCTGGTGCTGGGTATCTGTGGGGTGCGGAGACGGACTGAGGGGATTTATTTTGCCTCTTGTCACCCTGTGCTGTGAGCTTCCTGCAGGAATCCAGCCTTCAGCAGCTGGAAGAGAGAGACATGGAATTACCCTGTGAGGAGATGCCTTGTGCTCAGGTTTCCCCTTGACAGGCATGCCTCGACCCCGCCCCAGGCAGAAGGGAGGATGTTTGCAGCAGGGTGTGAGGTAGAACTGCTGACAAAGCAACCCTGTGGTGGCCTCGGCAGTATTTTGAAACATCAGAGGAACTTTCTCCACATGTGGATGCGTGCGGGTGTGTTGATGTGGGTCCAGATCTGAGGTGAATTGGCTGCAGGGCAGCGTTGCTTCCCACAGGCCCGAAGTAGGCCCGAAGTCACCGTTAGCTGTGCGTGAGGTACTGCGTACAGAGGGCTGGCCCAGCCTTGGACTCACCAAACCTCAGGGAAACGAAACCAACAGAACGACTTGGGAATGAGCAGAGGGAGAAGAAGAGCCCATTTATGCAGGTAAGAAAGAAAGCGAACGGAGGTGGTTTGTCAGACTGTGTTATGGCCGGGCACATCTACTGGGCCCTGCAGCAATTCTGGCCTACAGTGTTCCCATTTCTCTGCAGGCAGAGATGGGGACACAGATTTGCTCAATGTTACAAGCTCTTTTGTGGAAAGATGTGGAAAGAAAGGTGGCTGCTTCTCACTAAGAGCATGCCTGTCCTCCAGGCCTGAGGTGGTGACCCAGCAGGGACCCCTGGGGGCTGCTTTCCCTGCAAGAGAGATGTTAAAACCCCAATCACCCGGGGTAATCCAATTTCAGGAGCTGATTGATTTTCAGTGGAGGGAAGTGAGTTAACATGATGAGTCACTGACCTATTGGAAAGGAGCAGCCTCCTCTCAGCGTCACTGGGAGCTGGTGATGGATCATCTTGGGGGAGAGCTGGGGATAGGGCATGAAGGGGGCCCTCATGCCTGCCATTGCTCTGCCCCCTGTGACTGTTGTTCTGCACAGGATCTTTATGGGTGAAGGGGAAGTACATTTTGTTAAAACATCTTGGCTTTTATATGTGGTGTAATTCTGATTGTGTCTGATCATTATTAGTCCCTGTATCCTTGTTACAAAAAAAAGGAATAATAACGCAGCTGAAATTGTTGTACGTGCGTGTTATCTGCTGGGAGGGATGAGATGTTCATACTGATTTCTTCCTCCTCACATCGGTATGCTCTTGGGGTTGTTTCTGTTTGCTAACGCACTTTTGCACTTCTGCTCTTTCCCCGTGGGCCTGCAGCTCTAGGTTACATTGCAGTTTATATACATTTGATGCAATTTATTCTCTCTGTTATCCCTACAAGCAGTTCTGTCTAGTTCTGGGCTCTCAAGCTGGCCGTGGGTGAGTTGTCCTTGGTTGTGCCAAGCCTGTGCCTCTCTGCTTGCTGTCCCGTGCACATTGTCCTCTGTCACTCCCTGTACCTGCTTCTCAGGTGGATTTCTCTGCATGTCATTGGCCTGCTGGTGTCAGATGCTGTGTTCTTGCTGAGGAGACCTGGCAGTGATGGCTGGTGCTGAGCAGTGGGGCTGCCATTAGAGAGCTTTTGTTGTAGTGAAGCCTGAATTGTCCTGCAGTTTTTCTTATCTGCAGACCTGGACTCTGCTGTTCCCTGCCTGGGCTGAGGAGCAGCTTGCAGATGGGGGGCTTCAGGTGTCTGTGGGAGGTGTGGAACAGGTAATAGTGGATTAGGCTTCCTTATTAATTTGCAGAATGATCCAGGACCCCTCTTAGTGAGAGGTGATGAACAAAGCAAAACGTGGATTTAAAACTGAATAATAATGTAATGATTCTTTTGCTGCTTGCTCGCAGTGTAGATTAACACCAAGCCCATGTGTATTTACTCTCTTGCTATTAAAATTTCAGTCCTCACATCCTGATCGCTTTCCTGTCTTCAGTACCTGCACAAGGCTTTGGGAAAATCAAGTGAAGGTCTGCTACCAAAGCATCTTGTATAGGTTTTATGCCAAGCCATGACTTTGGGAGTTTGCTCGGTGTTGTGTGCAGATATGATCAATAAAGCTCCTAGTTACGTACTTCACCATTAAGTCTTAGTTCATTGATTTAAGGAGTTACCAGGAACTAGGGAAATAACATGGTTAATTAAGTTAATTGGATTGTAAGGTCTATAGGGATTGTGCCTTTCTGTCTGCTCTCTGAAGCACCTCAGACACCTCTGATCACTATGAAATAATGACTTTTTCTTTCTACACATTGGCAGGTTAAACTATTTGGCTGCTTTAAAGCTATTTGCGTTTCAAGACAACTAATTTCTAAGTGAGCTAAGGAATGATGGCTTTGGAGCCCTTGGCTTTAGAGGTCCAGGTACAGATGAGAAGGGGATTCCTAATAGGGCTCAGCTGAATGAGGCTGAGGAACCTGGATCCTTGTATTTGTTGCCAGGAGCTGTTGTGAGGTGGCTATCCCTGCTCTTGGCAAAGCGCCTGTGGTGCAGCTCCCAGTGCATTGGTAAGTTGGTGCTTTATAGCTTGGCCTTGGAGTTAATTTTAATTACGTTCCCCTTGCCATCCTTGAAAGGCACGTGAAGAAATAATATATCAGGCTCTAGATCGATCCATTCTGTGGCATATGTTATTCAGGAAAATAAGTAAACAGATCTGCCCCTGTCTGAAATGGAAATTTATTCTGGGTTTATAAAGCGAGATCTAGTGCAGAGGTTTTCGTCTGGAGCTTGTATTTCTTCTAATTTACAGCTTCTCTTCTTTTTCCAAGTGAATAGGAGCCTTAAACCTCCCATTATGGGTCTGTAATTTATGCTTTCAAAATTTTACGATTGTTATCTTTCAGTGTTTTTATGAAGCTCTGCTGTGGAGGTGCTCAGATAAGGTTATATATAAAATTTTGGCAAATTCGCTAACAACAAAACTGAGATTATAAATTACCAGAAGCATTCTCCCCCAGCGTGAGCTCACTCTTGTTTTAATTTCTTTTACCTCCTTTGAAGCGTTAAGGAAGGTGAATTATGGAACTAAGGGACGGAGGAAACTTGTGGTGGCAGGAGAACGGGTCTTGGGCATGTTTCAGAGTGACTTGTTGGGCTCTGGGGCACCTTTTGTGGGTCTGCTATGGGCCAACCCCTTCGTTAGTGGCCTTTTGAAGGGAAGGGGAATACGCTCGTGGCATGTTCAAGGTGGCACCGTGCTGTAAGCTGTTAAAAAAATATCAGTGGGAAAGCACGGGCTTGAGGACCTCTTGAGACTCCTTCAGGAAAATGTACCAATTCCCATGACTTTATGGGAAAAGTAACAAGTAGATGGGGTCAAGGGTCCAAGGACCAAACTCCGTCCATAACCGTGAATCAAGGCTTCAGTTTTCTCCTGGGTATTCACCAGTATTTGGGGTGGGAGGGTTGAAACTTCTGTGTTGCTTAGCTATGCACCCATCAAAAGGAGACAGAATTTGGAACTTGAATGATTTAAACTAAAACCCAAGCTGTCTGTGCCTCCCTGGGTGTCCTGGGTCTCCCTTCCCCATGTTCCCAGTCCCATGGAGGACCTGGAGGCTGAAGTTTGTCAGTCAAAAGCTCAACACCTCTTAACGTAGGAACGCGATATCTGCTGCCTCAAGATGTGGAAGCTGTGTAGTGATTTTCTTATTGGCTTGGCTGTTGAGCTTTTTTCCTATTACTGTTTTTTTTTTTAAAGTGAAACAATTTGTTATAGGAGACCTTAGTATTTCCTTTGTGCTGTTTGTAATGGTATAAACGATCAATTTTCCATCTTACCCCACCAATGGTCTCGTTAAGAAAATGTTTAATCCTAATTCCTGCTAGCCATACTCGTGTACTGTTCTGCTCTGTGTTGATACAAAAAAAGAGTGCTTTTAATATTAATTTCTATAGGAGAAACTGGGCTTTCGGTATGTTTTTTGAATTGCCAAATAGAAAGCAGAGACAGGTTCTGCTTTTTGTTCTTTTTGAGAGGAATTATTTCTCAACAAAAATGCCTTCCTTGGAAAAAAGTCAACTCATTTGTTCCCGGGAGGATGCAGTAGCCGCTACGTGCGATCGGTACAAAACCGGAGGGACTGAAGAAATGCCCCAGCGGTAACCGAGCCCCACGAGGACGGCTTTTCTGAGGCTGTCCAAGTACTGCATGGCTGCAAGTAAGGATCAGTAGGTTTTTTTTTCCATCGCATGTGGATGCGTCTGCTAAAAGCCTTGCCTGCAGACACCTGCGTTTACGGAAGATGGCTGTCAGTTGAATGAAAGACTGTCTCCTTGTCTGCTCTGCCTGATGGATGGGCAATCTCGCTGCCATCAGTAGCAAATTTATTGGCTGCACTGTGATTAAACGGAGGGCAATGACAACGTGCAAAGCAATGCCGGGGCCCTCTATCTCTCTGCTCCTGTCCCTGTGGACAGGAGCGATAGTGAAGAGGCTGTTGGTGGTCTGGCCTTGGTTCCTCGTGGTTTTTGGCAGCAGACGTCTGGAATACGAGTGTCTGTGGCACAGAACAAGGGGCTTTTAGTTTTGTCTCCTGGCAGAAGTGTTTCACATCTAAAAAGCTGCGTTATTTGGGCTGCAGTCCTGCAAATTCCCTGTGGAGCTGAACACATTCCTTCTTCCCAGGCCATCAAGTCATCTGGGAGCCTGTTGCTTTCCTTGCAGTGCTGGATGCCGGTGTGCGAACCCTGATGTTTGCTCACGGTAAAGCACTTGTGTGAGCAGCGTGGGTCTCCCGCCAGCTTTATTCCAAAGATGCAGCGCTGGTGGGGGCCCTGCGCTAGCTGTGTGGGCGCAGGCAGCTCTCCAGCAGCGATCCTGAAATCCTCTTTTCCAGCAGTGGTGACGGTTGTCACCGCAATTTCTAGCTCAGGAGGCAAAACTGTTTGATCCTGCTGCACGCACGGGAATGCCTTCGCTCCTGGATATCTCCCTGCGTGCAACCCCTGCTCACAAAGTGCAGCTTTCCCTTGGGCTGTAGTGTTGAGGAGGAAATGCCCTGTGCTTCCCCAGCCTTTGGGAGGAGGGAATGGCCCCTAGCAGTGGGATTCCTGCAGGGACCTTGCTTAGGTATTGCAGTTATTTACGCGAGAGGCTTAAAATCTAGCACTGGTGAAGAGGAAGAGGCTGTGGAAGGGAGAGGAGCGGAGGAGCTGGGGCAGCTCCCCTTGCACGTGACCAGAAGCTGTTCCAGGTAAAAACGCTGTTCAGAGAGCTGGGGCACCTGGAGGAGCAATGACCAAGTGCTCTTGGCGAAGATAGGTTGTCAGTGGGAACTGGGAGCTCTGGAAAAGGGCTCGGGCTTGGAAGTTGAACGTAGGATGTGAGGCCAGGTGGATTTGTTCTGTGGGTCCCCAGCTCCCCTTACCTCCGCCCTGAATACCTACAGCAAGGAGCCTTTTGAAGCAGTGGTTTTCCTGTGTCTGTATGCACAGGCTGTCTCAGGCACAACAGAAATCCCACCAAAAAAAAAAAAGGGAAGAAAGAGAATAGTAAAGCATCTCCAAACTGCTCCCGGGTGCTGCCTCTGCGGTGGATGCAGCTTCCAGCAGCACGGGTCTCTGCATTGCGAGCAGGAGGCGCTCGCACCTGAGCACTGAAATAAGCCGTCCCGCAAAGCTTGGAATAAATCCTTGCAAGCAGCTTAGCAACAGCTTCTTGGCTTCTCAGGGTGGTTTGCTTGCTTTCTGGTGGGGAGTGAAACATAATTTAAGCACCGAAAAACCTCTCCAGGCAGTTTTTCCCCCATTGTGGGAGTTTGCAGCCAGCTGCTCACACCTGGTGGTAGTGTTTCAGTGCCCAAACAGGGAGTGGTGGTGGTTCGAGGCTGCTGGGAGCTGGTTTAGGTGACTGCACGGTGCGAGGACTCTTCGCTTGGAGTTTCAAATAGCTATGGGAATGCTCCCCCATTTTGTGTGCTGGTAACCCTTGGTCCAGCCTTCCCGTGGGTATTTCAGTAATCCCCGTCCACACTTCTTTATCTGGCCAAGTGCAGCACCGCTGCTCATCCCTGTGCTGACTGCCGGAGACACCATCATCGAGAGCCGTCCCTGCTCGCTGCAGTGTGTGAGCCTAAGCAGATACTTGGCAGTCAGGTAAGCACCATGGGTTTGAAAGTTTACCTGCTTTTGCTCTCAGCGCTGGAGATGCTGAAGTCTGTGACCTGCTTCATGTTTTCCTCAAGGTCTTCACGGACCTCTTGTGGGGAGTTTTCTCATTTTCACGGCTTCTTGTCTGCCGAGCCCTTAAGTTAGTCTCCCAAACCCCCGAAGGACCCTGACCAGGAGAAGAGGTCATCTTGCTCTCTAAGAGCTCCACGGCTGGGGCTTGAAGAAATGAGGCAGCGTAAGGCAGAAGGCCGGGAGGGATGCAAGAAGGTGCACAGGAGTTTAAATACAGACTTGTGGCTTTATCTCATGAGAGAAGGATGGTGAGGGTGCCCTTTAGAAGTGTGTGTTGCAGCCTGATAACGTCTAACTTTTACAAACTGATTACTGAGTTGTTACATCCTCCAGGATGGACCAACCATCCCTGCTTACTTGTCCAAAGAAGAATTTGAAAATTCTTAAGCCAGCGTTTAGAAATGCAATTGCAGCTCAGGTGTGAGGAGAGGAGGAAGTACGAGGGTGTCTGCCCAGCGTGCTGCCCGGCTGTGGCGTTCCCTCTGTGCTTAGCTCTGCCTCAGCCACGCTCTCAAGTACCCCTGTTGTTGTTCTTGTACCTGGCTGCTGAGCACCATCAGGCAGCCAGGCTGAGCCCGTCTGGACCTGGTGCTCTCCCCCCCCTCCTGTAACACTCTCCCCGCTTTGTTTTTTTGTACGAGGTTCTGAGACATCCCACGCCAGCCTTCTTTCAGCGCAGCAGACGCCTGCCTGCTGCAGTTCTCGTTCCCTGTCAGCAATATTTACTTCTCGGGTTCCTGCAGTTTTCCCCAACACTTCATTTTAGGCAGACGGCTGGAGGATCTCCATGCTGGCAAGCGCCAAGAGAAGATGCTGTAGGGTGGGATCTGCTTGCTGTGCTTTGCCTGTGTGCCTCCCTTCCTCATTGCTGGAGGCAAATTGGGGTTCTGCAGGGTGTCCCCCCTTGCCCCAGCCTGGCTGTAGGGCACGGCCACGTGAAGCACGTCTGTGCCGTGGAGCCCGGCTCCTGCAGCGAGTGCTGGCTGTAATGAGCAGTGCCTGAGCCCTCTGTCCAGCCCAGCGCTGTTGTAACGAGGCAGGTGAAGGCGAGCGGTGTCCCCAGCCAGGTGAGCCCTTGGGCAGGAGGAGAAGGAAAAGCAGATTCCGTAATGATGAAAGTTGTATTGCTCTTCAGTCAAGACCGTGGTGATACAACCAAACCAGTCAGCCCGCTACTTAGAGTCCTCAGAGACCTGACCTTCAAAGCAGAAGCTCTGAGAAGGTGCCTGCGAGTGGGAGGAGATGAGTGAAGGTAAAGATTTGGTGCCCCAAGTTGGAGTGGTGTCCTGGCTGAATGGCAGACCGCCTTCTTCATCTCTGGCTTACCCCAGGGACCATCCGCGTGGTGTAAATCTTCCCCGCCGCCTCCTTCCAGAAGGTCATAATGTAGGGCAGTCCCTTCTGCCCGTGCTTCCTCCAGCGTACTGCAGGTATCAGTTTAATTAGAAATAAAAATTGATCAGCGTGGTCTCTAGCAAATCCTTCAGAGGTTTGGCAGCAAGGGCAAGTAATGAGCGTGCGGCTGTTTGGTGAGGGGGCGAGCTGGCTGTTCCCGTTAACGATTGATCAGCGCTGTTCCTGGGCATCGATCCTGCACGGTGTGAGCTGGGGGTGGCAGCTTGAGCAGACCAGGAGAGCAGTTCCCCTTTGGGGGTGGAAAAGGCCTTACTTTTCTTTTGCCTGTCTTGTATTTTACCCTTTTTTTTCTTTAAGAACTTCTCTTAATCAAGCTTATGAGCTTGGGGTGTGGAAGCTGTAAATGCAGCTCCAGCTGCATGGCTCTAGCCCGTGTAGATGTAATGGGTTCACCTGGGGAAAACATATTGCATCTCCGGGGTGTAATTCACCATAATGGACACAGGCAGGACGCCAGTGTGCCAAGGAGCTCTGCTCTAGCTCATTCTGTGCTGTGTGTAGTGGGTGGTTTGTGGTAGGGAATGAAAGGATTGAAATCCGTACCGGTACGTTGGTCCGGTGCTGCCCTACAGCTTCTCTGCCCTAGAAAGGATTTGAGCAAGGACATCAGTGAAATCCATGATGACCAGCCTAGAAAAGGCCAAATGGTCTTCCTCATTTGGAAATAGAGGAACAACAAAGGGGATGTAAAAACGCAATGGAAAGGTGACGTTTGAGGCAGGTAAAGGAAAATATATCGTTAGCCACGCAGTGGGGCTGGGGAGCTACTGCCCTCTGAAAGGACAGTCAGGATTGAAGGAGGGACTGGCTGTGGCAAGTAATCCTTATCGCTCTCTATCGCTTTCCTTATCGCTCTCTACAGGTACCTCAAAGGAGGCTGTAGCGAGGTGGGGGTTGGTCTGTTCTCCCACGTGCCTGGTGACAGGACGAGGGGGAATGGGCTTAAGTTGCGCCAGGGGAATTTTAGGTTGGATCTTAGGAAGAACTTCTTTACCGAAAGGGTTGTTAGACATTGGAACGGGCTGCCCAGGGAAGTGGTGGAGTCACCATCCCTGGAGGTCTTTAAAAGACGTTTAGATGTAGAGCTTAGGGATATGGTTTAGTGGGGACTGTTAGTGTTAGGTCAGAGGTTGGACTCGATGATCTTGAGGTCTCTTCCAACCTAGAAATTCTGTGATTCTGTGATTCTGTAATCAGTGAGGTTTGGAAAAGAGGATCTGGGGAAAACCCCACCTCTCTGCAAGGCTTAGTCTAGAAGATGCCTCAGTCCAGAAGCACTGAGCTGTCTCCAGGGGGTTAGGACAGGACCTCCCAGAGGGCAGGGTACTCAGAACAGGAGTCCTTCCTAGGGACAGCCGAAGCCCTGAGTCTTGTGGTGGTGTGCCAAGGAGCCGGGGTCTTCTGATCGTCCCAAGTGATCGTCGTGTAACGAAGGGGGAGATGTGTCCTGAACACCAACCGCATGTGCTGCCTGGCTCCAAGCTGCACAGAAATGGAGAACGTGGAGCCAAGCAGCGCGGATTTCCTAACAGCAATGGTTCCGACACCAGGATCTGTGTTGACGTGTCTCCTGTTGGTGACTGACCTGGAAGCAGGGCCGATGTGCCCTCCTGCAGCTTCGTGGGATGGCTACCTGGTGTCTGAAAACCCGGAGGGACGCTCTAAAGTGCCGTGTCTGGGACGCTTGGTGGCCTCCTCTCCACTCTGAAGCTGGTCCTTGGCCCCTTGTTCCTGGTTTTGGTGCCCGTGTGCTGGTTTGTCACACCACCCGGCTGCTGCCAGCCTGCCTGGGATCTGTGCCTTGTCCCCTGCCATGTCAGGGCGGGAGGTGTGTGTAGTAACAGGGATGCTGAGAAACGGCATTGCTATACACGGCAGCAGCGTGCTTCTGTGCGCTGTATCTTGGTGGTTTTTCTCCTTCCCTTTTGCACGTGTCTTTAAAAGGCAGGCAGGTCTCTGTTGCTCCACGTGCAGGAGAAAGCCACCAGCTGCATGAAAGCCAAGAGAAGCTTTCATCCTCGGAGCCTGGTAAATCTCCCATGGAAATCAATGAAACGGCTTCAGCTGATGGCTGTGCAGCATCAGGTCAGCCCAGACGTGGCAGAGAGGCTCACAACCGTTCTGTAGTCAGCCCATTCACGGCCGGGCCCACGTTTGGTACATCCCTTCTATCACCTGCTGGCACCAACAGCTGCCGAGCTGTCAGCTTTTCCGACTTAACTAATTCTTTCACCATGGTAGTCAGTGCTCTTTTCCAGCGTAGAAGAGTCGAGACATTAGGACAGCGAGGAGGGCGCTGCGAAGCAACGATCCCACTGGAGCTGAGCTCCTCGGAAGGGATGTCTCATTCCTGAGCACGTGGCTCCACAAAGCAGCTGGCTCGCGGGCCATGCTGTGCGTGTTTCAGACCTGCAGGCGCTGCTGCTTTTCTGCACATCGGATCTCACCTGACTCCCAGGCACCGGCAGAAATACTTCAGGGTAAATTCCTCTCAAAGTTTCTAGGTATTTGTTTTATTTTAAGGAAGTATAAATTAAAACAAGCGTACTCAGAGGTGTGCTTTTTAATGTGCGTAGATCAGAGTTTAGGAACTCATCATGCTTAACCTGAATTGAATCTAACCAGCATGCTGAGTCTAGTCCTAACGTTGCTTGCTTCCCAGCATTTCTACTGTACCGTGTTACTGGCACTTTCACAAAGCAGTGGGATGCACCTCACAGGTAGGGGGTGGAGAGCTGGAGGCACTTGCCCAGGTTGCAGAGCTGTAGCAGGCTCTGGTTCTGATGGCTGGCAGACTGCAGTGCCTGCCCTGTGGGTACAGCAGAGACCTTGTTTTGCAGCTTCTGGGGTCTGGGTGCAAAGAGGCTTTGTTTCTTTTATGATCTGGGGACGAGCAACTACAAATGAGTGTAGGAACTCTCAGGCTGCTGTTGTGAGGCTGTGGGTTTTCTCCTCTTTCTCCCCTTCTGCAGAGCTTGGACTTAAAAACTGCCTCCTCACTGGAGGGGAGTTGAAGGCAGTCTTTAAACTTTACGGCAGCCACGTCGTTGCTTGGAGTGCCACTGTAATGGGCGTCATAGCACTAAGGGAGCTGTGGCAGCTTCACTCCTATGAAGTCACCACGCTGCAAACCTAGTTTATAGCGGCATAAAAAGTGGCACTAAACTGCTCTTAAATCACTTCGGTTTGCTGGGGAAGCCAGCCGTTAGGACTCTTCCTGTCTCCTGGAAGAGGTGCTTGGTTTGTGAGGGCAAGTGTGGCTTCTCCTGGGTTTAAATAGAGCTATAAAAAAAAAAAGAACAGGTTGCGCAGTGAGAGCGAGGGTCAGCGTGGGCTGCGAGGGTCAGCACCAGCAGAGCTAAGTGAGCAGTTTGATCAGAGAGGGTGAGCTCCTGGATCCTTACCAGGCTTTGCTGTTTCTGAGCATCTCGGGGTTGGAGGCTGGGATGGGTTCTCCTGCGAGCAGAGTGCTCCCCTGGCCGCTTGGTTTGGCTGGGGCCGCTTCCAAGTGCTGCTTTCCCAGATACAAAACCAACACCATATTTCTACCCTCCTATCACTTGGTATAGAATGAGATGTTTTAGGTGCAAACTGAAGACACAAGTGCTGACTTCATTGCGTCTGCTGGAGCTGCTGCACGAAGGAGCAGCACACCGCGACTTGCCTCTGTTACCTCCTGGCCGTGTGTGTCCGGCTTCGTGCTGAAAATTTCACAGTACCAAAAGCTTCCGATCAGAATTGGGTGTGCATTTAGAGCTGGGAGTTAATTTGAGGTAGGTTATTTAATGTTCCCCGATCTCTGGCCTCTCTTAAATTGTCCTAACAATTACCAGAGCTCTCCCTGTTCAGGCTGCAGCGGCGTGGAGCACAGCTTGTGTTGCTGTTGGGCAAAACACTGCTGGAGAGTACGAACAGAACAAACAGTGGACAATAAATATCTGTGCACACAAAAATACCAAGTACAGGAAGCAGAGGAGAAGGAGGGGACTTCTCAGCTCTGCTGTTAGGGCAGCTGAGGTGCTACACGCTTTGCTTTCTTCCCAAAAGTTCACCGTTCTTTGTGCCTGGGTTACCCCGTTTCCTTCCAGATGGGTCTTCAAATCCGTTTTGTTAAATTGCTGCGAAATCCTGCTCTTCAGTTGATTTAATCTTGGTTTGTGTTGATTTAGTTTCTTGCCAACTTTTTGCTAAATCCATTTGAGACAGAGTTAAATCAACTTACGAGTGTCCTTGCAATTTAATTAAATCGACTGATGTAGCTAATGTGACTGATTGTAATTAAACGCATGCAGCTTTTATATAAAGACAAGCCCTGAGGGTGTTCAGGAAATCCCATCTCATGTTCCCATTAGCCCCTAAAAGGAGTTTGCTCACAACTCACCGCCTCTGATCCTTGTCCCAGGGCTCTGCAGCGCTGGGCCGTGCTTTGCATGTCTCATAACCCTCTCCCGGCAGCTCTGCCCGGCAGCCCCTCCACGGCTGCCTTTGGGTGGTGGCCTTGTGAGAACGGCACTGGGTCACTGGTTGCCCAGGATGAAAAATAACCCCCTGAAAATAGGGGAAGGGAAAAAAAAAGAGGGATTTTTTTCCACCTCCTTTGGCATCCAGCTGTGCTGTGAAAAACCTACGTGGCAATCTGTAGGGACAAGGTGTGTAGGGCCTCGGACGAGGTTCCTTAGGAAGGATGTTCGTTTTTAACGTGAGCTTGTGCAGGCTCACCGGTAGAGTATCACTGTTGTGCTGCTTGTTTCCAGGTGTGCAGAATATCTTCTTCTTAGAAGGTCAGTGACACGCTGGATGTTGGCTTTTGCTCAGAAGCCTTTTCTCATGCTCAGACTGGAGCTGGAGGTCTGTCAGGCTGTCATCCTTCCTGCTACAGCCAGTCCCGCACCCCGAAGGCTGCTCCTGATCTCCGGCAGGCAGCCTTGTTATCCCAGGGGGCAAAGGTTCTGTGTTCACACCAATTCCTGCCTCTGAGTGATAGAAGACGACCAGATGGGAGAGCAGCCAGAGCGGGTTTGTAGCATCCTGCCCTTTGTTTCCAGTGTTGCAGGGACTCTTTGTTGATCTCAGGGAAGGGAAAGCCAAGGAGGGCGCCTCCTTCTCCCACTCCTTGCCGCCAACCTCCCCAAAAGTCCGGCTTACAGGGGGTGGGCAGGGGAGGCGCCATCTGCATCCACACAAGCTTTTAATTTCCTTTCTCGTGCTGTCTCTCCAGCTCGGTTCACGCATTAAGAAAACATTAATAGCCTCCGAGTTTCACGCTCTGCTTCCACCCCTCGTAACAAGATCTGCTCGCTTCTGCGGAGCGCTCCCTCTGCGAGCGAAGGTGCCATCTGCGGACGTAACGCCGAGCGACAGTGCTGTGAACAAAGAGGGAAGCCCCAGGGGTACGGTGGGGCTCTTCATGCCCTGCTGCTCAGGACTGCACCTTCCGAGGCTCTCCAGAGATCAGCGTGAAGCCCTGGGCCTGTTGCTGGGTGTTTGGGTGGAGGTGGTGCTTCTGCAGGGCGGTCAGCCTGCCCTGGGGTCCAGCACTTCCAGCGCCCACCTTGAACCTGAACTTATTTATAAAATTGCCCCTCGGGATGTTTTTTCAGAGTTCCAGTGCAGGTTCTCTTGCAGCAGGTGCATGTGGTGATGCTGGAGGGTCTCTGCTCCTCTCTGTAACCGAATCAGCTCGGTTCGGGGAGGACAGAGGTGTCTGGTGACCTGGAGGTGGGATCCAGAGGCTCCTTCCCCTGAGAGCAGTGGAGCCCACACGTGTGTCATCGTGTGCGGGCTGCCGATGGCAGGAAGAGAGGGGACTGTTGGGTGTTAATGGACAGCTTGCCCGGGGATCTGCGAAACAACAGTCTAAAATGGGTGCAAGATGGAGCACAGCTCCTGCACGAAGCGGTACCCAATGGAAGAAGGTCACGCGAGAGCAGCTGAGCGGGTTTTGTGTGTGGTTTTATTCCATTAAACTCCAGGGTTTTCCAGGCTACCTTCCTCACCCGTGCAGAGCCCATGTGGCAGACGTCTTCATATTTTGCTGCTTGGCGGACTGTGAAATGTACTTAGTCGCTCTGCTCTGTCCTTGATCGCAAAATCACTCTAATCTCTCACTAATAATATATATTTTTTAGCTTGACGTCTTCATTCCCCTTGGAATGGGAGCAAATACGTATTCCCAGCCCAACTCTCTGATGTTGCTGAGCAGCAATTTCCTTCCTTTTTCTGTGCTCCGAGATTCGGAAGACGGAATGCTTTCAAACCTGAAGGACAGCCGGGCAGGTTGCAGAGTGCTGGTACCGGGAGGGTCCTGCACCCCAGGACTGCTGGCTGCAGGATGCTCTTGTGTTTTGTGGGGGTTGAACACGGTAGAAATGGGGGTACAGGCACTGCGTGGCCCGCTGGAGGGCTCTTTTGTGGTGCGTTCCCCTGTGCCGGGGGTGCTTTCTGTTGGCTGCTTTCCTGGTTTGCGACGCTAATTGGTGTGTTCTGCATCAATCCACAGCTGCCGGCGTAAAATGAAAGCAAAGCTCGGCGTTCTTGGGTTTTACAGTGTTATTTCTGAAAGAAGAGAAAGTGAGTAAGTTGTGCTGGGGGTTATATTCACCTGTCGGTCATGGCAGAGAACCAGCACGGTGCTGCTGTCCCAAAGCCTTTCCCTCTGTGGTGGCAGGCGACTGCCCTGCTGGCCCACAGGGAGAACAGAGCCATGGAGCGGCCTCGTGGGCTGTGGTCTGGTTTGTGGGTGATGTTTTAGGCACCCGATAATACCTGGTTCTAGCAACGAGTTTAGGATGTGCATCCATCCCCGACTTTCTCACCCCCCTGCAGACGCTGCCGTTGCTCGGAGCTTGTATCGATCGCAGCAGGAGCCAGCATGGCAATTAGCCGGGAGGTAACCTGGTAGGTGTTTGGTAGGACAGGAGCCACCACGAATTAGAAACAATAAAAACAGCTGTTCAGGTGTGCTTGCTTTCTATTTCCTTCTCTGAGAGTTAAAGTGAGGGGGGACGTGACAAGTGCTGAGCTGGAGCCTGCTCTCCTGGTAAGTCTGGCCCTGCGGTAATCCCGACTGCTTGTGAGCGAGCAGTGTTTGAAAGCTCACAGGCGAGAGGTTTTTGATGCTCTCTCCAAAGAGATCCACGTATGAGTGAAACCTCCCTGGCTGTACAGCTCTCAGCTGCTCTTTTGTGAAGCTCTGATTTGGCCGTGTGGTGGCTGCTGCTGCACAAACATGCTCTGCCTGCTGCTTTCCAATACGGGTAATCCAACGTTGTCTGGGTTTTCTACAGCCTCTGTGCGAACTCCTGCTTAGAGCTGTGCTGCACTGGTACTTCATACTTCACCGTGGCCAAGAATACTTTAAAACTCTTAACTTGCACAACTATTTGTACAAATGAATTTGTGCTATTTCCAAAAATGAGAAGGGAGTAGAGGGCAGGACATAACCAAGCAGCTGGGGGGCAGCTGAATGCTTCTGCCTGGTGCAAGGAGACCAGAGCAGCGAGCAGACTGCACGTGCCAGGTACCAGGTGAGTGCTCCCTCCTGCAGCCGGCTGTGTCACAGCCCCTGTGGTTTGGATGGGCTCTGCAGGGTGAGCTCCAGCAGCCTTCATTTAACAGTTTACTTCCAGCTCTCAGTGCCTCTGAGAGCATTTGAATTGAACGGTGTCGGCTCGTGGGCCAGAAATCCTGGGAGCCTGCTTTTGGTGCCGTGTCAGTTTTCTTTCAGTTTGCAGGGAAGCCCCAGGGAGGGCTGTCCAAAGATAGAATTACTAGTGAAGACTATCGAGACACAAATACTCATACACTTTTTCATTGCCTGAGAACTCCCTTCCAGCTGAACACCAAGTCCCTAACGTGCCAGAAATACTCCGGGTACTTTGTCATAAAATGTGGTGGCGTTTATCAAAGGTGTCTCCTGTCTGCTGTGAGGATGACTGGGGGGTAAGAGGGGTGGTAAGGGGCTTCGTGCCTTCACAAATACTTGGTGCATCTTCTCAGGACAACATTTGTCTTCAGTTTGTATAGCAGGAAGGTTTAAAGGACAAACCAAAGCTCCTTAATAGCAAACCCAAATGCTCAGTTAAATAAGCTTTGTGCTTGTGCAGCGTGGGTTTTCAGCGTGGTTCTCGGACTGCCGGTCTGTTCTTAGATCCAAAGTTATTTCTTTCTTGAATTAAGACTTTTGCTCCATGGCTGGGTTTTGCTGCGTACGTATTGCACCATTCCTTGCCCTCAGAAGGCAGGTAGCCCGTGCGGTGCTGACGTGGGCTGGGCTCCTCCTTCTGAGTTGCGTGTGGCCAGCAGAGATGGTGACAAAAAACCACAACCTCCAGGTGGAAAGCTCTCTTCCTTAGAGGGCTCCGCTTCAAAGCAAGCTCTCAATTTTAGCCTAGCGAGCTTCAGCCCTTGTTTACCGACAAGTTTTCTGCGTCCCTTGGGGATGCCTCACGCAGAGATGATTCCTCCTGAGATGTACCCAGAAAGGGAAGGTGCTTCCAGGGAACGCCATCCCCTGGGAAACATTACAAGGGCTGGTCTCACAAGTTTATCAGGTATTTTTCCTCCACAGGTGGGCCTTGCACCACGGGCAGTGCTCTGGATTGAGCAGTGTTGCTGCCTTATTGCCCCCCAGAGCTGAGCAGACGACTCCTGCAAGTCGTTAAGGAAAGCAGGGCGGCGTGGCCACCCCTCGTTCTCTGGTGTGGAGAAGTTGCTGTGCGGAACCACCTGTTTTTAATTAATCTTTTGAACCAATTTGGTTCTAGCAAACCAATTCCATTAGCGGGCTAAGCAGAATAATGACAGGCACAGCTGCTATAATTCCTCGTTACGCTCCTAGTTGAAACAAAATCCTCTTTGCATCGGGAAACACTAATCTAATGTCACGACTGTTCATTATGAAACCCTCGGTAGCTGAGCGCATCCAAATGCTTCACGTGTTTTCGTAATTTCCCCCTCCCTGCTATACGACCAAAATATGGAAATCATGGGCTGACTTCTCCCCAGAGACACGGGGCTAATTGGTGCGTTAGCGTCTGCGAGATAAATCAGATCGATGTCCCCTGCTACGCTCTGCTGTAGGGGAGACTTATGTAGTAGCCCTAATGTTCTTTGGGATGATTTAAGTTTGATTTCAGTCGGTCTCACAGCTCGTTTATCAGCCAGGAAAGGGTTCAAATGCTCAGTTGCTGTCTTCACCTAAAGGTTAAAGGCTAAAAGGGCAAAACTGCCCTGGGAAGGTGCAAAATTTGCGATGACCAGGTCGTGGAGTGGGCAAAATGAGAAACCCAAGGAGGTGGGAGGGGGACGCAGGTTTGGTCCAACGTGGGATCCAACAGCCGGGTTTTGCCTGGAAGCTTGCAGCTCCTTACGTTGCTGTGTGCCTGTGTGCGACGTGCTCTGCTGCTCTTTGCAAACTTCCAGCTTACCCTCGAGACCTGACGCTGGTGATTTCTGAAGCGCTAGTTTTGAGCTGGATTTATCACTAAGAAACAGCTGAGGTTTTGTGGGTCAGAGCCAAACCAGCCACCCCGAGAGGGCGCAGGAAGGGGGGGTCCTGGCACGGGCTGCTTCCCTGCTTCCTCCCTCCTGGAGCAAGCGGGGGCAGGAGGCAGCCCGGGTCCTGTCCTGTGCCTGCTGCCTCTCGGCCCCGTTATTGCCCAGCTCCTCGCCTCGAGGTGACCTTGTCCCCGTGGTGTCACACGATGTCTCTGCGAGGAAGTCGTGAAGCTTTGTGGCCTCAGCAGGGGCTGCGGCGTGCCCTGACTGATGGCTTCAGGTCTAGGCGGTGAAACGCCTTGCTCCCTGCTGTGAGGGCTTGGTGGCTGCAGTCACACAAAGTATTCCACGTTCAAAATCCACTCTGATTTCAGACCGGGTGCTCTCTTAAACTACATCCACACAACGCGCAGCCTGCTGGTGTGTGTTTGGGGTCGCTTCCAGGCGGTGGCTGAGCTCAGAGGAGAGGTGCTGGTGTGCAGTGCTGGAGGCACAACCGCTCGTGCCCCTGGGGAGCAGCTGCAGCCCCGCACCTGGGGCTCGTGTTCCCCGCTGCTGTGTACGTGGGATGGCCGTGGCGGCCAGGCTGCTGCTCATGTTAGACCTGTGCTCTGCCCGGATCTGGAGGAACAGGCTCCGGATTTCTGTACGAGTCATTTCTCAATGAAATAGCACAAGAGAAAGGAAATCTAAGTCACAGGGATAACTTTGGAACTCGGTTTTACCCCGCTGTGAGATTTGGAGTGATTTGAGAAGAGGTGCTCAGCACAGCTTAGCAGCTCACTTGGGATGGAGGAACGAGAAATCAGCAGAGCGACGGAGGCCAACTTCTAGAGACCGGCTTTGCCAGAGGAGGCAGCTGCCAAGCAGAGCTTTACGTGACTTGAGTGCGATGGAGCAAGACTGGAAATCCTCCTGGCTCCAGCTTTAAGCAGCTGGCTGCAGATAAACACACGCACAACCCTCTGACCACAGCCATCCTCTCGCATAGGTGCGCACCCCGTGGGTAAGCAGAGCTGTGCCTGGGCTTTACTGCCTGAGGGAGCTCCCAGCCTGCTCCAGGAAGATAAAGGGGGACGTGGATAAACCCCTGCTGCGGCTGCTTCCTCTTGGGCTTCGTATCTGCTGCATTAATTAGGGAGATGGAGGCAGGCAGCCAGAAAGCTGCTGGGCATCCCCCAAACCAATGTTTTGGCCCAGCAGGCTGATCGTAAAACTTGCTGGCTTCCCTCAACACCTCATTTCCCCCAGACCTCTAGATTGCGCTGGGCGGCTTCTTCCCGTAAATACTGACAGTCAACAAGGATGCTGGAAGCAGTAAGCGTTGCTCGTCATAAACCTCGTTCAGCCAGCCCATGGTGGTTTATCCACTGGCTGATGTGTTGTGCTCACTATGGGAGCTCACCTGACTGAAGGCAGGTCCCTATCTTCTAGGCACCCACATCAAATCTGATACCACTTGAACTACAGCTTCCAGGGTAGCCAGCGTAAGTTTTCCTCCCAAAATTAAAAAACAAACATAAAAAAGCCCACCCAAAACTAAAGCCCACCCCACAGTAGCAAAGTTACAATCTCTGTTATCGTTTCAAGGCCTAATGCTTCTGCCATGGAACTCCATCGATAATGGAAATCGCCGGAGAAGTGTAATGCTCGAAATTCACGCGGTTAATTTTAGTGCTAGCGCTTGTAATTGGGAAGTAATTCTGAAATCAATATCAACGTGACACATGGAAGGGGAAAGCCTGAGTCCAACCCCCAGCAGCTCTGTATTTTGGGGGGAGCCGCTGTTCATCTCCCCGGAGCGGGGAGCTGCCGGTCGGGCTGGCTGCTCCCCAGACCAGCAGCCTCCTGCTCGCCCTGCGGGTGCTGACAGAGCTCGGGGTGTCAGGCAGCCGAGCAGGCTGACTTCAGAGATAACGAGGCTCTGATTGTTTTCCGAAATAGCTTCGCTGCGTAACTTCCGAAGGCTGGCAGAACTCGTAGAGGGGCTATTTAAATAGGAAACTCTTTTACCTTCAGTCTCATCCTTTAATTTATCAAGCTAATTAACCGATGTTACCGGGGGATGCTTTGTTCCGAAGCTCTGCCCGCCTCCATCCCAACTGAGAGACGACGCCTGCACGCACAGGGCGCGTTATTCCGTCCCGTAAATCGTGTGCAAGTGCGCTGACACTTTCTCATTCATTTGGTTTCATTTTAATCTTTCTCTCTTCACCCCGAGCTCAGCCGAAGTACATCACAGGTTCTGCGGCTAATTAGCACGATTACGGCTGTCCGCGTCGGGGTGGGAGATGGAGTTAGAAGCAGGCAGGAGCCTGGCGTACGGGAGCCTCATTACCGAGCCTCCAGTGCGGCCGTACCTATGAAATTCAAACAGATCAGGTTAAATTAGATTAGTTAATGGAATTCTCATCTTCTCAGTTTAATGCAATTCCGAACAGCAAATCTTTAGTTTCCGTAGAAAATAAATGCTTCTTTGAATTGGATTTGACCTAACCCTGCTGGCCCGAGCTCATTGCGCTTTGGCCGAACGGTGTGGCCTTGGCTCGTTGGTGTCCCAAGGATGGGTGGTCCCAAGGGACTCGTGGTGGGTCCCTCCTGCTTTTGGTGACCACAGGAGGAGCGTGGAAGAAGTTAGGCTGTGTTGCAGCACGCTTTGTGGTGTTTGTCTTGTGTGCTCAGCAGCTGGATTCTTTGCCCTGGTACCGTGAGACGATGAAGGACGGAGGAGGCACCCAACAGGTAACTCGGTGACTGCCCTGCTGGGTTGATGCTCTCCTCCCAAAGCAGACAAACTTCTGGGAACACAACAGCAGCAGATTCTTCAGCAAGAGCAGGGCAAGAGGATTTGCCAAATATTCTTTTACAGAGGCAGTGCCCTGCACGTTCCCTCAGCAATCCTTGGAAGAGGCAGCGAATGGAGGCCCGCGACTGGCAGGGGTTTGTACAGAGAGAAAACGAAATGTCTTATTTGCTGTATTTCTGTCCTGGAGCGAGCTGCTTCGCTTCTTGAGCTCTGACATCTTTTGCAAGTGCTAAATTCGCATAATTTGCGGTGGAATCGCGAGCAGCGCGGTTGCTTGGTGTCACCGGCTGACAGCGGGAGGACTTGCGAAGGGCCGGTGGGGCTGCGGGCCCTTCCAGCTCAGAGCCCTTCGGTTCCCTGCTGGAGCACCGGGCACTTCTCCGGCTGCGTGGTGCCGTGTCTGTACTGCGCCGTCGTGATCGGCGTGCCCCTGGGATCGGAGGGCACGTCTGGTTCTCTTCCCCCACCTCCCAGCAAACTTTAATGAGCTCTGATTAGCAGCAAAGTAACTTCAGGATGTTCAGCGGCACTGAGGGCTTTGAGCTCCTCGTGGTACTTCTGTTATCGCGGCGTTGCTTTCGGTAACATCTGGTAAAAACGAAGGTCCCAGAGCAAAGACAGACATCCTTGTACCAATTTTATTTCAAAGGGTCCTCTTGCTGAGACCTCTGCGCTCCGTCCCCAGGGGGTTTGTGCTTTGGCAGAGGTCTTGTCCCTGGGTCTGCCTGCTGCCCGCCCAGGCTCCCGCGCTGTGCTGCGGGTCGCAGAGCGCTGCCGGCACCGAAGCAGTATTCGTAGCGGGGCTCCTCGCTCCTGCCTTAACACACGTTTCTTCCCAGCTGCAAATCTCATTGCCAGCTCGATAATTGTTTTCATTGCTTCATTGGGAGTGGTGAGGTTAACGTCTTGAGCAGCAGCTAAAATAGACAAGAGCAAATAGCACAATAGTTTAATCCCCTGGAAATTATGCTTTTCAGTGTGGAGCGACGCTTCCTTTTTATCTCGCCCCCTTTTCTCTTTTAAAGGGCAGAATTACATTTCACTTACAGCCGAGCCCAGGACCTGCAGTCTTTTCCTTTTGCAAGGAGAGTCCCTGAATACCTGAGGCTGGTGAGATCTCGGGGACGCAGGATGCAACAGCTCTCGCTGTCCCCAAACGCGGTCCCTTGCAAGTGGCAACCGAGGGCCCGCGGTGGAGCAGCGGCTTCTGGCGGCGCCCGCAGCAGATCTGGGAGCGAGTTCAAGTTGTCATCGCGGAGACGAGCGGCTTCCAGCGTACATAAATACCCGGCCCTTCTCTGGTGACTCCATCGCTTTCCTCCCGAACAGCCGTGCGGTCGTTTTCCAAGTGAGCCAGCTGGGTTTGACAGATGTCCCTGGCTTTTTCTGGGCCCATTGTCGAAGGGGGAAAAGGGAGGGAATATTCTGAATTGGAGGAAATAGCTTCTGCTGGCAGTCTGCAGTTTCATGGGCTGGGAGATGAACTGCCCTGCTCTCGCTCAATTGCCATCAACTCCATTCATCGTCATCTGCATTCGCAGCCAGGGAAGCGTTGCTTCTCGCAGGAAGGGCTGGAATCGCCACCTCTGGGGGGTGTTCGGGTGTGCTTCTACCCTTGCTGCAGAGTTGGTGGGTTTTGGATACCACAGACCTGAAGGATGAGACCTAAAGGATGTAGTGTGGGTTTCTGAAGCCCCAAGAGCGAGGCCTTCACAGCCCTGATCTGGGAATTAAATTGCTACACCTTGCATGCTTGTTTCAGTCCCATCCCAAAGTTTTGCAAACGCTTCTGCGAGGTAAGGTCCTGCCTCCTGTCTTAAACGTACAAGGTAAGGTCCTGCCTCCTGCCTTAAAGAGCCATGTGGACTCACACACTCTTAAATAACGTGATTCAAGGAGACTTTTTCATCCTCACGTAGAAAGATCCCCGTGCCTGATGATTGCTGACAAATTGCGAAGTTAGCAAACTTGACATTACGGCTAAATACCAACATCAAATGTCAGCGTTATGCCATCCATATTTTTTCTTCTTTGTGGATTTTTGTTGTTCTTGACGAAAGCAGGTGAAATACAGCAGCTGCCTGAGAGCGATGATATTAAAAATAATAGAAGGGGGGCGAAATGCTATCGCCGTTAAAGGTCACTCATCGGAAGTGAATTTCAAGGAACGTAGTCGGATGAGAGGTTCAGAAGAGATCCTTTATTTCCCCTTAGCGTTTGGGGAAGCCTCCAGTCTGAACGTGCAAATTGTCCCAGCGCGTCAGAGAGAGCGGAGTCCAAGGGGCACGTTTAGGACAACTTAGCTGAAAAGGCAGCTTTTGTGCTTGCTTTTAGCTGAAGAGGGGAGGAGAGAAGCAGGGGGAGCGCTGTAATTATCCAGTACTGCTTTTATGGCAACACGCCAAGTGGGAAGTTGTCAAAACCAGAAGCTCGGTAAAGAAATCTGTCGGTACTGGAAGCCTCGTTTCCTTCTCTGTGTTATCTTCCCCGAGGGAGGCCATAAGGGGCGGTATTGCCCAACCTCGTCTTTATTTGCCGGAACAATTTCCCACCGCCCGCCTATTAGCGAATGACGACCTACAGGTGGTCGGGAAGGTGACGGGAAATAAGCCACAAGGTGACGTTAAATTCTCATTTGCGAGGTGAGCGAGGAGATGCCAGTTTGCTGGGAAAAGTGGGGGCACACACAGTCCTTCCTCTTCCTCACACGGTGACCTGCGGGGGCCTTTCTGCAGCTTTAAGCTGGCCCAGGGGCTGCACCCAGCGGGAGCTATGGGCATTAAATGAGGGGAGGAAGGGGAATTTTAACGTAGCAGCCAGTTTGGGTGTTACTCTCCGCGTTTGCCAGGCACAGCCAACCATTTCTGATTTCTAAATCATGAAGCCATTTGCATGGGACGTCAGGTCTGTGGCAGCAGCATCCCAGGGCTCCTGAGCCTGCTGGGCATTGCATAGCTCACAGTTTTCTTGCAGACTGCTGGGGAATAGAGCTTAAGTTCGTGCTTTTGTGTCACTCTAGGGGGAAAATGGTGATTTCTGCAGAAGGGTCTGACCGTACCGTAATGGTCAGGGAGATGCGGGTGAGAGGAAAACAAACAGAAATCGGATGTCCAGCACTTTGTGTCCACAGAAAGTTTTTTAATTTAAAAATCTGTTTAAACAGCTCTATTTGAGCAAGATAGGGTTCACAGCGTGCACAGAGCTTCAGGTGCCTTTCCCCGTCCATCCGCCGCTCCTGGGGCATGAGGCACCCGTGGTTCCCTGCAGGAGCAGCACGAACACCAGCGCCCTGCTCCTTCGGCGTGCTTCAGCTCCTTCAGCACTCTTTGAAATCCGAGCCCACGACCACAAACTGCTGACAGCAAGGAGAAGAGAAGGGCACCAAGGTGCTTCAAAGGCTCAGGGAGGGGACAGGGGTAGCGTGAGGCTGCTGCGGGAAGGGGTCTGTGTGTTCAGGAGCCGAGGTGCAGTCATCAGTGGGACGTGCCCAAATAAATATTTGCAGTAAGGCATTTCCCAGCCTTTATTAATCTTAAGCTGAGGCTAGCCTGTACTCTCTGAAGGGGTGGAGAAAAAAGACCTGAGATGAAGGGTTTGCGTTAGTACTGGTAGTTATGTTTGGGCAAATATCTTTTTGTCTTACTTAAAGGGAAGCTGAGCGCAGGAGGGGTTTGTGAGATGACACGAGAGGCACGTCGGGACTTAATTCTTCCTTCTGCGTGAATTTTTGAGATACCTGCAGCAAGAAAAGCTCTGCCCTCAAAAGCATCCCGTGAAACTCGGAATCTGCTTTCAAGTGAACAGACAACCGCGAACGCTGATGTGGGAGAGCACAGGGCAAAATGCGGCTTTGAAGGAGTTTACAAGTGTGTGGAGCCGAGCTCTGTTGGTATCTGCTTAGATTTTCAAAGGCATTTATCAAGGTCCCTCACAGAAGACTTTTAAAGAAACAAATCTGCCGTGGAAAAAGAAGAAAGGTCTGTACATAAAATAATAGGTTAAAAGCAGAAGAAAGGAGCGTGGAAGTAAACCAGCTTGCCTTTCGGAGGGAAGTCACCGGCACGGTACTGCAGGGTCTGTGCTGAGACCTGGGCTGCGTCAGATACGCAGCAGAGACTTGACAAAGGAACAGCTGGAAGAGAAAGGAGTCCTGGCAGAACAGCAGACTTTGGAGTGGCGAGGACAAGGGTGGAGATGTGCAGAAGGATGTTCTGAAATGGAGCGACGGGATGATAAAACGACGGGTGAATTTCAGGGTAGGAAAACGTGAAGCGAGGCGCACACAAACAGTTCTGCCTGCCCATAAGATGATGAGCTCTGAGATGCCTATGGTGTGCTCTCAGGGCTGGATAATTTCTGTAACGAGACTTTTAGTGAAGTCTGGGATTCCTTAGGCTGAGAAACAACACGGCAGAGGTTTTGGAGAGTCACGAGAGGTGGTGAAGGGAGCGAATTCTGGAGGGGCACCTCCGAAGGGCACGGGATGAAGGGGAAGGCTGCAAGTTGTGCTTCCTGGGGAGCGCCCAGGTCCTGGGAGGAGCTGAGCCGGCAAGGGAAGTGTGGTGCTGAGCTCTGCTCTCCTTAACCTGCTTGTACCATGTGTGTGTGTGGTGCTGAGCTCTGCTCTCCTTAACCTGCTCGAGAGCTCTTCGGAGCAGCACTGGAAGATTTTGGGCTCTGCTGCCTTTGCTTCTCATCACCGCCTGCGTCAGGGCAGCGCTGGCACCGAGGAGGCAAAGCTGATGAGATTCAGCTCTTGGAAGCGTGTCTGGGTTTTATCTCTGTTGATAAAAAGAAAAAGGGTAAAGGAAGCTCTGGATGGGAGAACGCCATTAAAATTAATTTAGTTTTGGAACTGGCAGATATCTTGGGGGTGATCTTAGCGCTTGAATCTAGATGAGATCTTTCCCCGCGGTCAGGGCAAACGTTTCCTTGTCAAAATGAAGCGTTTGGGGGATCTGGGTGCTGGCCAGCAATAGGGCTGCAGACCTCGTCAGGCCTTTTTTGAAGTTTCTTGTATTCCTAACAGAATTGGCTGCGTTTCGTGAGCCATCCCTGAGGCTGCTGCTGTGGTTCTGTGCTACCAGGCACCTCCCAGCACGTGCTGCTGTTCTGTTTGCTTCTCCATCTCTCACCTCCTAATTCCACCTGATTATTTTGCAAAATCTCATATCACCCGACTAATTACTGACGGGCCATACCCTGTCCTGCCTCTCGGTGCCCCCAGCACAGTGCGGGCAGCTGGGGGCTCTCATGGCACGGGGCTCTGGCACAAGATGAGGGACCCGTGCCCAGGCTGTGCTCTTTGTGGGGTGCCCCAGGAGCAGCTCTGGGGGCTGCACAGAGCCTTGGGGTCTTGCCAGTGAGGATCAAGTTGGGTTGGGTCACAACTGGCCAGGTAGATCCCAGGTCTTGTATAGGGAGTGCTGTCTGGTGCTTCGTTGTTACTCGGGCACGGTGGAGAGGATTGGAACGGTGACTTTTTGGGGGATGTGGCAGTTTGTGGAACATCAGCCCTTTGTTCAGATCTGGCCAAATCCGTACAACCATAAGGATTTGCCTTTTAATTGTTCACATTGTCTGCTCTTGGCTTTTTTGAGTTGTTCCTAGCAGAAGAGATCACAACAAAAGAAAAGCTGATAGTGAGAGTTTGATCTACCTGCAACTAAATCTGAGAATGAATAAATCCAGGATAAAAGAGCTCAGCAAGGCAAGACTTGCAGTACCACCAAGTACCCTGCGAGCCTGGTGATGAGCATGGGCTGCTGCAGGAGGAAGCCTTGAACAAAACGCCCTTGCATGCTTGATAGCACGCTGCACGAGTAAAGTCATCTTCTCTCTTCTGTGCTGTTCGTGGGCCAGCGTATTTTCTAAATCTGCACACCTTAGAAAAGCCCTTAAGGCTTTCTCAAGTCCCTGCTTTGAAGGAAAATCCCTAGAAAATGTAAAGACACCTGACACCGAGTCAGGGACACGCGAATTCCCCGACGAGGAACAAGCTCAGGTCCCTCCATGAGGCTGCTGCGTGGCCGCGGCGGGCCCCTGGTGTCTCGGAAGGCCTGTTTTTCTCGCTGCCAACACGAGCACGGTCTCATGAGCTGGCACTATTAGCATGTGTGTTTTCCCCTCGCACTGCGCAAGAATAATTACCCTCTCCCGGCAGCGCGAGCGGTGCTGTTCCCTCTGATTTATGAAGGCAAGGATCTCGTTGGGGAGGATGAGTCAGAAGTAATTGAGCTCCGGGGGGGCTGTATTGCATCGCTTCTCCTCTCTTTACTTCTGCCCTGCGCCGTACCTCCCCGTTACCGTCCTTTGGCCTTCCAGCCTGGGCTGCACGCTTGGAGTCACATGTAAAACCAGAGCTGATTCTGTAACTCAGGAAGGTGACCCGGATGATCCTTTAAGCTCTGTAACAGGGCCGTGGATACAACGTGCTTCCGTGCGCTGTGCAAGCTGCGGGATGGGTGCAAGAGCTGCTGCGGGGGGCACGCACGTGCAGCTGCTGCTGGAGGGGGTCCGGCAGCTGGTGAGGTGTGGGGAGCAGCGCTGGGTTTGGCTGCAGGGCATGAAGCACGTAACCACATCTCCCCAAACGCCACGGAGTCATTCGGAGGGCAGGAAGGTTTTGAGGAAGCCGTGGTGCAGCTGTGCAGAAGGCGCTAGGGAGGGGAGAGCTTTGCAGCAGGAGGTGTGTGAGGGTGGTGCTGCTTCAGGAGGCTGCTGCTCGAGCAAGGCATCAGGGCAGACCCCAGCTGGGCTGGGGCAAGGCTGGGATACGGCTCTGCCTCTTGCTGAGCTGACATAAGCAATAGCTAGCAGATCTATTTTGCGGTTTGCTGGCTAAATTCTGTGGTGTTGATCGTCCCCGTGATGTCTGAGACCCCTTGAGAAGACCCTGGGCGGTGACATCTGAGTTCTGTGGGGTCTTGGGTGAGTCAGGGCGACGTGCAAGATCTGTAGTGAGCAGAGCTGCAGGCTGACTGCCTGGCAGCAAGGGGAGGTTTCTCTCCCTTTGACATAATTCCCCTCCTGGTATGGTGTGAGCCAAAGAGGCGGTTGGGAAGTCTGCCTCTTTGCTGGTTTGGTTTCTTCTCCTTGTGCAAGCATCGCTCATTTTAGTTCAGAACTTCCCCTGGTAAAGCTGTCTGACAGGAACAGCGAGGCGGCTCGCCTGGTGCCCCATTCCCCTGCTATTTTGCACGACTCCGGTGCCGAAACGATCGCCTGGTCCAGCCTCCGGCTGCTAAACCTCCGTGAGAGCCGCGGTGACGGATGACTCCGCTCTCGCATTTCCATTTCCATTTACAGTTTAATGTATCCCTCCCTCCGCTGAGTGCTTCTTGAGAACACTTCAGCGCCTTTTCCCTTCGAGTGTGGCAAAACTAAACAAAGGACTCTGATGTTTCTTTGCTGGGCTGAGCGACCCGCTGTTACGATTTGATAGTGGTGGAGCTGGTTTATAACCCATCCCAACAGCCGTGCACGGCACCAAAAACCAGGCAAACTCCGAGACCTCTGCAGATCTGACTGCTCCGAGCTGCGGGTGGTCTCCGGGGAGCTCGGCTGGGGGCTGGAGCTCCGAGGGTGCTTTGAAGCAAGGAGCTGAACGTATCGTGAGGAGTAATTGTGAAAACCAAGGTGGTGGATCAACACTTCATTGATTTATATCCCCCTCTGATGGGCACAACGGTCTGCTGTAGATGGGTTTTGCTAGCGTTTAGCCGGTAATTCATTTTTCTCCACTTCCTTCTGCTGAGGGCTGCGCTGTCTGTTCAGTCAGCCCTTTTTTCTACGTGGCTGCTTCAGTCTGTGGATGCAGATTGTGGATGGTGGTGACGGATGGCGTGGTACTTCCTGTGCTGTGGCCAGCTCAGCTGTGGGCTGTGGGTGCTCCGGGGTATTAAAGCAGCAGCGTTACAGACTGACAGCTGTATTTTCTTCAAGTGCATCCACTGACGCTGTCAGTCTGCAAGAAGGCTTTGAGGAAACAATACAAACGTGGTGTAAGTCTGGGTAGAGGAAAAACCCAAGAAACGTGCAAACCGGCACTTGGGGAAAGTTTCCTGGAGAAGCTGCCAGCCTCCCTCAGATACTTTGCAAGCTGAATTCTACTGCAAAGGCAGCCAGGGGTTGTGCACGCGTGTCTGTGGCCCTGTGCCACCGCTCAGGGCAGGTCACGCATCGAGGCGCTCGTTGCTTTAGTGCCACGGGTAAAGGCGCTGCCTGATGCTTGGCATCCAGAGCAACCGAACGCTCGGTCTGTTCGTCCAGCTGATGGCCTCCCTCAGCGCCTGACCTTTAAAACCATGTAGTGTCTCGCCATGTATAGCTTCCAGGGGTGGAAGGGGTTGTTGTTTCCCTCTTACAGTGTGGTGATTTATCTCCGATCATACTAAACGGTGGTGTTGAAGTAGAGATTAAAAGCCGAGTTCTCTGACCCTTGGGCTATCCTTCATCTCCAAGGAGCTGAATTCCTCCTCGGACAACTCAGAAGATGCAAGGCTTGCTTATGCCGAAGTGCCCCCTCCCTCTCAGCAGAAGTACGTTCCCGTTTCTCCCCGTCACTTTGGGAGCAGCTGGCGTGCTCAAGACGCCAGGATCATCCCAAAATTGCAGTGTTAATCAGAGCTTATTGTATTCTTCGCTCCTTTGAACACAAATATCCCCAAATGGCCCGAAGACGCGTGGTTGAGTAGCCATGTGGAACAACTCCAGCCTTCCAAATCCCAAATACGGATGGCTGCTAAAAGCCACGGTGCCTGCAAAAGTCCCGGGGCCCTTTGATTTACCGAGGGCAATTGCTGCCGTCGGGCATCTCCGTGCCTTGCGTCAAGGGGCTTCGAAGGCCGCTAGCGGGCTGCCAGGAAGAGATTAGTTTCTTATTCCAGGGCAGCAGAGTGGGTCCCGAGCTACTACTGCATCAAGCTGGTTACCGAGAGGAGGAGGGGAGCGGCGCCGTGAGGTGCGGGAGAGGTGTTTGCTGAGGCCTGGCAGGCAGTGCCGTAATTCAGCCGGCGGAGCGTAAGGCGGCAGCTTGCTTTCCATGTGTTTCATCCTCGTACGTCAGGAGCTTGATGCGTCCCCAGGGGCCTAGCGACAAGCAGCCCCGTCTCTGCGAGACGTCTGAAGCACAGCCCGAGCGGGAGCCTCTCCGCCGCGAATCCCCGGGGACGGGCTGGGTCCTTCACCAGAATGGATGGCTAGCGGCTTTCGGGGAGCGCCTCGCGCGGGTTTTGACGGTGCTGGGTAGAGGTGTCCTCACCGCTGCCTTGTCAATATCGCATCGCTCCCTTGCTGCAGAGATCTGGGGAGGATTTAAATGTCTCTGTGGTGTTTGTTGGTAGGAGGAGGTAAGCGTTAAGGTGTCAGCGATGAGGTGAAAGAACTACAGGGGAAGCGGTGGCAGGCGTATGGGACTGGTGCAGGTCAGGCAGGGCGGTTCGGGAACGGGTGGGCAGCGTGGCCACGGGCTGCTGCCTCAGGTGGGTCACCGAGGGACATGCCATGTCCCCACGGTCCACCAGCAGTGCCAGACGTCGGGGTTCGCTGGCACTGCGAGTGGGGTTGGGCTCATCCAAATCCAGGTGCCCGCACTGGGAGCGAAGAGCTGGGGTCCTGCAGCACCAGGGGGATGAGCAGCTGTAGATTTCAGCCCTAGGTGGGCCGAAGGATGAGGCAGAGGTACCTCCCTCCCCTTTGTGGAGGGAAGCCCATAGGAATGTTCTTCCTCTTGCCAGCGAGGGCTGCTGAGCCCTGCTGCTCTCACGGCGGTGGTGACGTACACTTGTGCCTTCCCAACAGCCGCTGTGGGGCCCAGGCCTCCAAAAAGCACAGCACGAAACCCCCTTGTGCCTCTCAAACAAACCCCTCGTGCATTGCTGTGGCTGTGAAGAGGCTGAAGTTCTGCTTAAGGATGTGGGAGATGAGTCAATGGACGCGAGCTTGATTCCTCGTCCTGCTCCTGATCTGCTGCAGCGTGCCCATGCCTCTGATCTTCCTGGAAACGGGCCTGCTGCTGCCTGGAGCTGGAGAGCGCTCGGATGCTGTCGAGGCTCGTGCACCACCAGAGCCTGTCCCCGAGTGAAGCAGGTCCAAAGCAAACAACCCCTGCTCTTGGCAGTCCCACGGGAGAGTCGTTTTCTCTCTGGAAAGCGGCTTTCTGAACTCGGAGCTGCTGCTGCTAATGAGCACATCAAAGAACATCTGAGGGCGCGCACAGCACACGGGGTTCCTTTTAATTCCCTGCGCTGCTACAGCAGGGCGAGAGGTCTTCTTAATTTGATTTAAGGTCCTTTTGCTGATAAAGACGCAGGATATGGATGCGAACGCTCTTCCAGCCGATAACATTTAGAGGCGAGCGCTTTTGTTCTGGATTTTACCCAGAGGGCACGTCGTTGTGTGTTCTGATTTGTCATGCTAAATAATTGCAAAACGTCTCTGTGCTGGGCAAAGGTTTGGTTCAGTTCCCCCGTGCTTCCTTCCCCGCCATGCGACGTCTCCCGGCTCCCTGCTTCGTGTTTGCTGTGCAGAAGGGATGTAAGCAGGCAGGTGGGTGCCAGGCACCCGTGTGCCCTCCTTCCTGGGAGCTACACGAGCGGCAGCTGGGTGCTGTTTGGCCCAGGACGTTGTCAGGTGGAAACCGAGCTCGGAAGGTAAAGGTGTTATTGCTGGGGCGTCAAACCCCGGCAGCTTGACGTGAGTCGGCAGCTCCGCTGGAGATCGCCGGGTGGCTGACCGGTCTCTATGCCCTAAACCAGCATTTCTGCTGGGGTAGGTCTTGGTCTGTCCCAGAGCAGCGTTCTG
The DNA here is from genome assembly GCA_011076525.1 of Nettapus auritus. Taxonomy (NCBI): domain Eukaryota; kingdom Metazoa; phylum Chordata; class Aves; order Anseriformes; family Anatidae; genus Nettapus; species Nettapus auritus. The sequence continues at coordinate 11,922,957 of CM021776.1, read as the reverse complement.
TGTGGCTCTCCAGCACAGATTGACGGAGTCGGTGATGGGAAAGCCACGTTCCTGCTGTTCTGCCCTACGCTTCCTCCACTAATTGTTATTTATGAGCCGTATCGCAGCGCTATCCAGAGGCCCCTGCGATCAGATTTCCGCGGTGCTGGGCACGGTTCAGAGAATCCCCCCGGGACAGCAGCGCAGGACTCTGAGGAGGAACGGGGTGGGACTCCAGCTGAGGACGAAGCGCTCGGCAGAACTGCGCGGAACTGAAGCGGAACTCAGCGCCTTCCTGCAGCCATCGGCGTGCTGCTGGGGCTGGCGGTGAGGTCTGTTCCCAAAAGGATCCCCAGAGAGAAACTCCTCGAGTTTAACACGCTGCTGGCACCGGGTTACCCGGCGGTCTCTGGTCCCTGCGGATTTGTGCAGCAGACCGCAGCTGCTGGGCCGGGACGTTCAGCCTGCTGCTGTCTACGGGCTTGGAAGGTCTGATGTGGAGGAAGAGAGAAGGTGCTTTGCTTGGATTCCTGTCTCAGCATCCACAGCGCTTTGCTTTATTTCGTGTTGTCAATTAAGCGTGTTTTGTTCTATCGCCGTAACTCCCTCTGGTGGCAAATTTGACAGCTTAGCCATGCGGTTTGTTTGGTTTTCCTATCCAGAGGCAGCACAGCTGTGCCTTGGAGGCTGCCTGGCATGGAAAAGGTGAGCGGTTTGCCCCCCGTTGGGCAATGTGTTCGCTGCCCATCCATGCCCCTGTCAGCCCTCCCCCCCCGGGGGCTACAGCCACAACCGCTGCGTCCGACTCGGGCTCGGCAGCGGAGCCGGGCGCTGGCAGGAGCGCTCGTCGACACGGCTGCCAAAAGGAGGAAGATTCATCGTGACCTGAGCGTGCTTCTGCTGACAGCAGGAAGGCGGTGGTGTCCTCGCCTAGCCCTTGCCAGAGGCACGCAGCATGTCCCAGCCCGTGCTTTATCTGCTGGGGACACAAGTGATGGGGGAGCTGTGGTTTCTCCGGAGAGAGCGAGGGGTTTTCCGGGTGAATGTCCCGGCTGGGTGCTCGGAGACGTCCTTGGAGGGTTTTAACACACGCATCAAACTGTGGTGGGTGAGGACGGGACCCGGGAGCTGGCTGCGTTGCACTTGCTGTGAATTGTGGCAGGGAAAAAAAAGAAATCGGCCCTGCGGGACTGGGGGCTGCGTTACAGTGATTAACTGCCGGGCAAAGCAAGCGAGGGACGTCCTGGGCATGGAGGAAATGAAATGGAAAGCGGTATTGAGCTTCGTGGGATGGAATTGCAAAGAGCTTTGTTTGCAGGGTGGAAATTAATTATTGGATTTTGTCTAAAGCTGAGCTCACAGAGCAGCGGCACGTCTCCGTCCTCATACTCTGCCACCTCAAGCCTTTGCTCCTCCGCTCGTTAAGGAGGTGCGGGTAACGATCCACCCAGCTCCACGGGGCCGGCTTGATGATGTCTTCATTCAGGGCCATTTGAGCTCGTCGTTGCCTCAGGCTGGATCAAATCTGCCTGCTTGTCACCCAAAACGCAAACCCTCCTCTCGGCGGCATCTTCCTACAGGGTGCTCCCTGGCACCCTCAGGCCGAGGGCGTTGAGCTGGCTGAGATTCCCCGGTTCCTACGAGGACGTGGGGTTGTTTCTGCCCTTCTCCAGCAGTGGGGAATGGGCATTTTGGAGCCAGTGCTGCCCACATTTCGGTTCCAGCACGGCCAGGCTGGGACACACGCGGGGTGGCACATCCCGGAGGCAAGTGCTGAGCGTTTGTTGGCTGAATCCCTGCTGGTGGCCGTTGGGCTGCCACGGACAGCCGAAGAGGAGGGTTTGCACTGCCAGGGCAGGGCTGTTATTGCTTGCCGCGAACTTTGCGGGCGTCCCACAGGAGCCCAGAGCGCCGAGCGGGACCGGGAGGCGCTTGTCAGACACAGACGGCGTTTAATTCATCGATGGATCTGCCAGAGCCTTGACAGCTGTAATGCTTTTTTTTTTTCCCGTTTTCCCACACGCAGAGAGCAGCTCCAATATTTTTCTATCCGTGTTGACCTTTATTTGAAATGAAAGCAAAAGAAAATTGCGGAAAGCCCCAGTGAGAAAGCCGGGAGTCAGCCTCCTCTGATGCGCTGCGTGGCTCGTAGCTCGCAGGAAGGCCATGTGTCTGCTTAAAAGGTTTTCGTCAGAATTCCTTTTCTAGGAGAAATGGTTTTGCAAAGGAAGCAAAACATCACTCCGGATTCTTGCCCTTGCCCGGTTTTTCATATATTAGCCCAAAGACGTACGTTTGTGGCCGATTTCGTATTTTTTTTTCAGCGAATCTGTGGGAAATGTCAAACGTTGAGGACTTTGATTTGGTCACAGAACGTCCTTCCCGGATCTCTGACTGTTCCTTATCGGCGCGCAGAGAAGCTGCCTCTGTGTGTGACCCAGCAGAAGCAATTAAAAAAAAAAAAATCTTTTTTTTCATAGAACATGCAGATGAAAAGCAAAACAAAATGAGGAAGAAAACGATGCTGTGCCTCGGTGCGTTACACATAACGCGGGTCCTGTCTGCAAGGTTACCCTGTCCCTGGGAGATGAGGATAGGAGGGAAGGAAACTGGAGCTGCCCCGGAGCTCTGCAAGAAATAATTTAAGTGGAAATAATAATGATGCAATTATTTTTTCCATAAAAATAACATTTAGTTGAAAATTCGATCCTTCCAAAAAGAAAACACTAATGACTAAAAATCTTCCGGTGCAAAATGCCTCTGGGGATAGTGGAGGTACTGGGGGGTGACCGCTTGCGTGCCGCGGCTCCTATCGAAGCTGTGTGTGCGTGGTTAAAACCGCAACGTCCAAAATACGTTGGCAACAAAGAGCGTGGACTCCTCAAATCCGGCCTTCTGCTGGGCGCGCGGAGGGTGGCGGGGTCAGCCCTACCGCACAGGGTGACGCTGAGCCGGGGTCTCTTACCAGTGCCCTGGTTTTTGTTTGTTTATTTATTTATTTTAACAGTCCTTGAAGAAATGCGTATTTTTACGTCTGTCTGTACTGGAAGATTGCGTCAGGATGTGCCACCCGTGTGTTTCAGTGCAGGGCCCTGCTGATTTTTTGTGCTCTTTTCCCCTTTTCCAGAGCAACCTTGCTGCTGTTACCCTTCTCTGCATCCGGAGGAGCGGAGCAGGGCCACGTCACCCTGGTTTGTGGGGTGTTCCTCTGAACCCCTCTGATTTATTTCAGTGGGGAGCCGAGCTGCAACCTGCTGCAGTGCCCTTGCTCGGTGTCTCTGCTCCCTCATGTTGGGTAGCGCTGTGCCGCCTCTCATGGCTTTCTTGTAGGGAAATGAAGCAGCTGGAATAGGATATCCCTGCCTAGAGAAGAGAGGATCTTCTGTAAGGGTTCCTAGATGGTCATATAATGGAGGCAGGCCGCTGGTTTAACCCTGCGCGTGGTGCAGCGGAGATCGAACAGGTAAGCGGTTGGACCTGCGCTCAGGAGCTGACTTCTTGTGCCCCGAGCGCACCCTGCTGAACCCTGCGGCCTCCCCCACGCGCCGTGTGCTCGCTGAGCCCTACCCCAGCCCCACAGGGCTGCGACCACCCCGTCGTGTAGCTGGGGACGTGTGGAGGTGACAACCGCCCCTGGCAGGCGCCTGGCACCACCTCCGGCGCCGTCCCCGAAGGAGGTGGCAGGGCTGCCCCGCGCCGCTTTGCTTCAGACACTTGCGTTGTGGTCGCTTAAAGTGAATGATGGATGAGCTTCCCGGGCAGGTTTTGAAGGGTCTGAATAATGCGTTCGGGTTGCCTCCGTTCCTCACGTTGTATTTCCGACACATACAGAAAAGGAGGATGAAGAATGCGAGGCACCTTCCTTTAGATCTGCGGAACTTCGGCCCGACGCCGTTAGTAATTGGGATTTCTGACGGAAACGGAGCAGAGAGCGGCACGCGTGGGTGCCGAGGAGGAGTGCTGGGCAGAGCCCGCGTGTCGTGGAGATGCTCGAGAGGTGCAGCCGCTGTTGTGGGGTGGGAAGACGGGGTGTGGGGTGGCAGGGCAAGGAGAACCCCAGCATATAGACCTCCAGCTGGGGCTGCTGAGCTTCCCAAAGGCAGAGCAGGCACGCAGACGCTCTTCTCCTTTCCCTTTGTTAAATCAAAGGAGAGCCACCGATTATTTCAAACCTCTCCTTTTGTTTTCCTGCCTCTTGGTTGACCGCAGAGGTACCGGGGGTTGCAGCTCACCTTCGTGGTCTTGGGCACCTGGGAGCTGCTGTGGTCTGCTCTGGGGTCGCCCCTTGTGAGGCTTGATGGAGGGCCTGGGGAGGTACAGGAAAATGATTTTACTTTAAGGAAAATGATTTTCCGTCCAAACCAGAGGAAAGGATAAACTCGGTTCTGCTCTCTGCTGCGTAGAAATCCTGTCGGTTCCTCAGAAACGTCCTCAGGGGAGCATTTCAGAGCCTGCCTGTCTTCTTTTTCCTCTCGTATTGCCTGGGATGCATTTCCTTGCTGTAGAGCATCGTGAGACTAACGAGTGGGAACAATTCCCAGCGAGGCCATGGTTTTCCAGGCTGAGACCTTTATTTCTCTCACCGAAAAGATGCTGGAAACAAACTCTGAAGGAAACGAGTTCTGTCCTTCAGTGCCTACGTTTTGCAGAGGTGGAATGTGGGGGGGCTCCCTCCCTGACCTGGTGTTTGCTCCAGCCCCTGTCTAGAAATGGCAAAGCATTTTCTCTAAGCTGTAATACGGCAACGTGGCACGTGGCCACCCTTCTTAGTCCCCCTGTTGGTTATTTGTCCTGAATGCTCAACTCACTGTCTTGCCTGCGTGTGTGTGTTGCTGAATATTTGCGTGAAACTTGAGGGGAAAGAGATCAGCGGCAGCTTAAAGAGAGAAAACAAGGTTCAAAGGCGGCCTGGGTCTTTTTATTTCTTCCGTTGCCTTCTGCGGTCTGCGGGGAGCCTTTACTTCAGTTTGCACAAACGCGGTTTCTCCGCTCGCTGTTTGTCTCCCGCTTCCGGGGTGTTTTACGTGGGTTATTTTGATTGCCCAATTTTTTTTTTCCTTGTGTAATCTCTGCTTGCACTTGGTATCTTTTATGGCTGCTTTTGTTCGCTTCTGCGGCTCCAGAAATGAAGACAAGGAGGCTCCACGATGAGGGTAATGAACGACGCTGGCGCCCTGCGGTGTCGGGGTGCGCGTGCCGCTACCCGGCGAGGTGCCGGGAGGGAGGCTGGTGGAGATGGCCGGGTGCCACGCGGCCCTTGGTGCTGCAGAGGCAAACGCTGCCACCTCTCCCACCCCCTGTGATGGACACGGAGATGAAATCCACCTGGCCCAGAGTGGAAAGGGGTCGGACTTCCCTTGCGCTTGCTTTTGGCTGCATCCCGTGTCTGGTGCAGCTCTCAGCGCCCCCGGGAGCGATCGCTCCTGTTGCTTCCCGACTTCGGAGCTCCCAGGTGGGTGCCTGCAGCACCCAGGGCGTCTCAAAGGCTGAGGCTGCAATTTCCAGTCCAGTCACATCAAAAGCTGTCAGCTGCTTTTTCTAATTCTTTATGCGTTTTGTCTTATCTCTCTTCAACATCCGCCTCTGAAGCCTGCTCCCTTCTGTGCGTGTGGCTGTGCGCGGGGACGGCGGGCTGGCTCCCCATCCAGCACACGCAGGTGAGTGGGAACAAAGGAGTTGTTGTTTGGGCTGCAGTTCGATGTGGTGTCAGCCTAGAGGTGGGTGCTGCTGCGCGTCCTGGGGACTGCACGAAAGGAAAATGCAATGGGGAGTTGCGACGGCCTGGAAAAGATTTAAATCCTTGTTTAAACTTGATAGAGTCAATTAAATTTATATCAGAGGCACTTGGATTCTCACCCTTGCCGTATGTCCCTCAGTGAAAGATACGAAGTCTCTGGCATGAGAGCATCGTTAGCGGAACACCTCCGCCCCTTCAGGCATAATTGCACGTCGAGTTGGGCCCTTTCCTGGGGCTGTGAAGGCGATCAGGCTCCCGGTGGGGATCCTCCTGTGATGGGCGAGACGCCTGTGGAAGTAATTGCTTTCCTCTTCCCACCTGCAAAAGGAGCAGCTTGTTAGGTGAACGCGTGCCTTGGGTCAACGATTGATTCTGTGGCAGAGAGATGCTTTGATTCCCTCGATTATAATGACGATGATTTTTTAAGCAATTATACGTAATGGTTTTTAAAGGATTTCTTGCTATTGAGAAGTTTTCCCGTTTTTCATTATATCAGCCTCTCACACACGCACCTTCCATCCCATCATTTCCTTCTAAGTGACAGCAATTCCTGGTGGCGGCGAGGTGCTGATGGCGCTGCGCATGGAGGCACGCGGCAGGCTGCGCTGGGAGGAGAGCAAAGTCTGGCTCCACAACGAGCTCCCTCACAGAAGAGAGCGTGGATTATTCCGGGATTATTCCATCTCCTCGGAGACGTCCCTACGTGTCGCAGACCACCCTAACCCAGGGAAGCCCAAGCAACACGAGTGGCAGAGGGTTTATGCTCCTTGGTGCTGCTCTCCCTTCCTCTGGAAGCCGTCTGTCCTTGACGAGGGTCTGTGATGCATCGCCGTCGTCATGCCCCAGCTGCAATACTTCTGTGCTTCAGTGGCCACGAGGAATGACGTGCCTACCCTCAGATTTCCCACCGTCACTGGCCGCAGAAACAGCTGAACTGCTTCATATGAAGCCTCGCCCCTTCCCCCAGCCATACATCCACACATATGTGTGTGTTGGTGGACGCGTAGCCCAAGGCAAGCACCTGACCTGAAAAATGTCCTCCCAGTCCATTCAAACTTGGTTGAAGCAACAAAAGCCAGCCGGACAACGGCAAGCGGAGTGCTGCAGCACAGCCTGAAGCCCAGGGAGCTGGCAGAAATGCCTCCCCAGCTGGTCGTGCTGCTCTGTGCTGCGCTGCTCGCCTCCTGAGCCACGCCGAGCAGGGTTCAGAGGGGGTGCGGCGTCTCCAGGTGGGGAGCGCTCCAGTCCGTCCTCCAGAGGGGCTGGTGTGAATTTTGTGGACAGGTACGTGGGCGTCCACGGCTGGATTTTACTTGGTGTAAATCAGCTTAGCTCTGGGGCTTCAGCGTGGATCTGGCAATTACCTTAGTTTAGGCTGAAGGCCGTGCTAACGGAGCTAGCGGGGAGACTTTTCAGCAAGGGGGCCCTTGCACCTTCTGCCCTTCATCTCCCTATTCATCCTCCTCCTCATCCCCTAGGCTGCCCGCTCAAAGTTCACAGCTGGAGCATTAAAAACTCAAGAAGTGGGATTAAAAATGGAGGAATTTGAAGGTGGAAAAAAAAAAATTCTTTCTTGTTTAGTTGCCGGGCAGTTTCAAATCTTATCTACGCGCTTGGGTCGTGATTTCAAGATTTTCTGGTTTTACTGTGGAAAAACTAGAGATGATCTCGTATCGCACAGATTTAGGCCCAAAGAGAAAATGTAAATGTCGTGAGGCTTGGGATGGAATCAGATTGACACCGCTGAGCAGCGAACTGCATCCTGGGCTAAGTCATCGTTATTTGGGCTTGCTGGAGTCCAGGAAAGGCTCGGCTCCTGGTCTGAGCACCGCCAGCAGTCATGTCCTGCTTTCTTAATTGCTGTTTGATATGAACCGTGATAATTTCCATTACAAAGCCGGCTTTAATTAAGCAAACAAAACCTCTTTGCTCTCTTTTCTGGGCAGCTTTTGACGGCTCCTTCTGAATTGTGCCTGGGCAAGGCACAGCCGAGCAATGTGCGTGCCCTTAAGCAGTAGCTTTGCATCCTGCTTGCCCCTGGCTGCCAAGCAGGATTTTAACCATCAGGGGTCTGTAAGGTGGCGTGTAGCTGAGTGTGATAATTCAGGTGATCGAGAGGGCTTTAATTAGCAGGGAAATGCTGTCCACAAAATACGATGTGCCAGCGTTGGGGCCAAGGCTGGCGGATGTTGGAGCCGCTTCCTGCGGGGTCTGCAGGTCGCTTTCCGTGCCCAGACTGGGACTCACGGGTGGGCTTTGGCCAAAAGAGGTGGGAAATGAAGGGCACCTCCTCCAGACGTGTCTGGGTTGGCTTGTGTTGCTGCTCGTGACCTGCATCCTCGTGAGGAAGTCCCAGAAAACGATTCCAGGAAAAGCAGGGCCGTGGCTGGGTGCTGCTCATTAGGGCAATTAGGGAGCGCGGGCTGATGAAGTCTCTGGGGGCTGACGGATCGCGGTACCAGGGTGGGGAATCATTCGCTGCCCGGGGCGAGGGGATGGTTGAACAAAGGCAGATAGATGACAGCAGGTAATTTATTTCCTCCCCATTGCTGGTAAATATTCATGGCACATAAATAATATATAGCAGATAACCTGATAACTGCATAAGTAAGAGCCAAGATGAGCCCGAGCCGGCACGTGACGTGGTTCGCTTCTCGCTTCCCTTCGGACTAGCGAGGGAGTTAATGAGACGCGCACTCAGGACTTGCTTACGTGGCCCCTGAGCATGGCCAGGGAGTATTAAGATTAAAAAATATATATATAATATATATAAATAAGTCTTGTAGGCCTTCAGGTTGTGCAGTGCTTTACAGGAGAGCGGAGAGGAGGATGGTGGGGCCGCGTCCCCTGCTGTCTGCTCACCCCACATCTGTGCGAGGAGGAGTGGGTCGCGATGGACGAGCGTTTGCCCAGTGCTATTTCTTCTCACGCTGGCAGCTACAGCAGGGTTTTGTTTGTTCGTTAAGAGTGTAGGACTTTTTTTTCCCCTTCCCTCACAGCTCGTTGTGAAAAATTGGAGCTGAAGTCGGACTTCTAGAAATAATCCCAATTTAACCAGGTGGGTGGGCTTACAACTAATTACAGTCCTCCACTGCTCGAGTCCTCCTTGGAGTCGTCTGGTGATGTTTAGCCACGAGCAGTCTCCTTCAAACCACTTCTTCCAATCCCCATACTATTACCTCCATTCTTTCCCGCACTGGTGGTGCTAATGGCCACTTTAAATACTAATACCCTTTTACTAATCATATTGGTAATACAGCTAGGGCTTCGTAGTCGTCATCTAACCGTCCTGGTGGAATGAAATGCATTAAGTGCCATTCCCCAGCGAGACTGTAATTCGTAAAAGCGCCGCGGACAGTATGTTGTGCCTGTCTGATGTGTTTTAGAGAGCAGCGCTGCTGATGACTGTACTCCGGGAAATTGGAAGAACATTTCCCCGGGACATATAAAGTGGCTGTCTATTAGGGACGTGTGGAGGATGTGTCAGACTTTTTGAGAAATGTACTAGAGAGAGAAATTAGGTTTGAAAAAGCCGGTGTGCTGAAGAAGGAAGCTCCCCCCCCCCCTTTTTCTTTTTGGTCCCCTAAAATGGTCGAGTCAGAATTCAGTTTAGGCATGCACGCAATTTCAGAGCTTGGTGTACAGGCTCAGGGGGGATCAAAATAACATTTTCAAGAGGCTGGCAGTACTTGTCTGAAACAACAGTGCCTCGTTAGCAGATACTGGTCCGACCAGGCAAAGAAGTGAGTGGTGTGTTTGCTTCGCTGGGGAAAATTCCTGCTTAAACCTCCTCCTCCTGCAGCAGAGAGGGAGTGCTAGAAAGCCCAGATATTAAGGGCTTGGGCAGAGCATCCCCAAGGTGGTCCAATGGTTCAAACAAGCCCCGCAGTGGAGGGGATGACACATGCTGCCTTGGCCACGGTGTGTGGAGCCATGCGGAGGAGCAGGCCAGTTTTACACCCTGAACCTCGGAGGGAAGAAACTAGTGCTGGGACCGGGAAGTTGCTTTGACTTTTCACTTTCCTTTTTGCCATAAGCTTATTGCCGCCGTTACTTCGGTGAGGAGGCACAGGTGGATGGAGGAGAAAAGGGAGAATGACTAAGGTGGAAGTCTGGGTCCCGGAGCTGGTCCTTCAGGCACGCAGAGGGATTCAGGAGCAGGTGGTACGAGCCAGCCTTGCTGTAATCCTTCTCGCTGCTATTGAAGAGGAGAAAGAAAAAGCAATGAATACATCCTTAGCTGAAAGGCCTGTGTCTCTGATTTGCAATGCTGAAGGGTTTAGAGGTGAAGATTTGGGATAATGACAAATTCTGAGCTCCACCTGGACTATAGAGAGAGCTTTGAGGCAATCCTCCCACCACCAGCAGCCAGCAAGCGGGAGCGATGGCAAGAGCCATCGTATCTGGGGACGTTGGGTCTGTGATTGCCTGTTGTGTGGTACCTGTGAGGGCATTCTGCCTGTGTCTTCGTTCCCTCTTGTCTTAAAGGGTTTCATTAGCTTCTAATTGCTGCTTGTTTTCCTCATTCAGAGCAGCCAGGTGCTGTACAATGCTCCAAATCGAGGGTGGAAACACGGCTTGTCAGCAGAGCTCTGGCTCCTCCAGCAAGGTGCTTCTGCGAACGTGTGGCCTTTGTGGCTGTGTAGAGGGAAAAGTAAGCTGTTAAACGCGTCTGGAACTTGAATGGGATGGCTTGATCCTACCAACCCAGCAACGAAAGCCCCATCTGAAGGAACTGGAACTACTTTAGTAGGACAATACCAATGTTGGTCTCCATCAGTGGTTTGCTGAGCTTGGGCCCAGCAGCTCACTGGGACAGGAGGAGCAGAAACACGGGCCTCTCCTAACATCTTACTGCTCAGATGCTTTGCAGGTGGACTGGCTGGGGAAATGCATGGTTTTGAACCCAGGCAAGGTGGTAATGAGAGGAGAAGTTATTTGGGATCCCCGTTCAGCAGTGCCAGAGATGATCCAGTGGTGGCCCTGTGGACTGCTCCCCCTGGCAGCAGGCAGGGCTTGAGGACTCCGATGCTGGCACTGGTTAAGGCTGCGGGGGAGCTCGAGGGTTAGTGAGACTGCCCTCCGTCGGGAGAAGGGCACGCGTTCCCCTTGCCTGATTGAAACTGTAGACAATATGAAGAATATTCTTCCCCCCTCTGCCTTACAGAAGGCATCCAGTGGAAACAATCTGGATTTAAGCTGGCATAGCTGGGATCAGAACAAATACCTTACTCTTCTGGGCTGTTAAGGTATTTGCTAGCTATTGGCCAAGTCTCTGCTGCTATGACTCCACTAAACTCAGCTCGGATCGAGGTCTCCATTGGCATATTTTTCATCCAGCTCATTAAGCAGCAAGCAGTCGGATCAGATAGGAAACAGAAAGCATGAAACCCTTGCTGAGAGTATAATGTCCTTCATTAGTCGGCTGGGCTTGCAGAAGAGCAGGGGGAGAGTTGTACCCCAGAAGTCCCTTTGCTGACGCCGTCCACGTCAGGTAAGGATGCTGTGGGAGCCTCAAGAGATGCCGGGCGAGACGGAGCTGTGCGGGACGGTGGTCAGAGGCGGCATGCAGCTTGGCGAGCTGAAATGATGCGGCGAGGAAGATCTGATGGAGCATCCTGGGGTTGGGAGGAAGGGGAAAAACAACAAACAGAAGAGCAAAGACGCAGCCCTACAGAAATCCACGGGATGTGAGGTTGCCCCTGGGAGTTGCTGGAGGGGAGCAGCAAGGTTGGCCTCTGCAGAGCAGCAGCTGTAGCACCCAGCAGTCGGTCTGGACCATGGTTATGGAGCTTTTTAAAACAAAAACCCATCTTTTTTCTTTTTTGGGAAGGGTGGGCATGCCACGTGCTGGTCCGAGTGGTGTGCCCATCTCCCCGAGCCCTTCGGCACTGACATACGCGAGTCCTGTGGGAGGAGGGGGCAGGAGGGAGATGGCAGCTCCTTTGAAATGCGGAAAGAAGGATCACACCCGCTGCGTTTGGTACCGGAGAGCAAGGATTAGTGCCTGTGTGCGTGACACTGCACGGGAGAGATTAAAGTCAGCCCGGGGAGGCAAGAACTGGGAGCGAAGCGGGGAAGGAAAGAGGAGTGAGGTGGAAGGAGGGAGTGCGTTCCTCTGGGTGAAACCCAGGTGGTGTAACACAACGAGAGCTGGGTGCTGCAAGGAGCAGGGGAGGCTGCAGCAGAGTGCAAGGACTGACAGATCCCCAGCATGGAGCTGGTGTCACTTCCCTCGAACTTCTCCTGCAGCTTCCCATCCTCTGGGCTCTCCTCTCTTTCTGTGCCCTGCTCCGGCAGGTGGTAGGAGGCTTACCCAAAGCAGGCTTTGATATCCAGCTTGTAAGGTTGGGGTGACTCAGGCTGCTCCAGAACTGGTGAACTGTAGAGAAGCAGGGCTTGCTTATTTTCCAGGAGCTGTGGTTTCCTCGAGATACCAGAGGCTTTCTTTTTAGGGGCAGGTTCCTGCTTTCCCCCAGCTGTCACTTCCCTGCTCCACAGAGAGCCCGCTGCCACTGTGAAGAAACCTCTAGTCCGCGCTTGAACATTTTTAAGAATATAATCCCTTCTATAGTCACGATGCCCAGAAATTTCAAACAAATCAAGTCTCCGTCATGCCAAGTGGTACATAAAAATACAGGGCTGTTTTTTGCCCCAAGGAGATTTTTCTGCTGTGCCTGGCAAAGCAGCAGCAGCATATGGCACAGCTCCACGAGGGAAGGCTTGCTGTGCTGTCAGTGCCTCGTCTCAGGGACGCGAAGAGACGAACGTCGGAATATTCAGAGCAAAGGAGGGGGCTGGAGGTGAGCCTGGTGGATTTTGGAGGTGGCTGGAGTCCTTTGCGGTGGCTGTTTATTAGATGCGACAGCACAGTGCAGGCCATCTGAGTGTCTAGAGCTGGTGCCCCAGTTGTGTTGCACGTAGGGCGTCTGCGTTGTTTACTCGTGTTTAAAATCCAACCACAACATCGTGTTTGGAGCGGTTGTTACCCGTTCCCCGCTCTAGGAGCGGACTCTTAAAGCCCACAAGAAATACCTAAAATTACATCTGATTTCAAGGGAAAAGATCTGTAGCTTTGTGGCCTTAATAATTTGCTCAAACAGCTGTAGATTAATGAAAGTGTTGCTCGAGGCGTGTTTCCAGAAATAGCAGGCAGCTTGGCCCTCCGAAGTCACATTGGGTTAGGAGATGTTTGTGCTTGTAACGCACACAGGTGGTGATGTGCCAGGGCAGAGTGGGCTCGCGGTGGGCGATGTCTGGAAGAGCTTGAAAACGGTTTCCTTCTGAGCTGTGCGAGCACCTAATACTTGTTTTTACGTGCTGCAGAAGGAATGTCAGCCTCGTCGCTGCTAGTGACCACCGAGCGCTCTGCAGCCTGAGCACGGAGAGCCTGACGTGATTCTTCTGCTCCAGGGAGGAGGAAGGCAGAGAGAAATCTGTCCGAAACACTGAGACTTTTGAAAGCATCTTGCTAAGCTTTTCACGGTGTAATACTGGACTCTACTGAGTTCCGCAGACCGTCTCTACTGTTCACTGGAAAAGTGCTTTTTAGCTGTTTTTCACTCCATTGTCTTTTAATTTAATTGAGGACAGAATGACTGGAGACGAGTCTATTTGACAGAAAACCACCGTCACCGAGCGGAACCGGTTCTTGTTCTCATCTCCCCAGCACACACAGAGCCACAGGGACCTCGCTCCGTGACAGTGCGCTCTTCACAGGGAGGTGCAGTCCTTTAAGCCTCCTCCAGCCTGCTACATCCAGCCTGAGGAGTAACTGCAGGGATTGCTCAGCTGCGGAGGTGACACGTGTACTACAGTAGTTGCTCGTGGTGATCACTGAAAGCCCCTGATGGGTCAGAGCCCTGTTGTTGCAGGTAGGGGATGTGCATATGGGTCCCTGGGGCTGTGCTCCCCTCTTGGTCTGCTGAATTGTGCTGGTGAAGTCTTCCTGCAGTCCCTGCTGCTCCTCCTTTCCGTGGTGCGCAGCTGAAGCTCTCCCCCCCAGGCTGGTAAGATGCCCCGCTGCTGTTGCTTCGGTACGGAGACAGCCCTGCTCTGCAAGGAGCGAGGAACCTGCACATCTGTTCGAAAGCTGCTGCCCTGCGATAACGTGCGCTTTCCTTCGTAGCTGCTCCCTTGATTTGGGTTTTTTCCATTGATGTCTGGCCTGATTTATCTGTTTCAAATATGACCGCAAATAAAAGCGGTGCTCATTGAGCTGATCCGATTTGACCTGACAGGGACAAAATGACTAGAGCAGGATGGAAATTCTCTTTTCCAATAGCAAATGGCAAGTGGAGGATGGAGGAAAATACGTCTTGGTTGACGTTTTCCTCAGAAGTGGTGCGCTCCTCTTTTCATTTCTGCTGTGAACCTGAACACGAGTTTGATTTTTGTTTTTATTATAAACAAACAAAACCACTTTATTATATATATATATATTTTTTTAGGAAAGGCAATTACCTGTCAAATGTGATGTTGCTGGAAAGTTTTTGGCCAGCCTCAGAGAGGCCCAGCTGTGTGACACGTGTCCGTGCCGCCTGCGTTAGCTCCGGGTTTGCGCCCCTCAGAGCAGGCTTCGTTCATCCGACGCGACCCCCGCCGCGGCTCAGAAATACCAGCCGACTGCTGCCAAAACCCATGGGGCCCAAACGCGAGGGAGTCCGCGTTGTTGGGGGGCGGGTTTGAGGTCCCACGTGTTGCATTATTGTCTCGGTAAAGCGAAGTGAAGGTGGCACTTGACCCCGAGAGCGTTGGAGTTGCCTCCAGAAAGCTGCTGGGATGTGAGCGGTGATGGGGAGGTGGGTGGCGGGGTCGGAGAGACAAAACCCGTCTGGATTGCGGGAGGAATTGGTTCCAGGGAAGTGAAAAGATTGTTTCTTTTCTCTGCCTGTCCTTCCATTTCCCTGGGATTTATTGCCATGAAGATTGCTCCCGTTGTCATTAACAAACCTCTGCTCCGCGCTGCCAGGGGGTCGCTGGTAACCCCTTCACCGGTGTGTGCGCGGGGAGAGGTTGTAGCAGCTGCTCACATCACCCCCGCCACGGTGAGCCTCCAGAAACACCAAAAGGAGACTTGGAAAGCCTCTGGAACAGCACTGTGAAAAACGGGTTTGCAGATCCAATCAAAGATTTTAATGGAAAACCGGAAAACAAAGTTAATTTGAGGGTATTGTGCGCTTTGCAGTTGTTGGCAGTTCCTTTTTTGGATTTGGAAGAGAAATACATGCTTTTGAAATCTCACATCTGAGCATTGTTCTGGAAAAAATTGCCAATGACTTGCTGAAAAATGAACTATTGGGGAAAAAAAAAAAAAAATTGAAGAGATCCAACGGAACCCTACCTTCAGGCTTTCTTGGAGAAATTGCCAACAAAGTTAGTTCTGGAAGTTTTTCAGGAAAAGGTGATCTTAAAATGCTGCTGCTTGTCTCTCAGCCCTCCCTGTCAGCCGTCAGACCCTGGGGGTCACCCTTTGCAGGAGTGATGCCCCACGTGTCTGTGCTGTTTTGAATGGTTTTACAGTGAAGGCACCAAGCTTAGCAGTGAGGTTGTTCCTGAAGCCCCCTGCGCTCTGTTTCTCAGTCTGAAAGAAGCCGGTGGAAGCCTCCCGCATCCCAGCAGGATGAGTGCTGGTTTACATCGTTCCTGCCAAAAGGCTTTGTGGTTGCGTCCGTTGGGATCACACCCGGTGCTTCTTTGGCCACGCACAGAAGCTGACCTTCCTGTTGCACTTTTCATCCGCTCCTTCCCCTGTGCTGGCAGCACATTTTGCAGGCCCTGTCCTACCCATCGGGGAATCGCTTCTGTGGCCTCTGAGATGAAACCCCGCAGAGACAAAACCCCTCTGAAGGCACCGAAAGGAGCCCTGGGCGCTGTGGGGCCTCGGTGCTTCTCTCTGGGGGTCTTCTGGCATCACGCTTCAGTGGGTGCCTGCTCTGGTGCTTCCCCTGCGCGTTTTGACCCTTCGGGGTCTGGATGAATCGTTTGTCTTCTGGGTTCTTCCCTTGGGATTCTCAGGATAGCTCTCCTGCTTCCTGCCAAGGGCCAGAGTTAGATGTCTGGGCTAGCAGACCTGCTCGTGGGTCTCGCAGATGCTTTCTGGGACTTACAAGTTTTAAAATAATATTAATACAAGTCTGCTACGTGATATCCTGAAGTGTGCTTGCTGCCCTTCCTAGCACCTGCTGCCTCCTGCTGTTATAACATAACCACATTTTATTAATTTAATGACTTGAATAGTGCCTGTCGGGCGAGCCTGTGCTGGAAATAAGGAAAATTCCTGATTTCTTTCCTTCCTTTAGGCTGTTCTGCAAACAACCGGGCTCGGGTGCTTGTGGCTGGGTGCGGCACTTGTCCCCCTGCAGCTGCGTGTGGCGCCTGCTCTCCTCCGAGGGGACCTGGAGGATCTGTCCTCGTCTCCAGCTGAAGGAGGGATGCTTCTTGGTCTCAAAGCTCAGTCTACATCTCTAAGACTCGCTGGCATTAGAGGATCAGTTTTACTTGCAGAACCAATGCCAGAAGACCGGACTGGCCTTGCCACGCGTGGGTCAGCAGGGAGAGGAGAGGGGTGGGGATGGCGAAGAGCTTGCAAGGTTGCTCACATCTGGTTTTGCCATCTTCTTGATGGAGAATTAATTGCAGGCTTGCAGTTTGCCACTAGGTGACAGCGTTACCCTGTGCACCAAGGGCTGGGTGATCACTATTAGGGGGCAGGGAAATGGCACCCCTAAAGGACACGTCCCAGCTGTGTTGCTTCCAATCCCTTCTTGCAGACAGGGAGCTGGGCGCGGAGGAGCTGGTGCTGCGGAAGCGCTCACCGAATGGTGAAGATGGCTCTTGAATTTTGGTCGCATTTGAGATGTGGGCAAAACAAACAGTAAAACCAAGAAGCTGTGTCAAGAACGTTGAAAGGATTGATTTGGTTTTAGGAGCATCCTGTTGGGCTGTTCCTTGTGTCCTGCTCCAGCAGAGCTGGGTTGTGCTTTGGTTATGTTTTGTCTGATGTTTTATCTGACTTAGGGACTCTGTCTTTGGCCAGGGGAGCAAAGGAAACACAGGTTAGCACCAGGAGGGTGCCTCAGAGACCAGAGGTGTGATGCTGCCGGGGTGATGTTAGAAGTGAGACACGAGATCGTTATTTATCAGGATTTTCTGAAAGCTTTGACTGCAGCCCTTCTCACATTGACTTCTCTTTCTCTCCGTCTCCTTTCATTTAATCTTTCCCCATTATGCAATTTGCAGGTGAATTTATTGCTTCTGAAAGGTGCCAGCTTAGGGATGTCTGAATAGCAGCTGCGATTACAAGTTTCCTCCAGGAGTGGATGGTGTTCTCTGATCTCTGGGCAGGTCACTGGGTACGTTTGAACCTGCTGTGTGGGGGGGGGCATAAACGTATCCAAATTCATTCCTCAAATCCAAATTCCTTTTGGATAAAATCCTGCCTGCCCTCTGGGAACGTCTGCCTGTGATTTAACTCGCAGAGTGCGTTTTCCAGAGCAGGCACCAGTGCAGACTGCGGGGTTAAACTCCCTCCTCTCTTAGGTGCTGTGTTTATTCGACGCTGCTGGTTGGGAAGTCTCCCTTTTGGCCAGGTGGCCCCGGATGGCTTGTGTCCGACAGCATCACCGAATCAATGCCGCCTGACCGATCTGAGCGCTGGGACTCGAGCGAGTGCAGATAAGGAGCAGATTTAGGGATGCTCAGCTTTGTTCCTGCAACAGCTCAGCGCCGTTTTGCCTCAGCCTGGGAGCAGGGCACGGACAGATGCGCTGGGGCACGCGGGGAGCCGCTGAGCCAGCCTGGAGGTAGCAGCAGCCGGCACCCACTCGCTGTGCCTTGCTGCAAATCCAGACCTGGCCTCATCCCCGTGGCAGCTCGGTGCAACGGGCAAGATGTGTAAGGAAAAGCTGCAGAATAACGTGCGGCTCCTTTGTACGCTGCATTCCACATCTGGTTTGTGTGCCCCCTCTGAAACATGGCCTCTCCTCGGCCGCGAGCATCGCTGCCGTCCGTTTCCATCAGGCGCTGATACATCTTCGTGTTATCGCTTCCCAGCTATCTGTTGAAGAGGGGAGGCGCTTTACAAGCGCTCCGTTAGCTGCTTTTAATGGGCATAACGTATAAATAATAATAATGAGAGTGGAAGGAGGAAATACATGGAGTGGAACTCATTAATTACTATTTATCAGTCATTAAGCAGTGAGCAAAGTGCTAATTGAAGCGTGCGAGCTTGACTGGCCGTATTTTCACAGAGCCGTAAGAAAGTCAGTGCTTTTCCAAACGCTGTTAGAACGTTTTGAGCTCTACTCAATATGTTTTCCATCGCTGGTCTCTGCTGAAGGTTTTCCAGCTCTGATGTTGCGCCGAGACTTTGCTGGCGATACTCAGCAGAACTTCCAGCCCCTCGAAATGTGGAAGGAGGCGTCCTTACATCTGAAAAGCTGCTTTGTCTTTTTTCCAAGTAGGTTGAACGCACCTGTCCGCACAGCTTTGTTTTGTTCAGCTGAACGCTGTGTCCTTTCTGGGCCGGATTTCAGTTTGATTCCCCTCTTTTTCTGTATCCGCACACCTTAGGTTTCCTGACAGAGCTGTGATCTGTCCCCGGCTGTTCCTGCACGCTGCCTTCACGTGTGCACAGGTTTGCATGCAAATATCCGTGTGTCTTCACTGCAGGTTGTCATCGTAGATGGCACACTTTGCTGTTTTGCACTTACAAAAATGTTTATTCTCGTGCAAGAGCTGAAAACCTCTTCAAAAAGCGGTGGTTTAGGCCGCTGCAGAGCATCGCTGCCCTGGTTTATGACACTGGAGGTAGCCGTTGCAGTTTGTTACCGTCCTCCTGTTTGAGGGCTTTGCTCAGTAACGCTGGTAACTGCTTGCTTTGTTCTCTGCCTTTCCCTCTTCTGTGCCTTTTTTCCCTCCTTCCCGCTATTTGGCTCTGGAATTGGGATTTCTCCTTGTGAGAGCGACTCGCTGGGTGCTGGATCCGTGGCCGTACATCTCCAAGTGTAGCAGCACTGCAGCTTCCCGTCCTGCCGGGGCTCCCTGCGCGGAGGGGAGCGTCGCGATGCCCCCGGCCTCGCTGCCCTCCTGCACCGTAACAGCGGTCCAGAGCAAGAGGGAAGGACTTGGGGGACTCGCCCTTGTCCTCCCGATGGAGAAGTGCAGGCGACGAGCGTGGGCCTCGCTGCGGCGAGGTGCGGGAGCTCCTGCCACCCCTGCCAGGTGAGCAGCGGCACCAGGACCTCAGGGCATGGACGTTTCCTCTTGGAGGAACGTCTCCATCTGTACTCAAGTTGCAGCTGGACTTCTGCTGTTCCTTTTGTTTGTTTGTTTTAATATTAGCTCGTTAATTATCCTAAAAAAGAAACGTGTCCCCTTCTAAAAATAACAAATCCCTAAATGCTTTTGTGCCTGAATAATCTCAATTTGGCGACCCGTGAACCACAGGCAGAGGCATAAAAGAAATCATTTTCTTTTTCTCTTAGGATCCAGATGGCTCAGTTCAATCTCTGTGACATTCTTTAAATGAAATTGTGCTGTAGAAGCTCAGCAAGAAACTCATTTCAGGACTTGGAGAACTCTGGAAGGGTGGAGGGACCAAAACCACAAATGATGTATCTCAACCAGGGAGAGGAGAGAAGAGAAGATGTGGGAGGGAAAAAGGAGAAAATAGTTGTAACACAAAATTTATTCCCTGCGTTTTCTTTCCCTTTTTTTTTTTTTTTTTTTTTTTTCCTGTACAAAGGAATTGCAAAACTCACATATTTCTTCCGTGCTCATATTTCACAGCAAACTTCTGTCAGTCTGTAATTCCTGGCCTGAAGCTTTTTATTGAACAGCTCCTGGAAGCTGTTGGTGAGTCCCGTTGCGGCCGCTTACGGCAGCTGCCGGTGCCGAGCCTCCCCCAGTTGTGGCCGCGTGTTTGAGCGTGGTGTTTGCAGATGGATAGCCGCACGGCCCCTGCAAATATTTGAGTAGCCGAGTGTAAAATTTGCTCTCGCCTGAGCATTCACACCTGCAAAGCTCCGGCCTTAGAGCTGGCACTGAGAGAAAGGCTTGGGCTCGAGGGAAGGGCAGGGAGGAGGAAGGGGATGGCTCAGACCCCAGCACAGAGCATGGCTGTACCCCAGGGCAAGAGGGGCAGGAGCGATAAGAGAGGGCTCTGCCGCGGAAACAAGGGTGTGCAGGAAGGGGAGAATGGATTTTGGTTACAGCTCCTGCCTGTGTCTGTGGCCTGTCCAGGCTGCTCGGGGCTGAAAGCAGAGAATGGCAGGAAAAGGGGCTGAAAAGCTGGTACGTTTTAAAATGCACGAAGCCCACACCCGCTCTCTCTGACCCTTGCATCCAATTTATATCCACGTATGGCGTGGTGAAAGCAGGGCGATGGGCAGGTCGGTTAGCTGGCTTGTAGCCATCCTGCACGTCGCTTCCCCACGGTGGATAGGAGTTTTGATTCTCCTTGCAGGGTGTGTTCTGGCATCATCTCCCGTAAAGCTCCAGGGCACTTGTGAAGATGATGGATATCGCCCTGCTGCTCTGGGGTCTCCGGAGGGAAGAGGGCACACGGAGGAGGAGATGTCGCTGCGGGAGCACGTTTGCTCAGAGAATAAAAGGCAGGCGGCAGAACAGAAGGATGAGGAGTGAAAGAGGGAAATGGAAGCGTATTCTTGTTTATTCCCTAAACAAATAGCTATTTTTTGTTCCCCGGGGCAGAATAAGGTACAATTAACGTAACAACGTCTGACGCGCTAACAGAGAGGTGCAAAGGTTTGTGAAGCTGTGGAAATAATTGCTTTGACTCTTGCACCGGAGCTTCAGGACAGCTGAAGAGCTGGGTGATGTTTTTTCTGCCTCTGTCATTGTCTCCCTGTTCTTGTGCATCACCTACCACAAAGCATCAGCCTCCCCGCAGGCTCTGGAAGCTGGCAAATTGTCATCTCGCCACTACCGCCTTTTCCTTTAACAGCCAGCTTGTGTTTCCAGAGCCTGAAGCTGCAATCGCTGGCTCCCCGAAGAAAGGAAGGGCTGTTTGGCCATTTGCTCCTCAATCTCTAGTCGATTTTATCCCCTTTTCTCCCAAGGGGGTCTGTGTTTGCTTCCACGCCAGGAGAAGGAGCTTGCTAAGAGCTCTGTCGCGGTCGTCGTTTTGCCGCAGGCTGGAATTGGTGCTGTGCTTTGCGACTTTCTCTCCTTTACTCTTCTTCAAAGGGCTGTTCTTGCTGCCCACTTGGTCGGGCAGCCTCTGGAGCAGCCCCCAGCCCTTGGCAGCACAGGGTCTGTCTTCTCAAGTCCATCTTCCTTAAAACAAAAAACGGTCTGCTGTATCTTGAAGTGTTCATATCAAACGTTCCTTTATTTTGTGTGGCCACTGGAGTCGCGTGTGCCGGTGAATTTCATGACAGAGATGTGCTGAGAAACCAAGATAACGTGTCCTGCGGGCCTGGGACCTGCTGTGGCTCGTGAAGGGTCCTCGCTGTTTGCCGTGCTCCTGGACAATGTTCATTTAACAGAGGATTGCCCTGATCCAGGGCAATCGAACCTTGCATCTCCGTGTGCCTCCCCTGCATGGCCTGCCCTCAGCACCGCGGTGGCTCTGCCCTACTAGCCGCCGTGTCCTTTGAAGATGGGTGAAGCATGCGAGCTCTCATCTGTTATTTTATTTAGCTCTGCCAGGAGGATTTGGTCATTTCAGTTCAACGTTATTGATTTTTTGTATGTGGTATTCAACCCACAGCCGCGGAACATCGCTCTTCTCCGACCTGTCCCGCAGTGCCTCGTGGCAGGGCCACCGTTGTGTGGGTGATCGGCTCGGAGTCTTGGTGGCCGTGGAGGAAAAGCGGAGTGGAAAACCCATCCTGATGAGCAGTAAGGATTAGCCAGGGAGGTTGTGCACCATAAATTTGCGTTTCCTTTCCTAGGTGGTCCCAGGGAATGCAGAGAAAGAGGAAGCACAGCTCGACGAGACAAGAGAGCCAGTACCCCAAGCTGGTTTTGAACTTCAAAGACCGAGCTTGCGTTTGAGGCGGAATTACAGGCCTTGCTATCCAGGCTCATCAGTGCCGTGGGGCTGGTGTCTCGGAAACGAGGAAGAGTAGGTTGGCTTCTCTTCTGCTGCATATATCATCAATGCCAAAGCTAGTGTGGCTCTGATTTTTTTTTTAAACATAATGGTCGGCAATGATGCATGAAGCAGAAAGGAAGTCGTTTGATTTCCCTCCCCCCGCCTCCAGTAGCTTTTTGAGCTTTTTGCATGCTGTCAGCTCGGGAAAAATCACGTTGAGGCTTTAAATGGAGCAAATAGGATAGGAGAATCATTAGGAGAGGAAAAAATAAGGAATGCTAAAGCTGTTGGGGTTTGGGTTTAGGTTTCTGTGGTGGTGATGTCTCACCAGCTGTGGTGAGTACTGGGTGGGAGACGCGGTGAGAGCTGGACGTGGCAACTGTAGTGAGGCTGGTGTGGGTGCCAGTGCCTTCCAGGTGGGACTGAACTAGTGGCTGTGGGAGTGCAGAGGCTTTTCTCCTTGGTGTGAGAACCCGAGGAAGCCAACTGCAGGCTAAAGACCGCTCGTCCGGTCTCCTGGTGCCTCCTAAGCCGGGTAGGAGGCAGCCAGATCTCAAACGGGACTGCTCAAAACAAGCTGAACTTCATGGTGTGTTAGATCGTCAGTCACTGAAATGCAGGGCTGGGACAGAAGACCCGTTCTATCTGCTGTGTGGCCATAAAAAAACTTGTGAGAGACGTTCAGATTTTCTTTGCTTAATTTTTCTTAGAGGTCACACCGGTAACTAGGCTGAACCTTCATCGTTTGGTGCTGCATCAAAAGCTCCCAGAAACCACTGGAGAAACTCCCACTGACTGCTGTGAGTTGTGCTTCGTGCTCTGTTAGCTTTCTGTACATCTTTATTTGTGGTGTTTCTGTTCCGGGTGGTGCTATATATTCCCTGGATGCCCTCACTTGCAGTGCACAGGGCACCTGGGCCATTCACGTTTTTTCAGAGAGATCATTAATTGGGATGTTTGGTTGATTTTCTGACTCAGCTAAGAGGTTTTTTTTCAAATTCAAGGATGTAGGCGGCAGAGATACGAGTTCATTCTTCTCCCAGTTCATTAGCTTGGCTTAATTAGCAATCATTTTACTCAGCGACGCGCGTTTTGGCGGCTGGAAGGCCTAACCCATTGGAACAGCGCTTCCTGCTCCTCGCCTGCATCCGTTGCCCTTTCGACTTTGTCGCTGGAACGGGGAGTACGGTGGTAATGCCACGTGAAATGTCAAGCACACAAATACTCCATTCGTTTGTACAAGCAAAGGGCAGATGGCACGGAGCACCTTTGCTTAAAGGCTGTGCTGAATGGAAAGTCCCCGTTGAAATAAAGGTGGGGCTGTGGGACAGACGCCCACCAGGCGAGACGTTCAGAGCTGCTGCTGCGGCACCGTCCCAGAGCACGCTTCCTTCAGCGGATGGACGTTTGGTTTCCTTTCAGTAGCAAAGGAGGGGCTAGGATTGTGTTTGCCTGTCTCAGTGTTGTTTTGGGGGGGTTCATCGTTCCTTTTGAACGAGGTCTCAATGCTCTTCTTGCGTTTTCCTCTTTCTCTAAACACGGATCGGTCCCAGGCAGCGGGCAAGCTGCAGGCCAGGTGGCTGGGTGGGGTGAGGAAAGTCCAGCCCGAGCTGTGCTGACTCTTGTGACGGTGCCTTTACCTCCTCCCCGGCACCAGGCCCAGCGTGTAGCGCTCAGGAGAGATGGCAGGGACACGGGCTGCCAGCACAGCACCATCCGCTGGGGAACAGTGCCACATCCCCAGGGGCACTGGGGAAACAGCAGCTGGGAATGAACCGCGTTTAGTGGGAAAGGAAACTGTCCTCTTGTTGTGTAGGGGTGCCTCACCCACGGACAGCCCTGCGTTTTCTGTTCCTCCTCTGAACTCGGCGGTGGTCACTGGGCTATTGTAAGCTGAGCTTTTCTGTTCAACCCTATTTTCACCCCTGTAATGCTAGTCTGACTTTTTTGTAACCAGATCTGCCCACCGTGAAAAGAAAGCACAGAATCTGGTAAACTTCAAGGCGTGCTTAATGCTGCTTTAAAAGAAACTGCGGAGGCTCATTATTTGACTGAGGAGCAGCGGGCCTCGTTAGCTCAAGGCACTGGTAATGAGATCCCGAGCCTTTCCTCCCTGGGTTTCCAGGCTGAACGTAGTCAGGCCGTACGAGAAGCACACCCCAAGTAACAGTTTGTCTCGCGTTCCCACCTGAAGCCATAATAAATCCTGTGTTTACGTACCGGTTGCTCTGACAGTAATCAGGATGCTGCCAGCTGCCGGGGCGGCTATCGGGGAGAATCATCAGTAGGGGAAGAGCCTGCGACTGCTGCTGCGCTGGAGAAAGCGTTTGCATAGGAACCCCGAGGGGATAATTGGCAGGCAAAGCTCTCGAGCTGGCGGTGTGATGCACCAGGGGACGGGCGTAGCAGTACGAAGGGGCTTCCAGTGACTTTTAGAATTCAAACCAGGTGGAGGAGGAAGGTTTCTCTGCTTGGAGACTTCTCTGAAAGCGGTAGATGAGCAGCTGCGTGTAGGTCCAGGTCCATGCTTCATAGACCATGTTTAGGACCGATGCTCTTACTCATGACAGTGGAACCCCAGAGGAGCTTATGCATTTAACATCGGCCGGAATTCGATTTCCATAGACTCCACCGAAGGTCTGACCCACTTTCATGTCAGGTGGTGTCGACACCTTCCAGAAAGCTTCATGCCATTTGGCTTGATAACAGCGACAATCTCAGGAAAAAGAAGTCACTGTAAGATGACCTTTTGTTTTATTTCTCCCCACTTTTAATGTTCTAGCTATTTGGCCCTTCAGTGTAAGGACTGAGCAGTTGTAAGCGCTGGGTTTTTTGAACGGGCTGTTTTCCTGGGAGTAAGCGTGAACAGAGACTCCTTGAGGAGAGCTCACAGCCTTTGCACGCGGCAAAGACACTGCAGGAAAAGAGCAGTCTGCTGGAGTGCTCTGCCATCTGCACCTCCAGTCCTGAAGTGCTTAGGGGGGAAAAAAATTGAAATATTTAATAGTTAATATTTAATAGATCAGAAGGCGCTTGTTGGAGTTACTTCATCTACTAGGGTGAAGATGCAGTCAAGTTCTGGGGTTGTTGCGGTAGCTTTTTATTTTAGCTTTTCATTTGTGAAATAAACTTGTGACCACTTTGCCCTTTCAATAATAGGGCTCTCTACTCGCTTTGCACTTCCTTCTTACAGCACAGGTCTTCCCCAGGCAGCCAAGCATGTGTTGGAGCTAACATAGCTGGAGAGGGTACATGACTAAAAACAAATGGAGCAACCCTCGCTCTCTCCACTGGAGGGAGGCGTTTCACATCCACTGCTCAGAGCATCTATGTAATTTTTGTTTTCCTTAAACCTATTTTTTTTTAAACCCAAGTGTGTATGATGGGAAACTGGAGCAGAAAAGGCAAGCGCTACCCCTGGCTGAAGGCTGTCTCAGCAAATCCTGTCCCCCATCTTTCAGCTCAAAACAGATGCTGTGGTCTTT
Organism: Nettapus auritus; assembly: GCA_011076525.1. Lineage (NCBI taxonomy): Eukaryota > Metazoa > Chordata > Aves > Anseriformes > Anatidae > Nettapus > Nettapus auritus. The sequence goes on along the minus strand of CM021776.1, from coordinate 11,897,693 downwards.
GGAGAGCACCTTTGAGATACTTAAACTTCTGGGAAAAGAAAAAAGTCTACGGAAGAGGTTTGGGGGATCTGTAGCTTTCCAGGGCTGAGTGATTTACTGTAATTATCTCATTTGACCTAAACCTTTGATGTTTGACTGAGTCTATAACATTTTCTGTCAAGAGATGGTGAAAACAGCTGTTCTGCCTTGCCAATGACAGACTAATCACTTGTAGATACCAAAGGGACACGTTCCGGCTCCCGTCCGTACTTGTTCTCTGCCTACCAACGAAGTCCTGCTCCCAAACGTTTTCCTACGCTGCGTTAGCTGGTACTAACATTTCTATTTATTAAATCAATTGCAAACGCTTAAATTAAGAGGAAAAAAAAGGCAGAATAAGCTAGCCTTGGAAAGTGTACGTGCGCTGGATGACAAATGGCAGAGCGTGGCTGAGCGCTCCTGGTGCTATTGGCCTGTTTCCACTGAGCCCTCCTGGGGACGAAAGCTCTGACCTGCCGATTCAGCACGGCTTTTCCTGGGTAAGTCGGGGTTGCTGTGCTCTGCTCCACGTCTCCTTTGTAGGCAGGACTGACCCTGGGCAAAACTGGCATCACCTGAAACTATAAACCCACTTCCAGCACGTACTGGTCCTAGCACGGCTGTGGGAAGTGGTGTAACGCAGTGTTTGACACCAGCACGTTTCATTTCTGAGTGGTGATGGAGCATCAGGCTGGGTCCAGGCTCTGTTCGTGCTGCCAGGAGACACGAGCACACTGATGGTCGCTGTTAAAGATGCACCGGCTGGATTAAATATCATAACAAGGCTCCCTTAGGGAAGTTGCTTGCTTGGGATTTAAGAGAGTTTGGTTTAATTTTCTCCCTTTTTGCAAGTTCTCCCTGACCTTGAATAAGTCACCAAGGGAAGCCTCAGCCCCAACAGATTTTGCGCCCAGGGGCTGCTCCTGGCTGGATCTGCGTCTGGGGACGTAGTCCGTAAGCAAAGTAAGATGTGGGGACTTGTAGGGCTGACTTGTAGGGCTGAATCCGGGTCCTAGCCCCTGTGTTTCAGTTACCTGTCTGCAGTGTAGGGATGACAACCGGCAGCACTCCCTTGTCTCATGGGAGTGCTACAAGGAGAAATTAATTTCAGATTGTGGAGAGAGGCGGTGCTGCAGAGAACAGGGAGATAAGGGCCGTGCTAGAGAAACGCAAGAAAACCAGCTTTAGAACTGAGACATGAGTTAAAAATTTGGGACGCATACTAATGCAGACATTTGCTTGTAGATTACCCCTTATCTCCTCCGTAAGCAGGCAGACCAGCTCCCTTTTGCTCACAGCTGCAGACCTATCTCCTCCCATCGCTGCACACGGAGGGCCTCGGGGTAATTCCTCCTCGCAGGCAGAGCAGGGACTGGGAGAGGGCTGGAGGTGCCGGGTAGGGGTCAGCACTGGCTTGGGAAATACTGTCCTGGGCATCTTCCTTCTGCTCACGTTCAAGCTTGAAAGCCGTGGTCACTGCAGGCTGGGTGGGTTGGTGGTTAGGGACATTGCCTTCATCTGAGCTTGCGTTATGGAAATCCCTGGCCATGATTCTGCCTCCCTCTTTCCCCTCTGCTTCCCTTGAATCAAGTCAGATCAGATCGAATACTCTTCATGGCACCCTGATTTCAAATCAAGACGTCATACAAGTTTCCCCGGGACGTGTTTTCTTCTTTTCATTTCTCCTGCCTTCCTCCAAACTTAAGCGCAGAGTTTGGCATTGCTCTGAGGGGACCCGGCCGTGGACGTGCTGGAGCTTGGGGTCCCTCGTGCTGCCGTTCGCCCTGCGCTTTGTGAACTCGTCTGCTCAGATTCCCCCCCGAGCTCAGCACCTGGCTGTGAAAGCTGCCTGGTGGCGGCGTGTGCTTGTACGGTAAGGCCGTGGCCTCCGGGCTTCAGCGGCTTTTCAGGTGTAATAATAACTCGTGGCGCCGCGGCCTTGAGCAATTTGGTGCCTTGCTCTGGGTCTGTTTCCCTAGGGGGTGGAAATAGCTCTTGCTGCTTAAGGCTCTGACAAATGAGCCTTCTTCCCAGCTCAGCCACCACCCATGGGTGCTCCTTGCCCCCAGGGCATCACTGTGTAAGAAGCGTGGAGGCACAGCCGGCAGGAGAGAGGCAATGTGGCCCCCTCCAAACTGTGAGGAGCCCAAGGAAAAAAAAAAAAAAAGAAAATCTTGCTTTGGTTTTCACCTCCAGGTGCGGTGCAGCAGGGCTACGAGTCTGCTCTATGCCGAGCTCTGTAAGCCTGAGTAAACCTCCCATGGGTTTACTCCTGCTGGGAGCAACCCGAGGAGCGACGTGCGTGTGCCCGAGCAGCGCGGCAGCTCCCGGCCCGCTCACACGCGTGGTGTGTGCCCTGGGAACCAACAGATCTTGTGTGTGTGCTCTGCTCTTCGCCAGGGGATGATTTTCTCCTTGTTGTCTCGTGAAGGGGGAAGGCTTTCATCTTTCCATCAGTGCCTCGAACAAAGCCTGAGTCACTGGGAGAGAAGCCTTCCCCATCTGATAGCTCCGCTGTAATCTGCGAAGAATAATTTGGTGAGTGTTGGTTTAGGCCCTGCTGGGACAGACGTCTGCATCACAAAGCATTGATTTGCCGTTCGAACAGAGAGGTTAAATGGACCGTGAAGACTGCTCTCTCGTCAGCTCTAGAGGCAACGATGTCTTGCGATTTCATGATATCAAATGTAAGGCACAACGGTAGGACAGAGAGGGACGAGTGCATTTCCAGGCTACCTTGTGCCCAAAATACTTTTTTTTTTTGGATCGAAGTAACTGTGGTGTGTGCCGAGAGTACGTGGATACACCTGCGTGAACGTGTGCTTGGGCGTGTGCGCTGGTGCGGATGCTTATGCAGGCAGGACAACCTCCACAGCGCGTGTGAGAGGCGGGGAGCGGAGCCGGCACGCGCTGACAGACGACGAGAAAATTCCCATTTAGCCGAAACATTTGCAGAACCTCCAGAAAACCGACAGCTTGACTCTCAGCCTCGGCATGTACACGGCTGACCTGACTAAAATCATAATGCAGACCTGTCTCCCTCTTTATCCCCCTTTTTAACAGGCTTTTATTTGCCTTCCTCGTTTCCGTGCCCACATCGCGGTTCAAATCATTTTAGCGAGCCGGCCGCCTCTAATCTGACTCCGCGTGCCATGTGTGCCTCGTTGATTACAGACCCACTTAAGATGCCATTAGGAGTGACTCTTTGCATGCCCTCCTGTCAGCAGCTTTTCCCTTCCTTAAGCCTCTCGAATGTCTTTGCTTGCAGGATGATAAGCCTTGCAGTAACTACAGGGTGATCGCTGAATTAGTGTGAACTTCGCTCGGGGATTGCCGCTCGGCCTTCGGGAAGCAACAGCCGTCGTAGGCACCTGTAGATGGGCACGGCAACGCCTGACGGAAGCCAGAAGAATGCAGTGAAGGTGTCTTATTTCCATGCACATCGGGTCAGAAGTCAGCATCGAAGGAGGGTTTGGGCTGTGTTGATGTCAGCTTTTGTGCTCCGGGTAATTTGGGAGCAGGGGGAGCAACACGGCCCCTCTGTGAGCCAGGCCGGGGTGTGATGGGAGGGGGCGAGCTGACTGCCGGGGGGCAGAGGCAAATAATTTGTCAAGGTCCGATTATTTTTGCATTGTCAAGAGCTCGAATCGTGCAAAGCAGCAGCAGGTATCGGGATATGCAGAGATGTAGATCATAAAAAAGGTAAAAACAAACGCCAGTGGAAAAACCCTTTGCGTGCACAGAGGTAGGTGGCCTGGCTGCTGGCCAGCCGCAGACAAGCAGATGAGGTGCATCTGAGTGGGCGTTTATCCTGCTCGCTTCAGACCATGCTGAACAAATCTGTAATTTGTGCCTGTCTCAGTTTCTCTTGTTTTTTGGTCCAGTGACACAAGAGGACGTATCCCAAAGAGTCCCCAGTCAGATTCGCACTCTGGGATAACGAGGCGGCTTTGAAAGACGTGCCATGAGTTCAGGTGACTCGTGCTGGGACTCAGCAGCAGCTCAGAGGGGTGCTGTGGTTCTCCAGCTCCAAGGCCCAGCCTTGGTCTCTGTCCCATTGCGTCTGCAGACTGCCGTTAGAGGACATGGGTTTAGTTGCTATCTCAGATCTGATACATCGCACATTTTGGATGGCATTTTAAAAAAACACTGAAAAGAGTTCGGCAGCAAGTGCAATGGTTCTTTGTGCAACTTGTGCTCCTAGCCTAGCTGGCTGCTTTTGGAACGCTCCTAGGAAGACTAGGAGGAAAAAAAAAAAAAAGGGAAAGAAGCAGCAGATTGCATAGCAAACACCCAGCGTGCCCTAACGAGGGGCTGCTCTGGGTCTGTGTTGGCAGAGAACCCGCAGGTAGTGGTGTGGGGGGCAAGGCGCTTCTCCCCCTGCTGGAAAGCAACGCTGATTGCTTCCCTCTGCCAGCAACCAGCTCAGAAATGAGTTTGATTTGATTTGAGTCAACCTTCTGAAACCAATCTTGGTCTCAGGTTGTGGAGGGGAGATGTTTACGGACTGGGACCGGCTCTGTGTGTGAATTTTTTACTGTCCTTTTTTTTTGAGTGAATTTTTTGAGTTTTTGAGTGAATCTTGAGTGTTTTTTTTTTACTGTCCTTCAGCCAGGCATTGGTGCTGGGACATTTCACCCGGTGGTGGCTTTGTCTGGTGCTCAGTCCCACGTCTCCACCACGTACGGATGGGGCTCAACCCTTTTTCCTCTGCACCTTTGCTGGCTGACGTTGGGCTCATTCCGGGAGCTCAGGCCAGGCAGCAGGGTGGGATGGAGGGCGTCCGGGTGGTGCTTCCTGCGCTGGGGGCAAGGGAGGTCTTTCAGATCCCACAGCAGGCACTGGCTTGTCTGGAGAAATGGGATTGTCAGACTGATTAAATCCTTCCGTTGTTACCTGTCTGCAAAATGTAATGGGCGTGCAGGTGTCCAGGTACGCTGAGTATCGTAATGATGTTGCTAATGTAGCAAACACTTTTTATCATTTAATATTTTTAAGTGGTGTTTTTTTGCTCCTCTCGAGCTCTCTATAACTTGCCCGCTGCCTCCTTCCTGCCATCTCCCCCAGGCTCTCAGCTCTCGGTGTTCCTAAAACATCTCGGAGCTCCCGCCGAGCCCGCGCTAGCTCTGCCCGTTGATGTTTCTGCAGGAGTTGAAGGGAACAGCAGCACAAGGTTGTAGAGCAAAAAGCGGCCCTGCTGCGGCGCATGGAGAGGAGGTTTGGGAAGGCTCCTCTTGGCTGGATCTTTTCCAGCATCTTCTAACGAAGCGGTGCTGCTCCCACGAAGGAGAGCTCGGCGGTATCCAGCTTGGTCCAAGCACAGGAATGAGATTAAATGCGCTGCTGAGCCGTACTGATTTATTTCTTCAATTATTGTTTAAGGTCAATATTGCAACAAACTAAGCCGCGGCATAACTAAGCTAGATGTGCAGGAACCTGGGAGGCAGGATTTATGGTCCAGCTCCGCACTCCTACAGTCTGAGCAGACTTTAATGGGCACGGTGCGTGCTTAGCACCTGGGAAAAATCGAAAGCCATCTGCTACGTGTTTGTGGGAGCAGATTTTTCCTTCCTTCCAGACAACTCGGAGTTCAACCAGGAGCCTGGAAAACGGAGCCTGTTCAGAAGCTATCCACAAATCAATTCAAGGACAACTCTGTTTCCCTCACACGTTTTTTTTGTCTCCTTTGGTTAAGACCGAAGCCGGGGAGCTGAGCAGGCTCCTGGCACTGCCTCTTCCTTGTGTCGTTTGTTAGCTCAGAACTGAGAGGAAGGAGCGGAAAGATCTGCGCCCTGTGCTCCCCGCTCGGCTGCTGGCTTTGTGAAGGCTCCTGTTCAACTGAGGGGCTGACGTGCCGGTAATTGTCGCTCGCGGGGAACAAGCAGAAATGGAAGAACAGAGCGGGAGAACGGCAAATAATACATCTCACTCTGGGAGGGAATGGTACAACATTGATTTTTGTTTTGCTATTGCCAACAAACCGATTACATTTTTGCTCTTCTCCTCCCGTCGCATCTGTCTCCTGCGTGTTACGGGGACGCCGCTTACAGCCTGCGGGTACAACACGAGCACCCGCGGGGAAAGCAGCCCCAAAGCCTCGTAAACAAAGTGGCACAGCCCTGCGCTGGGATGCTTGTGGGGCATCGTGCTGCTTCAAATTATGGACCACAGTGTCCTGGTGTAGCAGGCCTGTTCTCGCTCTCCTAGGTCGTTCCTTGAATTCTTCACCTACCTGTTTGTTTTCAGCGTAATTTATTCCGAAGCGTTCCCGTTTCAGCCCGCGGTTCGCCAGGTCGGCGCGCGGTTCACGTGTTGGGGTCTGTGTGGGAAATCAGAGGTGAAAGTAGGCTGGGTTCGTGGAAGGACGTGAGTAGCAGCAGACTGCCTGACTTGAAAGGCTGCGTCTTTTTTTCAGTGCTGCTGATTCCAGGATAATGACAGAAGTTTTCTACTTCAGGGTGAGAAGAGGCATTAGCTGCGCAGGAGGCCAGCTTGCCTCTGCTAGGAGCTTGAGGCCAAGCCAGTGAGGTTCAGCTGTCTGAAATGAAAGATTAGAGGAAAATCTGAGCCAACTGGCACCACAATTTGTGCAGAGCCCAGCAAGTGCTTTTGCACTGTAGCAGGTGAGTTCTTCTTCTTTAAAACCGAAGGTAATTGTTTCCACATTTCCTCGCGCTGTCCAACAAGCTGAAATGCTTTAAAGGCAGTGCTGAAGAAACAGCAAGCGTCAGCAGCCAGAAATGGGGAGATTTAAGAGGAAACAAAGTACGGGAAGCTTGGCAGAGCCACGAACAGTGAAGGTGTCTGTCCTTTGGGGCTGCAGGACCTCTCCTGTCAGTTTGCTCCATGGCAGAGGTGCAGCAGGAGGTGATCTGCATACAACCCCTAATTCTGCCTCCCAGGGGATGTAGGTGCCCTGCCCTGCCAGTTTACCCTCCTCAATGCATCTGGCCAGGCTCAGCACATTGCACAGCGTGCAAGTTGTGTGTGATCCCAGGAGAGCCCCTCCAGCAGGGATGCTCCGTGCCACCAGCCCCTCGTGGGGCCGCGTTTTGGCAGATCCTGCCCATGAGACGGCTGCAAAGGCTTGGTCGGCTGCATCGGCAACGTGAAGGCTGTCTTTGTGGCTATGTTAAAGGAAAAGCTCTGCTTGGAGCTTCCCCTTCGGAGCAGTGACGTTGTCTGAGGGGGCTGAAGAGCCTCCCGTTTTGTTAGAGCAAGGTGTGTGTGTGTACAACAAAAGGGAAATGCCCCTAGGAACGAAGGCTCTTCGTACCACAAGGTGCAGGTTTTCCATCCGTAATAAATGAGGATTAAATGAAAGGCTCCCGATGTTTTATTCTGTCCTTTGTTAATGAGCGAGGCGTTACTTGTAAAGGTGCAGCTTTAAGGATGTTTCCCCGGTGACTTTCATGTTTGCTGCCGTGGCCGGGAAGGAGCCGGGAAGGAGCTCGTTGCAGTCCGAAGGAGCAGAGACATTACGCTTGCTTTTCTCAGGGCACCCTTTGATGTTTTTCCTTAGTAATGGCTAAGGCATCTATATTCACTAAACGATGAAGTCTGCCTTTGTACGCGCTCTAAGAGCTCAGTAGTGCTGCTATAAGCACATACGGAACGAAATCTTCCAGTTAGATTCTGAAGCTGCCTCTTTCCATTGCCTGCAGCTTGTGGCCCCGTAATCTCACAGGCACCTCGGGTCTGGGGCGCAGGCCGTGGACGGGGGGCTCTGGGCACCCACCGTGGTGGAAGGGGCGAGAAGGAGCAGGTTAAACAGCGGCTGGGGAGCTGGAGGTTAGGAGAGAGCAAGGAAAAAACCCACAAGGCTTTCTTGTAGGGGAAGCTGTTTTCTTTGCCCCTGCAGCAGGATGAGTGGCTTTACAAATACCTTGGCACCCAACCCGCAGAGAGGCAGGCGAGGGACTGGCCCACACCCCTGGGCTTGCTCCTAAATGTGTGCCATGTAGCCTGATAGGGAAAATCCTTCTTAGAAAGGGGGAAACAGGGAGGAGAACAAACACGTGCTGGTTCCCATCATCAATTACTCTGGGACTCAGCCTGTGCAGGGCCAGGAGACCGTCCCTGCCAACTACGCCAGGTCCCTTTTCACCAGAGACGTCCAAGGACTAATTAAAATGGTGCCCTGCAAGACTTGGGTTTAATGTCAGGGAGGAATAAATTAATTAATAAAAAATACCCACCCGCCAAAAAAAAACTTCCCACTGAGGTTTTGTTTTGCTGTCCCTGGGTTTCAGCAATGAGAATGGAAAAAACACTGCAAGGAGCACCTCTGCTCCGGGGCTGCTCCTTTAACGTCACAAATGAAGGTGTCCTCAGACCTCAGCTCCTCCCAAGGTCGGAAGCAAGCAGAACGGCACTTCTGGGGGCTGGTGGCTTGATCGAGATGCCCAAGCTTTAGCTTGGCCGGCAGAGCTCCCGGTGACTGCTCTCTTCCCTGCGCCCCGACGTCCTCTCCCTGCGCGATGAATAGCCCCATCCAGGTGAGAATCCCCCTCCTGCCTCCACACCTGACACCTTCACATCTCGCTGAGCCCGAGGCAAGCCTGCCTTGCATCTGATTTTTACTTAGGAAGTGGAGCTGTTTCAGAGGGAGGTTTTGCTGCTGATGCCATGAGTGACACGTTATATCGGCGTTTCAGCTCCGCCTGGCCCCCCTTTCCTCCGCGTACCCTGACTGCAGCGAGGGGTCCTGCTTTTATCACCCCAGCCTTTATTCTGTGCGTGCAAAGGGCTGTCTGCTCAGCCGCTATAAAATGACCAAGAGCAAGGTCAAAAAGGTGATTTTTGGGGGCCCCGGCCTCCCTGCTCCTGGAAGCGGGGCGGGACGGTGCGCACGGCCTGTGCGAAGGAGCTGCACGGGAGCCGTGGGCACGGCGCCACCCGCTTTGGACTCTATCCAGGCCATTTTCCCCCGAAGAACTTCCTCTCCGCTGTGTATTACATTACGTTTATGTGCTATGATTGCTCGGAGGGATGCGAGTTAAACCTTAATGAGTTTCTGTCCAAGAGGCATTGTGAAAACAAATGCAATTCCGCCTCCTTGCTCTCCTCCCCGCGCTCCGGCTCCCTCCGCCCACCTGAGCAATCCTGTAATCATACGTTGCTGAGTAAACACAACAGCCTCACATTCTGAACGTGGTGCCGTCCCAGCAGTAAGGGCAAACGACACATTTCCATTTCTTTAAGAAACAAACGTGCTCGGGGGTTGGATTCCCTCGCCAAGGGGCCACGGTGACACTCCTGTCCCCAGTCTGTGCTGGCACCGGCTCTGCTGCTGCTGGTGTGGGTGCTGAAGGACCAAAGCAGTGGGACCGCAGGGGCCCAGAAGAGCCAGCTGAGATACATGTATATAAATTTTGTGCTAGTACTGCTGCCTGCTTTGCTTGGGATTGTGTTTGCTGTGGTCTCCTTCCCAGCTGTGCAAAGTCTCTCTTGGCTGCCTTTAATTTCCAGGTCGCTTCTTTAATGTTTTGTTGCCAGAAGGACGAAGAGGAGCCTGGAAAGCAGGCTGCCATGTGAGAGCCGTGGTAGATCAGATAGAAGGGTATTTATTGCAGCGTTCTCTTTGCAATTTTTTCACAATTTCATGGTCCCAGGTAGGGCGGCAGGAGAAGCTGAAGCGTGCCTGCCAGTCACGGTGTCTGTGAAGGGCAATCAGGACCAGCTCAGAAGGTAAAAAAAGATAAAGCAGCACAATCAGCTGGGTTGCAGGGGAATTTTTCAAGCCTCCCTTGCTCCCTTGGCTCGTTCCTGCCATTACTCCAAGGACCGCGTGAGGCTTGACCAAGTTCCCACGAGGGGCAGCACATCTCCATTTCGGACAAGCTTTTGCAGCTCAGAAGATGGGGTCTGTGCTCTCCCCCTCTTGCAGAGAAACTTTTACTCATTTATTTTTTACTTCCTTTACGGCTGGCAGCCAACTGTGTGATATTCAGATTGGCGAGTATTCTTCCAAACACTTGCCTGGAGAGCTGGCCCTTGGTGATACAGAAAATGGTGGGATTTGGGGTCCTAGGGAAACCGAGGTGCGTCTTGATTGCTCTGCAGGTGCTGCTGCTGCCACCCCTGGCTAATTACAGCCGGATCAGAGGGGCCTCAGATCTGAAGGAGACTTGGTATCTTAATTTTGTACTTCTCACCTTGAGAAGCAGTTGCTAAAGCTGCTTTTCCTTCCACTGCTCTGTAGCTGTTGTGGATTTCAAATTCTTCAGGGTGAAAGGAGCCAGGAAAGCTAAGCCTTGTTTTTTTTTTTGTGATGAGCAAAGCAGGGAGGTATAAAGCGAATGTGCCTGGGTAATAGCTAAACATTTGTGCGTTAAACAAACAATAAAGAAATAGAGTTTGCTTAAATGAAGATAAAACCCCCTTAGCATCCCCACTGCAAAACGGCTCTGCATCGCACGGGTGCCTCCACGCCTTGCGGCGCTGTGCTGTCAGGATGAGGGATACCCTGTTTTGGTAGGAACAACAGGGCTCATTCATTACCTCGAGAGCTCTTTTCAGGCTGACAGGGTGGCAGCCTACACACTCGTAGCGTATTTTTAAGCTGAAAATACCCTCCTTGTGTTATCGGGAGAGGACGGATGCTTGAAGAGCCTCTTCTCAATGATTCGGCGTTGGCACTGTCCGTGGGGCGAGCGCCGGGACCGCGGCAGGTGGTGGGGAAGAAATGGATGGTTTTAAGGGCTATTGCTATGCTTGCGGCCTCACCACAAGTCCTGATGTGAAGGCAATATTTGCAGGAGAGATTTACGAGCCTTGGTGGCACTGAGTGGCAAAGGGCCGCAGGCACCAAAGCCGTTTCAGAGCACTTGACGTGTTTTATCCTCTGGCTGTTAGTGAAAATGGGCTGGAGCGTGTCGGCCGGGACACCGTGACCGATAGCTACGGAAGGGATGAGGACATACGGATGACTAGCGTGGCAAAATCTTGGGTCCCGTTCAAGTGGGACCCAGAGGATGGCGATGTCTGAAGTCAGCGGAGGCTCAGCCTCACCCCAGGCCTCCCACGCTGCTTGGAGCAGCATCCTCGCGGGCTGCAGGGCCCCAGGGCAGAGGAAGGGGCACACGGTGTGCCTTTACACCTCTGCTCTGCCCTCCGTGACGTTCTGCTCTGCCTTGTGGCTCCCTGCTCCTTCCCCATGTCTGTGATTACCTTTGGAGCTGGGGAAAATAGCTCAGGCTTCGGAGGCTGTTCGCTCGCACGCGAAATGGAGCCCTCTTTGCCTCTTCCTTCCCCTTTCATTTTCTAATCCTGAGACATTCTCCTGAATTAATTCCCTTTATCCGCATTTGCTGTCCCTAACCTCAAAATCCGAGTCTGGATGTTGAATTATTATTTTTCTTGATAAATAAAACATTTGGGCTCCTTGATGTGAATTACGATTTCTGAGCCTTTAAGGAGCAGTCAGTGTGTGCTTTCGGAGTGTTTCCATTGGCAATTGTGAGGTTTGAAAGCATGGCTTTTTCACAAATGCAAACTGAGATTCTCACGTAATTACTCGCCTTCAGGAGCTACATATTTAAAAGAAATACCAAATCTTGTGAGATTCCCAGAGAAATCGTGAGGCTTGGCTGCTCTGGGAATACTCTCAGATTTTTAATTTGACAGGTTAAGGGGTTTAATTTGACAGTCTTCCGAGTTCTGCGTTTCATCCAAAAGGAATGTGTTTTAAGGATGTTTTTTCCCCAAAACTGAGAGCTGAAGCTCGCAAATACAAACTTTCACACGGGGAAAGGCACGTCCAGTCAGCAGCAGAGAAAGAAACAAAGGCAAGCCGAGAGACAAACTGTGAGTTCATTCCGAGCTGGGCAGCACCGACGGATATCCAGAAGAATTCCCTGCAATGATTTCTGCCCGTGGGGACACCGTCATTCCGTCTTAGTCGATGTCAAAACCGCCTCGGGCATCACGGAGTGCAGATGTCAGCCTTGTCCGTGGCATCTGCGTCTCCTGTGTAAGAACGTTCGCGTCCTGCAGCCAGGAGCTCTTCTCCTCTGCACAAAACCCGGAGACCCCTTTGCAGCGATTTCATAAAAACAGTTAACATTTTTTCCCCCAAATCACCAGGTTTTCAGTAGCAGGATCTCAGCGCGGATGCTGCGTCGATAGCTTCCCCCGGGCTTGTTTTCAGCTGCTTGATGCTGGGTTATTTGTCAGCATCTGCTGCCCGCTGTCTCTGCGTGTGACACCCCGTTTCTCACGCTGTCACGTACCGTCAGAGGCGGCGATGGCTGTGTGAGGAGCGGACCAACAACAGCCTCGGTGTGTTGGAACTGAACTGCACGGCCAAGCTGCTGTGGTTGAGGCGAGGAGCTCTCTGACACCCTGGGAGAGCTGCGTGCTGTGGGATTTGCCCAGGACTTCTGTCCCATCTGCAAAAAGACCTTCATGTTGTGCTGCTGAGCCTGGCCCATGGTGGCATCAGTCTCGTGTCCCTGCCTTTGGACCTTTGCAGAGGGAGCTACGTTTTGTAAGAGCTGAATGTTTGTTCTTCCAGGCTTAGAAGATGTGTGAAGCTCCCTTTCCCACTGCTCAGGCTGCTCCTCTCTGTTAAATGAAGGACTTGATGGAAAACCATGGGGTCGTGTTACGTTCCTGCTCGTTTCCCCACTGCCTGGAGCACTGAACCACGCTGCCCGTGAGCCCCATGGGGTCAGCCCTCAAACAAGCACAAAACTTCCCCAGAGGAGACATGGGACATCTCTGTGTAGGTGTGGGGGGCTGGGGGTCTGTCCAGTTTTTCTCACGTGCTCAGTCCTAACGAGAGGCCTGGCTTTGTGCTGGAGCTGGCAGAGGCCACATACAAACCTGAGAAAGCCGTGCACGCCAAGCCGCGTTAGAGCTGCCAGCACAATTACGAAGCGACCTGTACCATGCCAATTTCTCTTTTTCTAATGGGACACCTTTCCCAGTTACAGCGAGTTATTACAGCGGGAACAGGCTTTGACTAGCTTGCGTTATCATACGCTTCAAATTGCACCCAGGTCTCAAAGCCTAATTCTTCCCAGTTAGCTGGAAAGTGATCTTTATTTCCCCCATTTTGCTGAATCTGCCATCCCAGCATCTCGCTCTGTGACATGTAACATCTTTGCCAAATGCAAGCTGTGCAAAATCAGCCACTTAGCAGGGCTGCGAGCAGGGCAAGCGATCCCAGCAGCCGGCAGCCGCGGGGTGATGGGCGCCGCAAGAGGTAAGCCAGGGGCTCCCGGGGAGCCCTGCTGGTGCTGTGCGGCTCAGAGCCACGCTGGGCGCCCGGGGCAGGCCTTGCCGTGTGGCTGGTGGCGTTGAACACTCGGCTGGCAGGTCAGCCTCATTTGCTGGTCAGCCACGAGGGCTGCCGCTATCGTTCTGTGGCCTGGGAGGCTGTAGGGCTTTGGTACCTATAGATGCAAAGGGTGCATGACTTAATTTTGGCTGGGTGTTGTTGTTTCTGCTCTCGGCTTGTTTTGAAGCAGACAAGTAGCAAAGAGCAGATGTGGGTTGGAGAGAGAGGAACCTGTGCTCGGCCCGAAGTTTCGCATTGTGTTTCTAATACTGCCTCTTCTGCAGCTGCTGCAAAGTCATCTACTGACCACAGCAGGTGGTCAAAAGGTCCTCCAGCAGCCGCGCTCAACCTGTGCGTATGACAGAGGTTTCATCACCTCCCATCCCAGATGGGGGAATCTGGTTTGCAAGATCTAACACACCCAGGCACCATTCAGCTTGTGTTCAGGGATATTAACCTGATGGGTCCTCTGCTGGGACAAGAGAATGCCGTATCTGCCTCTGGGAAGGAAGGGAAGGTCGCTTAGCCTCGCAGTGGCTGAGCTTCAAACTTTTTTCACCAAGGACAGAATAGCATCTAGATGGCTGGGTACCCGTTCAAGTATCAAAATGATTTGGCAGTGGCTTAGTTACAGTTTATAAATAAATACTGGAAAATACTGGACTTTAAAAAGCTCTCGAATCCAGCAGAGAAACGCGTACCAGGAACTAACGGCCGGGAGATGGTCCAGCTTTTTGTTTTAGTTCAGCTTTCTCCGTCAGATTTTGGGGGTGCAGTGCGACAGACAAAGGCTCGGCCTGTTCCTTTAAAAGTCAGACATTTCTGCTGATAAAACAGCAAAATCCTCATTTAGTGCTTAGAATTAAATACTGGAGCTAAAAATCATCGGAATTGTGAGTTAAACCTGATGAGCCTGGACTAATCGCTTGTGCTGATGTCTTACTTTATATTTAAAGTGTATTATAATTTATGGCTTCTTTGTAATTCGATGAAGGTTTGTGGAGGCCCTCTGTTTTATGAAGATTTAATTTTACAGCTTTATTATTTAATTTTGTAGAGATTTGTTACTTTGCTCTGAGAACCTCTGGTGGAAAATCTCGTGTAGGCAGAAGGCGTCCCAAGGGCGAGATGCTGCGTGGTGAAACATCTCACCTGCTCCAGCATCTGTCCCCGGGGATCTCCAGCGGGAAGATGCGCTGACACCAGGAGAAAGGATCAGTGTTTGACTTGTGCCTGCATCGCTCGCACGTAAGTGATGGGGGATTTTTTGCCACCACCGTTTGAAGAAGGAATTGTATTTAAGCCCTGCGTGGAGGAATCGCAAATACGCCTCGCTGGTGCCCCAGCGTTGGTGGATGCTTTCACAAACTGGTGTATTTGCCCCTTCTGCTCCAAGGATGCAATCCCCAAACCATAATTTTTAAGTGGAACATTAAAGTGTCTCTCTCCTAAGACCCATCACATTGAACTCCTGTATTTTTTCACTGAGATGCTTCCTGCAGGAGCTTCCCTGTCAAACTATCAAATCTCTGCGGAGATGCTGGCTGTGCTCGCTGCAGTAATCCCTTCTGCCAATTCCTAGGACACACGTGGATCTGAACGTTTTCAGAAGGGACAGTGATATGTATTAGCAGAAACCGCTCCTGACAGAGCAGCAGGTGTTGCTCAATATCATCTTTCCCGTGCTAGACAAGAAGAGTTTGATGCCTGCAGAAAATGATCGGATCGCGGTTGCTGGTGGAGTCCGACTCGGTCCTCCCACCCGAGATGTCCACCTTGATAGCCCTGCAGAGGAGATGCTGATCCGGGTGGATATATGAGGATACTCTGGGCTGCAATGACTGGGACTGGAGGGAGAGCGGAGAGGGACCGAGGGCAGGACAGGCTGGTGATTCAGCCGAGACTTTGCAGCCTGCCGATGGCTGAGGGAGACCCGAAGAACGTGTGTTGGATCATGAGACTGTGAGGGGGAGCAAGGGCTGATGGCTTTCTGCCTGTGGCAGTACCTAGAGGTATTATTTTCGTGTGCGCTGTTGTGTGGCTGATGTCTCAGAAGGGAAGCTGAGCTAGATGGACCTTTGATTTGATCTGTTCCGTATTAACTTGCTACACCGACATAATCATTTTTGTTAATGAAGCGTTAGCACAGCAGCAGTGAAACTCCTCATCCTTCAGCAGCAAATAATTAGTTTTCTGTTCCCCGTTTCTTTTTCCCCTGCCCTGCGGGTGGTGTTGGCTGGCTGTCACACCACACTCGTTGTTCCTAGTGAGGCCGTGTTTCCTGTTTTGCCTTACGAGACTCGGCATCCAGACGTTGCCGTGATGCACGAGTCCTTTAGGCAGGCACCACGATTCACCTGGACAATTATGATACCGAAACGAGAATTTTCTGTCTGGATAATGACATTTAGAGTTAGCTGTGGAGCTCTGAAGCCAACGTACCCTTGCGGAGGTATGTGCATGGGGACCGGTTTGCTGCTCTCTGCCGTCGCCGCACTGCTCATTGCTCCGATGTAGGCGTCGTGCGAAGGAGAGCCACCTTCCACCGCCTATTTATACGGGGAGCAAAGCAATTCGGTCTGTGAGTGAGGTATTTATACCAGTGGGATCCCAGTGCTGTATAAATAATAGCAGCACTGCAAGTGTTGCCCGCTGACTGTACAGCATAACTGCACTATTTATGTGAATCTGACAATGTAACTACAGCCTTGGAAGACGATTTAAATACAGCCGGGGAAGTAAGTATACCCTTAGGAAGATATAACTAACTACGCAGATAATAGTATCAGGTAACTATACCCACAGGAAAGCATAAACATACAAATAATAGCCACAATGTAAGTATAATATAGAAGTCAGAGGGTCTCCGTATTGATGTAAGAGCAGTGGGTAACTTTACTCAGAGGAGGAGAACATAACTGTCTGAGTAACAGCTGCAGCGTAATTGCAGCAATGGGAGAGGGTGGAATGATAGCCGTGGTACGTAACTCTCCTAGTAACGGGGTCATCTGTGGGGCCAGAGCGATGATTGAATCTGAAACCTGAAGGAATTGGGACTTCCAGGGGGAGGAAAGGAGGGCTCTGTCCCCAGCAAGCAGGGTGCTGGGGGGACAGTTGTCTTGGCACGAGTGGGTAATGGAGGGAGGGGTGCACGGACCGAGGCGCGCACGTTGCTGCTTCTCTCATTGCTGCCCCCAAGAGCTGAATTTAATGTATTTGACAACATAGTCTTAAACTGAAACGTAGACAGCCTCAAAGAGAAAAGGTGTCCAGACATGAAATGGTGACGAGCTGCAGAGAAGTGGCGTCGTGGTGCACGTTCTGGGTACGGGGTTCTGCCAGAAAAGGGGAGGGGAGAGCAGGGAGGCTGTACACCAGTAATCTATGCAGAGTGACAAAGAGCAAGCGTAAAGGGAAATTGTCAATATATGTATATATATTTAATCTCTCTTTCCAAGTTGGTCTTATTGACCCTCTAAATATAGATGCCTTTATTTTTTTTATTCCTGTGCCTCCTCCTAAAAGTAAAAGATGCTGCTATTTGTCTGTACTTGTATTCAGCTCTACAGCCACAAAGCCGTCCAAAGACAGCAGAAGCAATCCCTTTTCTCACTCGCTGCCATGTTAGATTGACACTGGTGCTGTGTTCTCTGAGCTGTGCTCAGATGGAAATGGGACTGGGTGAAATAATGTGACTGCTGTCTCCTTTAGACCTTCACGCAGGCTTTCTATATTGCCTAAGATGTGTGCTTTTGGGGGAATGACTTGGTTTTGAAATAGAGTCAGTTTAAAGCTTCCACTGGTCAGTGTATTGTTTAAGACAAGAACATGGGTTTTGGCAGTGGGGTGGTTTGGAGTTAATTTTCTCGTGGTTTGGAAGATGCTGATTATCAAAACTAGAATTGAATACCTGGGGAGTCCTGTCGAGGATGAGCACTGAAATGTCTGTGTCCATGGCACCGTATTTCCGAGGCAGGCTGATCAGCTGGTGCATCTCTGAGAAGCTGCTCTGATCAGTTACAATTTTTTAGAAACAAGGAGGCAGAATAAATTCCTTGATATCTCTTTGGAAACATAACACGTAAGGATTAGATTGGTTGTCCTTTGTCCTTGGTGCAGTGGCATCTGTCTGAGTGCTACGACAGCTCCGTAGGAGTTGCTGCCTGGAGCAGAGCAGTGGCCGTCCAAGGGAGCGTCGTGTCTTGTGAACGGCTCATTGGAAATCTAAGAATAACTTCCATTACAGAGGTAAGCCGAAGTGTCTGGCCACTTCACTTTAATGTGCCAAGGATATCCTTTGCCCTGAAAGCAAGATAATCAGGAAACGCTTGAGGCTTGGTATTAAATTCCTGCAGAGATACAGGCAGAGAGTGCAAAGACCAAATGAGATAGAGGTGGATTTTCAGCTTGAAACTTTCCACTTACAGGAGGAAGGACATGTGATGTGTCATGAAGGAAGCTTCTTTGGGAGGATGTCTCGTTAGCAATATGTTCCTCTTTTAAAGTTCAACACGGAGCCTTTCCTGATTGGAAGTGACTGGAAAGCAGCGTGGCAGTGTGCTGGTGGGCTGGGCATGGGTAGCAAGAAGCCCTACAGGTAGAAGGAAAGGCCCCCAAGAAGGGCAGGGAGGTGATGCGGAGTGCAGAGAGATGTCAGCTACATCACGCACCAGTTTCCTTCAGGCCAGCTGCAGGACTCGCGTTCTGCTCTGCTGCATCCAGGAATCACTGAGGTGAGCGTGCTCTGCAATCCCCCAGCTGATTTAACAACACCAATGGGTAGATTTACCGGATGGTGTCAGACACAGGCAGCAGTGCCTGACAAGCCCCCGTAATCACAGTTTGTATGGATTGAAACCAAGGTTTCTGGATGACACAGAAGGCTTTTATATAGGTTGCACAGCCGGGTTGGGTCTGGTCCTAAATGGAGTCCTAAACAGGTCAGTAGCTGCAGGAATGAGGCAGGCTTGAGGACACAGCTGTTGTAAGAGGTAACAGGACTTTCAGGGGTCCTTCTCCCCAGTCACTGATGCAGGCGCCTTGATCTCATTCGCAGTTTGGCCCTTGCTGCCAAAGATACCTATCTGGCCTCTGGCTTGTTAAAAAGAATAACGATCGATGGCAGCCAAAGAGACGTTCCGAGAAAAGACTCATTACTCCAATCCCTGCTAGAACAGCAAACAAACAAACAAGCAAAAGCCAAAACAAAGCAGGAAAACCCACACTGCTCCTGATAAATACAGCCGTAACTGCCAGCCTGTTGGAGCGTCTGGCAGTGGGGGGACGCTCGCACCACACAACCCGTTGCTCCTAGAAGCAGCTTGGGTACTTCGTCTCTGCAATTTCTCTTTGGGTAATGGAGGGGGAGTATGGTTTGGAGAGTGATTTAAGGCATGTCAGCAAATGCTCGGTTGTGGCGTTTGATGAACTTCCTGATAATTTTTTCTATTGCCTTTTCCTTGGTTGCTGGTGAAAGTTGAGGGGGGATCGGTCCATAGCGGAAACCTGAAGAAAGTGTGAAGACAAAAGGAGAACAAGCGACGGACGGATGCTTCTTTTAGCAAGTATGCTTATATAGTTGAACGCTGTAGGCCCAAGAGCCTCTTTTTGTTACAGACCGAATACATCCTGTTTGCCAGTGAGCCCCGTGTTATCGCTGGGTTACTGATGACCAACAACTGATGGCACTGGCAAGTCTGTTTCTCGTGGTTATACCGAGATTGGTGTCTTCACCTACAGCTTACTGGTTCCCGACAAATTGTGGTGGTGTCTTGGCAGCTTTCCCACAACCTCAACTCACTTGTAAGTAGATCAGGACAGTCACTAGTGCTTTTAAAGGCGATCCTAGTAGAGCATAAGGGACTCTACGTGGAACATAATTTCCCTTCTTGTAGAGTTACAAAGGCAAGCTGGTGCCGTACTGCTGGGGAAATTACGCTGGCACTGCTGTGATCAGTAGACGGACTTTCTGTCGGCTTTTCCTTGGGCACAGATAGAAAATTAATAAAACCGTTGCCTGCCTCGCACGGGTTCTGGCGCTAATGAGGTGAGTGCTCCTCAGTGCTTCGGCGGTGTGAGAGCAGTGCTCTGCACTGATGCACCCTGGCAGCGCTGCGGTGGGGCTGTGCACGTGCTTCCTATTCTACTTCAGCAGCTGGTACACTCCTGAAAATGAAGGGAACAATGCATTTGCTTTGTACTGATTTGAAAAGGTACTGTTCTGAGAAACGCAGGTATTGGGGGTGATTCAGCCTCAGCCGTGCAGCAGCAAAGGGCTTTATTCTTGCCCTGATCCTGCTAAGTGGCTGGTTTCCCTTTGGATTCTGAAGTAATTCATGGGAAGATTAAAATGTGACTTGAATATCTGTTGGCATAAGCAGCGTACCAAGAAGATCTAGGTACGTGTGAGTGGGAATAAGCAGAGGGGTGGCTCTGTCTGGAGTACTTGGTAGAAAGTATGGGGTTAAGATTGGGATAGAGATGCTGTAAAGAAATTCTGAGAACAGTTTTAAATTTATTTTTTAATGGCTATTAAAGGGAATTCTCAGTGATCTGTAGCTCCACATGTTTTGCCATTCTAATATTATTTGCTTAGATCCCCACAGCAGCTGTCATTACAGACGTACTGCGTTCGTTTGATTGTATTTTGTTTGGATCCAGCTGATGAGATCTGTTTCAATTTGTTGGCTTTGTTGCACTTATCCTTAGTGATTAAGGAGTTCAATATGCTTCCATTTGGCTAATGACCAGAAATCTTGCATTATAAGGTTTCAGTCCCCGCATTCCATCATCTGATACGGTTTTTATGCAGCGGAGCCAGCTGATTTGTGTCAGCCTAAATTTTAAAGAAATGCAATAACTATTTAATGGTAACAGTGAAAGAGAAAGAAACCTCATTAAATGCGGTTGCTTTACTTTAGCATTTCAACATTGCAGACTTTTACTTGACTCTGACTACTGTTTCCTAACCAGGCCTGTTTAAGGCCAGTTCAGAGTACCCCACCTCCACCCGTACGTGTTTTGTGAGGGTAATGGGCCCAAATCTACAAAGGAGAAGTGGGTTGTGGTGAACTTGTAGAACTCCTTTCCGAATGATGTAAATGCAGGATGTTCAGTGTTCAAAGGAAGAAAAAGGAGCAGTCGAGGGAGGATGGCTCTTGTGTAACTTGGCATCCCATGGATGGAGAGGAAAATGCCATGACTTTGGCTTTGAGAAGATCGGGGATTCTTGGTGCTACTTGGGAAGAGCGAAGTTTGGTGAAGGGAAGAGGTGGATTTTAACTCACTGGAGGTCTCCTCTCGCAGTACTTCTGTGGCCTTTCAAAATTTCTGACCTGAAGCTCTGTGCAAGGCAAGAGAAGGTTATTTTGAGAGCCAGGAGAGGTGTCGTGTATGGACCTCTCTGGACAAGGTGCTCACTAGTGATGAAGGTGGCCGTTTCCACTTGTCACCTCAGTGAATCTCCATGAAATCAAAGCCCTTGCCTTTCCTTCGCTGAGTGCTGAGCTACGTTCCTGCCCGAAGCCAAGGTAGATCTTGTTGCATGCCATTTATGTAATACTTGCTAGAGCTGCTGGGAGAGAGTTCTCCAGCCCAGTTTTCCTTCTAATATTCATTTCTGCATAAAAAGTGTTTTCGAGGATTCCCGCGAGGGCTAATTTGAAGTTCAATTTTGACTGAATTGGTTGGATGTATGTAAATAGAGCTGCACATTTAACAGAAACCCAGATGAAAGACACTTCCAGGAGGGCTCGGGGCAGTTACCCTGCAGCAAGCACCTCAGAGCAAATCCTGCACTTCTCCCTTTCATCAAGGTTTATTCCTTTCTCCTTCACATCATAGTCACTGGTGAATACTGTTGTTGTGAGATGCATCTTTGGGGCACTTGTGCCTTGGATCTACCTGGGGTGTGCGGCTGGCCCCCTTTATGTAGTCGTGGGCCACAGAAGAAAATGTTTCAGTGCCAGTCCCGGGTGTTTGTGGATAGCTGGAGCCATAAATATGGATGGCAGAAATCTGTCAGCGTGAGCAGGGAAGGAGGCGAAGATGAAGGCAAACTGCTTTAATTAGCTGTCTCCCTGTGCTGGGGGACACGCACCCGCCTGTTGGCTGCCCGGGAAGGGGCTGCGGGCTGCAGGGTGCCTCAGTGCCCCCAGGCAGGAGAAACAGTGAAAGGAGCCATGGGCACGGCCGAGGTGGGAAGGGGCTGCACGGTCCCACACCTCCGTGACACAAATCAGGAGCACAGGGACCGCCAGCCAATTTCCACCTGGGCGCTGGGCTCTGCGCTGGACGTGTCTCCTGTGTAATTGCCAGGGAAGGTGACTTGCAAGGGCTCAGCGCTCTTCCTCGTGCCCAGAGCCTTAATTGCAATCTTTTGTTGAACCGCTAGCTATTCTTCATCTGAGTTCCTCAGGAGGTCGTGACACGGCTGTATTGCTGCTTTTGCACCTAAAACGCCATTTTTCTTTCTGTTTCACAGAAGCACAACCGCCCCTGTAACAGAAGGACCCTTTTGAGCCCTGTAAGCGGAATAACGTCAGCAGTGCCACAGAGCACCCACCGCTGTGTTACTTCTAGCCGTGCTATTCAGCCGGGGCTTCATCCAGTTCGGCTGTGTTGGTACTGCTGTCTGGTACCAACGTGTGGCACGTGGGGCTATGCAGCTGGACACCCCCATTGCTTCTAAAAGTAAACCGAGTAAATTGCTGTCTGACTCCTCTCGCCCAGGCCCCCCTCCTCGCCAAGCCTGGGCTCTGCGAGTGATTTAGCTGAAGGCTAACATCACACGATGCTGTACATATTAAGTGGAAACAAGGCAGACACCTGAGCAGATGCCAAACGTCAGATTTGATGGGAAATGCTTAATTACTTCTTTCCAACCTAGTTTTTCCCCCTCCTTCCTTTTATTTTTTTTTTTTATTTTTTTTTATTATTTTAATTCCTCCCTTGCCATGTAAGATGCTCTCCCTCTTTCAAGCCTCAGCTCAGCTCTCCAGCCTAGGGCTTCTTGTTCCCCGCAAGAAGTTGGGAAATGATGATATGAGGGAGCTTGGAAGAAAGGGATCGTTTCGACATAGTCTTTGTAGCTTATTTTTATTTCCAGCTTCATGGTCAGCTTTCCTCAATAGGATCATTGTTGCGTTTTACAGTTTTCTTTCTGCTTCCTGTCCCTCAGCCCTTCCTTCCAATGGATTTTTGCACCGTATCACTTGTATTTTTACCGCTGAGTGTATTCAATGAGTGAATTGCAGAGTGCGCAGTGGTGATGTGATAAAACCTGGGAGGAGAGCTGCTCGGGAGCATTTCTATGATCCTGGGTGAAATTCCTGGTCAAATAAGATGGAGGGGGAGGCTGAAAAGCCTGAGGACTTGTCATAAGAGCTGTGTATTGTGTGCGTGAAATCCAGGCTCAGTTCACTGTACTGAACTGGCCAGGGCACAGGGAAGCGCACGGTCCATGAGATTATTCCGGGAGTACCTCTGTTTGCTCCCCGGCTGTTTTTTGCTGTTGGTCTAATCGTGAATTCAGGAGGGTTTCATCTTTAGGTGGGACAACATATGGTTATGAAGTGGTCCCACTTCCCTCCTCACACGGCACAGCGTTCTGGACAGAAGTGAGGATTTGAACATAGAGTCTGGATTTGGGTATCTGGTCGTAGGCTGGAGCGGTTTCCAGGAGCTGGATTTTAGCTATTGGGAAGCTTTGTGCTCAGAGAGCCTGAGCGCCGCATTGCCAACAGAAGCTTTGCATATCCCAGATGACAGAAGGCAGGGGAAGGAGAGCTATAAAATTCAAGAGGCCTTTTGGAAACACAAGTGGTCCCGGGGGTGCTGAAAACAGCTCGTGCAGTCCTGCTCCCTGAGAGCACAGAGCGCTGCAGCGCATGGCCCAGGTGATGGTACACAGGTGCGATGAACGAGCTGCATTTGTTCATGTTTTCAGTTCTTTCTGTGATAAATGAATCTCCTGTGCTTGAATATCACCGATTTCCAGGTCTGCCTGCGTGCCTTCCCTAATATTTTCATTTGCATTTGTCTCCCCCGTCCCACAGGGCCAGCTTGGCGGCAGTCGAGCTGTTCCTTGGATCTCCCAGCGTGAGGGGAGCTGTGACTTGGGAAGGGGAAGGGATAATGGTGTGTGTGCATTTGTAGCATTATTTCCACAGATGTGGGAAGCTGGATAGCGTGGTGGACATCTGCAGGGCCTCACAGATACTCCTTCCGGGTACAGCAGGGCACGAGCAGCCTGTAGCATGTTACTACTCGGCATTATAAAAAAGTGAGCCATAAAACAGAGAAGAGAACGAAATAAATCTGTATTTTCTCTCTTTTTAGCGGGTAGTTCTCTTTAACGTCCCACCACTCAGCATCCCTGAGATGCTGACCTGCCCCTGAGCAGCCTGTGCCGCCTTCGAGCGGGCGCTGCCCGCCTGGGTGTTCGCGCTCGCGCCGGGGCTCCCATGTCCTCTCCCACCGGGCTCCGGTGTTTGGAGCAGCTTCAGTCCCATCCAGAAACAAACCCAGAGCAATTCACTTTGATGTGTAAAGGCTGAATTAATGAAGTGCCTGAATTAATGTTTTGTGCCTCTTGAGGAAGGGAGGGAGGGGAGCATGCTGGCCTATATTTCATCGGGGGAAGAAACGTGGTGAGCTGCACGCGCCGAGCCGAGCTTTCTTACGGTGTGTGGTCTCTGCGCCGCCTGGTCTCTGAACCTGCTCCGTTCCCTGGGCAGCAGCTTTTTGCTGATTTATAAGCTGCTGACCAGAACAAGAATGCTTTTCCTCCCCGAGCTGCAAGGGCAAGGTTAAACACTCCCATTTATTTCTTTCTGTGCCAGTTGGAGCAGGATGCTGGAGCGAAGCCTCTCCCCTGGCCATTTGTTGCTGTGTGCAGCAGGACCCTGGTGCAGGAGAGCAAAGGAGGGTTGTGGGGATAAATTCCTTACTATTTGTGAAGCGCTCCGATGCTGCAGTGATTAATCCTGTACAAAAGACGTGCCTATGAGGAGGAACAAGGGTCTTCGTACTCAGAGCAGGCTTTGGTTGGGGCGCTGAGACCCGGTGTGGTTTCAGCAGCACGTGGAAGGGCTGCCTCTTTGGTGATCGCCATTAAACCACTGAAGGGAAGGGAGAAGTGACCCCGAGTTAAAAATAGTGTGTATCGTATAATTAAAACCTCTACCTTCATTTTTATGCACTCAGGGTGAATTAATGTACTACAAACACTCTTCAACGCACACTTCATAACGCTAGCATGGCGCAGTTTATAGCTTTAATATTCTTGCACTCAGTTCTTTTTTTTCTACGTGTTTTTTTATTGTGCAGTCTGTCTGGAGCGGCCAGGGACGGGGTGCAGGCAGTGACAGCATTTCCACACGGTTTTCTGAGCACAGAGAAGTGGTTGCTGGCAGCCGCCGAGCTGCTCGGGGCCAGCGTGTCTCCCTGCCCATCTAATTCCCCGCGTCCTGGCACCGCGGAGCCTTGCTAGATTCTGCTGTGAGCCCACTCCACACAAGGCATGTTTTTCCAGTGCGCTGAGCATGTCAGTTGTTCAGCTGAATCTCATCTGGACTCTCTTCACTTCATTGGAGAGGGCGGAATACTTCACTGTCCTAATTAATCATTAATTAGGGGCACGAGGTCTTAACACGCAGTGCTTGGTGTGCTGCAGGGCTTGCAGGGTTAGCCCCCCAGCTCGTTTGCTCTAACACGAGCAAACGGCAAATTTGGGGGGGGATTGGAAGGTTTCACATTTTTTTCCCCATACAAAACAGCTTTCAGAGAGAGAACACCTTTCTGC
The DNA here is from genome assembly GCA_011076525.1 of Nettapus auritus. Lineage (NCBI taxonomy): Eukaryota > Metazoa > Chordata > Aves > Anseriformes > Anatidae > Nettapus > Nettapus auritus. The sequence continues at coordinate 11,872,587 of CM021776.1, read as the reverse complement.
AATAGCATTAATTATTTTCCAGTGGTGCTTTCTTAACGCTGTGGACAAAATGCATTGCTCCTGTTCAGCGTTGTGGTGGATTTTTTTTAATTACTATTCCCTGCACAAGGTGCTCTTGGAAGATTGATGCTTAATCAAAGGTAAAGGAGCAGGGCAAACCTGAGAGGAACAAAGCAGTATGTCTTTGTCCATTTGCAGAATTTCCTAGATTCTGCCTGGTCCTTTGCATTAGCTTTATTTATTTGGGTGGAAACCCACTGAGATTACAGCCTCGGCTTCTAGCATGGCTTGTCCCAGTCTCTGGCTTTTGAAAAACAGTCCTGTAGTCTCAAAATCATCTCAGGGGTGACACTGGCTGTTCTCTTTGGCTACTCGCAATCTGTTTTGCTGCTACAGAAGCTGTAAATGGTTTGTTTGTTTGCTTTTTTCTGCACAGCTTGTGTAAATCTTTCCTCCCCTGCTCAGGGTGTGACTTATGTCTCATCAGAGGGTTGGCAAAAATCACCCTGAAGGGGATGGGGAGTACCAATTTCCTGGTCAAACAGCCAATAAGTCATTTATTTATAAGGGCAGGGAGAAACACTCGGGGAAATCACAGCCCTGTCCCCCTTAGCAGCCTTCCCCGCTGTTTGTGGCATGGCGGCGGTGTTGGTCGTGCTGCTCCCTCCAGCACGGGACGGCCGATCGCATTCCTGAAAGTCCTGGGCTAGCAACAGGAGGAGCAGAGGCTGTGTTACCACCCGTGTACAGCCCCTTTCCTCCAAATGCACCATGAAAACGGGCGAAACTTTGACATCAGCACTGGTGCCGGTACTTTCCCCTTGCATAAAACAAGCCTCCTCCTGGTTTGCCTAGATGGTGGTCCTAAAAAGGTGGAATATTTCCCCATAATCTGCACACAAGTGATATTCTCTATTTTCCACATGCAGCCCTGGTCAGCCCTGCACCTGCAAGGTAAGGCTTTGTCACGCTGGGAGTTTCAAGGGAGACGTTTGCCCTACCAATAAATTCCAGCTGGGTTTTGCAGTGAGAAAGCCTTAGAAGGAGTGAGTGGGAGCTGCGTCGGCAGCAGGAGGCTGGGCTGGCCGAGCTGATGTCAGTCTGGATTTAAGCGTGTTGAAGGGAACGAGGTTAGTCTAGATTGACACCGGTATAAAAGGAGGGCAGATTTAGGCTTAGAGTATCTAAGAAATGTCTTAGGTCTTGATTCATCAAAGTATTTAAGCATGGCTGAATTCTTCCTAAAGCCCATATGTTAGCATTTCGCTGACAGCGGATGTTTATTTTTATGCAGAAATATCCGAAAGGACTAAAAGGAGCACTTCTGAAATGGCTGCCTTCCGACGAGGAGCACCACCGTCTCCAGATGCAGGGGCGAATACAGGAAAACACCTTTCAGGCTGAGAATTTCTTGCGTTAAATAGTCGCTGCAGGAAGCAGCATCGGATGAAAATATCACGTCGGTCATGATGACGACATTGCTAGCACAGGGGTGTAATTATTATTTTGATAGTGAAAGAACAAAGTATTATTCTGAGCCACGAAAGCTATGGAGTGGTCATCACGTAGGGATTTTTTTCATTATTCTCCATAACCTATTTCCATATGATATTATAATCATGACATAATCGCACTCTTGAGCTAGCACAAGCACTCGTCTGCTCTTTGTGCATCGAAATACCCCAGGGATGTAATTATCTCATGGCTACTACAATCTCTGACAAGTCTTATTGCTTAAATATTGCAAGCCCCAAACACTGATATGTACAGAAAACATTAAATATTCATTTGCTGATACATGTATTTATAAAAATCCCATTTCTCCATTGAGCGAGCCGTAGTTTTCAGGTCACCCGATTCAATAGCTGTGAAGATATTTGAGGACTCAGGGATTCTTGCTCATTTGAAGTTCTGTAGTTTTCATTTTCCTGGGCAAATTAAATGCAGCAACTGCTTTGCTAGGAAGCCAACAACTCATCGCTGTGAAAGCAAAGTGTTTCTTCCACCGCTTGTCCTGCTGCAGGCCCTGCACGCCGTGTGTGCAGCTGCCCTGGCCTAATGCGTGTGCATCCTCCTGCCTTCGTGCAAATCTTCCCGCGTTGTCCACAGGCTTAATAAATCCACCACTGCCCCACCTTGAAGTGCTTTGTTTAGGACGAAGCCATGTGCTCCACCTCCCTGCTCATTTCTTGCCAAAGCAACCCCTTGCGCTGACCTCCTGGTGGCCGCCTGAGTGGCCTCGGCTTCAGAAAGGGAAACAGTAGAAGATGCCTCGGCTGTAAAAAAAGGGGAAACGGTTTGTTCCAGGGCTGTATCAGCACGGAATCGCCTGACTCGTATTTCAGAGTGTGAGGAAGAAGCTGGGGATCTCTCAATGAGTTTTGCTCTTGAGTATCCCCAGAAGAGCGATGTGTTGGTGCCACCTCTGATACCAGTGCATGACCTAGGAAAATCAGCACACGAGCTCTCACTGACAGTTATATGGCAGTGCAGAAATGGCCAATGCAGCTGCAAGGGGAATGTGTGCCCCGGCAGGCTCCCCTGCTTCAGTGCCCCACAGAAGTGATGGATAAACCCGGAGGCATCTCAGCACCAAATTAATCTTCCTGTGGTAATTGCCTGAACCGTGGCTTGTGGTGTGTTGGACGTCACGCTGAGCCGTGGTGCTGCTGCTCCTGCTTCTCCAAACGGCCCCGCAGAGAGGGCTGCTTGCACTTGGGTGTGCCACGTCCTAGTGAGGACCCCAGCCAGATCAACTTGTATTTTTTAGAAGTGAGTAAGTACAATGAATTCCAGGTGGTCAGCCCAGCCAGCTCGATGTCTTGTCTCTTGCAGTGACTAATAGCCCGTGCTTTACAGCGAAAATAAATTGCCTGCCGAGGTACTGACTCATACGGGCTGTTATGTGAGGGGGAGAGGTTCTCTCCAAGCAGCCAAACTGCCTCTAGCCTCAGCTCTGTCCCCTCTCCAAGAGCAGGAGGATCCTTCAGACTGAGGAGGGTTTTGCAGACACGCCGTGGCTGCAGCTCGGGGCAGTCCCCCTGCAGTGGCTGGGAGCTGTGTGGGTTCACATTACCAGCCCGTGGTGATGCTTCAGGAGTTCGTTGTTTTATTTCAGCCCTTTAGCAAAGCCCAGCTCTCATCCTGCTCTTGTTACTCCCCCAACCCCCCAAAAAGGTCAAAATGCCTTTCATTTTCTTGTGTGCGTCTGTCCGTTCAGAACCGTATCAGCCTTGCTCAGGTACGTAGCTATGAAGCTGTTGTTGGGAGGAGAGTATCACTTTAACATCAGCCCCTTCAGATTTCCACTTCATGTGCTTGAAGGGAAGTTAAATAAACAACTCCTTTTAGTTCGCCTCAAACTCTTCACCCCTAAGAAAATGTGAAGCCAAGCGGAATCAGGGAAGGACTACATAGCAAGGAGTTTGTCCATGAAATGCATTTGTTTTTAATTGCCTCATTAAGTCAGGTTTTGATGGATTATGTGACCTTACCCAATGCAATCTGACATAATGGGATGCTGTCAGAAGTTCTGGAACAGCCGAGCGATATTCACTTGACTGGGGTTTTTGCTTGTGTATAGCCGTGTCGATCACTCGCGGTGGTTATATGCATTAAGATCGCTTTGGCATGAGAAAAGGCAAGGCCATTAATGCTTTTTGTCACAATTACTTGACAGGCTTGTTGTTCCACCAGGAATTAATGCCTTGCTGGTAGCACAGGCGTCTTGTGCCGTGGTGCGATGGGGTGCGTGTGGGCCTCGGGGACTTCTGCCAGTGCCTTCCAGGGCTCTGTCCATCAGTTGTTAGCCGGGGTCACAGCTGATAACAGCACAGCCATTCCCTGCAACCCACAGGTTAATTTTCAGCTGAGGATAATGGAGATATTTTTAATTCTTTGATGAGCATTTAGTAAACATGGCTTGAATATGCCCCTCCAGAGCCTGTCACAGTGAGCTCTGTTGCAGAGAGGGGTATAGCACATGGAGGTGTCGTGTCCAAGGCAAAAGCAAGTGTGCTTGGCAGCTGGGGCTGGTATTGATACACCTGCCCCAAGGGAACAGGAGCCCTGTCTCATTTCCTGACTTGTGTTGGCAATGGAGAGATACAAGAACATCCTCCTCTTTCCATGGTAGAAGAGTTTTGTAGCTCTAAAACTGTTTAAATAAGTCTTTTGGCCACCCAAAAGCTCAAAATATCTTAGATATTTTTCTTCAAAACAGAAAGAAAGAAAGAAAAAAGCACCCTCAATGAAGTCATTATGCTGCATTTGTTTTCCAAAGCATGCAAAAAAAGAAAATAACCATTTAAAATACATTTCCTCTTGTCCTTTCCATTTCTTCCTTAGACTCTCTTCCTTAAACTCTCCCAGTTGTTAAATTAACTTCTGGGTTCGGCTCAAACTTAAGATTCCTTTGTCCCTGTTCACTTATCCCTTTCTTCTCCCCATCCTTTAGCAGAACAATTTATAATGAATGAAGTTTTTGGCAACGGTATTTCCATGCATAGGTCTGACTCACCCTGCACATCTTTCCTTAAATACGATGATGCCGGTGTTTTTTACATCGTGAGTGGTTCTACTTAATTACCAAGAGCTGGACCATTGACTCGGATGAAGCTCCGCTCTGTGTAAATGCTCTTACAAGCCTTGATTAGGATGACAGGTTTTGACAGCTGAGTCAGACAGAAACCTTGAAATATGCCATTTGGGGCTGTTTGTTGGTGATAATGAGTCTAAACTGCCACAGGCTCTGTTCTTTTTTTCAAAAGTTGAAAGCTTTCTCCTTCGTCAGGACAAGCGCGTTCTTCAGATTGTCTTGAAATGGATGCAGCGCTGCCTGTTCTCCCGCGACGGTCACTGCTGCGGGTCCTTGTGAAGAAAGTAAGTGACATTTCGGAAGCGTTTGGAGATAAGTTTGTTTGTGTTGAAGAACACCGAGAGGTTGATTTCCATAATCCCTTTTGAGGTTTGTGGGAGCAAAATGAATTCTGAATCAGAACGCATCTGAACTTAAAAATGTTCCAAAGAAGTAAAATTTCACAGAATCCATCATGAAAACACAGAAAGGTGTTTCTCTCAGCTGTTCTCTAGCTCCTTGGCAGGAGGTGGCTCGGAAACCTTGGAGAAATGCAGCAGAGCCGGGCAGGATGGCCAGGACACAGGCCAGGCTCCGCTGGGTGCCCATAAAAATGGAGCTGCTTCTGTTGACTTTTATTAGTACCTGCAAGTGCTTTGGAACAGAATGTATTTAGTCAGAAAACTCCTTTATTGCTGTTCCTCTGTACTCATCCAATTCCTCATTCCCATTCCCCCTCTTCTTTTTGCCTCTTTATATCCACCAGGGGCTGATATTGGGCTTTCAGCCCCTTGCAAGCTGCCAGAGCTGGCATGTTGTGGGAAAATTCAAGCCCAGGAGACAGCATGGAAATGTGAACACTTCTCTGGGGGCACAGAGAAAGCCTCCGTGCTAAAACCTGGTCCTGATAAAATCCAGGGAGCTTTTACTGTAATGAAGTTCTTCGGTAAGAGCTGTAATTTGTTCAGGGCTGCCATGTGCTGGTTTTTCAGTAAGAGCTCCAACTTCACCTGGGTGTATCTCTGGTGATTATGGAAGTGAACCTAAATGCCTGGAGAGAATATGTTAAACTTCACCGTCGCTGGTGACAGGCCTCAGTAATACCTACCTCTGCAAGCCTAAGGGCTCAGGCATCTGCTTTATGCGGGCTACCTGCAAATTACACCCCCAAGGAGCTTAAGGGAATGAAATAATCTGTACTGACAGCGCATGGTAGGAAATGTCCTTCCTTACCCCACCTGCTGACACATGGCTTCCACGTGGAAGCAAAGGCAAGTTGACAACTGAGAGCGAGTCAAAGTCACGCTGAGGTTTGGGATGGACCTGGGGTAGGTACTGCAGAAGGAAATAGAGGAAAGAGGGAGACTTGCTCCAGAAATGTTGTTCCTTCTGTTTCTTATCTGTCCAAGATGCTGGTGAGGTAACTCAGCTTCTTCAACCAGAAGCACCGAATGTTTTGCTTTGCAGTTCCATCTCTGGTACTAAGGGAAACAAAAGACTCTTTCAGACAAGGGGAGTGGAGCTTCTGACCAGCTGTAATAAGCCCATGGCTTCATTTCCAGGGGTGGCTCTTGAGAACGTGAAGAAGGTAGGGGTGTTCAGGCGCAGTAGCTGGCTGCGTCTCGCTGGGGATGGCAGCTTCAGGGGTCAGGAGACCCCCTGATTAATGGGGAGTGACAAGCCAGCTGGGAAGCGCTGGCACACAAGCCAAGATCCGGGGTGGAAATTAGTGGGAGAGGGAAAAGGCAGCAAGAAACTTGGGAACAGCCTTTATCTTGCAGCTCTCATCAGTGCTGAGCTCTGGCTGCAGGAATCCTTAGTTCAAAGGAGCAAATGAAATTGCTTTTCCTCCCAAATAAGCGTAGTTCCTTGTCTTGCAGCTCTGATCACTGTGATCCATGTGCTTTGCAGTCTTCAGTGCGTTTGGTCTCTTGGGAGCTCTTCTCCCCGTTCTCTGCTGGGTGGCTGAGGCCGGAGCCCCGCCGATTGCAAGGCGTTGGCTCGGTGCTGCGTGGCATGGCCCATCATGCCACAAGTCTGCATGTGATGCTTTCAAAATTTTTAGAGCTCTCTGAGCCTTTTTTGGGGGGCAGTTTTAATTCTGCGACCACATTCCCTAGAAATAAGCACGAGCTTAGCGTGAGTGGCTGGAAGTAGCTGCCCGAATCCTTAACTGCTCTGCCAGGCCTCTGCTCTTCCATTGCTCCAAGCTTGTGAAATCCCCAGCTTCCCCTCCTGTAGCTGCAGTCTGGCTGTAAGATGCTGCACACAGGCGGCAGACCTCCAACGTGATCTGCTTTCTGTGGTGCCTTGGATTTACTGTCCAGTTTTTTATTTCGTAATAGCGCCAAAAGCCCAAACCGATTCTCTTGAAGTGCAGCAGTTCCAAGACACCGAGTGGTTGTTGTCTCAAAAGGTTCTCGTGGTCTTTGAAACAGCGAGAAAATACCAAAGGGGAGGGAGTTAAATGCCAGAGAGCCAGTAGAAACCTGCAGAGGGATCAGTGCCCCAGACCGGTGTTAAAACACTTGAAAACTTTATAACATGAAGCCTGCTGCAGTCCTGCACGGCGTGATTAATAACTGCAGCAAGCAGGTTGGCATTTTGTGCTGTCTCTAGCCTCTCTGTGTCTAGCAGAAACCTGGACTTACGCAACCAGCAGAATATATGGTGGTAGAGAAGGATCAGGCAAGGGCTTACTCGGGAAGTAGTGCCTGGGGGATGCTGCGTCCCCTTGCTTTGGAGGAGTTTGCACAGTGTTGCCCAAGGGCACGGGGTGTGTGCGGTGTCTCCCTGTGCTCCAGCAGCCCCATGTGTTGCATGTGCTTGTTGGGAACAGAGCTACAGCAGTCGGTGATACCCAGGTCGACTTGTTGGGCACAGGAACATGCCTGCTGGCATCACCCCCGGATGGCTTTGCTGCCCGGGGTGGGATTAACCAGGAGCCTGGAGAGAGAAGGATTGCCCAGGCTGAAGCAGAGCACGAGGCTGTTCTTGCTTCTTGCTGGGCGAGAGGCAGCCGCTGCGTGCTGCTGACTCACGTAATGACCCTTGTGCTAATACCGTTCCCTATCATTTAGCACAAAAATAAAACTGCTAAATTGAGACCAATTTGAAACTTGCGTGGCTTGCTTTGGAAAGGGCTTAATGGCTGCTATACTTCAACTCCAGGGCTGTGACTGGGGAAGGAGGGAAAAGGAAATAGTTTGGCTTAACTTATCAAAATTAAACTGTTATTATTGAACTTTCCTAAATCCCACCCAAATCTTGGCTCAGATCAAACAGCTTCAGCTTGTTTCTGAGAAGCAGAGAGTGAAGCGAAGTGGGAATAGGACATGAAAGAGCGCCTTATTACCTGAATGCTAACCAAAGTGTTTCCATCCTGACGGTACTGGGTGGCTTTGAAGGATTTTCACCCCTTAAATCCTTAGCATTCGGAGGCGGTGATTTCAGCCCTCAGATGAAAAGGGAGCAACTTGCTGCCCCGACTGTAGAATAAAATTTGAAAGCAGTGGGAGTGCAATCTACAGGATTAGCTGTCAGCCTGGCCGTAAAGCAGAAATCTCTCCATGACAGGTTATTAAGAGATCTCCTGATTACTCTGTCATGAAATCAGGGCCTACAGGACCCAGGTGGTCCGTGGTGGCTTGGCACCTTCTACAGTGCCCAGACAGACTCTGTGCTGGTAATGTGGACCAGCCTTGCTGCTGCAGAGAGCGGCAGCTCTGTAGGTGTTTGTACAGTAAGGCAGACAGCGACATCGTGTCTAAGACGATTTTCCTTCTCCGTTTGTCCTGCACAATGCTGCAGCAGGGAGGAAAATGTGGACTGGCCTGAGTGCAAGTAGCTTCTGCAGCCATGGGGCATGTGCACGCTGTGGCTTTGAGGTCTTCTCGGTCCCCAAGAGCTCATCCCAGCAAAATCCTTAAGTTGCTCGATGCCATTTTGCTTTCCTGTATTGCTGCAGCTCTCAGAAATATTAATTACAGCGTCAGAAGGAAATCACCCCCAGGTGACCCACTCTAGCACTACTTATGCTATTGAGAGTTCAGGCTCCTGTACAGCCCCCGATCCAGGTTTTATAGAAGTGGCTCAGTACAGACAACAACTTGAATTGGTTATGTCAGCTCTAACTAATGACATTGAAGACCAATAAAGTGACTCGTAGATTGGTTTGGCATTATTAGTCTCATTATTAATTATGTAGACATGACAGCGGCATTAGTGCTAGTATTAACCATCAAAATAAAACGGAATTGTACTCATAAATCTCCCTGATGAGGAATACGTGAAAGACTGCAGCCATCCGCCAAAGGGAAGGAGAGGAAATGGAGTGAGGCTGAGGCGGAGGGGGGAGGTTTGGGGGCGGCAGCGTTTGGTTGTTGTGCCTCCCCGCCTGCTGTGCCCAGGCTTGTGCAAGGGAGCCTGGGCAAAGGGGGGCAGCACCGGGGGTAAACTCTGCCCCTGCCCTGTGTGGATAAGGATGGGTTCCCCCACGTGTACAGGGCACAAATGTTAGCAGGAATCACGGAGTGTTACCCTCGCCCTGCTGTCGGTGTGATGTCCTCGCTTCCCTTCATGGCTCGGCTGCCGGACTGATATCTCACCTCAGAAGCATAGCGAAGGGTCTGTCCCTTGTGTGAGGCTGGGGTGAGGACCTGCCCGTCTCCCAGGGCGCTTGTGAAAGCTTTAGTGCTGGTTGGGAGCACGGGGATAGCAGATGGCAGACACCAGTGCTTACCAGGAGCGGGCCTGGCCTGGTGTGCTGCTGGTGGCCGGGGGCGAAGGGAAGCGGCATGGCCATGGCCCCACCAGGGAGGTCCAAGCTCCATGTTCAACGATCAAGGAGTATTCAAACCCAACAGGACATGTGGGAGCAGCACGATTTCCTAGGGTGCTGCAGTTTGCACAGAACTGCTTGTCTGGGGCCGTGTCTCATTAAAATCCGTGCCCTAATGAGCTGACAAGATGGCATCCACCAAAGCTCGCCGTTGGGGCCTGCCCTGCAGCAGCTCTGTCATGGCCGCGTGTGGGGGCGGGAGCTGAGGCCCAAGGGGCTGGCGGTGGCCTGGCAGGGGTCGCACTGCCCCACAAGGCCCCTCCATGGGGGCGGCGGGCACAGGCTGCGTCTTGTTCTGTGGCGGGCGTGATAGCTCTATTTATAATGCCTTAAGTGAAGTGCGTGATAATTTAATTTGTACATCCATTACTAGCCTACTGCAGGGTTTGTTCTCAATTGTGTCGCTCTAAATGGAGCTTCAGGCACATTAACGGGTACCAGGGCCTGCTGCCTGCCACGGCCACATCCATCCCACACGTGGCTGTTGGCTCTCTGTTCCGCTAACCCCATGGCCCCCCTGGATGGTTGCTGCCCCCAGAGACCTCTTTCCTCCTTCCTGGATGGACACACGTGTTACTGTCAATTCAATCTGTTTAAAAACATCACGGGGTCATTTAAAATGTTTAGAGGCTGTAAACTATTTCAGAAGTTTAGAGAGACTAAACTTTCAAAGCAGACAGAGGCCATTTGCAGGGATGTATTCCGAAGTTGTGCAGAAATGAAGCTGCTTCACCTCTGTGTCTGCAGGAAACTGGGGAAATTACTGGCTTCTTTGCAAAGACGTCAGTGAGAAAGTGGTTGCTGAAAGGTGCTGGATAAATGTGAGTAATTATCGAAGACCAGGAAGGTCAAGTTTCTTTCCTACAGAGCACAGATTTTTAGCATTTCCCATAGATGCAGCTACTATTTGCTGTCTGCATTAGCTATTTCTAATCTTTGGAACGAAGCCAGAATTCTTTTCTTTTTTCTTTAAGAGTCACTGCTGCTTCTGAGCTGATGCTGACTCTTGCCTGAGGAGCATTTGAAATCTGCCAGAATGCATGTATTGTCAAAACCAGAAATTGAAAACCCCATACAGGATCTGCTGCCCCTGTGAGTTATGAGCTTTCCCAATCATCAGGGAGAAGAAATGCCTGCTCTCATCCGCAGAGCTTTGGATGGACAGAGGCAAAAGAAATCCTTCTCCCTCCTTCCCCCCTCCCGTCGCCACCCAAAACTCTCTCTTTGGGCGGAAAGAAGCTCTGACACAGAGGCACGCACACACACGAGTGCTTTTTGCCTCCCAGTGACCTGCCTGCTTTCTGGCTGTCCCTCCTTCCCGAGGAGCCGGAGCTGCTGAGACACAGGAAAGGAGGAATCCCAGCCCCTCTCTGCGGCCACACGACCAAATGAATCAAGTGAACAAGGTCTTGAAGATCATCAAGAAGTCGTCGAGGAGGAGGAGGAGATGGAGAGAGGAGCTGAGGGTGGAGGAGGAAGGGGAAAGCCAGGAGCTCTGTGCCCCGGGTGGTTTGTGCCGCCTGCACCTCTGTACTGGTGGTAAGGAAACAGGAATGCTCCTGCTCGTCCAGAGATAATGTGCTTGTTTGATATCCATTGCTTACATGACAGGAGAGCTTCCTACAGCCAGCCGTGGCTGTCACACTTTTCAAGGCTTAAAAATATTGGTGGGAGAAGCGGTAAGGGCAGGGAGCCAGGACGGCTGGGTCCCCTTCGTAAACCTTCCCTCGGCTGCACGGGTGGCACTTTGTGCAGCCGCAGAGTGGGGACAGCAAAGAGACTTGTCTGGTGGGATGGTGTTCCTAAAAGAGCAGGGAAGGTGCGCAGCTCATTGAGATTCATGTTTGTTATATAAAATGTGGATGTTTGCTCTCCAATGTAAATGAGATGTTTGTTCTGTGTATTTGTGCAATAGAAAAGCAGTGGGGAACAGGCACACTTGGGTTGCTGTTTCTCTGAGGGACATTTGTGCCTGCAAAAGTGTGCTACAGCCAGAGCTGGTCTGGACCCAGGTCCTGTTATACCCATCCTTCCAAGCAAACTATGCTTTGGCTGCAATATCACTGAAAACGATTCTGGTTTTAGCCTACCTGGACAAAAGCCAAGCAAGAGCAGCCCAGAACCTGGAAAAGGGGCATTTACAGCATTCACTGGCATGGCACCGGCGTGCCTGAACTCCCTGCGTGTGGCTGTGACCCAGCAGGGGAAAATGTAAAGGCTGTGCCCTTGGTCATCAGGCTCTGCTGCCTTTGCTCTGCACTGCTGGCATCAAAGGGATAGGGAGCGCTTACGAAACCACCCTTACGATGAAGCTACCCTCGCGCCTAATGTAGGTCACTGTTCTTTCATTGTCACATTTGATAGTTTGTTTGCCGTAGTGGTGTTGCAGCGTTTGAACATTTTACAGGCTCGCTCTTTTTCTTTCTCATCCACCGAATTCTTCGAACTGCTTTAATGGAGCCTGTCCTGGAGTGCCTGGTGGCCCCGTTCTGCCAGCGTCCCCGGCAGCTGGGTGCCTTCGCTGACGGCTGGATGACACCGGGGCACTTGCTCAGGGTTGCACCAGTGGGCTGCACGTTATCCCAGTGGGGTCAAGTCATCTCCTCCTTTGGTCCCTCAGAGGTCTCCCTGCTTTTTGCAGGGTACACAAGGACAGAACAGGGTAACTGTCCTTGACTGGGTCGTTTTCGCTTGTAGCAGGATGTGATTTGATCACATTTCATTTACTCATTTTGTTTCCAGTTGCCCAGACTTTCTCCTGTCTAACCTCATCAGGTAGTTCAAGAGTCTGAGATGTGTTTTTGCCACCGTTTCTTCCAGTGAGCTGTTATTAGCAGTTATTATTGCTTAAACTTCTCGTGACATTTTTCACAACATCTTCAGTTGTAATCAATCAACAGATGAGAAGGGAAAAATAAAAAATTAAAATATGGAAGTATCAGTAAACAAGAAAGCAGTGGAAATCATTAGCTAGGCCTAAATGAAGTTATTACTACGTTTAACCCCGTGTGTATTTTAGTTTCTCTTTTTAATAGACAGATGTCAGCTGTGGAAGTTCTCACCAGCAGCGCTCCTGCTGGCGGGGAGCAGCAGCATTGAGGTTGACCTGAGTTCACATCCTTCTGACCAGCTGCTAAATGTTTGGGTGCTGACATGAAAGACTAAGTGTGCCTTAGTTCTTTTTTTTGATTGTTTATCAAACGAGTGGCACTGATTTTAGAACCTGGGGTTAATGGCCAACCTGCATGGGCAACACCAGCTGGGTGGCTTGGGTCCGTCTCAGTATCAGGTAGATTTCTCCCTCCGAGCTTTAAGCAGGCTGCCGGGCAGGGAAAGGAGAGAAATCAGTGCTTCTTGACCCAAAATAGACATCTCTATTTTGGGATGTGTGATTGTCCAGAGAGCCTGTTCCTCTCCGTTGACTGTAAGGGAAGTAGAGGCGAGTGGCTGAGGTGTTCCAGGCGGGCCGGCTCCTGTCCTGAACGTCCTTTGTAGGGTTTTTGGGAAGTGGATGTCCCAGCTCTACTGCCTGGATACGATTCAGGTGGAGAGACCCACTTTCACGGTCTCTTCTCTAATGGCTCGGTAGTGCGAGGCCTTGCAAGAAGCGGAGCTGATGGCTTTGTTTTTACCTAAATGCAGGACAGGCAGTGGGCTAATGCCCTTCTGCCACGTAGATAACAGCGATAGAGATGGATTGCCAGAAAAAAAAATCATTTAGGCAAACAGGGAGAAAAATAGCGCGTTCCTGCAGTCAGGTTCTCTGCCGGCAGTTATTGCAGCCAGTTATATCTCCACAATAAAATGTAAATGAATGCAATCATTTATTTTGCAGCCTGGAGGCCCAGTGGTATGGAAAGATAAGAGAGCATTTCCCATTGTTTATATGGCAGAGGTGGCTCTGCTGCGTCTGCTGCTGTCTCTCCGATACCTTGGCAGCATCTAAATGTTGCCTTTATTATTAAAAACACATAGATGGGAGTCTAATATCTTAAACAGATTAGCACGGTGTTTACAGAAGCGTCGGCCGGCCCCCGCTCCCCGCAGGCTCTCGGCACTCGTGCGCGTTCTTCGGGAGCAGTGCACAGAGAGCACAAATGCCATCAGCCGGCCGGCGAGCGCCAAGAAAGCGTGCACGGAGCCGAAGGCAAGGAGCCTGTAACTCGTGAGGCTGTCGCTGGTCGGAGGGGTGAGCAGGAGGGATGGAGGGAACAAAGGGAGCGCGGAGAACAATGGGACATGGCAGTGGCGTTGGGATAAGCTCTGATTGTATTTAGGCTCGTTTAATTGGCCTGCCAGTTGTGCACATCTCATGCATTTTCATAAGGATTCCTCTTTGCCTCTCGTTTTATCTCCTTGAATTTCCCCACAGACAGGCTCTCGGGGTTTCTTTGTTTTGTTCCCCCCCGTTTCAAAGCGAGCGCTGAGTCGCCTGGCTTTGTGGTGTCTGAGCAGAAAGGCAGGTCCAACAACGGGCTCTTGGGGAAGTCTGGCCTTGCCCACACCGGAGACAGAAATTCGGTGTGGGAGGGGGAACTGCTGGGGACCCAGGTGTGCGTGCCATCCGTCATGGCCTAGTACCAGAGTAGGGCTGTGAATATAAATCCACGTCCCAGTAAAGCGTACTGCTGTGGGGGATTAAAATCTATACTGGAGCAGATTTTCTATTTATTTATTTGTGCTCTGGCCACTCCAAACGCTAAGGTACATTTATTCTTCTGACATTCCACCCAGTAGCAGTTGCCTTAGAAATACAGAGTTGCTCAACTAGTAGGCTAAATAAATACATGCAAAGGGACATTGCTCAGCTTTTCAGATCCGTGTGTTACATCCCACCCTGCCATGGCTAAGTGATGCCAGACGTAGTTGCTTCATCCTCCCACCAGAAATCCCCCAGGCACGTAATTAAAACGGAGCCGTCCTCATAAAGCCACTGGCTGAGCTCCCCGGCATTGCTCCCGCCTTTCTTGTGGCTTTGAAGTTCAGAACTAGGGCTTGGAGGGACGAGAGGACCACAGGGACGCGGCCCCGGCAGGCAGTGGAGATGAGGAGCTGTGGGGACTGCTGATGGGCTCCTCTCACAGCCGGTCCTGCCCCGTTTGGTCTTTGGGGTGAAGGCAAACGTCTTCACAGGTCCCTGTCCCGCCGTGGGACCATACCAACATGTATGAAACTACACGGCTGGGCTCTCCAAAGGGTGCTGAAAGTGCCTCTGGGGCTGATAAACCTTGCTAGCTTTTGGAAAGCGTCCCGTCCTCGGGATTTGGGGTGGGAGTTCTGGCCACCGTGGGTCGAAGCCAGGGGGTGTCCCAGCCCCTCGTCCCGGTGACGTGGGGGCCAGGCCCAGGCATCTCCCGCTTGCCTGCCTTGGAAGAGGCACCTGTGCTTCATGCCAGCGGAAGAGCAGCTGCCAAAAGGCCCTCTGCGTCCCGTCTGCGGGGCTGTTTTCGCACGGCTTTTATGCATTTCATGATGACAGTTTGCTTTGTGGCAATTTACTGTCCTGCAGGGTTGTCTCCTCTGTTTATATCTCATGGGTCTCGTTGTAGAGCAGTAAATCACCGCAAAGCTGATAGTTTCGTTCCCAGCAATAAATTCAGATGCTAGGAAAAGAGATTTGTGCATCCCTCCCTCCCTTCCTCAAATGCAGCTGAGCTCTGCGTACCCCCAGGTGGGAGGATGTTGCTTGGTAAAAGCGGCGGTAGCTGAAATAGCGACTTGTGGAACCTCTAAAGAAGTGCTTGCCGTGTTTATACGGGAATGCAGGAGGTGATTTGGTCAGGCTGTACACTGGGGAAGGGGCTGAGATGGGAGAGGGGAGAAAGATCCTTTAGGCAGAGCTCTCTGGTCCTGGCCGTGCTGACGTTGGGCCTCGGGTCCTGCCCCGGCACTGGGACTTGGCCCCAGGGCGCGCTCTGCGTAACGGGAGCAGGATTGTCGCTGTGGGAGGGGGAAAAACTAGGAGCAGGAATTCACGTGGGGCTCTGCAGAAGTCAGGGTTAACAGCACTGAGGCAGGGACACGTAGCTGGAGGCAAAGGCTCCCGAGGAAGGCAGCAGGCTGGAGACCCTAATCATTGTCTGTACGCCTGTGCCCGACGGTAGGCGGCATACTGCAAATGAAGCAATTACGAGCGGTTATGCTCATATCGTGGGACATAAGCCAGTCTATTGAGCTAAAAAGATTTGCCCTTTTTCACCCTTTCTAAGGGATTTCCCTTGAGGTGACCGGCAGAAGGGGAAGGCTGTATTTCCTGAGCCCCGTGCCCTTTGAAACCCCAGCATCCCCCATCTCCCTCTTTGCTGAAGGGCTCAGGGAGCTGCATTATTTATAGCTCCTCCTGGCACCCCACTTGCGTGTCCTGCACTGGCTGTGGAAGGGGGTTGCTGGCATACACAGGAGATTCAAAGGTGCCGGAGAGCTCCCGGCTGGTTATGGGGTGTCTGACTTCCAGCAAATCGTACAGAGACAGCTTTTGGTCAAACAGAGTCCATCCGTTGTAACCAAGCGTAACTTTGGCTGTGAAAATATTCTGTTTCAACATTTTCAGCAATTAAACCCTTCTTCATCTGGACTGTTTGGTGCTAGAAATTAATTAGCTGATAATACCCTCTTTAGAATAAAGACAAATGTTTTCTTGTCTTTGCTGAAGGCTAATATTTGCAAAAAGAAATAGTAGATGAATTCCGTAAATCCCAGTAATCTTGCCCCAGTAAATAGACTTCCACACCGTTAAGCTTTCCATAAATTTCTGCGTGCCTCCTGATCACCTATTGCATTACGTGAAGTTCCAGGGAGAGGCTAAATCACAGCCTCAGAAACAGGTTTGAGCTTTCAGAGGACTGAATTCAGATTAAATCTACTTCCAGCTCAGGGTCACCTATGAAAAATGCCAAGGAAGTGGATAAGAAAAAATATATAACGGGGCAGGCGGCTTTTTGCTTCAAGAGCGTGTATGTGAGTGCTCGTGTAGTTAGATGATGTCCAGACCCTGCTTGCTCATCACGTAGTTGTCGAAGCTGGGTAGTCCTTTTTGCATGGATCTCGAGTTATTCTGTGGATGAAACAAGCACAGGTAAACCTGGAGGCCAAACACCTGATTCCTTAGGGAAGCACAAAACACTTTGCAGCACTGGTTTTGGCAGCATTTTGCCATTAAATAATAGAAACAAGTGAGTAAATTCAGGCAGGACAGTTTTATACATCTCCAGGTCCCATCTTTCCTCTGACCAGTGAACCCCACCTGTGTGGTGCATCAGCGCTGACCTGGGAGCAAAATGAAAGGGACCAACCCATTAAAAAGGGAATGCAAACGGGGAGTGAGAGCTTCAGGGTCCCTGGCTATAAAATGGGGCTTTGTGGCAGTTTTTAGAGGTCAACATAAAATAACGTGTAGAGTGGAATTGCGGCCCTTGCAGTAGGCAGGGAGTGAGTTTGACATTGCTAATTAAAGGAACGAATGTAGCAATCCCTGGGAGACCTAAGGTGTTTGGGAGAAGGCACTTCAGCAGGAGGGATGATAAATGAGGTCTGCAGACGGTGGAGGTGGGAGCTGGAGTTCTTGAAATACCCCTCGGATGGCAAAAGAAGAGGAACCCCCTCCGTGGAAAGTACGAAGGTGATGGTAAGTGCTTTTCCAACTACCACCTGTCAGTGAGATTTCATCCATTTTTAATTAGGCCATCATGATGGTAATTACTGCCATTTAGGTATTTCCAAACAAATCTCTGGTTAATTATGGGTGCTGTCAGTTCTTGGAAGAGCGAGCGCTGGGTCACCTCTGCAGTTGTGCGGCTCTGGGCCCGATAACCACAGGCGCTGGCAGACCTGCGCCTGCTGTCAGACAGGGACGGAATCAGGCCTTTCGCGAAGGGAACAGCGCTTAAAGGGGGAAAAGTTAATGATGAGGTTTCATACGGATGTATGCATTTAATTAGGATTTAATTTAATTTTGGCCTCTGTCTCCTCTACTCAGACCACGCTTGCTGTGACACAGGCCTGTCGGTACGGTGTGGGCAAAAGGAGCCTCTGGATGGGGTCTCAGCAAGCAACCGTGATATAGTGGTGTTGAATAATACTAATAACTCTCAGTTTCACTTGTCTTTATGACCTCTTGAGCACTCTGCCATTGATTAGTAGTAGTTTAAGTTGGAACTTTCAATCTTTTGCTTAAAAAAACAAGTAGTTCTTTACTAGGTGGTAAATACCAGTAACAGCAAGTCCTCCAGCACAAACACGCTACGTGTGTTTCCCCGCAGGAACAGATTCTGCGTGATCGTTTTAAGTTCCCCAGCACAACGTGCCTGAAGTGCTGCTGTTTAATGTCAAAGCCCAGCTGCACGTTGCAGGCACCGCAGAGCCTTGCTAGCCTCCTTGCTGGGGCGAGGAAGAGCAAGGATGCTCTGTAAGTGCCGGTTAGATGTGTGTGTTTTCTCTTAACAGCTCTCACGGTAAAAGTGCAGCTGGCACTTAAACTGGGTAATGAGCACCTGCTTAAAAGGGAAACGACTTCTGGCCTTTGGCGTGCTAACTGGTCTCGAGCTGTTACTAACTAATTGCTTCATTAGCACGGCAGCGATGTAAACCGCAGCGAGAAGGCTGGTGGGAGCACACCCGTGGAGGCAGCGTGACCCCCGTCTGGGCTGGCATCTGCAGCCAGCGCTTGCGAGAGGCTTTTGCTCTTCCTCCTAATTCGGCAGTCAGAGCGAGTGGCGGTTCAGCACACGGAGATAAGGCTGTTTTAATTTCTTGCTTCAGGAGACTCAGCTGTCTCCTTGGAAAGACTGATGCCTTGTCCGTGGTTACGCAGAATGAGCAAGCATACTGTAGCGTTTAATTATTAAAGAACGTTTTCGGCATTTCCAGGAAAAATAGAATATGGTCTTTGGCTGAATCCTGGTGGCAGCGTTCCACCTGCAAGGCCACGCTTCTTGCCATGGGAAATGGGCCGCACTGCTTTGTTTGCCACTCTCTGGGACAATACAGCTCTCCTCACCCCGTTTGTATCTGTTGCCAAATGTATGCAGATTTTTCTTGCGGTTAAATAGCTGCTGTTATTTACCAGTAGCGTTTCCAAGCAGGTACCTGGCTTCTCTTACGCTCTGTGTTGTGTGGAAGCAGGAAAAAAGATGGACCGAGCAGCAAGCACCTGAGCTTTTGGCTTGCTGCGGATGCTGATAAAACTGAGCATCACCACTGAAACGCTGCTCGGGAAGGATGTAAGAATGCTTTTACAGGTGGGTTGCTGAGAACTTGTCGGCTGATAAATTAATGATAGTAGGAGGAGATGTCTAGGTAATACCAATAGGGCTCAAGTTAGAAGCTCAGAAAAGGAACGTGGATGTAAATGTTTAAATTAGCTTTCTTCTTAGCCTTGGGACATAATCCAAATGCTGTTCTCCCACTTGAATTGCTGAAAAGTGCCCGTAAAATCGTACACATTCAGCCTTCCTGCCATTCCGGGGTGTGAATTATGGAGAGGACAGCTAGGAAGACAGCAGCAGCACGTAGCTTTCACCCCTGGTCTTCACTGCTCTTTAAATCATCCTCATTGAATTCTAGTCTCAGTTTAATCTAGATACAAAGCGTTGGTGTCTTGGTGGTTTGGGTTGGAGGTGCAGTCCCCCGAGTGCTACTTTTGAAACTGTGTGAGCACGGTGAGAACCGGACCCTTCTCCGGAGAGCCCCTTGCTGGCTCCTTGAAGCTGATGCTGCGGAGGCCAAGGGTCTGGAGAAGTTCAAATTCAGGGAAATGGCTGCACATAGCTGAGACTTAACGGCGTCATTTCTCACGGGGAGTCCTGCTGTGAAGCTGGTGAATTTGTAAAAAGTTGCACGGGGCGCTCAGAGCGTGTGTCAGAGGAGTCAGCCACGGATGCAGAAAATAAGGCAGACTTTGGAAATCCTGGGGGTGAAGGTTAATGACTGAAACCTGTTTGTCTGCCTAGCTGGAATCCGTTTCATGACAGACTGTCACTTTCCTAAGTTATTGTCAGGGTAATTAAACCTAATAGCGCCGTGTAAACGTCCCCCCCGCTGGTGCTCCGTTGGAGGCTGTGGCACCGCGCGGGGAAGGCTGCAGCCACGCTAATTAGGACCAGGCGATGTACTCGTAAAGCGTAATTCAGACCATTTCCTTTTGGGAATTGTCTACTAATCGAGCGTGGCTCATCGTTCATGCTGTCACCGGGTTCATTTATTAAGGACCATGGGTTAAAGCAGTACAGGTGTCAGCGTGTCAGTGTCTTCTCCCAAACCTTTGGTACAGACGGTGTCAGCCCACGAGGAGAAGCGAGCTCAGCTTTGGTGAGCCGTCGGTGTGCCCCCCGGCCCTTGTTGGCAGCACGCTTGGTTTCAGAGGCAGAGAATGGGGAGCCTGGGGTCTGCTCGGTGGCTCTGGGGAGGAGGTGGGTGGCTGCTGCTTCCCGCCTGGGCTGGGGCTGTTCCTGCAGCAGGATTGCCTCATCGCCCACACACAGCTCCGGGAGTCCATGGGATAGCTGATTTTTGTCGATCGCCTCGTCCCGAGTTTAGTTCAAGACATTGGTGTATCGGGTCGGGTGTCTCCGCATTGACCCGGCGTGCTTATCGAAGGCAGACTGCTTGTCTCCAAGTGCTTCAGTGCCGCACTCGGCCGATGCTTGCTTCCCAAAGAGCTCCCAGCCTCTTAGGGGAGATCTGTTGTCTGCTAATTGCAGCCGCTTATCTTAACGTGTCCTCCTGAATGAAGAGTTCCGTGAGGTGTCTTTAGTCCGTCGTTGGGCAGCGTTTGATGTGTTTTTACCAGACAGAGCTGTACAAAACCCATTTACCCAGGGCAAGATTTTAACCAAGTGCTGTATGAGGGGGCAGGTTGCTTCTTACCTGTTTCTGGTGATACCAGGAATTATTCCGATCAGGAATTCCTGGAGTGCTATTTTTTGGGCACAGCCACCTGCTGTGAACTGTGGTTGTTTTGCTTTCTTTTTTTTAATGGCAGGCGTAGCTGGGGAACCAGCTCCATCCCGTCCCATCTATAGTGATGACAGAACGGCTGCTCGCCCGCCATCTGGTAACGTCTGTTCTTACTGTTCGCAGACACTGTGCGAATATCTAATGAAAAGGAAACAAACACAAAAGCTGCTTTCCGCAGAAATCTTCAGGTTTCTTCCCAAGCCCCCAGTTTGATGGGTTCGTGGGTCTTCCCACTGACAGCACCTGTAGCCATATGGAATCGAAGCGTATAAACTAAGGTTGGGGCATCCTTTAAGCTAGTGGAGAGGAGATGAAAATGATATGAAGAAATTCACAATGGCAGTGCTACCAGTATCTGGAACGTTAATGCATTCATCCATAACTGTACCTGTGTGCAGAAGTACTGCCTTTTGAGATGTTTTAGTGCAGCGTGTAATTTTCAGGATATGGATTAGACACACGGGGTTTTGCATTGTTATTCCTGAGGAAGGAAACAAGCTGGATAGCAACTTCAAGGAGGGAATGAGCTCATATAATGTAAGCTGTGCTTTGAATAGGTACTGCGCTTTTAATTTTGTTCTGAAAGATATTTTTAAATGTTTACCTGAAGAGAAGACTGTTTTCGTCCTTACCGTTCCTCCACGATTTGCCATTATAAAAAAAAAAGAGGCAATAATTGCCAGATAAGCACAGAAGTGCCTATGTACGTTGTGAATACTGTGCATTCATTAATCACGCTGCATTTTGCATCATTTTTGTGATGCTCAGTGTATATCCATTTTCATTATCCTCGTGCATTACTTGCAATGGGTTCTAAGGCTTGGCAGAGCCACTTCAAATACCGGACTTGATAAATGGTAATAGATTTCCCATTATACAAATGCTTTTTTATCCTCTTAGTTTAATTGCTGCATTTCTCACTCCTTTCATTGTGCGCTTTTGATGACCAGTGTCCCCACAGCCATTTCCTTAGCTGAACTGAGGCTGGGATTTACGTGTGCTGGAGCCCAAGGCGTGCTTGTTCGGTATCAAAGAGGAGCAGCTGCCTTCTGTTTGCGACTGGAATTTCCTCTGAGGTGCAACCAATTGTCTTGGGACGTGCAGGTAATTCCCCGGCTAACCGAGTTCTCCGAGCCTCTCAGGGGAGGGCAAACCAGATCTTAATGCTTGGGTTTGTGTCTGAACGTGCTTAAATTCCAGCGATGACCCCGGAGAGAGGAAGGAATGGCGCAGTTCACCTCGTCTGTAGACTGGTACTTCAGCAGCATTAAAGCAGGTGAAATCTGGTGCAAAATGCTGTTTCGGTTGGGCAAACCTTATAAATTCCTCTGCTACAGCTCCAGCAAAGTTAGCTGGAGACACATCTGCTTCACAGAGGTGAGGGAAGGAAAAGCAACGGTGGGCAGAGACCTGGGGGTTAGCTCTCAGTCGGCCTGAAAAATAGATCTGAGGCTCCGTGTGGGTGCACGTTATCCAGTAACACCACTATTTCCAGGTCTGTAAAATAAAGCCAGCAAGGCTTAAAGCCTGTTTGCTCAGCCTAGCCTTCACTGCTTGCCTGAAGTGGTCAGTGCTTCTCTGCACGAAGAGGAGATGGCGGCGGAAAAGAGGGACCCACGTCTGCGGAGAGGAGCAGGGAAAGGGGCAGAGCAGGGCCTTGGGGTGTTTTGGGGTAAGAAGCCAGCACTTTTAGACCCCAGTCTGGTGGTTGCGGTAAGGGGGAGAAAAATTCTTGTGCATCTTATTACTGAGCTGTGGCAGAGGCAGGGAGATCAGCCTGGCCCCGTCATCCCCCCGCGTGCCTGGCGTAGCAGTGCTCCCAGGGAGAGCAGCGTGCTCCTTGTGCGCTGCGAACGTGCTCGGGCTTTTCATCTTCTGGACGAGGCTTTAGACATACACATTACATCTAAATTGATCTATACTTAATATATATGTACACACCTGTCAATGCTTTCAGCCCTGTATTTTAAAGAAAACAAGATCGAGTCGAGAAAGAAAATCTCTTGTGCTGTTACATAAAGATTGATCTCTGAAGCACTGAAGGCTTATTGAGTTTAGAGGGTCTGTAATTGGAGTTCTTGGATTTGAAATTCAGCGTGAGCTCCTCGGGGACTGCTGTTTGTGCTGTGCCACTGATGCTGCCGTGCCTGCTGAGCAGCTCCCTCTCAGCTCTCTGCGTGGCAGAAAGCTTTCTGGGCCAGCCTGGGTTATGCTTTGCTGAGGGTTCCAGACTTGTTTGAGTTGGAATTTACCAAATTGTGTGTCCTGGAAAGTGGGATGGTGACCTTGGTAATTAAGTGCAAAGGCTCAGTGGCAGAGCACAGCTAAGATCAGGTGTTGGAGGTGAAATGTTCTGTGTCACGTCTCTAGAGGGACCCCTAAAAAGATGCTCCGTCTTGTTGCCTGCAGCAGTTGGTCTACAGGAAGAAATTGTGATCCCCTAAGTCAACTGTGGGATTGGCAGAAATGTTTGCTCAGAGATTTTGTGACAGTAAATTCCAAATGTCCATCTCTTGCGGGCACCCTTTAACCCTCAGGCACTGGTTTGGTAATGGGGATTTCTTCTGTAAACCCAGAGTTTCCCCCTAAATTTCCAGAAGGGACCTTTGGGCTCACCCTGACTGTGGTAAGGAGCAGTGGGGAACCACTTCTGCCGCCGTCTGAATCCCCAGAGAGAGGGCGAGGAATGATTTGCTTCTTCAGCTGCTAAAACGCTTTGGGTGAGCAATTTACTGTCATGAGGCACTGCCGGGCCATACAAGTCTGCATTTACCCTGCCTTGAAAACACAAGTGACTATGACCGTGCTTTGTGAAGTCTTAGTGAGAAACCACTGCTGCAGTTCTTTCTCAGACGTTCAAAAGTCCGGAAAATTATTCATTTGGAAATCTGATCGTCGGTTAAAAAAAAAAAAGGGAAAAGTGAGAAAAGTGTGAGAAAAGTGCAATTGATGTCACTCGGGATACGTCAGGCACGTTGTTCGGGGGGCTGATGTTCACAGGTGGCCTCTGTGTCCCCAAGGCCGGGGCTGTTGGTTTGGCATTTCTGCAGGCACAAAAACTTCTGCAGAAAAGTTTCCTTGTGTTGTTGGGGCCATTGGCAGCGTGGAGCCCAGCAGCACCTGCACTGGTGCTGGGTTTCTGGTGGCCCGGTCCCGTGGAAGCCAGGGTTTTTATGTCCTCTGTAAGCTCTGGATTAGCTTCCTGGTGCAGAGCAAGCGTGCACCCGTACGTATTAAGGAGTAACGTTATTTCGCAAATTAATATGTTAATGTAGCGCCAGATTCCCAGCCCTTAACAGCAGGAGGCTGGAGATAGATTTATGTACGTTAATTGGCGATTTTATTGATCTAGACAAGATACCAAGACAAAGCAGCCCCGCGCTCAAGGTCTTGTCGGGCAGGGTCTGTGCCCCCTTTAGCTCTGTGCCATCCTCCCCCCAGCTCCTCTCCCCTCTCAGTCCCTCTGCAACTCCCGAAAGTGCGGCTCCATTTCACACTAATCATAAATTAATTTAGAGCCGGCAGCCCCTCGCAGAGCCAAGCAGAGGTGCGGGGGGAGAAGCTGCACGGAGCCATGTGAGCTGGCGGCTGCGGTCGGGGAAGATGTTCGCCGTGTCGCTCAAGTGCCGGCTCGGCGTGGTGAGACGGAGGAGCAAAGGTACGCTGGGCGCAGAGAGCTCGCTCCTCGGAGGGGACCCAGTGCAGCGCTTGCTTTCCCTTAGCTGGGCAGGAGGAAAAAAACTCCACGGTCTGTGTTTGCTTGCTCGCCCTCAGCATGTTGGCAGGGGCTGGGGGGAAATAGGATTATTTTACTTTCTTGCATGTCGTGTGTTTTGCAGAGGTATTTGCTGGTGACTCTCTTTTATTCTACCCGTCTGCCACGGTTGTTGCTACAGGAAAGCAGATTTAGGTGCACGTGTGGAACTGATCCTTCCCCGGGAGGGGCGGCGGGGTGCTGGCACTGTCCGTCAGTCCTGCTGTCTGTCCCCACGTGCTCCTTCCAGCAGGGAGCGGGTTGGACAGACGAGAAAATGAGGTGGATAATGGGGCAGAGTAGTGCCCCAAAGTCGAGTTTAAGATGATTTGGGAAGTAAGAAGCAGCGATATGTTAAGTAGATCTCCGCATGAGTCAACCCGAGGCAGGGCAGAGTTTCTCTTCTCCGAATCTTGCACGCAGTGAGAAGCGGAGAGGTTTCCTGTGCTGGGCTCTGACCCCTGGGCCCCGCTCAGTTAGGTGAGCACCACCCGTGTCTGCCAGCCTCCCACCAGAGCTGCTGCTCATGGGGCACGGGGTGGCTGCTGTGCAGTCCCCTCGTTTTGCTTTTTGTTTGGGAAAGGTTTGCATTTCAGTGGGGCACGGAGCGATTTCCAGCCCCTGGGAGCTTGGCTCTGAGGCGTGAGCCCCCACCGGTGCTTTGGAGCGCTCCTGCAGCACATCAAAGCCCTTGGGTGTGCAGGAGGACGGCCGGCATCGTTATAGGGACCGCTGAAAAACAGCAGCTTTTAGAGGCTCGGTGTAATGCGGATGTGATTGATCTCAGGCTGAAGTTATAAGCCTGGCTGCCTCACACGCAGCTGCTGGCACGGGGATCTGTGCGCTGACACACGGCAGCTCCGTGGGGACAGCGGCAGGTACAAAACTCGGGCAGAAAGGGCAGGGCCCGAAGCTGGTGCCTTGTTAGTTTTTCCAGTTCTTTTCCCCTGGCACTCTTTTTTTGCTCAGGGATCCTAAAGTGATTGGCAGTAGTGTTGTAACATGAGGTTTTTAGGTATTTTTTTTCCTTACGCAGCTGTCAAGGGGAGTTAGGAAGGACTGCTCTGACCGCTCCGACTCGAGCCACGAGTGGAGCAGGTCCGTTTCTGCCTGCACACCACTGTGGAATTGCAGCCTGACATTGTAACGAAGGCTAAAAAAGCGCTACCCCTCCGCTACCTGATGAAGTTTTAGTGGCTTTCGTTGCAGTGTTTAGAATTGGCTTAGATCACCTGCGTTTCTTGGTGGCAGATTTAAGGGAGAGAATCGCTAATCCAATGCTAAATTGCACAGCTTTGATCAAGGATTAAGCTGAGCCGGAACTGGCTTTTGGGACTAGGGCTTTGAAATGAGCAGCCAGAGAGCGAGGCTGTTACTCGTCTTGTATATTTTGGGACAGCTGCTTAAAGAACATCCCCAGAAGCTCGAGCAGAACTAGGTGATGCCTGGGCTCTGTGCTGCCAGGATGAGCGCATCACGACCGGGGAGCAAGCAAGGGTGGGAGCTGGTGGGAGTAGTGCTAGCAAGTAACGAATTGTGCTTTATTTCCTATCCATAATCGCTCAAAATGAAACTTCCCTGCAGTCCTTCAGGGTCCCTTCGTCCCCTGCAGAAGGTCCCACCAGCCCCCAGGGAACAAACAGCCGCTTGTCCACTGCAAGAATTAAACTCTCCCTGGTGTCAGTGGGATTGGCATGAGCGAATGCCATGGGTGCCACAAAGCAAAGGTCTGCTGGAAGTGTTTGTCCCTGAGCTCTGTTCCCACCACGCATCCTGCTGCCGTTTCTGTACGGCCGTGCCTGGCATTCAGCTCAGATTGGGCCCTTTAGAGAGTGATTTTTGGCTCCCTCATCGTCCCCAGGTACTGCAGCAAATCAACTGGATTTTATAAATAAGTAAGCGGAGCTGGTGGAGATCCTGAATCATTAACCAGATACACGTGTCAGCCTGGAAAGCAGCAAATGAGAGTAATTTAAAGGTGCCTTCGCCGTTCCTTCTGCTTCCCTTGGTGGCACTGGGAGCTGCCTGCCCTGCCAGCAGCACATGCCGAGGGGCTTGGGCCTGACTGCTGCAGGAGGAGAAGCTTGGTTTGAGACACTTGAGCTTGAAACGTGTTTATTTTTGCCCACTCTAATTCCTCCCGGCGTGTGGCGTGAATGATGTTGGAGAAATAAAAGTCATTTTGCTGTTACTTTGTGAAAAGCTGTCATTTGGAACCTGCCAAATTTGTAAGAGAAAATATATGTTCTGCTTTCTTTTTGCTTACTTCTGCATTTTTCAGCCGTTTAAGCTTCAACGAGGGAAGTTTACCACCCTTGTTTCTTTTCTGTTTGGATTAAATTCTTCCTTTTACTATTTCTTCTTCCTTTTCTTATTGTTCTTCCTTTTCTTGTGTTTGAATGGAAATTGCAAGATAGGTAAGCAAAGAAAATCCACCCCCAAACCCTGTGAACGAATAAGAGGGTGTGCAGAAGAGCTGTCAACGTGAGACTTGCAATGAAATCAGGGGGTTTGGCACAGCAGCTTTTATAGTGAGATCTAGGTTTCCAAAGACACCGCATTTGTGCTTGTGGGCATCCCGACTTGTCCTTTGGACGGCAGTTACTGTGTCCTGTTCAGCGTAGGAGGATTTTAGGTTCTATTTCCACAGTTTTGCCGTGCAGCAGTACCGCGCCGTGAAGCATCCTGGCTGCGCTTCCTAGCAGGGAGCGTTTCTGTGCCTGGGTTTCTGTTACCGCGAGATTTGCTTACTGCTGAAAACCCAGAAATGTTGGGAAAAATTGCTGGAAAGGAACCAAGAAAAAAAAAAAAAAAAAAAAGGAGGGATAGGTGGAAAATGGGCAAACATGCAAATGCCGTTCCCGATTTGTGGTGTGATGCCAAGGCCAGAGCACAGCGAGGTGCAGTATCCACTGAAAAAAACACGTGTTTTTTACTTAGCAGATGCACAAACAGCACACAAAGGAGGCGGACTTCTGCCCCAAATGCAGCCACGATGCGGAGGTTGAGCCCGTGGGCCCAGAAGCCCAAGGTGCACTCCCTGCTGTAGCTGTTGCTTGGCCACCCGCTCCTCAGGACGGTCGCAGCCTCCTGGGATTTATCCTCATCTGCGTGTTTCCCAGCGGAAGACATCTCAGAGGCCGTCGCGGTGAATATTTACGGGCTCATTCCTTGTGCAGCAATGAAAGCCGGGCCGTGGTAAGCACAGGAACGCTCCCCGAGCCCAAGCCACCGAGCTGGGGAAGGCTGCGATTCCTCTTCTGCCAGCGTGGCTACGCTTCAGCCTCTCCATAATTCACGAGCAGCTTCTGGTCAGGCATGTTTTATTTATGGCTCCTAATGAAGCCCATTTTTCTGCCCAGCATCCCAGGTGACCGTCACCTGCTCCGAGCTCCGCGTGGCTCCTTCGGCCTCAGCTCGTCCCTCATCTTTCTCCAGGCTCCAGTGGCAGGGAGGATGTTGGTCTCTGAGGGGGTGATGCAATGAGAAAGCGCCCTTGCAGCCCAGAGGCAGGTAACGAATCCCTGCAGCAGAGCCGCTGTGCAGGACACCAAGTCCCAGGCTGTGTCGGTGGCTGTGCTTGGTAGCTTTGCTTTGTCACTGCCAAAGTCACAAGCTTTTACTCCCCCGTTCAACAGTCTTTGTCTTATAGCAATGCCAAATTGTCCTAAGACTGGATGTCAACAAGTTTGCAGGGATGCTGAGCACACAAAGTACTGGTGAAGAGTGTGCCGAGCCCTCTGCCCTTTCACAGCCACACGTACGGGGTTTGCTGTGCGGCTGCATGACAAAAATGGTAACAAAACCTTCATCCTTTCCTGCTTATAAAACCAGGAGTTTTTTTTTTTTTTTCTTTCTGTCTCTCTATTTTTTTTTTTTTTTTTTTTTTTTTCCTCCCCATCAGGGTTATTAAACCTAGAAGCAGGGCTTGGGGACCTTTAGTCCTATGCCTTCCATTTCTGTTATCAAGATGAGCAGCTTGTGTGCACGGGGAGTTTTGATGGCCATTTATTACGAGGATGGATGTGCTTCCTGACTCCTGCTCCGCCACCAGCTTTTGCTCCTGTGCTGTGCACGACCAGCAGCCTCGCAAACTAAGGTGGGCTGGGCAGGAGGACGTTTCTAAGGAGGGCTCCTCGGCCCCAGCTGATGGGCTCCCTGCAGAGGGAAACTGCATTTTTCTGCTTACAGGCTGGCTGAGGTTTCTCTCACTGCATTGTAGACGTGTCACCAGTGAGAGTCTGGATGTTCAAGCTGTGGATCTAAAGAAAGGTGTTTCTCCTTGTTTAGTGGTTGAGCTACTTTGCTACTGACTCCGTTCCTTACATACAGCTGTGAGACTTTTGCCTACTTCTAAGTCAGCAAAACCACTCGCTTAGAACAGGTGAGGAAACACCTCCGTCTTGTATTCCCCTGCTCCTGCAGAGCTCTGTCTGTGGCACTGCTTCCCTCCTGCACAGGCATCTGGCGTTGCGTGCCCGCAGGGATGTGCCGCATCACACCTCTGCAGTTATTTCGGGGTTGACGGGACATGTGCGGCAGGTCTGTCTGGGGGCCAGTCTGCTCAAATGCCTCAGGGCCACGTCACGGGGATCGGTGGTTTGTTACCTCTAGTAGCTTCTCAGTTGCTCTGGTCCCTCAGTGTGGCAGGAGGATCTTCTGCTTTAATCGTGCGAATCTCCCCAAATTTGGCAATTGGAAGTCTCAAATCGCCACATGGGCACCGGGTAAATTTTGCACGGTGCTGTTCTCCCTCCCTGTGAAAGCCTCCCAAGTCAGGGCGCCCAGCAGTGCGACGTCAGAAGCACCTAGACAAAATCAGAACCTCGCATCGCTAACAATGAATTTTCTTTCTTTACCTCTTTCTGCTCTAATCACCTACAAAAATATATATTTTTTCTTATATTCAAGACCAGATGCCAGAGAAGCAGCAGCTCTGGTTACCTGCAGACTGATGTGAGCAGGAGACATTTCACGTCCTTGCTGGCAGATCTGGGCATCCTGTCCTGTCTCGATGTAAATACTTGGCAAGGAACGAGGTTTCCATTTCATCCTTCAGTGGAGTTACTGTGCGTGCTGGTGGATAAAATGAAGTGCTTTTATTAACTAACAAAATATTTTATTAGCAGGGCATTGCAGAAGAATAAGAAGACAACAGTAATGTGAAGCGTGGTTTCGTCTTTCTGGCTCTGGGTCCTGAGGTTATTATACCAGTTGTACTTGTTAGCTAGGTACGGAGGGCTGTGTTTTAATTGACATTTTTTTGTGATCTGGACAAAAAAAAGATGCTTTTATGAGTTGCAGATACAAATAGCAAAGCTAAGCAAGACTGGCTCTTGCTGTAGGCTAAAATTAGCCTACAGCATTTTCTAATTATTTCCAACGAATTTGGTGCTTAGCAGTTGCACTCCTGCAGCAATTAGCTGCTGACGAGCGGTGCTTCTCCAGCTTTCCTCTCCCCCCCTGCTGTGGTGTCTGGGCTCATGGCAGGAGGAGCGACCCATCTCCTTGCAGAGAGGGATGGGACAGGGTCGGGGCAGGCTCCTTCATCTGCTTTCTTCTCTGCTGTATGAGCTGGTTGCATCCAGCCGACTGCAGGGGAGGTAAGGTATCCTTATCCTCAGGTCTACATCCCGATAAAACACCTGCTTTCCATTGTTTTCTTGTAATCAGGCTTCATAAAACTTGCTTCTAAACGCACCGTGTTGTGTGCTGGAGCCAGGGTTGTGTCCTTGCCGGGCTGCAGCCCAGCGCTGAACTTTTCTCCTCTTCTTGGTTTCACTCAGACCCCGAGGGTGATTGTAACCTAGTTTTTTGTGAGTGATTTCCTTTTCTCACTCTCGCTCTCTTTGCTTTACGGAGTATAGCCAGATTAATCACACGAAGCCATGGAAATCAACAGCAATGTGTCACTCAGGGCTGATAAGAGAGTGGGAAGGCACAGGGAAGCATTGTGCTGCTTAGGGAATGGCCGCACATCTGTCCGCATTCCCTTTTCACAATCTATTTCAGGAAATGCAAAAGCAAGAGGAAGCCGACTGCCTGTTCAAATAAATCGCCTGTGTTCGTGACCAGTATGTCCCTTCTCATCCGAGTGCATTGAACGGTAAAGGAACGGCCATGAGATAATGTTTTCTCCTCATGCACACTTCTCTTTTCCACCCCGATGACGTGCCTGAGCAGAAAAACAGTGCTTCAGACGTTTGGCCAGGATTTGGCAGCGGGGTGCTCTGTACTGCTGCCACTGCCGTGACTGCGCTGCCTCCGGTAGGTCAGCATCCCCTGCAACAACCACACTGCAAGAGTGAAAGCGATTAAAAGCCACCACTTGCTGAGACGTTTGTGTGTTTGGCCAAGGTGCCTCGACCTGTACATGAAGTTACGAGGTGCACAGCTTTTTCTATGAGCAGATGTGGTCTTGTCTCACGGGCTTTTCTCAAGTCCGGTTTGAGCTTTCTGACCCCAGTCAGACTGAAGAGGAGGATGTTTTCCTGAGACGTGGGCAGTGGCCGGGTGGTCAGGCCGTTCACACAACCACAGCTCCCAGCTCAGATCCATGGTGCCTCATTTAGACCCGGGGCTGGAACTGACCTCTAGGTTCTTTTCTGTTTTCAGCTGTGATATGCGTAACCTCTGTACCAAATAGTTTGATTTTTGCAAGACAAAAAAATGCTTTCCCACTCAGATCTGCTGCCAGTGCCAGAAGAGCTGCTCAGAGAGGTAGGAATCCGATAACACAGCTCTCCCTTCAAGTAATTCTTCCTCTGCCTGCAAGTGAGGGCTCCAAGGCTGAGCACTGGTTCCTCCGCTGTCTGTTCAGTGATCCCAGGGGGAAAATAAAGTCCTGTCCAGTTAGGTAGCTTCCCAGCTACTGTCCCTGTATATTAGCAACACCGCTGCTCTTATATCCCCAGGATACTGGCAGGGTTTTCTCTTTGACGAACTCATCCCAGATCGGTAAAGCAGGAAGAAATAACTCCTTCTTGTTTCTGTGATACGTAGCTGAATGTTCATAAAATCGAGATGTTTTTGGAAAGCAGGGAATTTAAACAGGGATACGGCGTCTGTGTTCCTCCATAAAACAAGCGCTGCTTCCCCGAGCAGTTCATTTCTGATGCATTTTCTCTCTTTGAATCTATTCTTGTATTTTCTGATGAACTCCCTTCGTGCCCTGGAAGCAGCTATTGCTTATGGTTTTGTCTTCAAGCAATGATCGTAATAATAGATATTAAAATGACTCAAGAAATTCAGGTACTAGAGAACCTATATGTAGACAATTCCTTCTGGGAAGAACAAAAACCAAAGAAATATTGAAAGGGGACAAAACAGACGGATTTGAGCAACAAACATCAATCCAGCACCCCTCACAGGGTAAATTTAAAAGGTTGTCGTATTTCTGATGTGTTCTGCTTGGAAAATAGCTAAGAGCTGGGTTTATCTGAGTAGGTTCAGGCTTTGTCTGTGTGTCTGACTGAGGCGGTGTCCCTTGGTGCGGTGGCGCAGAGCCTGGAGGGAGCCCAGCACGACCAGCGTGACAGTGGGATGACCTCCAGCACTGCCTTCTGCTTTTAGCCACGTTCTTAAGGGATGTCGGAGTTACCAGTGCTGGGACACCAGAACCACGCAACACCTAAAAAAGTCACCCAAAACCCACTTTGTCTCCTCTCTTTGAGCTCCGTAGCGTGGTATTTTCATTTTCCAACATTTTCACCCCTTTTTTCCCTCGCACGTAAGCATCAAATGCTGTTTGCTGAATATTTCACTTGTTCTTATTTGGACTGAAGGTTTCTGTTACCACTGGCCCTTAGGGGACCAATTTAGCTGCACTGAACCAGTTTTGGTGTTCAATTCCTTCTTTTCAAAGAGCTGCATTTCCACATCAGTTGAACCCTTCGTATGCCGGCATCTTCCCCACTTCCAGCCCAATGAATGTTTAAAAAAGATGTTTCCCCCTCCCGTCTACCCTCGCACATATATATTCCTCTGCTGTCTTAAATGGTGGGGGGACATGAAAGTCATGCTGAGAAGCAGGGGGGGAATTTAATGTAAATGATGTACCACAGGGGACGCAACCTCATTCCAGCTGAGTGAGGTTTTATGCACAGAAATGCAAAATATTCAGCCCGTGTGTCATTAAAGAGTTGCAGCAAAGCCTCTGGAAGCCAGCGAGCGCCTGAGTAAACTCGGAACTGCTGAATTGCTGACCGTGTCCCTGCTCCCTGCCCCAACACGGGGCTGCTGCCACGTCCCTCAGCCTCCTGTTGTTTGCAGCGTTCTCGTCCCAGGAAAATCTTGACCCCACAGGTGTCTTGTGGCTTCCATACCTTGATGGCGAAGCCTACAGAATTCACTTTGCTCTCTTCCAGTCTTGGTAAGAGAGGCAACCAGAGGAGGTGATTTCATGGTCTGCTGTTGTTTTCTGGTAAAACACAGAGAATGGAAGGTTTGTGGCTTGGGGATGGGATGGGTGTGCAGGTACCCTGAGTATAAAAAATAATGCTTGGAGGCTGTAAATGCAATAGTGTGAGCATTGCTTTAGGTTATGGCTTTCCTTAATTTAACCAAGCTTTGTGATGGTAACGTCCATGATGGAAGAGAGAGGGCTTTGCGTTTCATACAAGGATATTTCAGAAACATCACACAGCCCTCAGCCCACCGGTCTTGT
This sequence comes from Nettapus auritus, assembly GCA_011076525.1. NCBI lineage: Eukaryota > Metazoa > Chordata > Aves > Anseriformes > Anatidae > Nettapus > Nettapus auritus. The sequence goes on along the minus strand of CM021776.1, from coordinate 11,839,799 downwards.
GAGGCTGCTGCCCTGCCATCACGCAGGTGCTTTAGCAAAGCTCACCTCATGGTCTTACTGAGTCACCTTCCCACATCCAGCTGCATGGCACTTAGCCCATTCAGACTTCACAGGGTAAAAATACCAGAGCCAAAACAAATTAAATCTTCAATATTCCCGTGTGCCGTTAAGCAGGGTCCTTATGTCCCTTCAAATTCAAATTGCAGCATGGGAGGGACGCTGCTCCTATCAGGTTAAATATGCAGAGCCCTTCTGGAAGACACGATGCTGTAAAAACAGAAGATATCATTATTAGAGGCGTTCTTTTTTATTATTATTTCTGTAGTTATTGGAATAATGGAGTCTAAATGGTCTTATTCACCCTAGTGGGCACAACCATTTCTCACCATAGGATGGAAGAAGCCTGACAAAGAACAGGTCAAGGGAGTGTGATGTAAATGTCAGCACTTAGGAGCTCCGTAACGAGGTGCTCTGGCTGGGTGGAGCATCCAGGAGAGACCCATTCATGTGTTTTCCTCCTGTCCCATGCATCCCCGCTGGCTCCCGTTCCCTGGACGCTGCGCAGTCAGGCTCTATGATTTAGGATTGGCACCCTAAATCGTGCAGCCTGACGGGGGGATTCATGCAGAAGCCCCCTGCCTATGTGCTTGGGCTGGCAAAGCCCACCCAAAGCCCGGCACAGGCGGCTCTGAGCTGATCCCAGCCCTGCCTGCTGGCGAAGGAGATGTCAGGCCCATCCCCAGCACAAGTCGGCGAGGGCTGGCATCCATTTATTTGTGCCACATCCTCTCAGCCCTGGTAGCTGCGCTACTCAAATGAGGCTTGTCAGCAGCCCGAAGAGGGCTGGGGGCGGGCTTTGCATCTTGCATGCGGTTTGATCCCGCTCGCCTCGTTAACATTCGGTTGCTTTTGTGATTAATTATTTAATCCTCTCCCTCGGTACCGGGGTATAATAGCGCAGCCCCCATTTCTGCTGAGATTCACACTTTTCCCTGCGAGCTCCTCGAAGTGCAGAGCGAGGAGGTCGGGGCTGCGGCACGGGGAGAGCCCGGCCGGTGCTGCTGGCCCCGCTGCGGTGGCCTGGCAGGGACAGGGCTGTCACCCTCGGCTGTGTCACGGGATGGTGGCAGTGAGGGGACGTGGGGACAGCCGGCCCCGAGCACCCCGTCACGCCACCGCGGCCACTGGCTCCGAGGCGGGTGGTGGGGAGGCATCAGATGGGGCCGGCTTCGGCTCCAGATGCCGTCAGACACAATAATCCCAAATCCGAGGCGAACTTGTCAGCGCGGAGACCTTATCTCAGGAGTCAGGCTTGGCAGCCCTCTTCCCTTTGTCTTTCAGATGCCTTTGAACAGCTTTCAGCTCACGTTTCTGTAATCACCCGGGCGCAGCTCCCTCAGCCCTTCGGTTTTGGGGGGTTGCTCTCTGAGGCCGTTTCCGAAGGGGTGAGCTGAGTGCTTCCAGCACCCGAACCATCGCCTGTCCCACAGGGCCCCTGCCCTGGGGTCTGGAGGCTGGCAGGTCCTTCCTCCCTCCTCGAGCATCCTCGGCCTCCTGCACAAAGCCCTCGCTGCTGGATAAGGCAAAGCCCGAGGTCTGAATAATTAGCAAGGCATTAGCTGTGTTTTCTTTCAAAGACGGTCTCCTCGGTCCCTCTGATGTTTGCATCCTCCTCCTTTCATCTCGTGCCCGCTGCGGGTGCCCGGCACAGCTGGGGGCAGCACAGAGGCTGTGCGGAGGAGCAGGCAGGCTCAGCCCCGCACCGCAGGGCTGGGGCTCGTCCTTTGACCCCCCAGATGTGACTCCAAGGGCCCGGGTCCCTCATGCACCCACTGCAAGTCCGCCTGCCGCTGGAGGACTCACCCCTCCTTCGGGTCTGTGGAATAGAGAAGTGCCAGCTCACCACCAGAGGTGTTGGAACAGCTGATTAATTTATGCTTAGGAAGCCGCTGAAGTCTTAGGCTGGATTTCTCTCTGTTTCCTTGGCGTCTGTAAATTAAACAGAAACTCACGGTGGTGAGGAAAGGAGCCAGGGAGAGCAATTATTTGTCATGAAGACGTCGTGACTAATGGTTTTGCTACGTGTTAATTGAAAGCATTGCAAGTTTTAGCAAATAATACCCCAAGGCAGCCAGTACTGAGTGCAGAGCAGACTACAACAGGCGGCATCACTCACAACTTGCTCTTCAGTAACCGTAAGCGTTGATCAAACGGCATCAGCAAACCAGCATTTTAAGACTCCGACACCATAACCATTGGGCAGGACTGGCCATAGGAGTTGCTAATCGCTGCCGTTTGGGCCTTGGCACACAAGCTTCACCTCATACCGTCACCTAATACTGTTAAAGCCCATGGAACAATTCATGTCGCAGGGAAATTAATGTACGTAATAACCGGTGGGATTCAGTCTGTATATGAGAATGTTTACCCTCTCGTTTTTCAAGGAATTAGCAAAAAAAAAAGTTCTGCAACAAAAGAGCATATGAAATGAGCAGACTTTAAATACGCTTTATGTACAACGTCTTGGTCAAGTCCTGCTTACAAAATTGTTAGATCTCTCAAATTATTATCTAAATAAATGTTTTATTGCATTTTAATTTGCTTTTTTACATTGTACAGTGCCCTGAGCACCTTGACTTCATAAATAAAAGAATTATCGTGTAGAGCCGTTGCGATACAAAAATTAATGCTGAAGTGCTTGAAGACATAAAAATGTCAGCGGGTTTTCTGAGGCGAGTGATAAGGGGTTCGTAAACAGGGATTTTTTCCACTCTTAAACATTTCGGTTCAACAGAGTACAAGGGGAGATGTTCACAAACCCCGTGCTCTTTTATTACGAGACCGGAGTGCCGGGAGGGCAGCGTACCCCACTGCTACGCTGCAGCGCCCTAAGAGCATCTCCAGCCACCACAATGGCAATGAGGCGTGACAGGACTGGATGATAACTGTTAATCACTATTTCTGATAACGAGAAGAGAGCATGTCGGAGCAACCATATTAGCACGCCCTCCCCCCTTTTGGTGTCTCTAGACAAGCGGAGCAATGACGGCAGGGGACCCCCGTCCCTTGGCTTAGGCTCTGAGCTCACCGTGACCCTTTTTGGGAGGTGCATCTGCTGGGGCTTCTTGGAGAGGCTGGCAGCAGGACGTGCCCGTGTGTCTGTCCCTTCTTCTGGCTCTAGGAAGGGGACAAAGCCAGTTCCGTGCCAAGGCACGTTCAACCGGCTCACTCCAGCTTCCCTCTGAGCATCCGATTTGATCTTGAGTCCTCACCTGCATTATTTATGGATTTTTGTGGTCTGGGACTGGAAGAAGGCTCTGGGGTGGGAGCGGCTTCTCGCTGGGCTTAAGGCAGGAGCCCGTAGCAGGGGGGGCATTGGTGCCTGCTCCAGGTCTCCTGGGTCCTGGGCAGGGTTGGTGGTGACATCCCCCCTCTGGCACAGCTCTGTGTCGCACACGGGGGGATCTCCTCATGACCACGGCGTGTTCCCCAGGGAGGAACGGCTACAAAGTGCTCAGAGAGCAAGGACTCATCACGGGGCAATGCAGCAGGCGGATGGGGGGCGCATTGCCGGCTAAGGACATCGGGGGGGATGTCCATGGGGGATCCTTCTGCCCTCCGTCTCAATTTGCACATCTCATGACCTCTTAAAGTGGACGTAAAACGAGGTTGGTGGGGAGGTTTCTGAAAGGACCGTGCCTGACTTCTGGCGTCTGCTCTTTGCAAAGCTCCTCGGCAGCCAGGAGGTGTCCCAGAAGAAGGTAATTAGGCTTGTGCTATTTCAGCCTCCTCTGATCCCTAAGAAAGAGTTAATTACAGTCTTTCCCTCTTGCTCAAAGGTGGCTGGGTATTATCATCAGAGCTGTAATTATTCATGCTAATTGCTTATTTGGAGAGGGAGAGGGAATGCGAGAGAGAAGCCCCAGACTCCACACCGGCGATGAGCGCAGCGGACCAGGGGCACTGCCCTAGCGCCGGAGCCAGGTAGTGCTGAGGGCTGGGGGCAGATCCGGGGCTGGAAGGAGATCCCTGGCTGGAAGGAGATCCTCGGCTGGAAGGAGGTCGGCGATGCCCGAGCAGTTGTGAGCGAGCGGCGGAGCGGACCTGGCCTTTGTGATGCTGCCACCTCCGCTGGGACTGAGAAAAAAGAGCATGCACTTCTTGCAGACCTTCCTCCGGTGGAGGGCACTCCGAGGTAATTGTGCGCCTGATTGGAGGCTTCGTTTGTGTTGTGGCTTAATTAACCTTTCTCTCATTCCTTTTTTTTTTTAATTATTTCCTTTGGTTTCAAAGCTCCCTGTGAGGGACCGGGGTGGGCTGTGAGATGCTTGTTTGAGGTCTGCAGCTGGTTATTTCATTAACCGAACAGAAACTCCTGCGACCCCCCGGCCACCTCGGTGTCCAGGCAGGCTGGGAAGGGGGAAAGGAGGCTGTGGTTTTCTCTCTCCTAGTTACGTGCTTTTAATAAAAAGGCTGGTTTCCTTTTGGAGGCTTATTCCTGTAAGCAGGGCATGGGTTTGCCTGTTACAAGCAAAAAATTGAAGTCTCAAGTCTGCCTCCGTGGCGTGGGCTGGGGACGGCGCTGTGCCACGGGCACGGCGGCACACGACGGCTTCTTCTGAAGTCATCACATCGATGGTTGTGAGGTCTTGAATCATCCCTAAAACGTAATGCGGTTGCTGTACTTTGGTTTTTCCTGGAACAGCAGGACCGTGTGTCCTGCTGGACCGGGGTCACAAACTGCTCCTGGTATTAACTTGTGCGTGAGTCAGAGCGACGCTGAGTGTCCGCCGTGGCGTGGGTTGGCTTTTGTTGGCTCTTCTGCCGTGAGCCTTTGGTTCCTGTGGGTCTTAAGGCTGAGCAAAAAGCCTTGAGAATCACATTTAAAGGTAACATAAAATATAAAAGTTTTAACAGAATAACTGGAAAGAGCTGTCCCTTGCTGGATATTTTGAACGTCCCTCTGTCCTTTGTCATTTCTTTTTTCTGCCCTTGTCCTTACGGCAGCATCCACATGCTGTGCTGCAAGCCAGCCGGACCGCTCTCTCTTCTGGAGATCTTCAGTTATTATCCTCGTGCTTTAACTTCCTAACTCGGGAATGACTTGCCATAATTACGTTGTAATGTACTGAGTAATCTTCACCTGGATGTTTTACTGCTTGCTTAAATTACACAGGCTTTCCGTGCTCGTATCCTCCTCCTGACGGGAGCAGGCTCAAGGGCAGCGAGCTGGAGCCCAAGGACTGCTGCAGCCAGCCCCGTCCTCCAGGGACAGGGACGGGGACGGGGATGGGGACAGGGATGGGAGATGTTCCCTTGCCAGTATCAGGGAAGTTTGGGTTTGCAAAGAGCTCGGAGGCTGGATCGCTGTTCTCACTGGCATCTTGTTGCTGAACCGGAGCTGAAGACTTACGTGTAGGCTTCTAAGCATTTTGCCTATTGTTAGGAACGTCGTACACCTCCAAAAAGACAAAGACTCCAAATTTAGAGTGGTGGTACAGTAGAAATAGCCTTTAGAAACCCACCACAGCTTGTCCAAATTTAGATCCCCTAAAGACAGCAAATTTTCTACTCCTCTTGAAATGTGTGGGATTTAACAGCCTACGTACTTCCTAGGGAATCTGGCCAAAGTCATTGTGCGTGTGTGTCTTCTTTGTTCTTTTTAAAAATTATTTTCTTCCCTCCGTATCTTCTGAAAATCACCACCTCCCCCTTCGCTGCTCTGCTCCCAAGCTGTATGCAGAGGCACGTTATCCAGCTCATGGTGCCTGCTTTCCTGTGGCCGTCAGATGTCCCGGACAGCTCCTGAATAACGCTGTGGCAGAACATCACAACCTCCTTCTGCTTGCTCCCGTAGCAAGCTCCAGCAGTGCTTGCTTCCTTCCCATCTGCCCGTACGTTACTCCTCGCGGTGGGGTCGCAGGGTTCCCCCTGAGCGCCGACCTTCCTGCTCCCGAGGCACTCAGCGGCTCAGCTCCCCGCGCAAATTGCCCGTGGAGGGCTGAAATCGTTGGGAATCGTTGATCTTTGCTTAAGAGGGTTTAAGGTGCTGGCAGCTATGCCATCGAGGAGGAGAGCGATGCTCTGGAGGCACACAAGGCTCCTGGGATGGGGGGGTTCTGGTTTCTGGGTGGATATGAGACACAAGGAAACATCCCTCCGTGGGGGAACGATCACAGCAAGAGGCACAGAGCTCTGGCTGAAGTCCCCCCTTTATGGTTCTCCACAGAAGCAGAATTGATTTTGAAAATCTCCACGGGTCACGTCCTTTTCAAGCCATAAAGGGACTCCTTGATGGATTTTCACCTCCTGTATTTCTGCTTTGAGGCCAGAGTTACCCAGTGTAGGTGGAGGGTAAATCTGATTCGATTTTCCCATTAAGCTGTTGCTGGTAGGGGATAATTAAAAGCACCATCAGACACTGCACTCAAAACGTCTCTGTTGGCACGGGTTAATGCTGGCTCGGGATGGACAGGGGCTAAGCCGTCACGCCGCGATGGCGTTCGGCGCTGTCCCCCACACAGGGAGGTGACAGGGCTGCCAAGAGCAACGTGTCCCCTTGGCGCTCCGTCCTGTGAGCTGCTGCGGGGTGTGTTCACGCGAATAACAAGCACACAGCCTCTGTGTGTGAGCTCAAGTGCCCTGGACAACTCGCTTGACCCTGTGTGCCACAGGAGGAAGGATGCAGGACGTCCAACATGGGGGAGGCCCAACCGGAGCTGGCACCACTGCCCTTGACCCGTTGGCATCCCGGCTCTTGGGGTGCAAGAGAAAGGCTTGGCGTGAGGCAGCCGCAGTACGGCCTGGGTGAGAGCCTGGGAATGAAGACTCGTGGCAGTTCGGTGTGTTTGCTAAACGCCTGGCTTTCATCTGCTGTTGACCTGCGTCGGACTGGGAGCTAATGGGGAGATACAGAGACCAGCCCTCCGGAAAGCAGGCCTGTCGGAGCAGTCTTTGTGTGCTTTGATCTGCAAGGCTCTCCGGTGAGCGCCAGCCGGCCTTTCCATTGATTGCTGCGGGAGGGAGGTTTGGTTTTACTGCCTTTTTTATTTTGAATCCAGTAGTTGAAATCAGAACATGTAGAAGAAAGACTTTGTATGAGGCTGGCTTTGGGAGGAGGGGGACTGAGGAAGCTGACTCTCCAGCCTACCCCAACTGCTGCAGTGGTTCGGGCAGCGTCACAGCTTTCCTCTTTTATTTTCCTGACAAAACCCATTGCTTAGAAGGCTACATCAGTCACCGCTCATTGAGTCTGACAGGCCTGAGACTCGATGCTAATAGTGTGTGTGTGTGTGTGTGTGTGTATGAACTGCCAGGTGGAGTTCTTGCTCCATCTCCCCCCAGCGTATCTGGGTGGAAGGAAAGGGGCAGTTTACAGAACTCTGTAGGGTGAGTGAATAGAACAGAAAAAGCCTGTGCATTAGCTGTGAAAATAGCAGAGCTGAGAAAAAGTGTTTTGCATGGAGCTTCTCCCTTTTTGTTAGCTGAACACCAGCCTGAAGATGCCAGAGCTCTCTGTCGAGCCCTCAGGATTAGCCCCTGGAAACATCCCACCTAGAAACCATCCCTGCAGACGTGGTAGCCCGTGTATTTTTTTTTCCCGAGATATTGCTGCTTCCTTTCTTTATCCTCTTGACATTGCAGAGGGCAGCCCCACCGTCCTCATCCCCAGCAGATCTTTAAAGCCCTCGCTCAAGTCTTTGCCATTTTGTCCAAACAGTGAGATGCGGTGGTGCCATAATGCGACGGTGTGTGCCGAGCTTCTGTTAAGACATGTATGTATGTGTATATTTTACTAGTCTTAAATGTGTTACCAGTTTTTCCCATGTTCCTGTGCCCATAGTGGGGATTTTGTGGGCTGTCCCCAAGCTCGTGGACAGCCACGCTGCAGCTTTCTTCTATATTCTCCTTCCCACGCTCAGCTGGAGCTACAAGGGCCTTTACAAGGTAATGCTCATTTTTCATTTCCCATCATCTAACAACAAAATATCCTTGCCGGTATTATCCTGACAATAAATAAGCTTTGTGTAGTGTCGTGTACATACCCCCCCTGCACCATGCACACATCCACGTGCACGAGCCCATCACGGTGCTTCCTGCTGCGCTCCCGACCAGCCGTAAAGCTTTTCTGCTGCCGCTGCGCGAGGGCATTTTGTGTGTCCGTCACCGGAACGTGGACGCATACAGGTCTAGTGGGCATTTGGCCAGGCAGGCCTGGGTGTGAGGCTCAGCTGCAAGTATTGCAGCGTAATCCTAATCCCAATATCATCGATATCATGGTGCAGGAAGCTCTTGTGCAAGCTGTCTTAACCCTTTCCCTGTCCCTTTCTTGCTGGCTGCTCTGTGTCTTCCAAAAGGCCTGACTTTGGGGCTGATGCATAGCATTTTTTCTTTATTTAGGCTTTATAAGACTTAAATTGGGATATGAATTTTGTGACTCCCTGACTTAGCACGAGGGGAGCAGCAAGGACAAATGTCAAACCAGGATCTGCGTCCTGTCGAAAGGCTGAGAAGGAAAATCCTGTGCTTGTGTTGGACCCATTGGGAATAGGAACAAATCATTGCAGTGGGCAAGCCAGGCCCTCCTGGCTTGAATAGCCGACTTGAGACTGCTGGAGAGCTTGGTGCAACCAGGCTGAAGTCATCTCAGAAGCCTGGTTCTCCCTGGGTTTCCTGTCTGTGTTTCTAATTGCCCAGCAGCTGCTAGCCCTGTCGGTCAGCCCACAGGGACAAAACCGATCTGCTGGGCACTGCAGCAGCGCCCTGTTTCTTGCAGGGTGATGCCGTGACCCTGCGCGTGTGAGAGAAGGAAAATATTCATCTGCATCCCCCTCCGTCCCTGCTCTCCTCCCCCAGCCCTGCGTTAGCCATTTTAAAAGCAGCTGTGGAGCTCTCAATCGCAAGGACATGCTGCTCCCTGGTGGAGCTCCAAGCACTGCAGGAGAGCAGAGCTCCGTGCCCTGCTGCCCCAGAACTGCTGTGCGCGAAGGTCCTGGTCTAGCAGCCTCTGAACGACTGCCGCTCCCTTTTGGGAAAGGAAAATGGGATTTTATAGGTGGTGAAATGAGGACTCGGTAAATTAATGGTGCTTATCGCATCTGCTAAAGGCTGGGACCGTGTGGGGGAAAAACCCCGCTCCTTTCTGCTGGATACGGAGCGGGGAGAGGTGTGAAGCCAGGCTGTAAGAAGCAGAGCTGCCTCGTGGCTCCTGAGCTCCTCCAGCCCCTGGACCACCGAGGGGCAGCAGGAGCCGGCCCTGGTGCTGGGGGCAGGCCGAGATGTGGCAGAGCCACAGAGCCTTCAGCACCACTGGTACCCGGGGGAATATATGAATACATAAATAAGGCCAGAACCTGGCTTGGGGCCCTTCTCCAGTTGCTTTGAAAGGTCGGCTGCACCCGTGCTGCGCTTGTGGGAATCTCACCGTGGCATTAATAAAGGCTTCATATTAATATTGATGTTAACAATCAATTGGTGCTTTCAGTTCTAATTAGCAGCTGAACGGTGGCTCGAGCAGCGCTGGTAATGATGCATGGGGGTAGGCTTCTCAAGCAGCGTCTGCTCTAAACATTGTAAATGGCATAAATGCAGATCGCAGGTCCTGTTTGGATTGAAAATAGTGGAGATGTCACTGCTAATGAACACGTCTTCCTAGCAGATGCTCAGCAGGCTGCTGGTACTGGCATGTTTTGTAAGTAGCCGTCGTCGTATTGCATGGAAGGAGCTGGAAGTAGAGGGGTCATGGTGGGAAACTGCCTCCTGGTCTTCTGCTGATGGTTGCTCCTGGTGCTTCCAGGTAATGCAGAAATAGAGTTTGAGGCTTTAAAACAAATGTTAAGTTTAGATGATGGGAGCAGGCAGTCTGGCATCCCCTCTTTCAGTTCCAGGGGAAAGCAGTTACATGGGTGAGTTCAGCCACTGCCTCTGGGAACCTGTCTGGATGCTGAAGTGTAACACGGTGCAGGTGCTTTTTGGAAGTCCTCCTTGCTGAGTGAGGGGCTTCTTGCCTCTCTCTGGTGCTCTGGCTCCCTGCAGAGTGTCCTGGCATGGGACAGACTGCTACTCTAATTCCAGCAGATCACGACCTGCTAATACACATGGGTGGTCACACATGAGGCACTGAGGTCCCCAGGTCATGGCTACTCAACCCCTGGGCTGGAGATGAACCCATCTGATGAATCCTCTTCTGGCCCTACCTCAGCATTTTCCCAGGCAAAAAACCTTATTTCACTGGTTAGTGGTGTTTGCTTTCGGGTTTGCTGACGGGGTGACTAACTCCTTGGGCTTTGTCGTCCGTGCAGAGGTGGTGTCTGGTAGCACACAAAGGCGGTGCTCGGGGTAGGACATGCTAGCGCAGGCACGCAGACCTGCCTCAGTCGCTTCTGGGGCACAGCCAGCTCCCAGCAGTGCCAGCCGGGGCCAGGGGTGACGGTGTGTGCCTGCCTGAACAAGCAGGCAGTCTTCTCCATCGCTGGTGGGCGGCAGCGGGGCTTTTGGCAGTGCAGGAGGGGCTGGTGGCGGGGACACTGGCTGTGGACTGCAAGCTGGGGCAGTATGAGAAGGATCCCAAGCCCTGGACATGGGGGTAGGTTTTCAGGATGCTGTGCAGAAGCACCACCAAACGGTGCTAACTCCTTCTGCTGGTCTCTGAAGAGAGATTTCCCAAGGTACCATGCATGAGGTGACCAGGGAATCCTTTTCCTTCTGTGCCTTCCCAGGAGAAAGACACTTCTCCTGGGAGGTATTCAGGTACCGAGGGAGCTGGGGGTAAACTTTACCTTTATCTTGATGGGAATCTGGGGGGAACATACATATTGGCAGGCTTGGCTTGGCTTAACATGACTGAGGAGCCTTGTCTAAGATGCAAAGTAATGCTTCTGAAGTTGCTTAGACCTGAACTTGTCCCCAGCACAACATTTGCCTCAGTGAAGACTCTTCTTGTAGTGTGTGTTCATTACACCTGAATGTAAGCATGCTTGTGGTAGAGCATCTCCTAAAATACAACCACTTACGTTTCTGCTATCTTATCCCACTAAAAGTGGGGATTGATTGTGCCTCTGAGAAGAAAATGCCGTGTAACACGCCTCGTCTATATGAACGTGTTCCTGGTAGACCAAAACCACTTAGCAGAAGCTGTAGCAAGAGTAAGGTGCTGAGGCTGGATGGGACCTGGTGCTGTCGTCTCCTGTCTTGAGCGCTGATCCGGGCAGGGTCCCACGTACAGCATCCCCTTTGCAAATGCATTTGAACGACAGCCTTGGGACCAGCCGCGAACACAATGCCTGATCAAATCGTGCTCTTGGCGTGTCAGATCGGCTGCAGATGCACTGCTAAAGCAGCCTCGTTTAATAGGTTCTTATCTCCTGTACCACTGGGTTGAAAAGGGATGAAAAAGATCCGGAGTTCTGGGCCGCAGCATGTGGGAGGCGAGCAGCCTGAGTCACTGCTGGTTATTAAATGACAGCGGAATTGCAATGCCTAGAAAGCCCCAACCGTGCACTCGTGTAGGCTGCTAATTGTTGATCATCTGCAAAGGCGAAGCCCTGACCTCACTTCCCTGTTCCCTAATAAAAAAGAGGATTAAAACGGCCTTTGCACCAGCGTCTCAGCTGAGCCGTGAGAGCGAACATGATGCAGGAGGCACGGCCTCCCCTGGGGCTGCCGGCTGGGTGGGCTGGCAGCGCTGGGCTGCCCAGGGTGGCACATCTCCCTGCCTGCTGCCCTGGGTGCCCTGCAGCTCTCGCAGCACCTCGGTGCAGAAGAAGTGCCTGCAGAAGATGCAGCAGCCTCTTACGCAGGAGCAAGAGCCGTGGTGCACCGGAGAGTTGTCCCCTCTTCTTTTCCAGTCAAGGCTGCGGAACGTGAGATTGAACTGGAATGAGGCATTTCCACCTGGTACCAGCTGTCCCTGTAGGGTTTAGTTAGAAACCTTTCTCACCCTGTTCACTTCTCCTACAGCCCCGGTGCTGTGGGTCCAGGAGCACTTAAAGCTCTGTGAATCCCTCCTGGGCTGCCACCGGTGGCCCTGGGGATGTGACGGGGAGGAGCTGAGGGATGGAGGGGGCACACTGGGTGCTCCTTCGCTGCCTCGTGCCCTCACCAGGGGCTCCTGCAGCAAAGCCAGGCTGAGGCACCACATAATGCAAGGTTCACGTGCTGAGAAAATACGAATGACAAGCCTACGGCTCACTTGGAACTCAGCTAGAACAAGGACCCGCTTGGCTCTCCCTGCTGACCAACCCCAAGATCGGGACTCTCAGACTAGTGTTTTAACGTGACTCTTTGCTCCTAAAGCTGGTGCTGACTGATTCTGCAAGGAGACACGGGGCTATAGCCTGGGGTTAGCTGCAGGCACCAGCAGGTCACTGGTTGAACATGCCCCTCTCCCAGGGCCTGGCTCGAGGTCAGAGCCGTGTTCCCAGATGTGAGCCCCGCTCGCTGCGTGGGGTGGCTCAGGCACAGGCCTGCACCTGCCTGCGGCCCCTGTGGGCTCCCTCCTTGCTGTCCTCGTCTGCTCGTTCATCTGCACGAGAGCACAATTCTTTCCTAAATTTAGCTGCGTGAGTACTGTGGGCGTTGTCTCTTCTCCCCACTCCCCCTGTTCCGAAAGGCATCTTAAAACCACACCGCGATTTAAATGGCAGCTTGATGGGAATCCATAGCAAATGACTCTGCAATTAGTAAATCTCTCCTATTGTGACAGCTCTATTATTAAACTGCCATAAATGCCAGGCTATTAATCTGCCGTCTCCTCGATCCCTATGCTTTCCCTTCCTTGCCCATCCCTTTCAACATTTTTGATGTTGTTCCGTTGGAAGTTTCAGCTGCCTTCCCGCGAGCGTTTCCAGGGAGGGGGCAGGAAAGTTTGGTGGCACCGTCCCTTAGGAGCTGCCATCTGCAACTCGCTTTGAGACTTCTGCTGCTTCAAAACCAGACAGCGTGACACTCCTATCTGCAAAAAGCCAAAGTTTAGCCCTCAGGGAGTCCCTCTTTTTTTTTTTTTCAGGAAGGCAAAGGGGTGCTGAGGGAAGCCGTGACAGCAAATGGGTGGCAGTATGGCCTTAGTGGAGGGAAATTCTTGGGAAAGTCACAAGCCCTGGGGTTTCTGCTAGGGGTTTCTGCTGGACCCCTGTCCTGGGGTTCCCGCTCGGGAAGGGAATTGTTTTCTCCTTGTAGAGGAGCGAGGACGAGCAAGAGGAAATCCCACCTTACTTTTACAGGCTCTTTTCCTCGGCCTCAGTGGCTTGAGGATGGCTGAGTTGGTGGAAGTCAGCTGTGCCACGTAAACACCTAAATTATCTCTGCATCCTGTTTCTATAGAAACTTCCCCGGAGCCTGGGTCCGTGCACAGCTGTGGTGCTGCTCGGGGAACATTGGATGCCTCCGAGCCAGGGCAGCTGGTCGAGGAGATCTGCTGAGGGCTTGGCACGTCCTGGGAAGGACTTGTGTCCAGCGCTGCCGCGGGGCTGCTTAGGTATTAAGGCAAATGAAGATCTGCATCCACTTAGTGCCAGCTTTAGTCCCTTATGATGAGAGACGGGCTTCCTCTAAGCACGCTGCCCTCTGTTAACTGCGGGTGTTTAGGAGGCTCTTATACGGCATTATGCTCCTAATTACGCAGAAATCCTCCAATCTGGCCCATTTCATCTGGAATTATGCTCTCTCACTCAGCTGTCAAATCCTGCCAAATGCCTTCTTCCACGGCGCGAGGGCGCCTGGCGTGTTTGGGTTGCCCTCTGCAGAGAGGTGAATCCCGGCCAAGCCGTCCGTCCGTCCGTCTGTCCGTCCTGCCACGGGGGTCACGGGCAGCAGGCCGGCCCCTGGGCACCCACCGGCCTCCCCGGCCCCTGGGGTCCCACCGAACACTTGTGTTGTCAGCGGCCTCCCGAGCAAGGGGAGGATTTTGGCCTTGGTCAGCGTGGGGCTTTTCACAGCAACACTGGGAGAGGAGAGAGAGCCCTTGAGAGAGGGCTGGGGCAGCAGAGGCAAGACCGACTTGTGAAGAGCACCTGCACCCTCCTCCTCCTCCTCCAGCCACCTTTTCCCCTGGCCCAAGAGCTTCACATGCGGAACGAGTTGTTCCAGGGATAACGGAGGCTACGTTACGCTTTGTGTATTTAGCAGTGTATTTAACGTGGCTGTGATTCAGATCACAATATCCCTTGCAATGGCACAACCGCTGCCTAAAAAAACAAGCCTGCGGGCTTCAGACAAATGCTGTTTCTAAAGGAATCCAGTTCTTAATTACCCCTGAAAATCACAGAACATCCAGGTAATTGTTATCCAGCTATGCCCGGGCCGCTGTCTGCCTCCCACATGGTGCTCTCCAGGGGTGTGTGGTTACTGCTGGGGTGCTCCTGAAATCTTCCAAGGAGGCATTGATGTCCCCTTCACCAACCTCAGGGGCTTCTTGTTGGTTCAGAGCACCTGTAAGCCTCACTGCTCTGTCTGATCATTTCTCTCGAGCCTATTTTCTTGTTGTCTCCCCCTGCCCTTCAATGTACATGCATCGGTTCACAGCTCCGGAGAGCAAGCCCATAATTTTCACCCAAACCTCCACGTCCCATTAAGCCCCGCGCTGCTTCTTAGCAACGAATTAATCGCTGAGTGAAAGGGCTTTACAGCGCAATATATTTCAAAGAATAAATATTCTTAAGTTACCGTTCTGTAAGTGATTGGAGAGAATATTTCAGTTACAAAAACTTTCAAGGGAGCCCTTTTAGACTTGTAATGCTAGCTCCTGTTCTGCAGTGGGTCTGGGTGTTACTGTGTGTCAGGGACGTCAGCTAGTATAAGGTGGGGGATAGCAAAACCAGGTCTTCAGAGCTCTTCCGAAAGCTCTCAGAAAATAATTTTCTCTCTGTGCCTCTTTTTTTTTTGAAGAAAAAAAAAAGGGGGGCAGCCGAACCTTCTTTTTGCCAAGCGCACAGCTTCCAAACGTAGCCTCTTGGCAGTAACTCATGGAGTGTTGATTCTGGCCTGGCTTCTGGTGTTTGTCTCCATGGAGCAGTAAGGGCTGCAGCGGGGGCTCTCAGCATCGTTGCCAGTGACCCTGGCGCAGAACCGCGCCGCTGGAGCAGGAGGCGCAGCTCTCTCCTCTCTCGAGCAGCAAAGACAACGTGCAGGAAAACACAGGGAAATGACATATCGAGGGAACAGCCCCGCTCGAAATATTGCTCTGAACCTGATGGCAGTCATGGACAAACAGCTAACTTTTGTGCCATGCTGCCACAGGTGACTGCCGTGTTTCAGCAGAGCGCGCGCTGGCTGCCTCTTCTCGTGTGTCATCAAAAGGTACAAACGAGGAGGCATCCTTGGCTTAAACAGGGTCACTGGGTCAATGGAGTTTTGCAAATACCTCCTCCTAACCCAGGCCTTTGCTATCTCAGCATCCATCTAGAGTCTGATACCGTCGTGTGCCCATCATCTGCGTGTGTGCCGTCCGCTTGCCGGAGAGGTTTCCTCCTGCAGCTGAGAAATATTCAGCGTGACAGATAGCGATCGCTGCTGAATGGGTGTCATGCTTTGACTGGCAGCAGTTCCTCTTTGTTGGAATACTAAATATTCAATTTCTCCAGCTTATAAAAGACTTGATTTAGGACAGCAGCTAGCGACTGTTCCAGGCAAGGGTTTGAAAAGGCGTGTGTGTATTCAGCAGAACTTCACGTACGCTGCATTTTTAAAACTGTTGAGCTTTTGATGTTTCTGTGCCTGGTATCTGTCCCGCCAACTCCTGTGTCTCCTGTTGCCGTGGGTTTGACTGATACGCTGTTGTATGGTGGTGTTTGCAGGGCTTTCTTGCTGGGTTTTGGGGTGTTCCCTTTGACGGTGAGTCAGCAGGAAATTCTAGGTTTGAGGAGGAACAGGGGAAGCAATTAATGAGCCGTGTTTGCTGTTCTCTCAAGAGACAGATCTCCTCTCTAGTTTACAGATCGCTGAAGTTAGGAACTTTATTCAGAGGAATTGAGATGAATTGTTCTCTAGGGAGAGATGTCTTTCCCGGCCATCCCGAGGAAGCCCAGGTGATGCTGTCCCGTTTGTGAGACAGCTCGTCCCGGTGGGGATGGGTCCCTCCTGTAGCGCCTTCCTGGAAGGTGCTGCTCTGGTTCCGGACAGTGCTGCTGAGCTTTCGTGCTGCCAGACATCGGCTTTGCTTTCCTTCCAACCCAAACACCAGGTGCTTTGTCCTTCTCCCCGTTGCTTTTGGCTCCAGGTGCTCCGATGCTTTTTGGAGGCGCAGTCGGGGTGGGGCGGGCTGGCACGCTGCTGGGCGGCGTGGTGCGGCTGTCCTGCCGTCTGATAACGGGAGGAGGAAAATGCCTTGCTGACAGGGTGTTAGCCCCTTTGGGTGGGGAGTTAGGACCTTTCAGGGAGGCAATGTGTGCCTCGTTTTCTGTGCAGGGTGGGTGCAGGTTTCACACGAGGGAGATCTCAGTCCTCCTTGCCTTGTAACAACAGGAGCCGAATGGCCATGACCTGATTTAATTCGTTTTCAGATGTCTTTGAATCCATTTTTCCTTCCCTACTCTTTCTGAGAAGTAGGGGTCACTCTGCCTTCGCTGTTAGGGGTCCTCCTCTCCCTCCTTCCTCCTGCGCATCTCTCCCAGAGACCACCCAATCCTTTTTCTCATGTAACACAAATCCCACCTGCCCCAGGGAGCTAAGATCAAGCAACTTTGCTTGCAGCCTGCGGGAGCAGTAGGTTGTAGCTGCCATCGTGGTCAACAAAACCAAAGTAATTTCTCAGTTGTTCTCCCCCCCAGCTGACGTAAATCTCCATGCCTAGGGAGCAGCCAGGTCCCGGCCACCCAGCAGTTTGTGGGAGCACACGCCGAGTTCTGCCATATAATGTTTTTCCTGCCCACGTCCAAATGACACCAGCCACCAGTTACGAAAGGAGAATGGTAAATTCATCTGTTAGCCGCTCTCTCTCCCACAAGATTTACTTCCATCAGGGATTTTATAGGCTAATGCTCTGTCTTTCGCGATGGGGACGTGTGGTGGAGGAAATTTATTGTTCCCTTCCTAATAGATGGCAGTAATTTCATTTCAGAACAACCACTTTATGTGCGAGGAAGCGATTCCATTATGCCACTGCACAGCGTTGGGAGCATCTGTGGCAGTGGGGGCATTTGGATTAAAGGCAGTAAAGGCTGCACATCTGCTGCCCTCCACCCCTATTCACAGAACGCAGTGTTAATCCTAAAGAAAAGAGAGCAATTAGCTTGTAAACCCTTCCTGAACCCACTGGAAGATTAGCCATTTTCAATTAAAGCTTTTCAGCTGGAAAGATAATGGGCTAAAATTTCCAGCTTTTAAAAAACACTATTATTGACCATGTGGTTTTATTTCTGTCAATTTACATCCTTTATAATTAGCTACCCTGGGATAATTAGGGCTGACTCGCGCCGTACCCCGTTCCCCACTCTTTCCCCTTACGATGCAAACGGCAGGCTGACTTTGTGGTCCTGCCTGCTGCAGCCAGCACGAGTCCATGGTTGTTGCTCGGACCTATACTGGTGGTGAGCCCTAAGCAGTACTTTTATAGGTTTCTGTAACTCGTAAGAAAAAGGATAAACCTTTACCTACCGCTACCAGCGTGCTGTAACTGTTCCTGTGGGGTCTGCATGGGAGAAGGGAGGCCGATCCCATCTCGCAAGCCTGCGATAATAAACAATTTGCAGTCCCTCGGGGAGCTCCACGTGCTCCAGAGCCAAAATACCTCGTTATATATAACTGGTCCCAGCACTTGGGGGTTACCTGCAGCTGTGTGCGGCTCCGCTTTGTCCCAGCCTGGGAGGTAAAACTCCACAAGCTGGTGCTGGAGCCAAACCAGCAGCTGGATGTGCCTGGCCCCAAAACACGCCGCTCATGCACTCTGTGCAAAGGCGTCTGCTGCGAGCCGCGTCGCTGCTGGGGCAGCTGGCTGGAGCCGGGAGCCTTCCTGAGGCACCAAGGGAGCCTGGCCTGCTTTCACCCCGTGTCGGGATGCTGCACATCACTGCAGGGCCTTTTGGGTCATCTCTGCTCACAGTTATTGCTCTCCCCATGTTTCCTGCAGCTAACACACGAGCGCAGTGCTGGCATGGCTCAGCCCGGGCTGTGCTGCACACCCCATGCGGGGCCAGCTCGGGGCCACATCCAGCACGGGACACTGTGAGCCACCAGGTAACCCATCTGTACTGTGTGCACAGCCCTGCTTCCATCCTACTGCAAGCAAATGTGGTCAGCTGCAATTCAGGGGGCTCGAAGCTTTGGTCCTTATGAACAGCTGCAAGGCAGCCCTGCCTGCACCGCTGCTGGCAGCCGTGCTACACAGAAGCAAAAAAAAAAGAGAAGAAAGCTGTTTTTTTTTTCAGGCAACTGTTCAGCTACGTAGGCTGAGGCACCTGACGAGGAAATGAGCCCTCTGACCATGGCCAAGGACTTTTGAATGAGGTAAGCTCAATGAGCTGTCTGAATGCAGAGCCACCCGGAGGCTCTGCCTTCTGGGTGCGATGTGGGCTGCACTTTTTGTGAGTCACCGAAATGATTGGTATTGTTCTGGTTGTTGGCTGGCTCCCAGGCAGACCTTGGCCACGTCCCACCTAGCTTTGCCTTGTCTTTTCTAGAAGAGTTGCTCAGCGTAGATACCGTAAGGTGGTGCATAGCAGCAGATATAAAAGCCATTCGTTGTTTGTGTGTGTGTGCGGAAGGAATATGGCTTGGTGCTCTTGGGATCTTGCTAGCCTTATCTTGCTACTGATACTAACGTCGTCTTTTTGCAGTTGATGCTTTTCCTGCTGTTTCTTTGGCTGTCAAAATGAATACGAAAATGTGCCTTGAAAAATATTTTACATGTGAACTAGTTAACACAGCACCTTGGAGAGAAGGTATCTGATGCTACAGAGTACAAATGAAGCCTCATTAAGCAGGAATTCAGTGATTCTGCTGAATGCCCCAGCAATTAAATTTCATCTTGATTCACATGCAGGTCAGGAGAGTTTGGAAGGAGAATAGGGGAAGCAGAATACTGTGGCTCCGTACTATGCAAATTAGTGTTAACACGGCATTTCATTTATTGTTAATGCATTGTTACACTGCTACTCATTGAAAAGAAACCGGGTGACAACTGCGAAGACTGATGACCCACTTGCTTATTTTTCCATCTGCGTTGGCAGCGTTGCCTGAAAATACGGATGCCAAGATAAATCTCTGAAGGGAGGATGCAGAAGTTTTCCTTCCCACAGAGAGCAGTGGAGCTGGACGTGGCTGAATGTTCAGCCCTGTCCTTCAGGCCGCACTAAGCTGTAGTGCTGCATCTCCTCTCTGGGGCGAGTGTGCCAGGGCCCATATTGGTGCTGCTGGAAGGACAGAAGACTTGGTGTCCTGTTTTTGGGGAGGAAAGAGGAGAGGGGAGAACAGAAGTCCATAGTGGGATATGTTTTCCCGCTCCTTCTAATGATTATTGTCTGTGTGATGGAGCTTTTTTAATCCAAACTGCCTGCCTGTGCTGGGGAAGGAGGGTGGATGCTGGCTGCTGCTAATGCAGGCCTGCTGCTGTTCTCATTTTTGGCAATATTACCCAAATATGAAAAAGAAGCAGCATCTCTGCCTAAGAGCAGCAGTCGTGAACAGGCCCTGCCAGGTGAGCGCAGGTGCTAATACTGAGATGCCGAGTGCAGCTCCCACGCTCACTGTAAATTGGAGTGGTTCAATGGCCTTAAAACTGAGACCCAGTCCCATCACTGAAGAACTTGGGCACTTATTTTCCCTCTGGATTTGTAGCTGTAAACAAGTCGCCATCATGCTGAAGCACTGATCTCTGCTTGCCCCGAAGGTGGGAGCTGCTAAGCGTTTTGGTTTCCTTCTGCAGCGTGATGCTGCTTTGGGTCTGTTTCTGTGTGGTTCCTCCATTCACGCCCAGTTCTCTGCTGAGCTGGTTCAATGTGTGCTCAGGAGGATTTGACTTGAGTCCCAAGGCTGTTTTATATCTGCTAGCTACATTGCTATGAAAGATTTGGAAGAAGAAAAGTAAAGCTAATTAGGACCATTCCTATATGGACGTGTGTGTTTTTCCCAGCAAAATGCTTGTTCTGCCCAGGACAGCCACAGAGGTGGAGAGAGATGCTGTGGCTGGGTGAAAGCCAAAACCCTGCTTCTGGATGCTGTACGTGCAGCTTCCAGGGCGGGGCTGCTTTCAGAGAACCCACAGCCCTGCCAGGTCATAAAATCCCCCCTTGCTGGTGGCTGCCGATGGATCGTTATCCTCCTGCTGCATTGCTTACTGCTGTGTGTTCTCCAGCTGATTTTAGCTTAACAATGTCAGAAAGCTGAGATTCACTTGTTGGGATGACCTCTGCTAACAAGGTCCCTGAACGAGCTCTTTGGCATCATTAGGGCTGGCTGAGGAACAGGGGATCTTGCACTTTGCTGCAGCCTATTTGTCTTCCGCAGTTTCTCTTAGCAGCACTGGAGCCTCCAGCCCTGAAGAGTTCCTATCCTGATTACCCAAATCCAGAAATCCACAGGTTGGGGTAAATGGTGGGATTTCCTCTAATGCTCGGTGACGTAAGAAAAAGATGGCATGGCATATATACAGTGCTAAAGGGGAAAGAAGTGGGGGAAAGAAGAAGGGCAGTGCTTTTTCCTAGCAAGGAGTAAGGCTTTACGTGAAGGACCCTTAAATGCGGTCGCTCCCCGGAGCTCAGAGCACTGCCTTCCCCTCTCAGGCTGAGCATTACAAGCCTGAGCTTCTTGTACTGGGTTTTGGACCTGCTCGTACAGCTTCAGCTCACCCACTGAAGTGTCAGCTAAAGGAGGGGTGAGGAGGAATTGCCCAGGGGAGGCAGGTTAGCTGTTGAGGTTAAACCTACAAGGTTGGAAAATGCTTTGGGTGGTGTGAGGCCGTGCCTTGGTGGGGTGTGGTTCTGGCAAGGGCTCTTGACTCCCATTAACTCAAGATGTTTTCTCTCCTCCTTTTAGGCTAAAAATCTAGGTAAGTCAGTTTTCTTGTAGATACTTGCAAAAGGAAAGGGCTGAGCCATTGCAGGTTATAATTTATTTTGGGGGTCGAATGGAGAAGAGCAGACTGATTTGGAGGTAGATGATCAGTGTTGTCCTAGGCACAGACTCCCGGAGGACTGGGATGTTTTCCCCTAAGAAAACACTTTGTAATTTTAGCAAGTGGAAATTGAAGTGCCTGGGCTTGCATCTACATGGGGTATGGAAGGAAATGTTCCCCTGCTATACTAGGAGGGAGGTAGATCTGCTGAGGTTGCCTGGGGACATTGCTCATTGGGAAGAGTTTCAGTTTTTAAGACTGGAAAACCCAATAATTACGTTTTGGGGCTTCCTGACCTAGACGTGCTTTGCTTTAACGTGCATTTCAGTCTGGTTACAGATGCTGGTGCACAGGCAAAACGCGTAAATGGGGAGCACCAAAGTGACAGCGTCACATGGAAAGGTCACTGCAGCACTTCCTTCTTCCTGCTGCAGAGCTCCGGGAGGCGTCCTGCACTCACCACCAGCTTCTCCCCCGGTTCCCCGCAGTGCAGCCGGGCAATGACAGATGCAGGTGTCTCCTGGAATGGTTAAGCAGAAAAATGTGCGGTGACGGTTTTAGTGCGCTCTAGAGGTGGTCAGGATGGATGAGGGCCTTGGAAGTACCTTTAGCAACGTTCTCCGTCTTGGTGCTCTGTGTGTACATGCAGCGAGAGCTCTAATTGCCTATCGGATGGGTAAATTTATCTTGCGGTGTTCATTACCTATAATAAGTTAATGTTTAGGATTGGCTGGTGGAATTTGCACTTAAAGGAGAGAATAATCAAAGAGTTCTTCCTCTGGCTCCATTGTTAAATAGTTTAAGTAGGAGATTTCTTTAAAGATTTTTAAGTCTGTTCTCCCCTTCCCATAACAATATGTAAATAAAGAAGTGTGTTGCATTTTGGGTGTGAGCTAAAAACAGGGCATCTGCTTAGACCAAAGCCCTGCTGCAAGCCTCAGGCTGACATGCAGTTGTCTAGGGTTTCTGAATAAGGACAGCTAAGGCAAACTGGAGAGCATGAAATGGAGAAAGGGTGGGGCCAGTGGATAGTTGGGTAATCATCTGTGAAACCTCTTCCAGCAAGAGAGCAATGGGCCTTCCTCTTGTCCCTCCTCCTCCTCTTTCACATCCGCTGTAACCCCAATTCAGTTGAGGAGGGGTGCAGGCTCCCCAGACCTCCTGGTTTTGTGCAGAGCTGGGTTGGAGTTCCCAGTAAAAACCAGCTTTCCTGGAAAACCATCTGGGAGCACTGGGCCTGCTGTGCCAGGAAGAAGCCTTGAGGGGGAGATGAGCAGGCAGGGGGGTGTGCAGCCCCTGATGTGCAGGGGTGTATTCCTAATGGAAGAAGTGCCTGGGGAGAAGGAGGTAGCAATGCAAAATCTCAATTTAATATATGAATTTAAAAGAAATAGAAAGCCTCTGTGTCAGTCTTTCTCAACCTTCCCTAACCCAAAGCAATTTCTGTTGCTATTAATGTGACTTTTATATGTGGTTAGAGCTTCGGCATTTCTCTGTGTGCCGTAAGTGCGCGTGGTGGGGTGTTTTTCCTCCTCGTTTTCCTGTGGCTGACTGTTCATTACGTTCATTCAGCTGTCTTCAGAGTCTCCTGAGACTTCCTAATGTGGAGTGATGTAAGATCCTCTCCGTGTTCTCCTGGGCTCAGAGCATGTTCAGTGCTAAATGATCCATTTTGGGATCTTGCTGTGTTCCACAGTCCTGTGACTTCTGACAAAGATGCTTTTGGAAGTGATTAAATAAGTAATGGTTTAAGTTGTGAGAACAAATATCCATCGAGCAGCAGACTAAATAATTAATATTCTGAATAGCCTGTGATCTTTCCTCTGCTGTCCTCTCCGTCTCGTTTGCATAAAAGTGTGTTTTGCAAATGTCATCCCAACCAATTTAGACCATGTGAGATTTGCAGCTTCACTCCCACTGAGGCTCTGGGAGGATTTGAAAGTTTGCTCTGGGGAAGGATATTAAGTCCAAGAGCAATGCAGTATGTGCCAGGTACAAGAAACGATAAACCAGGTGCTGGTACATGTGTTTAATGTGGAAAGGAAGCTATTCCTTCCTTACAACAAATGCATTTTGCTCAAAGGTCAGCCTGTTACTAAGGATAATTGCGCTTTTCTCTAGGCTGATGGCTTATTGGCTGGTATTGCCTCTTTACTTGCAGGTTCCCCTCAAGAGCCTGTGCAGATGGGCATTTCCAGCAGGGACCACCTGGAAGCTGTTCCAGCCATGAGATGTCCTCAGCCCATTCTTTGCTCCAGCTCCGCTTTTTATACTGGAGAGGACTCTGAGAAAGCATTCCCTGTGTCCTCTTTACTCCTGGGCAGCTTAGAGGAGAGCAGTAGATGCCAAAAAAACAGAACTAAGTTTGTTTTTCCCCCCTGTAGAAAGTTTTTTAGGTCTGTGTGTTTTTGATTATTATTTTTTTAACACCCCTCTACCCCCCAAATTCACTATTTCCAGTGGGCACAGTGTGTGGGTAAATAACCATCATTTTTGGGTGAGTCTTGCTTAGTAGATGCTATTGCAAGAGCATTTTTAGGTAGCTGCTAGTTCAGGGCACACCAGAGGTAGAGGAGAATGTACAGACTGTTCATGAAAAGTCAGAGCTCTACTTATGGTTACTCAAGTTTGCCAAGCCACGATTTAGGTTGATGCGTCACGCTCTTTTATGACACCTATATATTTTGATGTCATAATGTGTCTTTTCTGGCTGCCTAATTTTGTCAGTGTGTACGATGTGCCCTTTTCCCTCCCATGAGAGACTCAAGCTATTCGCTTCAACTGGTTTTAATATACTGCCACCTGAAACATGAAGCAAGCATCATGTTGATGGGTTTTGGCCAGAAACCACAGAGTAAACATCTTTATCCTCTCCTCTCCAGGCCTCTGGCGGGCTGTGCTCTCGCCAGCCAGCTCAGCAAATGCCACAAGCAGTTCTGGGTTTGAAGTGCCAAAATGCCTCTTCATCCTCCCCTGGCAGCAGAGCAGTGGGGCAGCTCCGTCCAGTTCTCACCCACAAAACCAAGCGGCTTCAACTGTGTAGTAGCCCTGTCCTCTCGTGCCCTTTTTCAATGCAGCAGATATTCTGGGAAGGTCTTTTTGGTGGCATGAATGTAAATGATTGTTTTTAGCTTTTCTTTAAAACATCCTATTGGAGACATCCATCTCATGGCATCCCAAGCAGTGTGCTGTTCCCAAATTAGCAGCAGCTTCTTGTATTTGTGGTGCAACTGGAGATTCTTTTTTTTCCTTCAAGATGAGATTTCTTTGCAGCACAAGCATTAATAGCTGTGTGAAAAGATTTCTAATTACAAATTTCAGCTCAATTACTAATTAAATCTATTGTCAGACTGAACAACTTCTTAAAAACAAATTATGGACCAAAATATCTCTTTTGTAAGTAGGTTTTTCTTACTTAGTAATTTTATTGCTTTTGTATAAGTGGTCTGTGCATGAAACAGCTGAGTTTGGTCCAAAATAAAGATGTTGCTGCATTTCAATCCAAGTAACAACTCTGGTATTAGGCTGGCACCCAGTTCCCCTCCTCCATGTGGGCTATCCGGAGTTAGTTCGGGTTCCCAGGTCTGCAAAGCTTTCTTCTGGCACATCCCGATGTGTTCAGGTCCTGCTGAGTTATCCCGATTTTGTTTCCTAAGGAAACAAGACTTCACCTTGCTGCCTGTCTGTGAGCTTTCCACAAAACCTGTAAGCTCTTTGCTACCTTTAACCAAGCATCATAGCAGTCCTAAACATAAATGGACCCTTCTACCGAACCGTAGATAGCTTTTGTGCTACTGTGCCTCAGCCCAGGCTGAGCTTTGCATGGGCTCTTCACAAACCCCAAGCTTTGCTCTCTTTTCACCATTTGTGGATATAATCCTGCCCCTGTAGATAATGCGTGTTCCCAAGGGGATCCAGCAACTACAGTGAAAGCTGCCTTTTGGATGCGAGGTGTGGGCTGGTTGGTACACAGGGCGTTGTATCTCACAGCACGCCTGAATGGGGCCTGCAGGTCAGAGCAGGTCAGCCTGCTTCATATTTTTAAGCAGCAGGCACTGGCTTATTGCAGCAATTTCTGTCTGGTCCAGCACCCCACCTCTACCTCAGTGCAGGACCAGGTGGAGAAGAAGTACATGAGGTGAAGCATCGCACCCAGCGCACCAGGCCCATGTCCCACCACACCGCCACCCGCACCCCAGCCCCAGCAGCGGCCTTGGGTGCCTTTGGCCGGTGGAGGCTCCTAAGGAAGAGTTAAAGCGCTGTAGGCAGACCACAAGGCTGCAGCCTGGGGAGGCAGCTCAGGCACTGACAGCAGCCCGACATTGCCTTGAGAGGTGCTGGAGGCTCTGCCAGCGCTTGCCGAGAGGGGGTGGGGGAAAGTGTGTCAGGCAGCGCGGCAGCCGCAGCCTCTCCTCGGGCTCAGCCCCGCTGCCGCAGCCCGGGGGCTCCCAGCGTTGCTCCCCCTAGCACCGGCTGCCTGCATTTCGTCTGATTTCCCCCTGGTGCTCTTCTTCTCCCGCTGCCTGAAATCCCCATGAAGGGCAGAGGCGGGCCGGCAGCTCCCCCGGGGGCCGTCCCCGCCCCGGCCGTGAGGGACCGTGAGGGACCGTGAGGGGTCGCCGGCCGTGAGGAGCCGTGAGCGGCCGTGAGGGGTCGTGGGGAGCCGTGAGGGGTCGTGGGGAGCCGTGAGGAGCCGTGAGGAGCCGTGAAGGGTCCTGGGGAGCCGTGAGGGGTCGTCCTCCTGCCGCCCTCCTGCCGCCCCCCGTCCCTCTCAGTCGCCTCCTCTCCAACTGGAGCCCCGCCGGCCGGTCGCTCCAGCCGGGATTTCCAGCTCCACCGCCTTCATCTTCCTATCGACAGAACCGGGGAGCCCCACTAAAGACGTGTCTTTCTAAAGGATCGCAGCGGCTTTGGGTGCCTGCAAACTGGAGCGGCCAGGACGGTTTCTTTCTTTTTCTTCCTTTGGTTCCCGGGCCGGGGGGCGCTGGATGATTTCCTAGGCGGCAGCAGGCATGCTCTGCGGGCTGAAAAAGGACTTGCAGTCAGACTTCGGTGAGTGAACCTATATATATATGTCATTTGGTTTTCCTCCTCTTGCAACAGTTTACTTTTGTTTGCTCTGACTTCCTGTAACCACCTTAAATATCGCTAACAATACCATGCGCCACTTTCTGCGGGGTGTGTGTGCGCACGTTACGAATCCAAACCTTTGCGTGCAAGCTGGGAATAAATTGCTCGAATTTTGAAAACGGGTCCCTGCTTCTCCAGAAAGGATTTGTCCTGAGAGCCCCCTCCAGTCTGCCCCCCCGGGGCTGGGAGCTGGCAGCCCCCGGGTCCGTTCGTAGGGCAACGCTGCGGAGCCCGAGCAGCTGGCTTCGTTTTTTCTTTACCAAAAGCTAAAAGCAGCTCTGGTTTTTGAGATCGGCGTGTGAGTGGGCTGGGCATCCAGCTGTGGTGAACGGAGGGCTGCTGGGGGGGAGAGGGCTGAGGGGCTCTGCTAACGCTGCCGGCACCCCTACCTCCAGTGTCATCTGCTGCCATGCTAACATATTTCAGCTCGCCAGAAACCTGCCGTTTCAACAAGATGCTAACCCCTGCCTTAGAAACCTGACTGGGTTACTGTGCTACACTGGAGTGTCAGAAATCTCTTCCATCTCTGCACAGTGGGTATGTGAGTGTAGAAAGGCACCTCTGCAGAGGGCACGGCCACCACAGCCTGGCCCCAGGCTCTCCAGATGGACGGGCTCGGGTATTTCCAGCTGGGTGCAGCGTTCCGGTACTTTGTTGCGTGCTGTAGCTCGGCTTGTTGCAGCTAGATGTACTGCATGGAGCATGCTCTTCTGCTCTGATGCAAGCGTTTCCCTTCTGCAAGCAAAGATATTGGAGCTGGAAGTACAGTGGCGTTTTATAATCATTTTACATTGCCTGAAGCAGTGTAGGGCTGACTTTGTACTCTCCTTGGTGTACAAATACTAGATGCCCTGAAGCATGAACCTAACTTTAGATTATTTTTTCCCAAAGTCTGAGAAGTCAACCGGGTGCAAAGCAGCTTAGCCTGGCTGTATTGCCTAATTCCATGGGTGTTGACTAGATGCAGTGTCCACTCACCGAAGCAGCACAGCAATGAGTTGTCCGGGGGCTGGGGGCTTGTTTCAAAGCTGCCTGAGCCCTGGCAATGAGCCCTGGTAGGCAGCAGAAGTCCAGGCACGTGATTTAGCAGGGCAGGAATGCAGCCGTTTCGTGGAAAGATCAAAAAACAGCTTGGCAGGAGCTCCTATTACTCTTGGGGCTGAGCCATAAAATGGGCCCCAAGCTCGGAGGTGGCTGGCACCGACTGCACTGGAGGAATCCCCTGGATGCCTCCAGCCGTGGAGCGGAATCCTTTGTCTGGTTCCTTGTCACCAGAGGCATCTGGTGCTTCATTCATGCACGTCCCAGTGGTCACTGTGTTGCTGCAAATTGTGATGTTGTCTGGGTGGTGGGTGATGGAGTGAGAAATATTCATGCTCTCAGCCCCAAACCTTTTTTTGTAGGACCTTGGGTCAATGTTGTGTGTAGTTCTGCCACCAACAAGGAAATGGTGCAGTCACTGAGCTGGTGAAGAAGCCTTCTTCAGAGCCTTACAGCTTGAGCTGGTGGCACTCCTGAGGACCAAGCCCACGCCTTCAGCAGCCAGTAGGTGCTGGTTTCCTCAACATCCCGCAGATGAAGCCATCCTTTGCACCTGCCACAGAGCAAAGAGGGATGGAGGGAAGGGTGACCGCCTTGTCTGGTGTCTGCCCTTCCTCCTTTTCTTAGTCATTTCAGTGCCCAGAGAAAAGCTTTGAGGGGGACCGATTAGGATGCATTGGGGTTGGTTTTGCTGAGGCTCGATGGGCTCTCTTGGTCACTCAGCTGGGTTCTCAATGTTGTTGTGCTTTTTTTTTTTTTTCCTGGTTTTTCCATGAGACTCCTCTCCTCATCTGCAAATCATCTGAGACAGAAGCAATAAAGCGAACTGGTTTCATATCACTTATTTTAGCATTGTAAGTGTGATGGGCAAGATCAGAAACCGGATGGAATTTTTGAGAGAGGCATCCAGCTGTTCAGGAGTGCTTCCAGGCTTCCCAGGCCCACCATTATTGGGGTTCTCAGGATTTCTGAGCTCTCCACCAGCCACTCGCAAAGGTTCTCTGGTGGGGCATTTTCGTAACACAGATCTTTCGTCTGTCTCTCAGAGGGGAAGGGTCAGAAAATGCAAGGGGTGGTGGAAAGGGGGGGTGACTTTCCTGGTTAGAGTAAGCTCGTGTGCGGCTCTGCAGTGTTTCCAACAGAGACATGGCAATCAAACCCTTCTTGCAGTCACTTCCCCGAAGTGCTTTATGGCCTCTCTGAAGTCCGGGAAGATGCTCTGTGTTTTGCTCTAGTAAACTTCATGTTCAATGAGTCCTTGCTGCAGGATCACTGCAGGAGTGGGCAGAGTGACAGAGCTCGCTGAATCTCTTCCTGCTGCTGCTGCAGGTGCCCAGCTGAGGATCCCAGCACAAACCAGCCCACGTTAAATGGTTAACTGACTGCAGCACAGGCAATTTCAGACCCCCCCCCCTTCTTTTTTTAATTTTAAAACCCCGTTTGTATAGGAGGCAAAAGAAAGACAGCAGATCGGTATGTTCTGTGCTTTTCCCTTCAGTGTGTTTTTTTCCCTTCTGTTAGAAGCCGCGCTTTTAGTGTAATTGAGATGGAAGGAGAGCAGTGAGAATTTCCCATGCCTTCTTCCTGAGCAGCAAGCTTCATCCTTTATTTACAGGGTGGGAATGGCCAGGAAAATGCCTTGTTAATAGGTCTTTGCCTCCTTCTGCCTGCTGATTTTCAGGGAATCAGCTCCCCTGTTCAGTGCTGTGCTTTCTCTGCAATAGCCCCAGATCTTCCCAACTTCCCTAATAGGCAGGGGGAGAAACAGAGAAACAATATCTGAAAGGGACAGAGAACTGATGTGAGGCGCTAGAACAAGACAGGAGGTAATCTTTATCTATAAACCTTCTAGGAGGAAAGATTTTATCTTTCTTATTAAAGAATTTATCACAATAGCGCTATTTAATAAGACTCCTGCTCATCAAGCTGCTTACATCACCTGCCAGCTTTGCCTCAGTGGCAGCAAAATGAAAGATTGCGAGAAAAGGAAGCTGGTGTGCACGTACCAAGACGTCCTGGGGTCTGGAGCCGAATCGCACTGATCTTAATTTCCTTGAGCCAAAACTGGACAGAAGGTTTGAAAAGTCACTGAGTTTGTCCGGGCCCTTCCTCTGCACTGAACTATTATGTAGCCTTACCTATGTTATCATCCATCCACCTGGTGTGTGAGTGCACCCATGCCGGAAACAATCTGACAGCTCAAATTCTTTCACTGGACTTCAGTACCGAGGAGGGGCTTTCTGCACTTCTGCAATTTTCTTTTCTGCCTCATCTGCAGTTCTGGTGCCGCTGCTTCTTATCCTAACGCAGGTGACAGGTTTCTCCTTCCCTCTGTGCACTCTCCTCAGAGCTCCCTCCTCTCTTCTCCTTAGGGCAGACAACTCCTTCCTCCCCAGCTCCCGGGGCTGTGGTTTTCTACGTGTCTGACCACGCTGCCCTGCTTCAGTCTGAAGGAACTCCCGCTGGACCACGTCTTGAACAGTGGTATCGAAGTGTGGGTACTGCATTCAAGCTGAGGCTTTTTGTCAGCGCTGGGTGAAATGAAAAGAGCATTTTACAGATCTTGCAGGCTATTACCCATCTCTGTGTACCACCTCGGTCCTTGCTTTCCTTGCACACGGCATGGCACTGAGGAATTTTGTTTCGGTTGTGATCCACCGTATCTGGAGTCCAGCTGCAGAACTCTCACTGAGATGTTTTCCCCACCCTTTGTTCATGTGGTTATTCCTGCCCAGGTCTGGTACCTTGCGTGCACCTCTGCTGAGCTGGATGTTTGTTTTCTCAAGCATGTATGGATCATTCTGGTTTCAAAATTTGTTTTCCAGCCTACCTCCAGTCCCTCGTAGCTGGTGCCTGTCAGTATACGTACTAGGAGCAATCTCTCGGCAGTCATCCGGGTCGCTTTATGAATACCTGGAGCCTTACCAGAGTGCGGGTGCGCCCCCCCAGACCTTCCCTTACACATCCTTCCCTTCTGATTGTGCACAGCTGATGAATTTTCTCAGTGTGTGGTTCCCCAATCAGTTTTGCATATACTTTGTAATCAGCTGTATCCTGCTTCCCAAACGTGCCTATAAAAATAGCACATTAAATGGTGTCAGAAGCGTTTCTGAACTTGAGATGGAACAACTTGCCTTTTCTGTCTACCCAGAGATGTTGCTCTGCCACAGAAAGAAGTTGCGTGGGCTTCTTGTTGAGTTAGCTGTGGTAGCTCCGGGTTAGCAGTTAGTCCTCCCCGTTCTCTTGTAGCAGCTCACGCCTAGATGGGCAGTTCCAGGAACTGAGGAAAAGGGGATGGGTTTGGCATTCTCTTGCCCCTACGCCGATATTACTTCTGTTCTGTTGTGTTTGAGTTCAGCGCTGCATTTTGCTCTTCTGCAGCCTTGTGATATCTTACCCTTCCTCCCCAGGGGCTTAAGAATACCCGCCGATGGCTTTAGGACTTGGTGGCCAGCTCTCTCAAGCTGTTTTTTCAACTACGTTAAATATAAATGAACTGATCTGTGCAGTGAAAATGCGTTCTTGCTCTTCTCTAGAGCTGGGCCATTCCACCAAACTGCTTTTTGTGGAAGCCAGTAGACAAGGCGATGTCCTAAAACTTCTCCTGGCCTGTAGAAATGAGCTATCTATTGTTTTCTTCCAGTTCCCTCCCTTCTGGGTACGGAGGTCACGGAGGTCTCACTCTTAAAAGATTGTGCTCGTGCTCAGCTCATTAGCACGCACTTGTAGGCAGAAGGATGTTTTTAATGCAAAAGCCAGGCAGATCTAATAAAAACGTCAGCCCTCAGTGTCAGCTGAGCAACTGCTCTTGAGGATTTCTCTCCAGCCCTGACTTGGAGCCCATGCTTACCTCCCTGCCAGCCCGCGGAAGGAGATCTCGTTGCAGCTGGAAGAGGTGTGCTCGGCTTCGAGTGACCCGTGGTAAGGGACCGACCCCACGTGCTGCGCTGTGCCTGGCTTTGGGCTCTCTGTCCAGGTTCGTTACCCTTTACGATGTTTATTACGCTTATTTAATCCACATATGCCAAGGAGAACCACAGTGCTGAAGCATTCGTATGCGTCAGGGCATGGAGGATTTGGTTTCTTTTGAAAATGGACTGTTACAATTCCTATTTGCTCGTGGATGCCAGCGTCTATTGCTGGTGATACGATTTTCTTCCTTAAGTAGATGATGCCCAGCTTCACGTGGAGGATCAGAAGAAGGCGCCGGGCAGGATGGAGGGAAAGGTGCCTGTGCTTTATGTTTAACCGTGGGCACGTGGCGCAAACAAAAGGAACAAAGAAGCAGCAATGGCCAGGAAGAGGTGCTGCTGCAGAACCGGGGGAGAGAAAGTAGAGCACAAATAAAAATTTAGCGATGTTCATCAATTGACGATGGAATGCCAGCAGGCATAAGAGCATTTAAGGCTCTTTTCAGCTGTCAGTTCGGATAGCGCATAATTTTGAGCGTGTGAGTAATCCCATCAGGGTGTGCACGGTCTTAAGCCTCGCTGGGACAGGAGCCCCGGGTCATTGTGCGGCTGTCTGCAGGCGGTGGCAGGGGGCTGCTTCGAGACAAGCCTGCTTACGTGGGAGTCGGGAATTCTGCTGCTGTGACAGTCTGACTGCCAGCCTGCTTCGGAGGGGTTTTTAATAGTATTATTATTCTGTTGGTAACAAGAGAAATTACTAACCGAGCTTGATGTTCTCAGCTGTCAAATTTATTAATCTGTGGATTTTCAAATCAGTCTGGTAACTTCAGCGACGCGCAGAAGCGCACAGGATGTTACATGATTTTCTCTCCTTCCATTCCCAACAATCGCCGTCTCCAATTTTTTATTTCAATGAAAGTAGTTTCTTTTTTTTTTTTTTTTTCCTTTGGCCATGTGTTTTTGTTCAAGGATCTGATAATTACATGCTTGGAGATGATGGCTTTTCAAAAGCATCTTTTCCCAGCAATTTTCAACTGGAGATGGGGATAAAAATATCTCCCCAGTTTTTTATCAGAAATGTTTTCGGTAATGTGCAATTATGAGCTCTGCCTTCATTCAATTCATCCTGGAAGAATTTGCTTCACAGGGAAATTCGTTTCCTAGCTGCTGGAGTTGCCAGCATCGTTTGGCAGCTGCAGGTTTTTGTGGGGAGGAGGGAAAAAAGGCCCAGAAATGAAAATTGCTGTGAAGTAAATTGGTCCCAACACCTGGAAGCCATGAAAGGATGGAATATCATATTTTGTTGTTAAATCATTGTTAAAGTGCTCCGCGTAGCAGTCCCCAAATGGCCTTGCAAGTTGTTTGGCATAGCCGGGGTATGAAGAGATGAGCCCGCGTAGTCATACTTGGACTGATCTGCTTCGTACTGTGCAAGTTCAGGAAGTCACGTCAGAGAGGTGGAAGGAGTTGTGGTTTTCTTCCCAGCTGCTCTCCAGCTTCCAGTCTCGGTATGTAATGATCGCTCCCGGTGTATCCTAACGAGGCTGTAAGCTAAGAGCTGGCGATGCTGGGGAGAGCAGAGGTGGCGTGCAAAAAGAATTGGGATGCTTTTGTGCTGGGAGACAGGAACCGGTGCCGTTAAGAGCGAGGTCTGGCTCCTTGCTACCTTGGTGTGTGGATGCAAGTGGGATTTGGTGCATCAGCCTGCCTCCTTGCAGCCTTCTCCTTCCCAAAGCAGGGAGGTGGGTCCCTGTTCTGCGTCTGCTGCCGTTTTGGGGATCGCGTGCCGTGGCGTTCCCAGCTCCTGAGCGACCCAACACGCTCAGTTTCTCAAATAACTCTTCCCTCCCAGGTCCTGCTCCCTCTCCCATGCCCTCTCGATGCCCTGCGAGCCGGCAGCTCCAGCAGGCACCGTCCCCTGCCCTGCGGGACCTCTCGCCGTGGCGAGGTGTGATGGCACAGCTCCCATCAGCTGCTCTGCCCAGCCCAGTAACTGAGCTAGGTCCTGGGCCTGCTCCCCTGTCTTTGGGCAGCCGTGTGCCTGACCGTGCAGATGATGAAGGTGGGAGTCGAACCTCTGTCCCGTCCCCTCTGCCACGGTGCCAGCCTCGGTGGAGCTGTCCCAGCAATAAATCTGCCCCGCCGCTGGGTCTCAGAGGAGCTCCCGTCCGTCCCCACGGTCCCTGCGATGCCTGATCTGATGGGGTAACATCCGCAGTGGGTGGTTCAGCCCGAAATCTGAGGGACGTGGCCAGCTCCTGCCCCGCTGATTTATAGGGGATAATTTCTTTGAGGAATGCAGTGCCGTTTGGGGGGGATTCAACTCTTGGCAGAAGAAGAATGTCCACGTTTTGCTAGGTTATTTTTTTTAATAATATAATGCATTTCCTGTATAACCTGCCCTGTAAACAGATGGTGTTCCTTCCTGCCATGAAACGCCACGCTCTGCTGCTCGTGCTCCAGCCGTACCTCGGCCTGCAGCCCAGGGGGCAGGGGGGCTCGGGGCAGGTTCCCTGCAGGTCCCATCCTCTGCTGACTCCTGCAGCATGCATCGAAGCCAAGCATGGGGATGAAGCACGTGTATGGGGGTAGGAATGGACAAAGTGGTGGTCCTGGGGCAGAGCTGCAGGGATGTACCTGAAATCCAGGGAAATGGTCAGGAAGTTGCTCAGGTATGTATAGATCTGGACCAAGGTCACCTGCACACTTTGCACCTGAGGAGTTAAAATCAAGGCGAAGGTAGAAGGGCCAGAAGGCACATCTGGTTTTGCTCCAAACCCAGGTTTTGCCCCATGGTCTGTTGCTTCCTTGCCTGCCCTCGCCGTGCCGCACGTGGCTCTTTTCTTCTGTGTTTCCCCACTCCTTGGGGCTGCCCCTGGGCAGAGGTGAACCCCCCCGGCTCCAGGCCAGCTCCAGGTGCGGGTAGCTGCTGGTGAGGCTGGCAAAGAGACACAAGATGAGGGAGAGAAGCTTGTTTGTAAATCAGAGCAGAGGCCAGAGAACCAAGCGCTTTGCAGGCTGTGACTCTCTGTGCCGTCTGCAAGTCCTTTATCATTCAGCAGCCAGCTCGAGCGGTGCCATGAGCTCTAAGAGGCAATTAGCTGCTAGCAGATTTATGTGCCACTGCATTTTATAAGCAAACAATCGTGTGTGTTTAATCATTAAATGGATCTGCTGTGCCTAATGCTCCCGGAGCCCATCTTTTGTCTCTCTGCACACCCACTCGGCCTTCTCGCACCCGTTTTACGCCAGCACAGACCCGCTGGCACTGATCCTCGTGCTGGGCAGCTGCCTTTGGTTCCGGCAGGCGGTGGCAGGAGGTAAGCACTTGGCAATATCTGCTCCTGGGGACATCCAGGCCCCATCTGGAGGTCGGCACAGAGGGAAGGGGAGTGCCTGGCCCCGTGGTGAGGGGCCGTGCCGGCATCCGGTGATGGGTGGGGATTTATGCAGCATCCCCAGGCTTCCCTGGGGTTTGGGAAGGAGTTGGGTTTTGTACTTCTAGTTAATTTTAGGAATACCTGAGCACACTGCTCTTCCACACATCTATTACACACTCGACAGAACCTGCTGGTTTTAATTTTTATGAGCGCAAGTGGCTTGTTGAATCAAAATTAAGTGCGTATTTGGGAAGCGTAATGTGAGGCATTACACTTAATGGGCTGTGCTCCTGACATGCGTCTCCTCTCCTTGATACTCTGACACGAGTCTCCTCTCCTCGATACTCTGCGGTTTTTAGTTACACCTACGTTTTTTAAACATCCAAAAAACCCCAAGGGAAAATTAATGTGCAGGACTGTGCAGCTCGAATTCTGCAAGGGGCAGGATTTCAGCGTGAAAATCCCGAGGCTGTCCCCGTGTGCTCAGAGAGGTGCTCACGAGGCTGAGTGTCTCTTGTGAGCCTTTCAGGGGATGGCAGAGCCCGGCTTGCAGCAGTGTGTTGTGATTTCCACCAGGATTCTCCATGCCTTTCGGGATTTTCTGTGCTGGCAACAGTTGAGCCTGTGTTCTCCCTCTGCTGTGTGTTACCCGCGCGATGGGAAGCAACTGGAAAGCAGACAGCCGTTTGGATGAAGGCAGCTCCATAAAACAGCTGGGGCGCATTAATAACTCTGCTGGAGCGGGGTCTTGTCCGTTTTTCATGCTAAGCAGATGCTTGCTTTCATCGCGGTGGTGCTGTGCTGGTCTCTGGACAGCCGCCTGTGTGGAGGATGGGATGGCAGCCAGGGCAAGGCAGGGGGAGCGAGAAGAGGGGCCGAAGCAGGAGCAGGGCTTGCTGGAAGCAGGATTTAACGGGCATTTCAGGTACATTTCTAACAGCTGGTTTGATGGGGTCAGACCACACCATTTCCAACATCAAATACGTTCGAGCTTTGAAACTTCCTTATTTCATCTTGTCCTGCTAAATCTGATAGTCCCTGGCTCTTTGATTTCTCGCTTTCTCCTTCCCTCCTTTCATTTTAAGCAAGGCTCTTCCTTAAACTTCCTTTAGTCTTTTAACTATAAGCTTCTTCCATCTCTCGCACAGCTCCTGTGAAGCCTCCTGACACAGCTGAGGATAAAAGCAGCCCCGGCGTGTCCATTGCATAATGGATGGTTTGTGTCTCGGGGTCTGAAATCTACATCTGTTCAGATCGGTCATGAAGTGGGAACATCTGTATGTATTCATATCTAATGGCTCCTGCCACATGAGTGAATAATCCAACTCCCACGACTTGGTATTTACTTTTTTGGAAACATCTCTACGTAGCTGAACACTGAGGGGAGAATCACATTTACGGGACTTAAGCCTTAGGAAGGTTTAGCGGAGCTTCAGGGATAAGCTGGAAATGACTGCTGCTCATTTCTTGACTCCCACCGGTTGTTGAACACTTTGCACCAGAATGCCGTGCAAATCCAGGCTGAGGCACCTGATTTGCAGCCTGCTGCACTGCGTGCCTTCTCTTAGGATGCCGTCTTCCAGCGGTCCTGGCTGTCTTTGGGGTCCTCTGAAAGAGCCAGGGTTGTCCTGGTTGACCAGACTGCTCTGATTTTTCACTGCTCCTTTTGAAGCCATCGCCTTGCTGAGATGGTGAGATCAGGGCAGTAGCAAATAAGGTCGTGGGCAGCTTGGATACCTGCTTCTCAGAGTTTGTTTGACTTTTTCATGCTAGTGCTGATGGCGTCCTTTAGGTGTTAAATAAATCTGTTCACCCCTAGACCCCTTGCTCAAGCTTTTATTAAATGTTGCTGCATCGAAGTGCGTCTCTCCTGTTGCCTCATTTACCCGTTTGTTTTTTATCGTTCTGTTTTTGTTTTGTTTTCTTGTGATTTGCACGAGTTTTCTACTCGCTGTTGTCCCTGAGATTGATTCAAACCACGCCTGCATCAGCCTCCGCCTCCTCCTGACCTGGCACAGCAAGTCTCTTAGATTTGGTTCTTCCTCTCATCTTCTGGTCCTTTCCCTGCACAAGGGCGGGCTTGTAGCTGGGGGCAGAGAGAGGATGGCAGCCCGGGCAGGGGCAGGGTGACCTTCGTCCTGCCAGCCTGCCGGGCTACCCTCGCACGCCCCTTGTTACATCTTGCCGGTGCAGGGGCTGCCGATGTCCAACTGATGTTGCTCCCGGAGGTTAGCACATAGGAGCTTTTTCCCTAGTAAGAAGGGGTTTTCCCCAAGTCATCATTATCCGAGGATCTCTGCAGAATCCAGCGGGTTTTCCTCTGCTCTGTCTCCAAGAAATTTGCTATTGGCCGCATCCCTGCCGAACTGGGGAGAAGTTACCCAGCTGTAGCAAAGCCCAGAGGAAAATGCTCTTGTCTCAGCTCACTAACTTACAAGCTCGGGGATTTCCAGTGAAATGTTTATTCCAAAGCTCGTGCTGTCTCTTTCCTTCTCATCTGTGTCTCTGTTGGGGAGGGGTATTCTGGTTTTCCTCTCTGAGCAGAGAAAGATAGCACAGGGAACCTGGGCGCTCACTGCTTTTGGGCTCTGCTGGAGAAGCACTGATGTATTCTCCTTCTTCAGGTGGGGATGGGACCTCAAGATCTGAGCTGGCCAGAGTCACGGATAAGAGCTGTGGATGAAAATGACCTTTTACTGAACTGTGTTGTCTCTTTTCAGCTAGCCTCAGCCCAAATGGCCATCTTCTATTTTCTTTTTTTAAGAGCAGATTGTTTTCAGCCCAGATGAGCCATTCACAGCCCAGTCCCAGCTCCTGCATTGTGCAGGTCAAAGAGCTTAGGCCAATTACTGTGAATCATGCTCCAAATCCCTTGTCGGAGGGGAGCCGAATGATTTTTAGAGATTCCCATCCATCATAAGACGCTCAGTAACACAATGTCCAGGAGGTTAATGCTTTTCATAGGGTTGAAAAGGAGGACACGCATGCAATCCCGCATCTAGGCTGAATTTCTACAGCTTTCCTTGCCAATTTTTGGCTCTCCTATCTCCCCATTAAGGAGCTACGTGCTCTTACCCCATGCTTGGGCACAGAGGTCAGACTGCCTTTCCCTCTTCTCTTCAGCGCAGCACAACTTTGTGGTCCTGAAGCTCCCTCCCTCCCTTCCCGGGAGACTTTGGGGCCAGAAGGACATGGGAGACATGAGCCAGAAGCAGTTGCTTTCCACCAGGGAGTTAACCTCTTGATTCGACAGTTCTTTGACGGGACCTCGGAGGATGGAAGACAACAGGTACCGCTTTTAATGCAGACATCACAGGGACCGAAACAGAGCTTGTCAAAGCCAAACAGGTCAAAGAATTTCTTATCGCCGGCACTGCAGCAGGTTGATCTCCATTTCAAAAGGTGGAAGTCCTGACTCCCCCGTCCTGCCCTCCCCGTGCTGCTGACGTGTGCCATGTTCTCACACCCAGGCCGTGACACGAGGCCGGTGGCACCTGGGTCCTGCCTCCCCATTTCCTCCCTGCGCACCCAGCGTTAGGGAAGCCAGATCTGGACTAACCAGGTCTTAGGGTTGGTTGGTTTTACTTTCTTCCTAAAGAAAGCAAACCATTTTGCCTATGGACATTCATAAACCTTAACTATTGACGTATTGAAAAGAAAACTTACCTGCCTGCGTGTACCTTGAGACAAACCCTTCCAGCCGGGAGGCAGCTCAGTGCCAAACCCTGTGCAGCGGAAGCAGCCGTGTGATGATTTTCCTTAAAACAAAGCCTGGTTCTGCTTTTTGACTAACTCCAGGGCTTTTAAACAAGCAGGTAGTAGTGGCCGCTAGGTTTAGATGGCACCAATTATTTGTATGCTGTGGTCTAATAAACTGACAGTATTTAATTTCATCCACTTGAAAAGCCACAATAGAGCTGTCTTTTTTATTTGATTTCACTCCGCAGCCATTTAGTAGGGTATTTGTTGCTCGAAAGAAGGGAAGTCCCCAGGGTCTGGATCCAGCCGGCTGCGTTTCTTATCCATCTCCATATTCAAGAAAGAGTTTGGAAGCTTGCTTGGAGTTAATAGGGGGAATTGTACTCCCTTGCCAGCTAGGATTTACTGCTGCCTGGATTAATAAAGGCAGTTGTGTCTAGAGAGGCATTCTTCCTTGGGAACGGCTTCAGACTTCTGTTGGTCATTTCTCACCCTATTACAATTGCTCACTTGGATAACTTTCACAAAAGATCGGTCTGGAAATGTTTCTTATTCCTCTTTAATTTTTTACTTTTGAAAGGTAGTTTCTTGGGATAACACAACCCGGAGATCGGCAATATTTCATCTTCCTAGCTCATTGTTGGGCTCTCCCCAGTACAGCCTGTAGTGCTTAACAAAAGAAATTGCAAAATTGACTGGAAAATGTAACTTTAATAACATCATTTCGGGCAGTAGAACCATTGAGAAATAATAATCTCATCGAGTCGGTTTCTGCACTATCCTTGTCCCTCTTGCACAAAATTACCGCACATACTGTGCGCACGCGGATGGGACCTGCGGGGGGGTGAGCAGGCGCGTAGCTTCCCCTGCCAGCACCTCGTTCATAAGCAGAAAGTGATGAAGCTGTCTACAAATGGCCTGGGAGGGTGAGAGGGATGTGGGGAAGTCTCTCTCTCCCTTTCTCTATTTCAGTTCTTTTACGTTAAAAATGTAAATCATGCTGGGGAGCGCTTAAGGGAATGGAGGTGAAGAGGCTCACTGGGTGAAGAGGGACCTTTTTCGTGTGGACTTCTTGGAGGGTGTTTTGGAAGAGATGGATGAAGGTGAAGGTGTTTTGGTTTTGTATGGGGAAAGCTGTTTGTGCCAAGGACCCAGCCTGTGCGGTCCTTCAAGGAGCTGTTGGTGAACCTGAATCATGCACGGAGCATGTCCTCACCAGGACGGGGAAAGAGTTGTCCTTGATCTTTTTAAATGAGAGAAAGAAAAGAAACCGCTGCCTACTTCAGAACAACAATGTAATCTCTGTGAGCAGAAGAACAAATGA
The DNA here is from genome assembly GCA_011076525.1 of Nettapus auritus. Lineage (NCBI taxonomy): Eukaryota > Metazoa > Chordata > Aves > Anseriformes > Anatidae > Nettapus > Nettapus auritus. The sequence goes on along the minus strand of CM021776.1, from coordinate 11,800,271 downwards.
ACCCTAATCTTCAACAGTTCCGCATCCTATATCCTTTATTCCTATCCCTACCACTTAAAAGCAGGTGGGTGGTGAGGCTGGTCTAGAGCTATTGACACAGCAGCTCTTTTAACTTCGCTTTTTGGGACTTTTCTACTCTACACAGTTGTAATGACAGTTACAGGACTATAATCCTCTTGCAGACTGCCCTCCCTCCCTACCAGGTCAAAGGATATCGGCCACTGGCTTCCAAAGGTGCAAAAGGACAGTAGCTGGATGGAGGGACAGACAGCCCACAAAGTTAGTATTCATAGAATATCAAGAAAAAAAAAAAAGAAAGAAAGAAAAAGAAAAAGGACATGTGTTTAACAAAGATTTTCTAGTCACTTTTCCAAGTATTTTCCTCTTTCTTTCAGTATAGCTCGAGTGGAAATTACCAGCTGCTTCCAGGTCCTCTGCTGCACCCTCCTTCAGATACGCTCTGTGATGGCATCCAAAGCACTGAGGGGTGGCAGACAACGCGCTGTGCAGTGTCTCTGCTAGATGAAAACGAGCCTGTAATGGCAGGTTGGCTGCAGGTTCTTAAATCACATCTTCCCCATTTCTTGCCTTTTAATGCCTTTTTATGGAATGCTGTGTATTTCAAGAAAGCAAGAGGAGTGTTTCGCCTTGGCATTGCGAGCCGGGTCCAGCATTCGTTCTTATCAGATGGGGCTTGGATCAGTCCTTGCAGGTATCTGTTATCCTGTGAAAGCTGCCTTGAGTTAAATCTTTCCAAAGCCTGGCTTCTCTGCAGAGCCAACTGAAATGGGCTTTGTGCACACACACACACACAAATTAGATCTCCTGATTCACTACATGTTAAAATTGTGTTCTCACTTCCCTATGGGACGCAGGAATCTTCTTCCATCAGCGTTAGGAGCATGGTGAGGGCTTGCAAGGGGCAAGAAGCACACTCTGCTATCTCCTGGAAGCCAACCTGCTAGGTAACAGAGGCGTATTGTGGCCCAGAGCTTGGTCTCATAACGGCTACCGCTATGCAAATAATTATCTGCATCATTTCTGCTTGAAAATGCTTGCTTGAAACAAATTGTCCCTTTAAAAGTAATTTTGGTTTCTTATTAAAAAGAAAAAAAACCACAGAGGAACAAAGCACGGAGTTTCTGTGGAACAATAGGCTATTGTATCTTTTACAGATCCGTTTCCTGAGAATAAAGCAGCAGGTGGTTATGAAATTATACGTGCCTTAGAAGGGCTGGTGGATAAATGAACGCAGCCTTCAGAAGAAAAGAAGGGGAGACGCAGAGGGTGTGGGGAGGTGGAATTCGTGCTGTGTGTATCAGGGAGGGGGAATTCAGACTTACAGCTTCCTCCTGGAATAACCTCGGGGTTCGGACAGGTTCTCCTGGCTCTGATGGCAGCAGCAAAGGCTGCACAAGCAGCAGGAGGAGATGCACAGCAGCCTCTGCTTGCGGGCACGCTCCCACCCCAGGGAAGGGAGCAAAGTGTCACCGCAGCGGGGCTGGCACAGGTACTGGTAGCCTTTTGGTGACACTCTTGGTGACACTTTTGGTGACACACTTTTTTTTCTTCACCAGAATAGCTGGGAAAATGGGAGGAAGGTCAGTTGTCTTATTTGGGACAAGGACTTCGTTCCAGCAAGCACGGGCATTGTATATGGCACAACCGTCCTCTTTGGCTGCGTTCTCAGATAATTTGTGGTAAGAAAAGTCAAAGAGGAAACGTTTCCCCAAGCCCTCGTTTGTCTTCTGCATAAGTGATGAGCGCGTGCCCTAAGGGGCTTCATTGCCACTGAAGGGAAAATGGCCAGGCAATTCTTAGCAACGGGCAGCCCCTCCCGTTGGTGCCGCAGGTGCGGCGGTACGTAGATTTATGAAATGAGGGAGAGGCTGCTCCCAAAATAGCTCAGTCTGAGCTCACCGGTCAGGGGAGACTTCTTGGATAATCTGCCTGGTGCAGAGAAGGGAAGAAGCATTTCAAAGCCCAGCCTGGTCCTAGGCAGCTCCCGGCGGAGAGCTGCGTTGCAGATGCTCTGCGATGGAGGTGGAGATGAGAGCTGCGGTGGGCGCTGGGGTTTTCAGCTGGTGTACTCCCAGATCCTGGAGAATAAAGGGGAAGAAAATAGCGTGTCTTTTAAAAGGTTGCGTTTATTTATTGTTTGTCTTTCGGAAGCAGTCAGCGCAACAGACATTGTCATCAAAACGAATTTGTGCTGCGGAATCCCAAAGCTTTAGTGACTTCTTGTTTGTAAGCACAGGAGCATGGGCTGCCTTGCCTAAGGATTGAGGGCATTTCTTGCTGTATGCTCGGGCTGCTTTTATGTAGGGCAGAAGCATGAACTCTAGTTCAACTTTTGCAGTATTCTAGGAAATGCAGCCCAGGGATCCCTGGCAGGGTTTTTTTTCTGTTCCGTTCTCTCTTTTTTTTTTTTTTTTTTTTTTTCATTTCTTTGGGTTCTGTTTACGTGAACTCGTGTACGACTTCTCCAAGGGCCTAAGGAGTTTTGGACTTAATTGAGCAGAAGAAAATCCCAGGCACCCTCCAAGGAGGGTGGGATCTGTTGTGGAAGCAGACTCTTGGCTGAAGCGGAGGCTTGGTGGGAGCTCTAGGGCTGCGTCGGACTCTGTAATTAAGAAGTTTCGTGCAACCTATTTGTAACAGCATTGAAAACGGGCTTTTTGATTTAATTCCCTTGCCTCTCTGTGTCTGCTTAGATGATTCTAATCTAGTTTTCAAGCATGTCTGCATCTTCAGGCACTCAGGTCACTTTAAAACCCCTGCCGGGAGGCTGCAGCTGGAGGTGTCACCAGCTACCTGGCCCCCTCCTGCACCCCTCACTGCTCCTTACCTGACTGCAGGTGAATTTCTCCTCTGGCTCGCAGAAATAACTCCTCGAAATGCATCAAATCCCCCTTAGTTTTGGTTGTTTGTGTTCCTGCTTCCGACCCTGGGCTTTTATTCTAGCAAAAAACACCAGCTTGCGTTAGCATGAGTAGCATTTGGTTCTGAATGCTGTTTTAGTGTTCATTTCTCTAAACAAGGAGTGCAATTACCTTATGGTGAAATAACTGTCTCCAACTGTCTTTTTTCCATTAAACAAATGGGAGGTTTTACCTCTTGGTCTTCCCACAAGATTAATGCACTTTCTCTGCGGGAACTGTCTTCAAACGATGGAGGAATCTGAACAAGTCGCAGCCAGGAAGCCTAATTGTCCCAGAGCCTTGTTTAGCCAGAGACGATATTCATTAAGAAGTGATCTGTGTTAATAACACAGACTAATAACTCTTCTAAATGAAAAACCCTTCCCTTTTCCCCCCACAGGCAGGGATAATGAACTCCTAAATCAGTGCTCTTTCCGAGGAAGCTTATTTTTTTGCGGAGGTTGGCTTAAGACCGAACTGATGGCAGAGGATCCCGGTGCCTGCGCTCACATCTCCCTGGGAATTGAACTAGGAAAAGCTGCAGCTTCAGCTAAAGCCAGGGGATGTTTTTCCTTCTTGTCTTCACCTGTCAAGTTTGGTTTTGAGGGAACGAGGTGGGGTTATCTCCTTTTTTTGGCACTGTATGAGATACGTTCCGACTCTACAACGCTTGCTGCAGGGAAGGAAAGCTCAGGGCTGTGTGTAGGAAAAGAACTTAGGGGAACTTTCCTGTATTGACACAGACTCCTGTGGCATCAATGTAGGGAAAGTGTTGTGCACTCAGTTTTACTGAGAGTCATATGGACCTGGTGAGCTCTTCTGAGAGGTGTAGGCCTGGCATCAACAGCGCTGCTTGAAAACACTCATTGCAGAACATTTTCTTTGGAAAAAAAAACCTGGCCTGCTTGGTGGGAGAGAAAAAGCTTGAATAATATACCTCTAATGGCTTCAGCACGGATTGCTTGTAAAAAGAATCCGCAGAGGCTTACAAAAAAATACAAGATTTTCTGATTTGGGGGACTGGGGAGGTTGATGAATTTTCAGAGCTTTGGTTGGCGCTGCCTTTGGGCCGGCGGAGCAGAGAGGCTGCTGCCTTCCCTCCGAGTCGGCGCCGTGCTAGGCAGGGGAAATGACAGGGAGAGAGCAAAAAGAGCTGGAATTCCTTATTTTAAAAGCCAAAGTAATCCCCCCCAAAGTGTCCCCATTAATACCAGCTTGAGTGGCAGAGCAGGAAATGGGCTGAAAATGAACAAAGAGCCGCGCGGCGGGGATGCTAATGCGAGCAAATGCCAATTCGCACTTCGGCAGGTGGCATGTGGCAGCTTCCTCTCCTCTTCAAACATTTTAGCCAGATAATGAGTGAAAAAAACCAAACATTTTTAGCATAATCAACCGCATTTGGAAGGGAGAAGCGATAGAGGGAAGGGGAGCCGCGGCGCTAATTATTTGCCAGCCCAGCCGGCGGCCGAGGACGCGGGGGGCTCGGTGCGAATCGCCGGCAGCTTGGTCCCAGCTCTGGGCTGCCAGGGGAGCGGGTGGCCCACGGGCGAGCTGCTGGCTTGCCGAAATGGCAGCCACCTCTGCCTGCCAGCAGCTGCTGGGGCCGGGAGGGGGACAGCAAAACGGGGTTTTGTGTCGATAGGGATTGGGGTTGCGACGGGGAAGTGAAGCGCAGAGGAGCGCCGGTGGCTGTCTGGTCCAGGGCGGTGTGTTTATGCGAAGCAGATGGTTGACTGCTCTCCTCTGCCAGCAGATGATGGAGCCGGCTTCGAACCATCGTGCGTGGCTCCCCGGGAGTGCTGGTTCCCATCATCATCGGAGCATTGCTGCCTCAGGTGTGCTACCCAGGGCAGCACCCTCGCATGCAGTGTGAGGGTCCCAGGGTATTTTGCAGGTGCCTTTTGCAGCTCCGGTGCTGAAAAAGCAACCTCGTGCTGGGCATCCTGCACTGCCGTTTCAAGGTTCCTCCAACACGCTCCTGCACTTGGGAGAGAGGTGAAGGGAGCTTGCAGCCTGGGCTGAGCGGCGTGGGCAGGCAGCAGTGGGAGCAGCATCGTGGTGCTCCTCGGGGGGATGCCTGCTGTGCCGTCCCAAACCATCCCAGTTTTCTGACTCTGCAGCTGTGCAAGGCATGGGATGACACAGAAGGTAAGGCAGGACATTAGGAAAACCTGCTGGAGATAGAAATTAAGATGAACATGGCCAACACAGGTAGAGAGTAAAAGCTCTGAATCTTTATCGTTACTGAACATCTACAGAAGTGTTGGCAGGTGGCTTCGTTTTGTTTTAAAAACTCGCGTGCTGGAGCCAAACTGCCACGAGTAAATTAAACTTCCCAGAGTCATTAAGCCCAGATTAACCTTGTCCCTGACTTCCACATCACCCAAAAAGCCATGGCCGTTACAATGCAAATTTAATTTTCAGGCTTTCTGCTCCCAGCGTTGATGCCAGGCCGTACCAGCACCCATCCGAAGTCGGTGCCTTGACTCGGCGCCTGCTGTCATTGCCAAGCCATGGCTGCCGGTTTGGCTGTCAGCATTGTGTCATGCCGAGAGAGCTCCATGGCGAGGGCAGTGTTGTTTCGTCCTCCTTTTGAAAGGCAGAGCCTTGTTCCCCCATTTTGCAGAGGTCCTGGCTGCTCGGGTACCAAGGTTCAGTGTTCCTTGGACTTGGCCCTGCTTGGTCTAGTGCCAAGCGCTAATTCTTGCTTTATTAAAAATCTTCAGTTTAATGGTGGTGGAAAAGCCTTCAAACTGACACGGGAGAAAAATCTAAGGTCTGAACATTCATGTTATCCCTCTGTGGGCTGCTAACCTTGGGTTGACAAACTAAAGGGTGCTTATTTTTCAGCTGAAGCTTTTTGTGCTTGAAAGTACAGGTTCAGGGCAGCCAAAACGTTTCACCGAGTTTTGTCAACTTGTGAGGTTACTTCAGCTGGGGCGTCAAGAATTAAAATTAAAATATAAGTGTGTGTTTTGCCTTTTTGGGAACTACCCTACATGGAAACTGGTTTCATTTTGTCTTTTAAAAATGCCCAAGCCCTTGAGTAAACTCCAGCTCTTGGCGTTCCGGTGTAACCCACATGCTTCGGTTTTCACCACCATTTTTCTGTTTGTGGGGAAAGAGAACTGCCAGCAAACTGAGCGTCAGTTCTGCTTGCTCTGTGCACAGACCACGGAACAGAAGTTGTTATTCCCCTTGTACACAGGGAGACAAAACCGCTGTAACTGAAATACGAGTTACTGGAGGGCTGCGGACAGGACTCTGTGGCTGGGTTTTTCGGTAATCTGTATTTAAACTGTCACGGACAACTTGTAAAGCTGCACAGCTACTGGAGGATTGGGAAGGGCAATCCAGGAATGCGGGCACTGAGAATGGAAGTTATTTGGTACTGGAAATTATTGCTTGACAAAGCCCCAGCTTCTTAGGAAATGCCAGAAAAAAAAATAGATATTTTAGATATGTGCTAATTAAATGTGTAGGAGCATGCTCCCTTCTCTGCAAATACCCTCTCTGCAATATAGGTGTCTTCCAGTAGGAGAATACAGAGATATTTAAACACTTTACATTTAAATTTCAAATTAGGCCGCATTTACAGCGCATAACGCTATTTTCTCCTTCTTCTGCCTTTTTTTTTTAAAGTCACTTAAGAGAAGGTGCTCTCTGTACTGTACAGAGGCTGGAACAGCAGCAGGAAAATGTGACTTTGAAATAATGGGATCTATAAGAATAGGCAATTTCGTTCAAGTGTAGTGATTTAGTGCCCTGTTAGTGTCCAGATGTATAACTCCATTTCCAGAGACCATAAGTTTCTTCACAAGCATAATGACAGGCTGAAAACTTGGGAGACTGATGCCACGGCTCTCTCTGTCCTCAGCTGTTCCACATAATTACAGGAGCAAGGAAATTTCGTTCTCTCCTAACGGATTAGCTCCCGGAGGAGTAAATCAGGTAATGTTATTGCACCGCTGCTGCCTCGTTTCTTTGCCTCCCTCCCTAAAGGGCTGGAGAGCCCCCGTGACGCAGCGAGAAGCCAGGGCTGGCAGTGATTTTTCTCACCCATGGTCTGTGATGGGGTCCTGATCCTACTTCCAGTGTCAACAAGGACAAACTTTTAGAAATGCTGCGGTTTTGTTGTTGTTTGTTGCTTTTGACACTAATTTCAGCTTCTGTGTTTGCTCTGCCCCCAGATGATGGCCCTTACTCGAAGGGGAGCAAGGACTCGGGCGGGATGGACGCAGCCCTGGTCTCCAGGAGGCAAAGCATCCCAGGTAAAGGAGGGGACCCACTCCTCCAACACTTTGGGGCATGCATTAAACTTTACCTGGCTTTACCCCAAAAGAGTGACCCCCCATTTTGGCGTATCTAACAGCCAGGCTTTCGCTGGAGGGCACAAATGGCTTGGCAGTAGCCAGTCGCAGTGAGTGGTATGGTCCTGGTGCAACTGTGGTCCAGTGAAGAGCTGTTACTGGTGGTCACAGCGAGCTGGGGAAGGGTCGGTTCCTGCCCTCAGCTGACACCTGCAAAGGGGAGAATAACGGCAAAGGAGAGAGGGAAGAAGTGCTGCCACATCAGGCTTGCAGGGCACGGAGGCTGGCAGCTTGTCTCCATCCTAATAAAGCACAGGGCTTGATTTTGTCTTCTGACCATTAATTACCCAAATTTGGTTTTGCATGTTGCAGAGCCTGGGGAGGGAACAGGGCCCTTTTGCCATTTGAACATCAAAATCTAGGCGTAATTGCCAGTAGAAGAAATCCAAGATTACTCATATGGCATTTACAGGCCGTGTCTTGAAGGGCCAGATCCAGCTTAATCAGCTCACTTTCACATCCGTGTGTCTCTGACAGCAGCAGTAGATTTATGGAGGCTTTGGCTGACGTCCCTTATTGCTTACCTTGATGGATTGATCTCAGGAACCTGCCTTTTTCCAGAGCAGTGATTTCTCCTTGAACCCTCAACAATGGGTAATTGCACTCTGGGAGTTCTCGTTTTAAACACTTTTCAAGGATCAAAATTAAACCCCACTGAAGAGCTAATAATCTCCCCTCGCGGCACCATCTGTGTTGATCAGTCACATCTGTAGCTGAGAGGAAATTTGCAGGATGGTGCCGGATGGCGTTCCTTCCAGCACGGTGGGGAGCCCCCCCAAAGTTTCTGGCAACCCCTGGGATCCTGGGCTGGGGAATGGAGAACCAAGTTACTGAGTTGGCAAGGGGTCAAAGCTGTTTGAGCTTAAAGAGCAGGAGCATTATGGACCTGTCGTTTCGCAACGAGCTGCCGTTACCGCGTTAAATAGGGACCCAGCAGCGCCTGAATGCCTTCCAGACTGGTGCTAGATTGCAAAGAGGTTCTCCACTTGTGTTAATCAAGCGCACGGGTTATTCTTGGAAGTGCTTCACAAACCAGGTAGCGCATGGCAGGACGTAGTGAGGTGCAACTTCTCGAGTCACGATGGCACTACACAAGGAGCAATGTGCTAATGATGAGGCGCCGTGGTGCCAAGTGACACGTGTTTTCCCCCAGTGAAAGAGGACAGAGAAGGGAAGCCCTGCACGAGCACAGATCCGCTGTGTCAGTGTGTTAAAACAACCCGCCTTGCTCTGGAAATCCTAGCATGCAGGAGGTTTCGAATGTTCCCCTTCCAAGCACAGCATCTCCTTTAAGCCTCGTGGGGCTTGCTGTGCGAATGATCTCGTGGGTCATCTGCAGCGTGGGTTTTGTTCCACAGCCATGGCACTGCTTTTGTCCACTTGCTGGCTTTGCAGAAGGTTGCCCTGCGTGAGGGAGGCTGCTTTTCTCCCGTAAAACTGTGAGGGTTTTCAGTACCCAGAGGGAGTGGAGGTGGATGGATCATGTTGTAGACAAATTCTGTAAAAGCTTCTTACAGGAGGCTCTGGCAAGGCATGAAAGTCATCTCATTTGTCCCGGGGCTAGTCGTCCTCTGAGCAGAGTGCGAGTGCCGTCGTGTGGATTGATGTGGAGCTGCCTTCAGCCAAGTCAGCAGAGCTCTTGGTCTCTCCTTAGGCCGGTGCCTGGGATCTGTGACTGCCATGCAGCCCTCCAAACACCCGCCCCAGTCCATATAACACATAGCTCCTGAGGTAATCTCCCTGGGGCTCTGCCCGGCTCCCAGCTCCCTGGAAACACAATGTTTTCATCCTCTCATAAGCCCTCACTCCCCTGCCTTGCCCTGCTTGGTGTTGCCTGCCAGACCCGCATGCAATGCTTTCCCACCACTCCTGCGGGTCCACCAGACACACTTCTCTTTCACAATTTCAGTTCCAAGATACTGAAGCTTTCTCCTCCTGCTAACGGTATAAATCATCGCAGGTCTGCTCTCCCACCACCTGTAGGAAAAGGCCCTCCTTGGGACTGGGAGGAATGTGCCTTCCACTGAGGGGTTTGCCTTTATTCCTGATCTTTCAGAAGAGTTCAGAGGGGTCACCATCGTGGAGCTGATCAAGAAGGAAGGAAGCACCCTTGGGTTGACCATTTCAGGTGGCACGGACAAAGACGGAAAGCCAAGGGTCTCCAATCTGAGGCCGGGAGGACTGGCTGCAAGGTGAGAAACGGAGATGGGGCACAGAGAGCATGGCAAAGAGAGAGGAGTGGTTGCATGTTATGGCTCCTGAACCGATATGGTCATAATTAAAATAATTGGCACCCGGCCTCTTTTTTTTTTCACGTGTCTCAGAATGCAAAGTTGTTGCTTCAGTAAGTCGAATGTCTTCTATTTTGAGTTATTTCCCATGCTCCGTGCAATTATGCTCTGAAATTTTGTGTGGGGATATTTGGGATTCTGTGAAATTAGGCAGCCTTGTCAGGAGAGCTGCATGGTACAATACATCTTGATCAAGCCAAGTGGTTTAATATTGTATCTGTTCTGAATACTGAGTGTGTAAGTAACATTGCTGGCTCAGAGAAGGAACGGGAGAAGAAAGGCTCCAAGAAGCAGATAAAGGGAAAGGGTAATTGAATGATTTTGTAGAAAACAGGCAAAAGGCAAGATGTTTTCTGCTGTTGGATTTTTATTTCAGACAGCTCCTGGTATGCTTCTCTTTGACTGCTCTATGTGAACGGGAACTGAGCAACAAAAGGAGAGGTTGTGAACGCATATACAGCGATAGTTACTGTATGTACAGATCTGAACGCTTGCCAGTGGGAAAGATAGATGGCTTCGATTTTCGCATTTCTCTCTGAGAGCAGGCCCATGCAGTCAGACAGCTAAGATCAGCCCGACGCTGGTGGCTTGTTCACAAAATCTTGCAGTTACCAAAGGTTCACCAGGCACGCTCAGCCTGAGCGTAACACAGGCTGTGTCCTACCACTTTCTCTTTCCTTTTTTCGCAGAAGTGACCAGCTGAACGTCGGGGATTACATCAAGTCGGTGAACGGCATCAACCTGACCAAGCTGCGGCACGACGAGATCATCAGCCTGCTGAAAAACGTGGGCGAAAGGGTAGTGCTAGAAGTAGAGTATGAGCTGCCGCCAGCCGGTGGGTGCCTCTGATGTTGCTGCTCGCTTTTCTCGGCCACGTTTTGTCCCGGGGCACAGATGGGCTTGCTCGTGCTTGAGCCATCGAGGCCAAGGCAATGTCCGGGGGCACTGTGCTGTTCTGCCTTCATCTGCTCGCGGTGGATGTTGCAGAGCTGCGTGCGGTCAGAGCAGAGTGCTTTTTCCAGCACAGTGGGTGCCCGTTCATGCACACCGGCGGGAGATGGCTGATTAGATCTGTCTTGCCTCTGAGTGACTTGGTAGCACAGGCCAATCTGCCTCCTGATGCTCCTTCAGCTTGTTTTTCTTTTTCCCTTTTAGAGCGTGGCAATGGGAGATTTTATTCAGTTTGAAGGATATATTGCCGGCTCCTCTTTTCTGAACTGCAGCAACAGTGCAGTTACTCCTCAAGATGCTTTGGAATATTAGGTGTTTTCAGAAGGGAAGCTGAAGCAATCCGCCTTCTAGCTAAGGGGCCCCTGGCAGAGGCCGGCAGGCCCAGATCTCATAAACAGGGCTTGCGTCCTGATGTGGGAGACTGTGCGTTTGCCCTGGTTTCTTTGGTCTGATTGTAACAAATAAATACCTCAGTACATTTTTCATCACAGTCATCATTGTGAAAATGATCCCCCTGGTTATTACTCACTCAGTTACTCAGAGGGTCGATCAGAGATTGACTGGGCAGAAGAAATAGAAAAACTAAAAATAAAAAAGGAAAAAGCACAACTAATGAAATCTAAACATTTTACCCCGGCAAGTAACCCATCTTAAACTTTGTGGCTTTGCTGTAGCTGCTGCCTTTACATGAAAGATACTGAGTATGTAGCCCTAAGAAGAAAAAAATCAATTCTGAATTATATGAATCTCTGTTCTTCATCCCACTCTGTTCTGCTGGAAATGTTCGTTAGCTTTCCCACACAGCCCTGGTAAAAATAAATAAATAAATAAAAAACCCAAACCACAGAACCCTATGGTTCAGTTTTTCCGTGCAGAGATGGCAACTCTTAATAACCTTTTTGCTTAGCTGGGAGCCTGGCTATTAGGAATCTGATAAGCTGTCCTTAGCAGCTAAGGAGCAGTGCCAATACCGCATGGCTCGATCAATAGCAGCGACGCAAAACGTCTCCAGTTCTGAATGAGCAGGAAGAACCCACTGAAGTAGTGACTTCTCTCAGATGAGATTATTGATGTTGTTTATGACTCATCCAAACAAAGAAGCAGTGCAGAATACAGGGACTTGTCCGTTACTGCCTTGCTCCAGTTCATTGTTGGTTGCTCGTGTGCTTTTATCTGTGCTCAGGGTTTGCTCTTGCTGCGTGCACTCGCCTCTTTGTCTCCCCAGGCAAAAACCAGAAGGATAGTGCAATTCAATAGCTTGCGTTTGTGGCTTTCAATTTTTCTCCCCAGTTTGCAATTTCCTGCTTTGGAGAGACCTTGCAAGTCTAAGCCTAGTTTTCAGGCCACTGTGTCAGATCATTTCTTTCATGAATAAAGCGAGCCCCGCATTAACACCAGCTTAGGTTACCGTGCTCCCACTGCTCTTACCAAAGGCTGCTGCAGAACTTCATGCTTGGTTGCTTAGGACAGAAATTGGACACTTTCCTAACTCATTTGTGGATGCTTTATGCTCTTTTCTTGGTATGTATCACCCGTCTGCCGAGAGCCTTCCTGTGCCCCGAGCTTTTCCCTCCTGAAGTATTTCTAGGCTGCATCCCTGTCAGCAGCCTGTGCGGGAGCAAAGCAGCTGTGCAGGGGACTGGTTTGGGGTTTATTTGGCCTTGTCCCCAGGGCTGCCTGCCTGCGACGGGGTACCGTGCCTCAGCTGTGCATCTCCTGGGTTACTTTAACCCTAACTGGGGCAGGCTGCAAGCCCTCGGGAAGCTTGGCAGTGAGAACGAGTGTGTTCTGTGAGGACAGAGGTAAAAGTGGTTTCAAAAACCTCTCCTGACCCAAGGGGAAAAAGGCTGGATGGACGTGCTCAGGGTGTGTTTGGATCCAGCTTGCCAGGCTGAAGTCAAGCTCCTGGTCTTTTCTCTGGTTTGAAGATTAGGAATTGATCTTTTTTGAGAGGACTAGGCTAAAATGTGCCATTCTGAATGGAGAAGACTGGGAAATTGTCTCATATTCACAGCAGTACTTCAATAAATCATTAAATAACAGGGACGACAAGAGACAGCAACTGTTTTCTTTCTTTTTCTCTTTACTTTTGTACATTAAACAGTACTGTGTATTTAACATAACATTACTGAATTGCCCTAGGATCAGTTTAAAGGATTCACTTAATCTTTTTTTAAAGTCAAAATGTGGGAGGAAAGGGAAAAAAAACCTCAACCTTTTGCGCTGAGGATTTGGGATTTTCATTTTCTTTAAGGTCAGCCAGTGGCTGTCCTTACACTGCTGCTGCTCTTTTTTTTTAAATAAGTTTCCATCTGCAGCAGAAGCTTCTGGCTTTTCAGTAATACTGAACACATTAAAGCTGGTTGATAAATGAGAGGGTTTTACTTGAATGTCAGAGTATTATCCAAGACAAATTTGAGGTGAGATGTACAATGCTGAACTGGCCCAGTCATCCCAAAACATGATGGTTGGCTCTAGTGAAGGTACACGTGTCTGGCTCGTACTTCTTTTTGCCTCCAAACAGTCACAATACAATATGGAGATAGGGGCTGGACTTTTGTTTTAATGTTGTTATTTGATATTATATTGTAGAGTGGCATGGAAAAGACTTGTCTGGGGATAACCAAGCTTTTCTCTCTTCCTTTAGTGCCGGAGAGCAGTGCTGGCATTATTCCCAAGACAATCGAGGTGTCCCTCTACAAGGAAGGCAACAGCTTTGGCTTTGTGCTAAGAGGTTAGTGGCTTCTTCGGTGAGAAATGAATCGGGGACAAGCACTGGCAGAGGTGACATAGGAAGCAAGAAGAGAAAAGAAAGATAGTGAATGTCATAAACCTCAGATGAGAAACAAAAATGTGCCCTGGAGAGCATCCCATGCAGCCTTCAAGGGCTGCCGGCTGCCTAATCTAGGGCACTCTTTGCATTGCTTTCAAGCTGTGTCAGCTGTTATGTGATAGATGTCTCTACTTTCGCAGCACTCTAATTCAGGCTTTGAAACCTCCAGTGACTTACGGCTTTCCCGGTTTGCTTACAGGGGGAGCCCATGAAGACTGGCACAAGTCCAGACCGCTGGTGCTCACTTACGTGAGGCCAGGTGGCCCAGCAGACAGGTAATGCTCCTCCAGCATCTGCTTTCAGAAGACAGACTGGCAGCTTTCACCACATTTTTAGACATGTGTCCTTCTTGTCCTCCTTGCTGGTGTCACCCCAAGGCCTCTCTTGCTGGTGCTGTGGTGCTACAGAGGTGGTGTTGGGTGTTGGGTGGTGTGCAGGCAGGTTGGATCTGGTGCCCATAGGATGACCTATGTATGGAAACACCAGAAACTCCTCTTCCAGAGGCAGCCACCTAAATAACCCTGTGCAGATGAAGAGCTGATGCTATATTAGAAAGCGGGAGGCAGCCTATCTATTCTCAGGCTGCTAATTTAATGTGATGGGCCTGACACTATAAATAACCCAAGCTATTGTCCCAGGGAGTGTTCAACTCTTACAGAATCAAAGTAATTTACTTTATATATAACTACACACACATAAAAATATATAAATGAAAAAAAAAAATAACTTTTGCGTGTTGCTTCCTACAGGGAAGGGTCCTTGAAAATTGGGGACAGGCTGCTGAGCGTTGATGGGATTCCTCTGCACAGCATGACCCACGCTGACGCCCTCAATATCCTGCGGCAGTGCAGCCAGGAGGCACTCTTCCAGATAGAGTATGATGTGACCATCATGGGTAAGGCCAAAATGGCTGGGGTGGCATTTTGTCTGACAGCCTGGAAAGTATGCGAGACTGGGGGCAGCAACTGGGATACTTGGTTTCAGCGGAAAAGTTGCTGAGCACTGTGCTGCCAGCATGGGCGTAGGGGACAGAGTTCAAAGGCGGCTTAGCTGAAGGTATTTGAAACGTCCTTATCCAGTGACATGTCTCGACGGGAGTGTCGACTGATGTTAGAAGGGGAAAAAGAGGAATTTCTAATGTAGACAAAGAGGACATAGGAGAAGTCAGAGTTGAAGGGAGTTGGAATGTTGGTACTCTGCCAGCCTGGCAAATACCAGTATTAAATGTGTGCAGGGCAATGGGCTGCAAGCAGGCATTGACTTGAAGTGGCAGTGGCTTTGGTTCTGAATTTTGACCCTGTTTAATTCTAGAGCTATTCCCTTTCTTAGAACTTTCAGTTCAGGTCTGCTTCTGAAATAAACGAGGAGTGTCCGACTGATTGACCCCAAAGAAGACAGAACTTACTGAAGGGCAGAGGATGGGTATTTCTAAAAATGATCTACACAGTAGATACCAAGTTTGAGTGTTGTTTTCTTTTTTTTTTCCTTTCCATTTGATTTTCAGTTTCAGGCTCAGGGAAAGGATTTATTATTAGCTACTGTAAAGTCATTTTGAGCTGGCTTTGTGACACACAGCTGTTACTGCAGGGAGTGTCGTTAATGAGTTTAAGGTTACTACAGAGTCTGAAGCTGTGCTGGCTCTGGAAGCTCACTGAGCTGCGTGTTCGATTTTGATGTTGCGTATACATCTCCAGAGGGGCTTCTGCTTGCACAGGAGCCACAAGCTGGACTAGTTTGGAGTCTCTTCTGCAAATCTCGCAAACCAGTCCAGCACATCTGAGCCTGGGATCCAGTGAGAAATAGGAGTCAGATCAGGTTATTTTCTGATTTACCAGTGAGGAAGGAAATCAAAAGGATCTGTAACCGAGAGTTTAATGCCACCCCACTGCCAAGCAAAGAGAGCTGAGTGAGCCATTACCAGCTACATCCCAAGAAGGTGTAAAGCCAGCCCCCCTTTAGTTAATTTCATCATAGACTGCTTCTCCCCATCCCCATAAAGGGGATGCTTTCCTTAAAGGCAAGATGATGCAGAACACGTAGCTTAAAACAATCTCTGCAGACAGTTTTGCCAAGGCAACTGCTAATAACTGCAGCAGGACGAGTGCCTCATCCCCAAATCACAAATATTACAGACTTTCTCTTCAGCAACCAAGGGAAGACGATGAGAGAAGGGAAAAGCAGGTGCTGGAAGCAGTGTGGGGACACTAGGAGCCTAAAGGGAGCACCGCATTTAGCTGAACTGATGGACAAGGTGTGCTAGCTGTGGTGGGTGCAGCACGTGCCTGGGACCTGAGCTTTGAGGAGAGCTGAGGGAAAGCAGCACCTGGATCTGTGCATGGTAAGGGAGGCCGTGAGGATGCTGGGGACTTGCACTTCAATGGGATGAAGAGACCACAGGGTAAAACAAATCCTCTGCCCAGGGAGTGACAACCAAGCCCTTAGTTGTACTAATGGTATCTCTCCCTCACCTAGCCCACCGCCTGCCAAGGTGTGCTCTGTGATTTGGGGAGAAAAGTAACAGCTCTTTTGGCAGTCTTTTAAAACACACTGGTGGGGTGAGGCTTCCCCCTTGGCAGCCCTGTTCCCATTTTGAAAACTAGCTCTTGGTGAAGGGGCTCGGGGAGCACGTGGCCATGCCGTTTGCTCGATTCATTAAAAAAATTGGGACTGACCCTCAAGGAAGGAAAGTTATTTTGCCACATCTGTCCTTGGTGAGAGACCAAGGCTGCTGCGGGGGAGCGTTGAATCACGGCATTCCTCAGCTGGCAGCGCAGTTTCCCAGCCCAAATTTTGCGCTGAGCATGAGCTGCGTGGAGCTCTCTGTGCGAGGGCTGCTGCAGCTGCTCGCCACCACTGCCAAGCATCCCCCGGCTGCTGGCTTCCACCAGGGAGGCCAGCGTAGGACGGGGCTGCAGCGGGCTTGCAGTCAAATTGGCCGAGATTTCTCAAGGCCACCGAAGGAATTAAATTAATCTGCCATTTCCATTTAAAAGGAGCGCAAACTGGGCACGCACCTCCCTTGGGCATGGGGAAAGTCTCTGCCTTTTGCTGATGCCAGACAAACATTGCAATAAACAGATGCTTTCCTGTGGCGACGCTCTATCTTGTGGGCCTTTTAAAAAAGGGTAAAAATAACACACACAAAAAGCCAACAAATAAACTGATCAGCCAGAAACTGGTGGCATTTGAATAGTTATTCTGTAAGTAAGCTGTGTGTGCCATGACACAAGGCACTGGGCTGCAAGCCGGGAGGGTTGAGTCATGGAGGGGGAAGCTGTCTGCTAGAGAGGATGAATGAGCAGAGATTTGCTGGGACCTCTCCTCCCTCTCTTTAATTATTTCCTTAAAAATAATCCTTTGAGAGAACGATCTCTAAGAAAACAGCTGCCAACCCTCAGCCTTTGACCGGTGGGGCAACCAGCGCTCCTGTACCTTCAGCACCGGGGTGTCTGACTGCCTGGAGCAGACTCTGCCTCCCTTGTATCCACCATGGGATGGATGAGTACTCCTCAAGCGCATGGGTGTGAGCGGGTTTTGCATCCTCCTGAGACCAGGGGTCAGCCACATGGACAGGGCAATGGGATTTGCTGTACTTGAGCAAGTTTTGATTGGCTTTCCTCTTTCTGTTTTGTTGGAAAGGGTTAGGGTTCATTAGGTCTGCAGCGAGTCACCTGGTGGCTGCTGAATTTCCCCGAGTGTTTTGAAACGGATGGAGTTTGGGTTCAGAAGGAAAGATGCAGGCAGGATTTGGGGTCAGATGTTAGCTGGGCTTCCGGGACTGACTTTGGGCCAGAGCTGCTGATGCTGAATTTTAACAGGGTCCTGTCCAATTTATCTATCCTATTCATTTAATCAACACCATCTAAAAGGAAGATGTCTTCAAAAAGGTGGAGGACAAGGGTTTATTTGATTACTAAAAACATTTTTCTGAAGGTGGATGAGGATAGTGAACGTGCTTTCACCTCAGTGTCAGGAGGTGTAGCGTCTTTTGTCCAGCAGAGGGGAATTGCAGTGGGATCCCTTTCTGTTTCCTATTGAACAAACCTTCAGGCTATCCACTAAAAAAGAATTTTTGGGACAAGCTGTGTCACAGTTGTGCCTCAGTTTCCCAATCAGTAAAACGGCACAAATCATGGCTCGCCAAACACCTTCAAACCCTTGCAGGACAATGAGCACGGACACACAAGACAGCATACGTGTATGTTTTTTCTTCTGTTCCTTGGTAACAAAGCCCTAGAGAAATGATGCGAATTCAGCTCCGTGTTGCTGGCCTCAGTGTCGCTCGTTCTGCACTGACATTTGGCCCTCAGTACACACTGAGCAGCGGGGTGAGCTGAACACCTCATCAGTGCTGAGCCTCCAAAGAACTGCTCAGCCCCTTGGCTTGCGAGAAAGGATCTGGCTTTAGTAAGGTGAGATTTGCTCTGAAACCCAGGAGGGCTTTGGGTGCCTTTTCCGTGGATGCAGGGGAGGTTGTGGGTGTGCCTGGTGGGTGAGACACACCTCGTGGTGCCGAAGCAGCAATGGCATTACCTCCCAGCAGGAAGGTTGCTGCTTGGCCTGCCCTGTCCTCCCAGCATTTCTTTTCAAATTAGCTTGGGTGTAATAGCCCCGTGTTAATCATGCCTCACAGATATTGCTAAATTGCAGACTCCTGACCTTTGATTTCAGCCAAATCTTTCCCTAGAATAATTAATAGAGGCTTGGCTGGTATTTCCTCAACAAATGCCTCTTTAAAATGGATTTGGAACAGTCCTGGTCTATGCCACAGGAGATGGGAGTTCAGGGGGCAGCAGGGTGGCCGTGCTGCGCAGGGGCAGGAAGGACCGTGGGCTGGAGGAATGACTGTGGTTTCCTGGACTGTTACTGAAAGCTGGGTCCTGCCAAGGGAGAAGGTGCCCGTGGCCCTTTCCTCTCACCATTGTGCTGTGACTTTCCTGGGAAACACTTGGCAAAGCCGAGAAGCTTGGACACTGGTGAAAGTGTCCAAGAGGAGCAGGTGTTTTTCTTGCGAAGAAGAAGAGATCTAACATCCCAGCAAGCTGTTTCCATGGCTGTTTTTACTATCTTCTTCTCTTCAGCTGGAGGAATATATACATGTGAGTAAATCCCTTTTTGGAGGATGTGTGCTGGACACTCATGGGCTGCAAAACCATCGTGTAGCTGATGCTTGCTGTTGGAGGAGAGTCTTGGTCTCTTGGTGCTTCCTTTGCTAATGGAGGCTTAGGTGCACCTCCCACAGGCTTCGCCTGGGTGCTCTGTGCACCTTGGCTTGAGCTGGGGCTGTGCTTTTTTCCAGGGCCTGCAGGTCTCTCCAGTGGTCCTTTTCAGCAGAGAATAAACAGTGTTTTATTTGAAGCCTTGCATGATCTTAAACATGGCTCAGTTCTGCTCCTTCCTCCCCCAGGAAAAAGGGTGCTGTGAGTAGATCAGAGCCTGAACATACCCCAGCTGATCCCTACACAAGGGAAAAATCTGTCTCCAGAGATCTGGCATCTTAACAAATCTCATGAAAGACTTTCCTGCAGCTTAGCTCCCGAGATCTGCATCAACGTTCCCATTTATCAAAGAACAAGAGTGGGCCATGCATCAAATTTTGGAGCCGAGTAGCATCAGCATTTTCAGTGGAGTATAGCTTTGGAAGAGGAAAGCCTCCCCATGAATAATTAAGGGCTGAGGAGGCATCAGGCTCTCCGAGGGCTCTGCCAGCCATTCCTTTGAAGCAGATGCTAACAGGTGCAGTTCCGTAGGAGTTCCATAGTCTCACTTACAGCATGCATTAAGCTTATTGCAGAAATGAATCGTTTAAACATGAGCTACCCCTGTATTGTCTGATGGGGAAGAGAAGGCTTTTGTAAGCATGCGGGTAGGAAGCTCTGTGTCTCTGCTCCCAGAGCCACACTAGTGGAACTGAAACAAGCAGCTGCAGTGATATTCCTGAGCTGGTGCTGGAGCACCCAGGAGTTGCTGGCTTGTGCTGGTGGTCAGCGGCATGCAAGAATTCTGAATACCTCAGAAAGCATAATCGTATTTCTGTGTGACTGTTTTTGGTTTGTTTGGGAAGAAACCTTAAACAGCAATGTCCTTCTGATTGTTTTTTGTGCTTTTCTTTTATGATGATGTGACTGCTGCACAGACTTTGAGCATTCTCTTCCTTGGTCTTGTTATTTAACCCAAAAAAGAGAGGCAGGAGAGTTGTTTCCTTATGTGAATTGTAATATCATAGAATCACAGAATCGTAGAATGGTTTTGGTTGGAAGGGACCCCAAAGATCACCTGATTCCAACCACACTGCCATGGGCATGGACACCTTCCACCAGACCAAGCTGCTTAAAGCCCCATCCAACCTGTCCTTAAACACTTCCATGGACTGGGCATCCACAGCTTCTCTGGTGCCTCACCACGCTCACAGTAAAGAATTTCTTCCTAATACCTAATCTAAATCTGCCCTTATAGTTTAAAACCATTACTCCTTGTCCTATCACTATACTCCCTGACAAAGAGTCCCTCTCCAGCTTTCCTGTGGGTCCTCTTTAGGTACTGGAAGGCATTCCTTGTTAATTAACCATGCGATGCTGAGTTGTGGGGGTGTAGGATGTCCCAACGACAGATTTACTCATGCTCAGGTCAGCACAATTGGCCAAATCCCCTCTCTGCTTCTGCAGAGTACAGGAAAAGTCTGCAGAGGTGTTTTCAGATGCTCTCTTGTTTTGCAGATACTGTAGCAAATGCTTCGGGTCCTCTACTGGTTGAAATAGCAAAGACTCCAGGATCTACTCTAGGAATCACGTTGACGACAACCACGCATCGCAACAAGCAGGTCATTGTCATTGATAAGATCAAGCCAGCCAGCGTGGTGGACAGGTAAAGATCTGAACAGACTGCTCTGCTGCTTCTCCTTTCCACTCTCCACTTCTTTCTTGTCATCTTGTTAGTTATATATCATTCTTCCCTGCCTCTCCTTGAATTGGCCATGCCCACATCTTCTTCCCACTAAGCATGCTAAATATATCTGACCAGTGGACACTCCTCACAGGAACGAATGCAATTCAGTGCACGTGAAAGCTGAGCTCAGTTCTAAAAACCTCCGATCTGAGTGCCCTGGAGCTGTGGAATGGCAGGCACCTCTTGTGGAAATTTCTGGCTGGAGCCTTTTCCTGACGTGCAAGTCAGCTTGTCACCCTAGTAGTCACGTGGCTGAACTGCTGGCTGGCAGGACCCACCACACTGCTGGGTGAACACCCAGCCATCCAGAGTGGCAATGACTCTGCACTAGTAAAAACTTGAAAGATCTTCCCCAAAACACCAGCAGCCAGACTTGAACTATCTAAGTTGATGTTTTTGTCAATGCTTACACCTAATGTTCAAGTTGAAAGTAAAAAATGAGATGTGGAAAGAAATAATTTGAAGCAAAACAGCTGGGTTTTGTATGTTTCTGCTTCCAGCTACAAGGACATGGATTTTGGCCACGTGTATAATTACTTCTCTTGCTGTTCCCTTTGCAGATGTGGTGCACTGCATGTTGGTGACCATATTCTCTCCATTGATGGCACGAGCACAGAGCACTGCTCCTTATTAGAGGCAACTCAGCTTTTAGCTGCCACTTCAGAAAACGTCAAGTTGGAGATATTACCTGTTCACCAAAGCAGGCTGCCTTTGAAGCCTCCAGAAACAGGTATGTCCTCTGTGCAAACACTGTTGGTTGCCCTCAAAACTCACTCGAAGTCCCTGCTGTGGTTCTCACTGCTTTTGGATGCTCACAACAGACACCAAAGACAGACATCTGGGAAGGAAAAAAAGGTGTTTTAATGAAATGCATATGACTAGATGACGTTCCTCAGGGATGTGAGCAGGAAAAAAAAAGATAACATCTGTGCTTGAATGGGAAAATTGGAGTTGGGAATCCCAACGTTTTGCAGTGCTGCCACTTTCTTGGTACTTTGGATAAGAGACTTTAATGGAGAGGGAGGAAGACAATTTTGGTGCTGGCAAATGTATTTCCAAGCTCAGCTTTTATCTGCTGGTGCCTGGTAAAGCTTTGTAAAAAACATGACAGCGGCTATGCAGCGTTCTGCTGGACTTCTGTAGGAAATAAAGCTGAAGCACAAATGTTCATTTTCTGACCCAGCCCGTTTGAATGACAGCTGTTTCTGAGCAGCCAGGGGCAGAGTGAAGGCATCCAGAGTGGCTGCTGGTTTTTAATTTTCTCTGAAGAAATCCTAGAAAAAAAAACCTTGCTCATCAAACCGTAAATACCTGTAAATTTCAGATGTTAGGAATTTGTCCTGTGAGCATCCTTACTGCCTACCTTTAGTTCCTTCTTCCATGTGAGAGGCTGAGTCAGACTCTCATATATATGTATTCGTGAAATCAGCCTCATTGTAAGATTTCTTGCAATTGCTGCCTGCAGTTTTGTTACAGTTTACCTTGGGCCTCTCGTAACTCAGCTGGTTCAGTACCAGCCACTTTTGCAACCCTTTTGAGTCACTTCTCTCTTAGGAATTTGCATTTTAATGATCTTAGTGCACAGGAGCCCTGGGCCCAATTCATTTTTCTGTTCCCTTCTAGGGAGGTTTGGTGAAAGGAAGAAATTATCTGTGTTGTCTTCTTTAACAGGACGCAGTGAACACAAACCCTAATAACATCTCCATGTCTAGAAATAAATCTTTTATGCGTCCAGTCCAATTTGTGCAGAATTAAAGCCATTTAACAAAGGGGACGGATGACTTGACCTTTGTGCTCAAGAAAAAATGGAAAGCTATAATCTTTTTTCAATGGCTGTTAAAATGAACTATTCTCCTTCTTCCATTAGTGCCCTGGTCCTAATCTCCTTTCAGAATATAGAATGAATATATGCATTCAGCAGCCGCTCAGGAGGAGAAAGATCTGTGTTCTCAGAGTATTTTAACCCATACCTCCACACACCAGGCCACTTTGCTGTGGCAGAAATTCAGCTGGCAAACTTGTGAAAATAATTGCAGCACACCAGTATGAATAAATAAGGGTTTAATGATTGTCCCCACTTTTTTTAAACTCTTAACACATGAGGGGTAAATGGAAAGGATGCCATCGACATGGCTGTTAGGAGGCAGAGGTGAGCACCAGGGCTTGGGGTTAAACCTTCCCCAGTGCTGATGGGGATGGGAAAGGGAGGTGGTGGGGACAGGAGAGTGCTTGGGCTAAGAGGAGCAGCTCATGAAGCAGTGCTTTTCAGGGTTGTAACCAGCCAGAGCATTGTGCAGCCCATGGTGAGGAGCCAAGGAACCACACCAAAGCTGATGATCTATGTTAGGACCTGGGAGGGACTCTACTTTCTGCTCCAGACACTGAAAGCCAACTCCACAGGTTGCTCTTTCTGAGTTTAGGGAAACAAACGAGGGCAGTAAGGAAAAATGGGCCATGCGAAAGCAAACTGCCAAGGTGGACTGGAAAGGGAAGCCGAGGGAAAGCAGCCGAGGAGAGGAGATGGTGCGGAGGTGTCCCTGCTTGGCACTTGCATTACTGAGTCCATCCAGCGTGTGCCTGCATGGGGCTTGTCGTGATGTTTTTTGAATATGGCTTCTTGTGAAATGAAAATCTGGTTACTGAGGATGTGGAGAGAGACCTGAAGCCACAGCTGCCATGAAAAAAATATGGTCCTTGCGGTCTAATGCTCAAGCATAGCATTTGTCAAACAGAGCTTGCTTTCTCTGCAGCTCCGGGGGCATTGGGAGGATTACGCCGTGCTCACAAGATCAGTGGGAGCGGATGGTGCCTGGGAGCAGTGCTGGGATGGGTGGCTTTCCTCAGGCACCGATGATGTGCTGAAAGCTTGGGGAAGGCTGTTGTAGGTTTTTATCCCATTATTCTCCAAAACCTCTTTTCTTCCCCCACTGCAGTGACATCTGAGTTCTGTAGGCCTCTTTCTGTTGTGTCAGATATGGGCTAAGAACTTAGAGACAAATGGGAGAGGTTTAATTACTATAAATGGATTAAATGGTTTTGTATATATGCCCATAAGCTCTGTCACTTGTGTTCAAAGTATTTCATTTTATTAGGAATTCTGTTTTTGTCTAGATGCAGCCACACTCGCTCTTTGGATTTTTGTTTTTAAAAGCCTGCTGACTCTGAATTTCCTTTTGAATCCACAAAACAGAAACCCCAGAGCTGGAAACGGACATTTTAAGAGCTTTACAGAGTAGGTGCTAAACTCACTAAATGTTTAGCAAAGACTTTGAAATGATGGTCAGAAAACCTGACCTAAAGGATTCAGATAAGAAAATGGATTTCTAGTGTTACAGAGGCTAACAGATGACCTTTAGAAGAGACACACTGGATAAGCTGAGTCCCTCTCCCAGGTTTGCAGGCTCAGAAAGCTCTGGCAGTGCCAGCTCCAGCGGGGCTCCCACCTGTGTGCAGAGCACAGAGCCTGGAGGGGGTCTCAGCTGGGAGAGTGCCAGCGGTTGCAAGGGTAAGAGCTGTGACGCTCTGCTGCGGGGTGCTGTTCCTGCTCAGCTGAACAAAAGAGATACTTGCAATCTTGCTCATTAGCTAGCAGTTCTTCACAGAAGAAAATTGATCCAGACAGCGTGGTGCAGGGGCTCGGGAGAGAAAACCCATTGCTGCTGGGCAAGGACAACTGAATCTACCCTGTGCTGTACCAGGAGCAAAAGAATCAGTGAGAGGAGAAGAGGGACCTGTACCTGGGGGAGTGTTTGAGGCACATCAGAGGGGATTTGTGGCATCGGGACCTGATGCTGCAAAGCTGCAGTTCCTGGGACAAGGGATTTCTGGGCGAGGGATGCCACACTGCAGCTAAAGCTGTTGTGTGGCCTTGAATAGAGTCTGCCACGTTGGTGCCATGTTTTAATTTGCTGTTCGCCATAGCATTGGCATCTTTTCCTGTGTTGGTGGCCCTGTGTAATTGCCTGTAAGCAGCAGCGTATAAAATCCCTTTTGTTCTGGTAAGCTGCAGTCCGCCCTTTCCATATGTGCACCCTGCGACAGATTGCTAGCCAACAGCAGCCACTAAACATCCAAACGCTGAAGCCAAGAGAAGTGCTTGGAGCACTCCTAGGCACGTGTGGAAGGCATCGAGTGCTGTCCTGGGAGGGCAGCGAGGTGGGAAACAGCACAAGGAGGTTTCCCGGGTGCTGTCGGATAACGCTGATGGTCTCTGTGGGAAACTCGTGGCTGGAGGCAGCTTCTGCACGTCGCACAACAGACTGCAAATGGTAACGACATCTGTGTGCTGCCAGCACAGCTTAGTCAGGCCGTTGGCTCAGGACACGGAGTTTTTTAAGGGGAACGGGTGGATATCTGCCACTTTGCATCACGAGGTTACATGGGGATGTGTTTTTGCTGCTGGTGCTTGACACGCCACGGTTGCACTCTGACGTGTTCGGAGCCAGTATGAGGCTCTCTCCTACAATCTCCTGCCTTATGCTTCTTACTTTTTCTTTCTCTCTCTTCTCCTCCCTGCTTGTGGTGACTTCTGCTCCCCTGGGTGACATCAGTCAAGGTGCAGAAGAGCGACCACCACCACTGCTGGGACCCCTGTGTCAACTACTGTCACACCCACCACCCCGGGCACTGCAAGACGCCCACCTGGAACCAGACGTCTGGACAGGATTACTGCAAATGTAACCCCGAGCACGGTGTTGTCCCCATCCCTGCATGTGTTTGTGTTGTGCCTCTCCAACTGGCTGGCCTGGGGTGTCACTTGCTTCCTCCAGGGGCACCTGGGTCATATCCCCTTATCCCACACCCCCGTGCCCTGCTTTCATATGGGCAAGGGAAAAACAGAGTTACAGTGGGACAAGGAGGGCAGCCCTGGTGACATGTAGGAACGTGGTACACCAAGGCATCCAGCTCGGCCCTAGTGCTGCACTGCATGGTAGAAGGACTATGGCTGCTTCAAAATCCATTTGTAAACACATCTCTTGCAGGAAGCAGGTGCTGTTCAGCCCCAGATTTCTGGTCTTAGGGCAGTGAGGTAGGCAGGAAACACTGTGCTGTGTAATGGGAAGCAAGCAGGGGAGCCCAGTTGCTCAGCAAGTTCAAGCTCTGGTTTCTCTTCCTAGGTTCTTTAGTGCCATTGTGCCAACCAGCTGTTGGCTGCCCTGCATCAGTGACACATTTTTCACCTGGCAGCCTCAATGGCCAGTCACTGGAGTCTCTGCACACCAGAGAGCAGTGTCCATCTTGAGCCCAAGCCCTCTCTGATAGCTCTCCTGGAGCTGCAAGCCCAGGACGTGGGCTCACCTCGAGTCCTGGGAAGAAGGAACTAGTCCGAAACCATTAGAGTTTGGTGAACATCTTTTAGGTGAACCCAGCACTGCATTTCATTGCGTACGCTTTAACACGCTCTGTATTTCCCCAGCTCTGGTGGCTGCCAACTTCTCGTCTCCCACCATGAACGCGCAGGGCTTCCCCTGCCAGAACTCCAACACGCTACCTCGCAGCTCCCACCCCATGAGCCCCCGCACCACCATGCTGAGGAGGAGGCAGAAGAAGAAGGAGCACAAGAGCTCACGTAAGAGTTGTGAGGGGCTGGGGATGGGTTGGACAGGTGCAGGTGCTGTCCTCGCTGTCCTTACTGCCCTTGCTGACTGTTAGCTGGGTAGGACAGCTCATCCCAGCAATGAGAGCCTCCCTCAGCCTTGGTCACCACCCTCACCACAACCAGCTCTGTGACGTTGACTTGGCTACCCTGACCTTCTGCCTCTCTCTTCCTCACAGTGTCACTGGCCTCCAGCACGGTGGGTCCTGGTGGGCAGATAGTCCACACAGAGACGACGGAGGTGGTGCTCAGGGGAGACCCTTTGAACGGCTTCGGACTTCAGCTCCAGGGAGGCATCTTTGCTACCGAAACCCTGTCCTCCCCACCTCTCGTCCGTTTTATTGAGCCTGACAGCCCGGCAGAGAGGTTAGAGACCTTGCCCTTGGATGCTGATGGTGCTGCTGCTGACCATTTCATGGTTTGGTTTGTTTTCTCTCCTCAGAGGCTCATTTAGATATTTACTATCATCCTTGTAATATCTCCCATTCTTCACTGGGCATGGTTTACTGTCACTGCCATTTCTGCACTCGTCGGCTGACCGCGGCCTCCCTCGCATCCCAGGTGAACGTCTTGGCACCAGGCTACGGCTGTTCTGGGAGGAGGAGGAAGGGAGCGTGTGTCTGTGTGAGAGCGCCATTGCCATTCCTTTTATTTCTTAGTCTTTTTCTTATTCTTTTTCTTTCTCATTGAAAGATAAAGCTTTTGTCTGGTTGCGGTAAGGGGAAAAACATACACAAATGGGCCCCGGAAAGTGTTTTCTGCCTGGCTTCATTGGAGCAGAGCCCAGCTCCATAAATTGACCTAAACATTTCAAACCACGGAGGAGAGCTCAGTCTGAGAGGCAGGTTGAGGTGCGTTTAAGCACTTCTGCTTTCAGCTCAATAATGTTGGGAAAAGAGCAGAATGAAGGAGCAGCATTAACTGCTCTGCGTGACCCCTGGGGAAATGGAGAGCAATGAGTTCTGCAGTGGCCAAGCCTCAGCATGGGAGCTCTGCTTAAACTTCTTCCCAAACCTTTGCTGGCTGGGTTTGAAATCTGCTCAAGTGCCCGCGCACTACAGAGTAGATGCCCTATAATGATGCTTCTCTTGCTGAATGGATCAAGTCCCAGCATGGGACTGGTGTTTCCTTTTGCAAATGCAAGCTCTTGCTGTGCCGTGCTGTCTCTGTGTGTCTCCAGGTGGCCGATGCAGAGGCAGGGAGGAGCACGAGTGCCTGGCACTTGGGTGTGTGCGAGGCTGGGCTGGGAGGACAGGGGCAAGGGGCTGGAACAGGAAAATGCGTTGTTCCAAGCAAGGCAGGTTAAGAGCAATTTCAAAAGCCTTTTATGCTTTTGTTTGTTTGCAAACAAAGTTTAAAAAGCAAAGTGGTGGCATTTTGCTCTTTTTTTTTAATCCTGTATTACCAGGGTGAACTTGTCTCACACTGCAAAGCACCAAAGTCCTTTTATAAATCAGGCAGCAACAAAGCCTGCTGTCCCCCGGGAGGAGGGAGATGTGCTGAAATCTGCCTGGCTTTGCTTTATCCTCTTGCCAAGCCTGGAGTGAAAGCAAAGACTGGTGGTGCGGTCTTGCCTGGCTCTGACATGTCACACGCTGCTCTCCCTCGCCGCTCCCACCCAGCAGGATTCGTGCTCTCTTGGCTGCCGCCCTCTGCTTTCTGGTGGCAGGAAGCAATCCTCTCTGCGTCTGCAGTGTGGATTTGATTTGGGGATTAAATCTCTGCTGTGTATTTCTTCCTTTCCTAGACTGTGCTGCTCTTCCTAGCTGGCAGGGAAACATTGTTTTTGCTCCCTATCTTGAAGTGATAAGTGTACTGGGTTTACAGGGAGGTGAAAAAGGCACTGCGGTGTTTTCATTTCATTTTTCGTTTCTTACTATCCCACCGAGCTTGTTTGTTCCATCCTTGCTAGATACCTTTTCCCCTGCCTACAAGGGAAAATCTTCAGGTTCTGCTGTAACCACAGCTCAAGGCTTTGGGGCCATTTTTCTCCCCTTTCCCAAGTTAGGCTCTCGGTTGAGGCTGCTGGACTCTGCTTTCTTGGGCTGCAATTGTTGCCCTTTGCACAAGTCGGTGAGTAGCAGGGGTGGAGGGACTGGGCCACCTGCATCTGTCATGCACGTTCACACACTCTTGTGCAAAGCCTGTGAATCTCAGTTAGCTGTGCACAGGACATGATCCACAATTGCTTTGTCCATCTGTCTTGCCCTGGAGGAGCTCCCTCTCGGGTGTTTAGTAAATTTGATCAGTGCTGGTGAGGACAGTGTCACCCTCTTTTCAGGAAAGTTGTTTGCCTCACATTTATTATCTGCTTCGTTTTAGCTTGCAACAGGCAGTTTCAAGCAAAAGCTGACATCTCCCTGACTTGTGATTTGTTTTACAGACAACAGTCACTAACAGGCATTCCCACCCCACCCCTTGTTTTGTTTCCTGGATGCAAGATGAAGCCTTTAGGCTCAAAATGAGACAGTGGTTCAGCCCCTGTTATCATCAGACAGGGTCTAATAGGAAGAAGCCTGACATCCCTTCTTTGTTGCCTTGAAACAAACAGCTTTTTCATCCATCCTCCCTCAGCTGTCATTAACAGCAGTGGGAGAATATCTGGCTTCTCCATCCCGGAATCCAAAATCAATGCTTCCTGCTGTGTTATGCGTTTTCTGGCTCTGCTCAGACACAGTAGTTTGATCATCATGTTTCTGGCTTTTGAGGATGAAGAGTTTCCAAGAGGGAAGTTCAGCAGCTGGGTGATGGTGTCAGCACAGCTTTGATCTTCTGGGGGCTGCGACCCACCCAGCGATGTACACGCACAGATGGGTGCGTGTGAGCCATGCGTGTTGACTCCGGGGTGTGTAAGGGCATGACACATGGGTTTCTGCAGCCAGCAGTGTGGCTGTGGTCACAGCTGCTGCTGCTCGCTCCCCAGCTGGAGTGACTGCACAGATGCTGCTGCTGATGAGTGAGATCTTCAGCACATACCCAGTCCAAGGCTTGAATTTTCACTGCTGTGTCTAGCAAGACACCTCCACTGTTCCACTGCTGTCTTTAAGCCCAAGGAATGAGTCATGATAAAATGCAAATCTCTGCAACCCGAAGGAAACCTTCCTGTCATGGACTCCAACACACCCAGAGGGCTGTCTTTCATTCTGTGGATGCTGGAACTCTTGTTCTTTGATTTTTAAGCACTTCTCCTCCCGTGATCTCCAGGTACTTTGTGAGCTCTAATGTTAGACTGTGCATCTCGGAGATGCATGTACTCTTTGGGAAAGCTCTCTGAAAACTTCATCCGGGATCCCAAGGAGGATGGAGTCAAGGAGGGGCCTGCAGGAGCCTTGGCTCCCAGGGCCCTGCTCCCATTGCAAGGGCACCTGGCAGTTGGAAAGCGATGTTGGTGAAATCGTTCTGAAGAGTTAACGAGGCACATCGGGTCTCCTCACCCTTGTGGTTGGAGGTAGGAGGTTGTGGCTTCACTCCACAAACGTTTATAAACCTGCAAAACTACAGTTTAAACTGCCATGATCAGCTGAGGCTGATATTAAATGAAATAAAATGCTTCCGACCTAACAGAGCTATCGGCTGTAAAACACCATGCCAAATTTACCCTGAATGAAGAAGCACGGGGAACGGTTGTTTTGTGAGGAGGCAACTCTGGATAAGGTGGCAAATGTTGGCTGTGTGAAAGAATCCCATGGTCTCCTAGTCCTTGGGGCTGAAACAGCTGAAACACAACCTGCTTCAGCAGTACTGACACAGATTGTGTCCTTGTGGTACCTCAAAATGCTAAAGTGATCTCTGTGTTGATCCCTCCTTTCCAAAAGGTGCACAGTGGCCATAGCAATAGAGCTCTCAGTGCTGGAGGAGACCTCTCTGTGGTACTCCTTGCCATCCTCAGATTTAAAAGCTGATATTTCTAGATGTAGTTATGTAGCTGCACAGAGCCACAAGTCCAGTAAAGGACTGTAATTAAACAACGTAATTTATTCACAAGGGTGTATTCATTTGTACTCCATGGAGATGTCTGTCCTAATCCAAGTCTCCTTGAACAAACACTTCTGAATTTACATCTCCTAAAATAGCCATTTGTTTTCCATTAATGAGATGAACTCGGGCACCAGAGCAAACACACTGCAAGTTTAATCCCTTCCTACCTCTAAAATAACCTCCCTAGGCTGTCTCCAGACATGCTCATATCTCAGCTTTTGATGGGCCACAGACAAAAACTGTTGTGCTTGTGCGTGTTTCTCAAATTTGGATGTGTGTGTGGTTTCTTGGACTTTCCTGCTGTTTGGAGGTGACCAACACAAGCGGTACCCAATGCATTAAATGTTTGTGAGCCCAGAAGCCACAGTACCGTGTTCTTACAACTGAATCAGGTGTGAGCGATGAAGAGAGGCTGGAAGGATTAGTAAAAGCAAAACAAAACAAAACAGAAAGGAAAAAAAAAAAGAAAAAAAAAGCTGTCTTGAATGAAATATCAGTGGAAGCTGGCTTCTAGAAAGGTCAGGGCAAAGGATGTGGTTGATCGTTAAACAGCAGGGGAATAAAGATTGTCTGATGGAGGCTTAAAGCAGTCTAGCCGATGCCTTCGTGGTAAAACAACTCCAAACGTAGAGGTGAACCTTAGAGTTGTTCCCTTAACTCTGAGTCTATTTTGGAAACCACACTGTAGCTTACGTTAGTGATGGATGAGTGCTCTCCCATGCTCTGCTCGAGTGAACGGCCGTACAGACAGGTGCCGAGTGGGAAATTGAACAGATGTGGTTATAGCAAACAACTGATGAAGAGTGTGGAGAAGGAGGAGGATGGGCAACCTATTGCCTACGGCCAGCGATGTGGAACACCATGTTCCTGTCTTTGTAGAGCCACGGGTTTGTGCAGATCAGCTGTGGAAAGTAATGTGCAGGATTGGCTTGCTGGGGTACAGTAAAAAAAGAAAAGAATAGAGATTGGATAGTGAACGTAGTGGTTTGTGTGCGAACAAACATTCCTTATAAATACAGAAGAGTCTCAAGAGGCAAACCGTGCTGTAGCAGTACGTCTCCAACATAGCCTTGCTGTTATTTTACTTCCAAAGTGAAAAAACCTGCAGGTCTATGCTCTTTGAGAAAGTGGGTCTAAACCAAAAAGCCCAAAGTGCCAGTTGTGGTTATATTGGCCGGCTATCACATCAGAATAATATTGGCCTTTCAGGGCAGTTAAACAGTATCAATGGACATTTGGCTTCCAGAAATGCAATTACAAGGGATAAATGATTATCCAATTTGTCGAGACGTTTCAGTGAGTTCATTGGATTGTAGCTTCAGTATTAGCCATGCATTAAGCAGAGGACTCTGTGCAATTTTCATTGCCATTAGTTTGGTTTCCAGTGGATGCAGGCACACGGAGAGAGATGTATACTATTAAACAGGGTAGGAGGGCTCATGTCCTTGCAATTCATCACTCACATGTCTTCGCCATGGTGTTGACTTTTAGGAGGGGAAGGGTTTCTTTTTTTTTTTTTTTCCTGAAAGTTGCAGGAAATATTTAAAAAATATTTATTGTTTGAGAGTGAAGTATGCTTGAGCTTAAGCAAACCACAAAGTTTTGCTGCCTTGTGACCTTCCAGGGGCTCCTGGCCCTGGGAGGCACATTACAAAATGAATTATCGTCTCTTTGAGGCCACTTCTGCAGGATTTGTCAGTACTCTGTGTGTCTTCTAACAGATCTGTCTGGCAAAAGTAACTCATGGCTGGCTGTGGGGTTGTTTCTTTCCTCCTTTCTCCCTGCCTCCTTGTCCCCTTCCCCTCTTTTCCCAATACGGACTGCAGGTGTGGGCTGCTGCAAGTAGGAGACCGAGTCCTTTCTATCAACGGCATTGCGACTGAGGATGGGACTATGGAGGAAGCTAATCAGCTTTTGCGGGATGCTGCGCTCACGAACAAAGTGGTGCTGGAAATTGAGTTTGATGTTGCAGGTAAGTTGCCAAAGGACTTGCTGCTCCTCAGCACCTGCTGAACCCTGCTGGTACCTTTGCTAACCTGTAGGAGGGAGTGTGTTCACAAAATACATGAGGTTTTTGCTAGAGCTCAGGCAAGACTGAAAAGACCCGGTGAGGAGGGCCTCTTCCATTTTTTTGTTGTTCTCTGATGTGCATTAAGACAGAGGGTCCTTCCTCTGATCCTTCCATAAATGCCTTCTTCTCACCACTTGGCTGAGGTAAGCCTAGCGAGTAGATGAATTGGCCAACTGCTCTTTAAACATTTTACCATTAATATGTGTAATGTTTGGATTAACCTATGGCCTTGAGGAAAGGAGGGAGCTGAAGCAACTGGCTGGAGCTAAAGTGCGGCTTTCTATTTGGAAAAAAAAAAAAAAGTATTTTTCTTTTACATTGACAAAGCTGCTTCAGCTCCGAAGCACAATGTGATGTGAGCACTTCGCTTGATGTTCAAAGCATGTGGTTTTAATGAGAGTCCAAATCTTAACCTGAAGTCCTCGGGGCCTCAGAGAACAACCTTATTTGAACCAATAAAGCTGAGTTTTATGGGCTTGCTTTTCTTGGTTCCAAAGAAACCATCCATGCCGCTGAAAACTCTCTCCTTTCTCCTGTTTTCTTTTTGTCTGTTTTTGGCTTTATAGAGTCTGTCATACCCAGCAGCGGCACTTTCCACGTTAAATTGCCCAAGAAAAGAGGTGTAGAGCTTGGAATTACCATCAGCTGTAAGTATTGCTCAGACTTGCACTAGCAGTTGCAAGAGCCACTGCTTTCCAACCTGGCACATCAGAGGGGCCCAGCAGAGAGAGAAAAGTTTATGTGGGGTTCCCTGGTAGCACTCACAGCGCTTGTGATTTATTCCCAATTAATTTGGATGTGTGGTTCTTGCCTCCAAGAGCTAGAGACCACAGAAAAAAACAGCTGCTGAAGGGTCAGGGCAAAGGATGCATCCCTGAGGAGCAGCTGAGCAGTCGGTGTGTGCTGCAGACTAATATTATGTTAGGTTATTAGTGATATTATTTTTATTTCCTTGCTCATAGTTGTGTTATGTTCCTTTTAAAAAGGAATTGCTTGGGTCTGGTGGGAGCCTTTCAGGGAGAGGTGGAGGGAGGAGAACAAGTGCAAGGTGAACTTGCAGCCAGGGGGTAGAGAGGGGAAACTGCCAGGAAGGAGGAAGAGGAAGAGGCTGATGGGACTCAGAGTACCAGTCACTTTAGGGGGTCACTTCAGGGACAGGTGCTGGCAGGGTTTGTTGCAACACAGGGAGTGGTTGCATTGACCAACCCCAGCTGTGGAGGGGCGACCTGCCTGCCAGGGCTCCAAGAGAATGAGACACCAACCTTTTTCTTTCTTCTCTGTCTTCTGCTTGCTCTTGATTAATTATCTTCGTCTCTGTTCTGGACCTTATTTTTCATAGAAAGACCTTTGGGCCTCTTTGGAGAGGACACTGTGAGGAGATGATATAGGCAGATCCATCCCAAACTGTTGGCATATTGGAGTGGTCTTATGCCTCGCACCAGTGAACTTTTCCTTTATGCAGGTGTGAACTGGTCTCACGTCATTCATCCCTCTTCTACTGCTGGGTAACCTGAGTTGAGTCATCTCAGGCTGGCCATGCCCAGAGGCAGCCACCACATCTCAGATAAAACAAAGCAGCTTGTGAAACTGCAGTAACGGGATCTTATGGCTCAGTCCTCATGAGCATGGACTCAGCTGTGTCTAGGAGATGGAGTCACTAAGGACACTTTCAAAGTAGGCTTCATTAAAATAGATAAACTATTTGCAATTACTTCTTGGCATTTACTGCTTTAGTTAGTGAGTTGGTAGGAGGTGCTTTGGTCTGAGGGGCGTGTGTCTTAGGATGAGACTTGAACATCTGCAGGGTGGTGACTTTGCACCCCATGTTGTTTCTTCTCCCTCTTCCCAGCTTCCCCTGTTTGTGCCATGAGAAACAGCAGCACAACATTTAACATTTGGCTTGCTAGCAATTACTGTTTGAAGACATCAAAGTGCCTTCCAAGAGCAGTGGGGTGTCTGTCATGCCGTTCACTGGTGGGAGAGCAGGGGCATGGGGCAGCAGCTCGGTGAGGCACAGCTCACGCTGGGTCCCGTGCCTGCTGCGTTAGCATTGCAGTCTCAGGTAGAAACCCGGGGTGATGGATCTGGGAGCAAACTGCTGGCTTGAGCATGGCCAGGATTTCACTCCTTTTAAGCTTCAAAGCTTAGATTTGATCTGGGGCTGGAGAACAAAATGAACCTGGAGGCTGCCAGCAAGAATATTAGTTTTTATTTGTGGAGTCTCACTGCAACAGGATCTGCTTTGGATGGATATTTACACTTCAAACGTATTTTAATGTTGAAAATGTTTTCGTTTGAAATGTGTTTAAAGAATTGATTTCACACACTTTTGGGATATCATTGCTAAATAAAAAGAAACTGAACCCTGGGTTTTAAATAGTTAGATGCCCATTGTCAACTGCAAAGCAGTTTTTAATAATATAATACAGTTGATCTTTTTGATTGTTGCACGTGTTTATAGGCCATTGTTTAAGTAACGCATATGCATAAACTTAAGCTATACCTCAGTCCTTCGCTGAGTCAAAACACAATTTATATTCACAAACGGAGCAAAAGAGATATCCAGAAAATGTGGTGGCAAGGATGAAATGCTAGTTGCATCCTAATTCTGTTTTCATATATTAGTCCGCATAAGCCTATTTCCACAAGACCCTTAACGAATTATATCATCATTTTGTCACTCTGTGTCTGACCAGGCAGATAAATACACCAGTTTCAAACATTAAAACCAACGCAAGCAGACATATGGTAAGTACCTCCTGCAGAGACATGATGTGCATGCAGGAGTGTGATGCAAGCAGCAAGAAATAAGAAGTAAAAATAACCCTTCTCTGTTTCGCTCAGTTCCTCCCAGTCCTGATTTGAATGCTTGTTTAGATCTAGAAAGAGCTTTATAGCTTCCTTCTGACAAGGAGAGGCATACAGCTACTGTTTAAAGTAGCAGAAACTGGGCCAGATTAAATAGATGACAACCTGGGGGAATGAGTACAAGACCTTTACAGTCATGGCCACAGACTTGGCTTTGTTCTAAAACTTTGTGGCACACTGTAGATGAAAGATGAGTTGCTCTCATTGAGTTTTACCTCTTGGCTTCAGCAGGCTCATCTGTAGACAATTCCTCTGTCTAGGAAGATTTGATGCTGCCTTCTCGCATGGGCTAAAAGTGTTACAACCTGATCGGAGAAGTGCTACAGAAATAAAAGTGGTCAAGTTCTTACTGTGCTGTGACTCTCAGAGCTAATCGGGAGATGGGCTAAATAAAGGTGGGGGCGAGCAGGAGTCTTGATGGATGCACTGAAAGAATTCATATAATGGAGCCGGCTGCCCAAGAAATCGTAAATCTGCTGGAAAACCTCATAAAACGGATGGAAACCCAAGAGGTTTCTGTATGAAGAGGGCAGGAACTGCTACTTTTGGTATGAACATGCTGAAAGGCACTGTGCTTGCTCCTGGTCAGGGGTAGGTGCATGCTGAGGGCTCTAGTCTAGTCTTCTTCAGGGTCTTTGGGTTTTGCTAGGAAGAGAAGGCTGGGGGCTGAGCAAGCCCCCAGTTGGGGATGAATAGAAATCCAAGGGATGAATCTCTTACCGACTCTGCTTTGTATTTCAATGCCACATTGATGCCCTTAAACCTTACTTCGGTCTCCTACCTTTGCTAAATGAAAATGAGCAAAGCAGCGAAGCTGCCTTGTTTGCACCGCTTCCCTGTGCTTCGTGCAGGGCTGAAGGGACAAGAAGGCAGCAAAATCAGTCTCATTTCCTCCAAACTGCAGTGCCTTGGTGTGTGTCACAGCGAGAAGGCCGCGTTTGTTTTTAAAACCGCTGCTCTTATTGAAAAGCAAAGTGCACGCTCCTTTCTGCCTCTGCAAGGCTCAAAGGGATGTGTGGGTGGCGAAGCTCAGTTGTTTGCAGAGACCTGGGAGGCGCTCTGAGTGCTGGGGATGCAAAGAAGTGCAAAGTGAGATTTTTGACACAATGATGTGAAGATTTGGCTCTTGTTAGCCTGAGCCGCTTGTCTCCATTAGCAGAACACATGGCATAAGTGCTCTGATCTTCCTGGTTGCATTCAGTTCTAATGATGTAGTTATGCCTTTGTAGATTTTTCTGTAAATCTCCTACAAATTAAAATCTCCAACAGCGAGAAGCTAAAAGTCATGTTTTCTTGTATGTTCAATACCTGACCTCTTAAAATAAGATGCTCATTTGCCATTAGCCTCTGGAGAATGATAGTTGAAAAGATTGCTTTTCTGTTTTCCTTTTTTTGTTGGTTTGTCTCAAATATCCTTTTTGGATAGCAAGGGCTACTTGCGAAATTCACTGCTGGGTGCAGGGGTGTTATTGCTGCTTAGATACTGAAATTACTGTTAATTTTAGCTATGCATTAATGCTTTATATGGCATGTTTATCAAATTACCTTTCTATAACTTAACAAATCAATTCCTGTGCCCTTGCAGTGAAGTGCTGCAGGTTAAGAGTAGGTACTATATCTGCTTGGGGGTGATAAAGCCAGAATTTGGATAGACAGATAACTTCGATTAAGTCTCTTAAGCAGGGTAATCACTGTCCTAATGACAAGATGGATCTGTGAGCTGACCCAACCCGGCTTTGCTGGCACTGGATTAACCCAGGACCTGGCACCAGCCTGGCAGAGCGCGTCTGCGGGTGACATTGTGTCCCTGGAGTCCCCTGTCTTACCCCACGCTAACGCTGCAACCTGAAGAGATTTGCAGCTGATTCACTGTGATGCAGTTACCGAAGTGAAATGTTCTGCCCAGGCTTTGCTACCTGGAGATTTTGAAAGGAAATAGATCTGCGGCGGTGTAAATATCCTGCTGGAGACGCTGATAATTTATGCACCTGCTGCTAAAACTAATGATGGGAAAAGGAAGAAGTTGGGTTCTGGGGACTGGATTTTCACTGCTGCTTCTTGCAATCGATTCTGATTTGCTTTTATTCCTCTTCTCATTCCGTAGCTATCCTGAGATTATTGGGTTTCTGGTTTTGTTTGTTTTTCCCCCTTTATAAGCATTTGCTTTCTTAAATGTGTTTGTATGGCATTATTACAAGTTCTTTAATTACACATTGGCAGAGTGCTGCTTCAGCGTGATCAATAACGAAGGGCATTCATAACCATTTGAGGCGCTGATGCGTGTGAGATATGTGCTTGCGCTCCTTGGAGGGGAATAATTTACCGATGCGAGTCACTATGCATTCTATTAAAAACACAGAAAGGACATGTGTTTCTGGCCTTGTCATCCATCAGAGAGTAAATGCCGAGTGAGCCAGAATCCCAGCAGAGGTGGCGAGAGACTGAAAGCAATTTATAAAAAGTAAATAACAGTATTGATCAATTCACCTTTTTATCACTGCCCTGTCACCACCGCCAGGCAACGTTTTCATGGTGAGTTTCTCCCCCACCCTACGCTTCTGCATTCACCGACTGTTTATTTATGGAGCTTTCTCTGGGTCACTGGAGCAGATTTAAACTAGCTTCTGTACTGGTAGACCCACCAAAAAGACAAATCCATCTGAAAAAGAGCTTGCTTCCGCCAGAAGGCAGATGGAGGTTACAACCAGAGTGCCTGCAAGGAGGAGGTGACTTTCTGTACGCCAGCTTCTGCCTTTGTCTCAGTCCATCTCTTCCCTTGACTGCCTGTGCTGCTGTCTCCACTTTACGGATGGGAAAGCAAGACCTGGAGGCAAGGCTGGACATCCGAACCATGTCTTCCTCCAGCAAACAGAATTACCAAGGCAATGTTCTTTGAAGAGAAATAACCACACGGACAGCAGAAATGAATGGATAAAGAGGCTTTACTCACCTGTGTACGTGTCCTAACTCCAAACACCACAACTCTAAATAATAATATAGTTTAAAGTTGTGGGTTTTTTATTTGTTTTGATATTTGTTTATTTTTTTTAATCGCAAGTGAATTGGAAAGGGTTTATCCAGAATCTCACCAGGGATCTACAAACCTAATGCCTCTGCCCCTAGAGTGAGTCACAGCTTCGGTGAAATTGCAGCTTTCTCCCATGTGGAGAGGGCAGCTGCTGCACACGCAGGTCGTCACCCTGCTCCAGCAGCCCGGGGTTGTTGGCAGTGTGTGTCCCAGCATGGCTGGAGCCAGCCTGCTCCCAGCTGAGGGGTGGGAAGCAGAAATCCCAGCTGGGCACTGGGGCATGAGGAAGGGCATTGGGATGCCAAAGGCGAATGACTGGAGTTAGTAACTACTGGTTTTTAAATTGAACAGCAAGCGACGCTCAGTGCTTTGAAATTTCATTATCTTAATTTTGTATCTTATGCCTCTTGAGAGAATGATTATTCATTAAGTCTCTTTAACTTACCCTTCAGCCTTGTAGGTACTGACTAATAATGACTGTTTTATACAGCCTTTCAATTTCATACTAAGTGGTTATTTAAAAGAGAGGGCTGCCATGTATTAAAGCACAGTTTGGATGCTCTGATGGTAGGGACAAGGTATGTCATTCTTCTTCTCTTCCATTTAACTGAGGTCTCAAGAAAATCTGTCTGGAAAATATGACTTCAAAAAAAAAAAAAAAAAGCCAACCACCCCAAAACCCACAATGATTTTTCCTTAAAACTTGTTTCCTAATGGACAGAGCACTCCCTTTGGATACGGGAAGAGTTGTGCTGCCTTCAGTGCTGACACCTACTGCAGGGCTGCAGAATGCCGGGGTCTTGCCAGGACCAGGGTGTTGCAGGGTCTGTAAGGCAGGTGTTGAGTAAAAGCAAGCTGCAAAGCTCGAGGCATGTTGCTTTCTATCCTTGTTCTTCCTCCCCCTCTCCCTGCTCTTTTGAGTCTTGGCAGTCTCCAGACACATCACCCCAGCAGTGCCTGGGTCGGGTTTAGAGGTGGCTGCCCCCAGCGCTCCACCAGGACTGCAGTTCTCTCCCTAACCCCCTTCTGTCATGCCGCCTCTGCTTGGAAACTAATAAACAAGCCTCGTGGTGAAAAGCATTTGTGCTAACCTGGATCGCTTTGACAGAACCAGGCTAGGCAGCGATTAAACACGCAGCGCTGCGTGCCAGGGCTCAGCACCTCTGGGGCAGGGTGGAGGGGTGAGTTCTCAGGGTCTCCCATCACTGCCACTTGGACCAGTGCCGTGTGCGCCTCTGGGCAGCAAAGACACATCCTGTGTTCAGAAAGAGAACAGCAGTAGCGATACAGGGGCCATACATCTCCATCCCCTGGGCTCTTAGTCCATGGCGCATGCCCTTCTCTGTCAGCGTGGATGTTTCTGCGTTGATTTTTGCCCCATCAGCCTCTGTCTGCACCCCGTGCTTCCTTCCCACCTCTCGATCTGCCTTCGATGTGACTGCTGGCTGCTCTGTGTCACGGACAGGTTGAGTACAGGCAACCTCGGTGAACCTCCACAACCCCCTGCTTCTCTTTGACCCCCAGCCACAAGCTGAGCGTGAGTTTCTAGACGAAACCTGCCCGGCACCATGCTCCAGTAAGACATGGGGAAAATAATTCTTCCTGGCTCTGTATCATCCAGCAGTCGCATTGCTGTGACTATTATAAAATCAGTCACGGTCTGCTCTTCACTGTCTGACCTGACTTTATACTCGGCCGTGTTGCAGCTGAAATTGGCTGGCTTTTCGCGCTGTTCAGTGCAAGAGTTCTGGTTATATCTGCGAGAGGGTATCCTTAAAGGTGACGGGCAGAGCACGTATGTTTTTAAATCTCATAAATGAATGTAAACAACAGAAAAAGCTAGAGCAGAGGTGTTGGTAAGAGAAAGGGCTTATTCCTTTATGTCTGACTTTGTGGGGAGCTCTCTGGCTCCTGCCTGGGCAGGTGGATTTCTGTGGTTGATGCCAGGCACCTTTCCGAAGTTGCGGTCTCTGTCCTGCACCCGATACGTTCAGATGCTGCGGGTTTCTTCCTTCCCACGCAGTTTTTGCACAGCAGCTCCGCCAGCTTTAAATGAGAGGATGCCATTCCCGTAGCGAGGCGGGGTGGAGGGGATGCTCTTGGTGTCTGTTCGTCATGCGGATGGCAGGGAGGTCGGGAGGGAGTCAAGTCGGAAATCTCTCTTGGGTTTCTCA
The DNA here is from genome assembly GCA_011076525.1 of Nettapus auritus. Lineage (NCBI taxonomy): Eukaryota > Metazoa > Chordata > Aves > Anseriformes > Anatidae > Nettapus > Nettapus auritus. The sequence goes on along the minus strand of CM021776.1, from coordinate 11,760,245 downwards.
AGACAGCAGCAGGTCTTGATGGCAAATTTAAAGATGCGAATGCTCCCAGAGGTGCATCCTCACATCTCTCATGGGCTGAAAGAGTTCCCAGGCTGGGGGGGGAGAGGAAGATTGGATCCCTCCAGCTCCAGAGCTGACAGCAGCCCTGTTACCCAGTTGTATGACAGTGGCCTGGGAAGCTGAAACAACTGAAAAATAAGTGGTTTTTGTTTGTTTGTTTGTTTTCCTAATTTTTCCAGGGTTATTTTCCACCTGGAAAATTTCCCAGGCTGCTTTACTTCAAGACCAGGCTTGTATTAGCCACAGCTCTGAGCTAGGTGCTCCCCAGGCAGCAGTGCTAATGCCTGACCCCTGCCATAGCTGGGGATGTCAGCAGTGCTGGGCAGTCTAACTACCTGCTGCTGGACAACCAACGAATGTTTGCGGGGATTTGCTTCCCCCCCCCTTTTTTTTTTTTTCTCCTTGTTGTGGCTTCCAGAGTTCAAGTGTGAAGCACCGTTTTGTCAAAGGAATATAAATCCCCCTTTCCTCCTAGCTCCTTTTCCCCATTAACACTCCCCCCCTGGGTAGCAGACTGAGCGTTGTACCCATTTGTCTCTTTTACAGCTGCGAGCAGAAAGCCTGGGGAGCCTTTGATCATCTCTGACATCAAGAAGGGGAGTGTAGCGCATAGGTGAGTGCAGAAATTCCCGCCTGCTAAACCCAAGGCAAAATATCCAGTCCAGTAAGGAGAGGCAGAAAGATGTCCCAGCAGTAGCACTCGGGTCTGGATTTTGCCAGCATTCAAGCAGATGTCAGCCTGAGAGGTTTTCTTAGACCACAGCACGGTTTGGAATAAAACCTGTCTTTATTGAAGCAAATAGAGTTGAGCTAATGGAGAAGATGGCCAGGGCAGATTCAGAGGTCTGCAGACCCTCTAGAAGATGAGTGTTTAGCATCTAAGAACGTGCTAAAGGGCACCATGTAAATACATCTCTATCCCATAAGGTGCAACGGCTCGTCAGGTAGTTTACTGTGTCTCAGCTCCTGCCCAGGTGAGCGGAGTGAATGAATTGTGGGTGCTGGTGGAGAACTGTGCGAATAACTCAGCCTTCACTGACTGCGCCTCTGATCCCACACCTCACAGCAACGCTTTCAGAAGAATTTAGTGCTGCTGGAGGGCTGGTTTCTAAGACTGCTTGTACATGAGTTTCCAGAAAAGGTAGACTATCTGTCAGTTAAACATCAGGTATTTTTGAGTGCCGTAGGTTACCCAGGCTGTATATCTAAGTAGGTGAGAGCAGCAAAGTAATCTTCCTGCCTTGTTCTGGGTTGATGCACGTTTACACAAACTTCCTCTCTCTAAGTTATAATTGCCCTGGACTGTGTTCACGCTTGCTTCCCAGAAAAGATCAAGGGGAAGAAAAAGCTAATATTGTCATCACCGCTGCAGAACCTGAATGCCTTGCAGGATTTGAAAGGCAAATACAAATGTACCTTAGTTTTCTTTTCCTTTTCCCGTAGAACTGGCACCTTGGAGCCGGGAGACAAGCTGTTAGCCATTGATAACATCCGACTCGACAATTGCTCAATGGAGGATGCTGTGCAGATTTTGAGGCAATGTGAAGACCTGGTCAAATTGAAGATTAGAAAGGATGAAGATAACTCTGGTACAGAAATCCTGATGCAAACTTGTGCCTGTCCGCTTTAATGACATTTCCCAATAGGTAGTGCAAACCAACAAAGATAAGGGCTTCTGCCTGTCTGGTCACCACTTTCCGATTGATTATAGTCTATTTTTGTTATTCTGCCCTTAAATGGAGTCTGGAAGGTTAAAATCCTGTTCGGTATGAGCATGGCTGAAGGCTTTTGCTTCTAAGTGCAGCAAGTCTTTCCTATAACCTCTTTCATATGGCAAATGAAAAAACCTCAGCGTTCCCGTTTTCTCTTCCAGATGAACAGGAGACGACCGGTGCTATTATCTACACGGTGGAACTGAAGCGATACGGCGGGCCCTTGGGAATAACCATCTCTGGGACGGAGGAACCTTTCGATCCCATTGTCATTTCAGGCTTGACCAAGAGAGGACTGGCAGAAAGGTGAGGTTTGGGAACAGAAGGGTTGAACTGGTGTGGGAAGGGGTCTTGAAGTTTACGAAGCCTCCTCTGCAACTCTTCTTAAGTGTTTTAGCCATTTAGTCTGCTAAAAAGAAAAGGTGCTATGAAGGTACCATGCACAGTGAAGGAGGAGCAGCCTTGCTCGTCTGGCTTTTCAGATGCATGTTGAGGACATGTGGGCTGGTCAGGACTGTGCCGTTAGGGCAATGAGAGAGGCTCAAAGCAGGGCACTTCTAGGAGACTCAGATCCAGTGCATTGGCTGAATGCAGCAGCTGGGAAAATGTGTTTATCTGCCTCCCTTCCACTGAGGTGCTTCCTAGTCTGATTTCCCATGATATATTTTGCATGGGGAATGCCCAGCCTGCCCAGGAAAGCACCGTGTCCTTCTGGCCAGGGTTCACCTGCTGCTAAACCACAGCTTATGGCCATGGCAGCACTGGGTCCTACAGGAACCGCAGATTTTGGGGATCTTCCAACCTGTCTCTGCTGGTTGCTTGTTCTGTTACATGTGGAGGTATCTCAGTGCAGGGCTGGTGTGCCTGAGAGCGGCAGACATTTATACTGCAGAAATGTAGCTGCAGATTTACCTTCAGCAGCCGGGGAGGTCGGCTGTGTTTGTGTGCCTGTGTCTGAATATACGTGCATGCGTGGGATGTAAAGGATCAGGACACTGCTGAGAATATAAGGTGGAACTGAGTCATGCGCTGTATCTTAATTATTCTGTCTATACGGTAGCTGTGACTTGTAAATAGATCACTTCAGCAGCCCTGACTCATGCTTCTCATGGGGCTGCTTTACCCTGTGCTGCCTAACAGGCAGCAAAAAACCTCAGAACAAATAGGTGTGAAGTGCTAGACCTTGGCAAAGTTTGACTTCAGATCTGCCCTTTTGCTTCTTTCTGGTTCAAGGCCAAGCTCCCTCTGAGCTGAACGATAACACAGCTCAGTGCGTCTTTCTGCCTGGGGTTCCTCGAGCTCTTAGCACGTACAGCGCTGCACATTTCCACTGCTTTCCTTTGGTACAGAAAACCGAGTAAGAAGTAAGGAAGAGGGATGAGCTCAGTCATTAGCGGTTCTTCTCTTTGGGGATTTTGTGTCACTGCCGAACTCTGTAGGATTCAGTCTGTTTTCACTAGAAAATACCAGCCCTGGAGTATCCGAGGCTTTTCTGCATAGCAGTCCTGCAATGTACCTGCAGCCCAGAGCAACAGAGGTTCAGGACAAGAAACACAGATGCTGTCAGTAGATGGTTTTGTACCCTTGTTGCTCTCAGTTCCCTTTGCAGTGCTGTGGCTGTTCCTCCTTCGAACTTGGATGCACATCAGCGACTGCTCTGCGGAGAAAAGTAGTGCAGGCAAGTGCTGCGGTGCTATTGAATTTTGATCAGGAACTGGCACGCAGCAAGGAATGAAAAGCCTTTTGAGAAGAGCAACAGAGCCATTCAGCACGTTCACTGTAGCAGGCTAAGGATAACAGTGCCTGCACAGAGGAGCAGTGCGGGGACAGAGCAGCGTGGGGATTTCTCCAGGTAACCTTGGCTTCTTGCAGGGAGGGTGAGGAGCACTGGGATGAAGCCTGCCTGCAGGAACGTGCATATTTTTCTGCTGAGATGGTGCACATTTTTCTCCTGGGAGTAGCAGAAAGGAGTGGCTTGACCTTGTCAAGGATAGAGGGGTGTTCTTAGTTTTATAATAGTTAGTCCCTTTCCTGTCAACACTGCCCATCTCTGTGCCACAGGCACCCTTTTACCCGTGCTCTGAAGGGCGTGACGGGTTTCTGAAGGTCAGGAGCTAAACCCAAAGCTGCGCCTGGCTTTTCCTGGAGCAAAGCACATGTTTCAGCAGCGATAGAGCAGGGTGGGCTGTGTCCTGGCATCTGATAAGGGGCACACACCAGCCGCACCTGTAGAGGCACAGATGAAGGTCTGCACTGCGGCTCCGGCGGCTCGCTTGGTGCTGGGGAAGGCAGGGTGTCCTCTAGGAGCTGTCACACGTCTGTCACAGCGGGTGACAGGCTGTCTAAGCTGAAAAGCCTCAGATGCAGATGACTTGGGTTTTATCTTGACCTTGAGCATTTTCCCCCTTGTACGTGTCCCGTCCTATAGGACTGTACAGAGGCAGCTCAGGATATTGGGCTGGTGTCAAGTGATGGCTCTCTCCCACATAGTCTCTATTTCTTCTCCTGCAGTGCCTGTGGCTTTACCCTTGACCGTGGGACTTGTTTTCCTCCTTCCCGGGGAAAGGGCCAATACTGTTCAGTTCTGGTTGAGGTTTAATGGTTCTCCAGGAGCAATTTTCAGCAGTTGCTGACATTTTAAAGTGCTTTTAAGGGCTCAACGGTCTCCTCTAATGCCACCTGGTCAAATAAACGTGGGTGGCTGCAAGAAGGTTTTGTCCAGGAGCACTCAGCACCAGCACATGTTTACAAGGGGAAAAAGGGATGCTGGAACTGCCCATGCCCCAGGTAAATCCCTGCCACGTGCATGCAGTCACCTCTCCTCTAGCACTTTCTGGAGAGTGCCTGCAGCCCCGTTTAATCCTTTAACCTTACCTGTTGCTCAATTCTGCTTTTCTGGTGTCGGTCGGGCAAGAAGGGGCATGGAGCGTGCAGCTCCTAAGGCTGTCTGAGGTGAATCAAGGCCTGCTGGTGATGATGGAGAGGCACGGGGGTTGTCTGCAAGAAACAGCTTTCTCTATCGCTCCTGTTTGCCTTCTGTGTGCTTGTGCCCAGAGGAATGCCTGGAGATGGACAGCTCAGGGGACTGCACTTTGATTTACTTTCTCTCTTCAACCGTTTCTGTTTTCCCTGCTGAGGGAGTCTCACGGTTTCTGCGGAGCAGTGGTGTTGTTCTGAGGTGGTCGCTTGGGCTGGCGCAGTGGGGAAGAGATGCCTCCCCATGAAAGATCAGCTCCTGCTTCAGTGCTACAGCAGGAAAACCTCAGATCTCAGCCACTGCAGCCAGCAAAGGATCACATTTAAAGTGTCAGCAGTTAAGCTTGATTTTTTTTGACTGTGTAGATGAAACTTTAAAGACATATTCTGGTCGCAGTGCGATCTATGATTTATTTGAATACTCAAGTTTTCCCTGAGGGTTTTTTAGGGCTGATTTGGATGGGACAAGACGGACATCTAGTGGCCGGTCAGGACCATCGTGACAACCTGTCCAAATACCTTAGCAGCAGCAGCAGGCTGATCAGTTCTGGCTGCTGTTTGGCTACGTTGCCTGGTTAGATTTGCATACAGTAGATGTTTCACAGCAGCATTCCTGCTAAAGTTCCACATCTGGGGGAAAGACAAATAGCTCTTTAGCCTGTGACAGTATATCAAATCCCATTTCTGCTGGAGCAGCAGTCCACTTAAGACTAAATACAACCTTGGAGAGAGGCACATTGCCATGGGCAAAAAGATATGACCATGCAGATTTGCATCTTCTCCTGGCATGATCGTGTGAGGTCCCTGTTAGCTAAACCTCGCAGCAGTGCTGGAGGAGAGGATTGCTGCTCTCGTGTGCTGGCACTGGGGAGCTGGAGTGTGTGTGTGGTGAGCACAGCCCAGCCAGCAGCGAGCGAAAGGTCCTGCATTGGCTGCCAGATCTGGCAATGAGCATGTCCTGCCCTGCCTGCTCTTCCCCGAGCAGTGCAGCAAACACGGGGAGAGGTGAAGTGAGCCCATGTTTGTGGGCAGACGCAGGGGGAAGGATGGAGGAGGAGGAGAACTGCCGTGACTTGTTAGTTCATTCCTGGCTGTTGTTGAACCTAAGGATTTATTTATCCGAGAGCAAAAGTCAGTGCTGGGATGTGGCACAGTGGTCTAGCTGCAAGGGGAGACTTAAAAGATACCGTAAGCTGATTTACAACTGGCTAAGCTCATGTTTGTCTGCACTGTCTGTGTGTTGGGCTGGGGTTTTGTTTGTTTGTTTAGCTTTGTTTCATAATTCTGTCCATCGGTGTGAAACATACCCATCAGTTCCACGTGTGACGACCTGTAGATATCTCACACTGGAAGTGCTTGTGCTTTTACCGTATAAATCCTCATGGCTTTGAAGAGTTTCAAATGTGAGATGGCCTGAAGTCCCAGCTACTGAGGGGCCTGGGACCCTGTGCATATGTTTGTGTGCATATATGTATGTACGTACACAGGTGATGGTCAGCATACCAAGGGGAGACTGAGACATGCTTAAAGTGCTGAGAGTTAACATGCCCTGAGGCAGGTTGCCTCTCTGAGCTTTCTAACAGCACCCTTTCTCTCCAGAACTGGAGCCATCCATGTCGGTGACCGAATACTAGCAATTAATAACGTGAGCCTCAAGGGCAAACCGCTGAGCGAAGCCATCCACCTGCTGCAGATGGCGGGGGAGACAGTAACTCTGAAGATCAAGAAACAGACGGAAAGTGAGTTGGGGAGCCTGGGTTGGGGTGGGGGGGATGGAAGTGGCCCATGGGAGGTCTGTATTGCTTCTGGAAAAGCAGTATCACTCTTAATCATAACACTTCTGTAGAGCTCAAAGCAGTTTGGTAAAAATATGGCAATGCAGCTATAGAGGAAGCCCAGGTAGGGCAACCTACCAAATTAGAAGTAGAATTTGGGAACTGATCCTTCTTCAAGAAACCTTAGGCTCATTTCCTGAAGCCAAGTGTCTTGATCCTTGCTCAGAAATACTCTTTTTTCCCCTGCTGACACTTAGCACCGTCACAGCCACTTGCTGAAATAATTGACGTGCAAGTGCCAGTTGGAGACTTGTTAATCATTCTGAGAATGAAGCAGGTGTAATTGAAATTCCAAGGTAATTTTGAGTTAATCACGATGAGCAATCTTCTGAATGGTTGGAAAATTGGGACTTTTAGAACACTGGCCTTTGTTTGGTAAGATAATCTGTCCTCATTGACGAAATGCAGACTTTCAAAGGGCTTCTTTATCCCAGCTAATGCTCTGCAAGCTGGAGATCCAGGGTGTGGATGGCTAACAGGATATCTAATCAATGAGGACTTTAAAATATTCAGTACAAGAATGCTTGTGGTGAGAAACCATTCCTTGTATAGCTTTTGCCTGAAAGGGAATTTGTGTAATGATAATAAAGGGCTATTATTACTAAAATAATGAAAGAGAAGGCCTGAGTTTCATCATCCACATTCAGCTTTCAATTTTCCAATCACTAATCAGGGGAAATTCAGCCTCAAAATACCAGATCCAGGAGTTCCACCATTGTCTTGAGACTGCATGGGAGACTCTTGGGGAGGTGGTGATCAGCTCTGAATTGATCCGAGGCTGTACTGTCTCGATGGAGCATTACAAATTCAGCTGTGGTAGTTTGGGACTGGGTTGTGTTGTCATGGGAATCTTGCTGAAACTTAGAAAAACTGAGGCTCCTTGGAAGAGAAGGAGCTAAAAACTCGTGTTTTGTTTTTTTTTTTTTTTTGTCTTTTGTCTTTTTCCTTCAGCTTGGTATAAGAGTATGGCTTTTAACTGCAATGCATAGGCCTTTCCCAGTTACTTTTGAAGAGCCGAAGAGGTTCTTCAAGACAGATACAGTACCTGGGCTTGCTCCCACGTCTACCTAAGCCTTTCCCTGAGGCTTGTTCTTTGTGCCTACTAAAGCAGCTTATTCTGATTTCAGAACCCTATCCCAAGAAGTCTGGGAGTATAAATGAAGTGAGCGACCCTGAAGATGAACTGACGGACTCCCAGAAAACTAGCAAGCTCTCTGAGATATACTCAACCACAATTCCTAGCGTGGACAGTGCTATGGAGTCCTGGGATGGCTCCGGCATTGATGCTGGGTATGGAAGCCAAGGTAAGACAGGCTGTCTTTTCTCACGGGTCTCTGGCCCAAGGCGAAGACAGACTGATCATCCAAGCCTGTCTAGAGACTAAACATGAGCCCAAGACTGTGGTCTGACTGCACTTGCACAGCTTCTTGCTTTCAGCAAGGAACAAAATGTATTTTAACATGCATTCACATGGTGCTCTGAGTTATATATATTTTAGGTTTTTATTGGCATGTTTCTTCTGGCTAACGTGACATTGTACTGTTCACAGCATTTTCAAAACCATTATAACACTTCATAATTCACGTAATCCAGGGAAGTATTTACTGTCCATATGTCTTACAAAATATTTGGCCTATAGCTCACTTTTAATTCTCCAGAGAGGCCATGCAGAATGTATTAATCCTCTTCAGGATGTTTTAAAATCCACAAGAACGTCTTGTGACTAGAAGCACTCACTTAACAAAATAATTAAGGTAAAGCTGTGAGAAAGGATCTCTAATTCTCTAGTGAGTGATCAAATGAGCATGTGTCTTGGAGGCCAGGTTTATTCAGCTGTGGTTTCTGGCGGACATATGGAATTGGGATGGAGGATGCTCTAGTCGTGGGAATAGATTTTCACTTGGAGGAAAGCACTGGAAAATAGTTATTCCAGTTCAGATTTAGTGATGTAAGCTACTATTATCCCATGTTGAAACAAAACAAAACCCTGAATCAACTCCACAAAAGGAAATTGGTGAAAAGACTGCTGTCCTGAATATTATGTGAAAACAAGGAGGAGTGCTCCAGGAGCGGTCTTGCAAAGTGCTTTCAGTGTACTGAGCAAGGTGTCTGCCTGTGCTTACTGCAGTCTGACTTAGAAAAGTTTAAAGGACAGCACTGTGCCAGTGTCTTGTTTCCACTGTGCCTGCATCCTCCTTGGTCTGAAGTCTTAATTTGGCAGTGCATTTGTGACTGGAAGCGCTGTTAACAAGGAATCCCCTGGGCTTCCTAATGCTGCCATCCTTCTCCATCTGATTGAGTCGGACACTGGATTTAGCAAAGCGATTGCTTTTACCTGTAAAGTGAGAGTGAGTGATTGAACACAGAGTTCCCAGGAGTGGGGCTGATGCCGTTACCCACGTCCATAGCCGACAACGTTGCTTCAGGGGCTGTCTGATCTTTCCTGGTAACTGCACTTGGTTGCGTGGCAGCATGCTGGTGCTGTCTGGGAAGAGGGATGTTGGGGGCAGTGAGAAGGAGACGCAGGGTTGCTTGTGGGATGGGTAGGGAAGGCAGGATGCAGGGTGACCTGGGAAGCACTGAGTCTGGAGATTGGGCTTGACTCTCTAAATGGAAACCCCCAGATCAGGCTCTGCAGCCTCATGGGTTTTAATTCCATCCACAGCTTTAGGAAACCAATCAGGGAAGTGTTCGAGAGAGGGAGCTGTGCTAGGCCTGGTGGGAACATGCCACCAGGTGGCTCTGAATCCCAGGGATCCAGCCCTTCTCTCGGGAAGGAGGCGGTGGAAGCTGTGGCACCCAAGTGACAGCTCCACACACGTGTCCCTGTGGTCTGTGGCCCCCTGTGTCCAGCCCCAGCCTCCTGCCTGCCGACTGCAGGGACCTGCACCCAGGGACCTTGTTCTCCTGCTCTGGCAAACAGCAAACGCTCCTGACTGCTGTAAAATGTTGGCAGGCCCTTTTCTGGGGCTCTCTCCAGAGCAGTCTAACCTTTAAAAACACACAGAGGAAACACTCAGCTAAGTGAAATAACAGGCCTTGGCATTTTCAAAGAAACTGTTGGCAATGTCTTCGGGTATTTCCAACGCTCTTAGCTGTTTGGGAGGTCAAGTCTCCCTTAATTATGTGTTTCTCTGTTACCTCTTCCTGTTCGTTTGGCACAGCGTGTGATGGAAGTGCATGATGTTTCTTGGAAGGGCTGTGGGGATTTCTCTGAAATGTTGAATGGGCAGGAGGAGGTAGGCATGGGACTTGGGAGATTTATTTCCATTGCAGATGGCACTGACGTTGCTGAGGAATGCTCTGTTTTGGAAGGTTTCTGTCCAGGCAGCTCCTCGTGAGACTTGGAGGTCTTGTGACAAGTGTTGGATTTGCATCTGGGATTTGCAGTATGGGAAAGTCCTTGGGGGCAAACTTGGTGAAACCTGTCTGGTTTTATATTAATGGTCCATTTGATCGTGAGGAGTTGGTTTGGTTAAAGCAAGAAGAGATGGGAAGAATGTCCCCTTGTGAAAGACTAAACTAGAAGCGGAGTGTAATCCAGAGGGCCTCAAGTCTGGGTTTTGGGGAAGGAAACTGTCCTGGCTCAGTGTGATTTACTCCACTTCAGTTTTCTAACCAAGTTTTAACCTCTTTTTCCCCTGTTGCTTGCCTTCCCTAGGTACATACATACCTCAGGCTGCGGGCATTGCCCTTCATCCACACGAATGGAGACACAGCAGGCAAAAGAGCAGCACCCCTCCTGGGGACCCCAGGAAAAACTACCCCTACATGGATGGAAGCTTCAGTGAAGACGACTGGGACAAGCCCAGCAGGTGCGGAGGGGAGGGAGGAGGCAGGGGGGGCCTTCTGCAAACGTGAGGGTGCAGGGACACTGAGTGTGATAGATTGGATCAGCCAGAGGTGGGGAGGGCCAGTGACGCCCCCATTCTGGTGTCAGGCAGCTGTGGGGTGGGGTGCTGGGGTGGTGATCTGCTCTGTCAAACCACCTCCACATTGCCAGCTTGCCCTGGGCATAGCTCTGTGGCATCTCTGCCATGGCCAGGTGACATTTGTATCTGGAGTTAGGGCAGTCTCAGCTGCATGGACCGCAGGTTCTTACGTTGTCTCCTGCTCAAAGGCTGCAGTACTTTCATCATTTAGGTGTAGTAAGTAGTCATGGCCAGGGCTGTTCTCCGTTGTGTTGGCCAGACACAGTGACTGAGGATGCAGCTTCACAACACCTTGATGCCACAAAGCCAAAAAGACCAACCAAAACTCTTGTAGGACCGGTATGAGGTTGCATGCCCAAGTTAAGATCTCCCAAAAGTGTGGCTGGATGTCTCTTTCCATCACACCTCGGCTCTTCCAACACACCAACAAAACCATGCCAAGTGAGCATGGTCGAGCTAATCCCCCGCCTCAGCCACAGAAATCCTGCAGGGCCACCCAAGCACGCAGAGGAGGCTGCAGCTGCCCCTCTCTTTGGGTGAAAACCATGCTGGATTTGTCCTGGCCACTGAACCACACACGGTAGCCAAGCCTCGTTGCTTCGTAACTAACCCTCCCCTCGACATCCTCCAGAGTCCCCATAGTCGTGTGTGTCGTGTTGTTGCTGTCGGTTCTTTTTTTTTTTAATTATTTTTCCTTAATTTTTGTTTGTCAAAACAAAACCCTTAGAACATCTCATGGCCATTTCCACCTATTTAAAGATGATCAAACTGGCAGGAAGGCTGGCAGCGGCTGAGACTTTGTTCTTGTTTTGCCTCTCAGCGAGAGCCGGCTCACAGAGGTCGTTGATCTCTCGGCCTTCCCAGCGAGGCCGCTGGCAGCTGAAGTTAGCAAATCTGAGCGCTCGAAGCCCCGCGTGTCCCTAATGAGGGCTCCGAGCCCTGATATCAAAGTGCAAGTGAAACGGTTCATGCTGCTGAGCCCTTATTATTAGGGAGAAAAACAAAATGTCTCTAACCCCAGCTGTCTTTAGCCTGGAACATCCTGCTGACCTGGTGGTGTGAGAACCTGTACTGATTCATCCGAGTCCTGGGCGTGTTTGTTACATTGCTGATCTGAGAGGCAAGAAACTTGTAACTGGAAGGGACATTTGCCTCTTAGGAAACCTGGGAGCAGAGGAAGGAAATGAGTAAGGGGAAAGAATTGAAAATTCCTTATGGGGGGAAATTTGGGTTTGTTTTTATAAAGTCTTGCTGGGTGTTTTTTTGACCTCTCTGCCTGGTGTTAAGGCTGCTGCTTTACAAGCTGATTCTGATGAAAGGTAGGGGGTTAATTTAAAATAAAATAAGCCATGTCAGATACCACTCTCTAGGCAGGCCGTGATCCCACAAGGAATAAAAGTACGTGTGTTTGAGGTTCTGCCTGCCATAAACTCCCATTTAAACCACTGGATGAAACGCAAGTGCTGAAGACTTTGCCATTAATGCAGATCTGGAAAAAGAGTTCTGTTACTATCCCAAGGAGTTATTACATGTCTAATTGAAGCTAAGCTCTCTTTGACTTGTACTCAAGTATAATGTTTTGACTTTGCTAAGTGGCCCTGGTGGGTAAGTGTCCCCTCCTGTTAGCACTGATGCCCGCTGTGCCATGCAGGGTGCTGCCAGATGCTGCAGAGGTGGAGCCTTGTCCATGCAGCTGCTCATAAGATGCATGGAAGATGCATTAAGGCTGTTTGAATCATAGAATCATAATGTCACTGTCCCCCTGGGGTATTTCCCTACGATACATTAGTGGATTTATTGTGATTTTGATTTAACACCACAGAGAGTTTCCTTTAAGAGGCTCCCATTACACCGCACACTGATGATCCAGGTTTCACAGCACCTGGTGTTCACTAAACAGTGGCTGGACAAGAGTGTCACCTACTTCTCCAGTTTGTTTGAAGGACTTCAGCATGTTTAATTGCTGTTTGCTTTAGAAGTCCAAGAATTGAACCTGACTTTGTGGTCAGAGATAAGAGACACCGAAACCGCTGGGTGGGAAATCGCTGACTCCCCAGCGGGACACACGCAGTGCTCACAGTAACACGTGTTTGCGCCAGCTTGAGAGGTTATCGCTGTCCTCGTTCTCTGGTGTAGACAGAGCTGGTAACAATCTGTACGCAGCTGTGGGTTCAATGACTTGTGTAGCACACAGAGACCTCCTGGATGTAAGAGCTCACTTCCTTGGCCATCCCCAAGCAAATGAAACTCGGTTTGTATGGGTTATACGCTGACACTGTCGATATTGCTTGCTGTAGTATGTGTTTACTTGTCCAGCCTAGGGCAATCATTTTTATATACACCTTTGCATTATTACTCTCATAGATACCTGATGTATTTATCATTTTCTCACCATGTCTGTTACCCTCTGTGTTTTTCTCTCTCTTCTCAGGTGTTCTGTGTCTCAGATCTGAGCTCTATCCCATCAGCCTTTGTACTAACAGTCTCTGAGGCTCCTGGTTTACCCATAACGCATCCTTTTTTCTTTCACTTCTCTATTTCACCAAAACGTCTTCCTAAACCTACAATCTTCCTACAGGCACTTTTTAATTTACCCTTTGAACTTTGACATTACTACACCAACTTAATTCTTCCTTTGAAGGACACTTGCCCCGTTAGTAAATGCATGGAGGTCTCGTATTCGGACTCTTGTCTGAAAAGTTCATATTGTTTGCTTTTGTATATGAAGACTCCTCAAGTCTCTGCTTTTACTGGTGAGACACTTGCTGTAGCCTCGCGGCTTTCATCCCGCTGCAGAAGAGTGCTGACAATGTTTGGTTCCTACGTTACAACAGATACCCCAACCGCCAAAATGGCCTTGAGACCACTCACGAGGATAGTTTTTGGCGTGTTTTTGGAGAAGCTTTGGAGGATTTGGAAACATGCGGCCAGTCTGAACTTTTGAGGGAGATTGAGGTAAATCACTTTTCTGAATTTGCTGCTGATCTATTTTGCTCTTGACTTAAATGCTGAGCTGTTTCCCCGGACATGTTATTCACCCATAGCATCCCTGTGCTGCCAGTGGTGTGAGGAGAGGTTCGAGTTTAATGCATTTCAGGGGCTGTGCTAATGGATAACTACATCTCATTAGACAGTTACTTGCGTGCACTTTTCCCCCAAGCCGAGGAATTACCCACCAGTAACTCCACACTCTTTTTGCAAGCTGTTGCTGGCCAACAATCTGCACGTGACTGTTGGCAAACCTTCCTTATCAAACGGTAAGCCTTCGACTTGGGGAGATAGTGTCTGTCAAACACACTTAGAGGCCAAGCAAAATGAGCCCCCAAAACCCCATTGGGACCAAAGCTTTGGCTTGCTTCAAGTACAGACAGGCTCAACGTGCGTCTTGCATTCAGCTGTTGCTCTGCCGGAAACTGTTTCAGTAAAATGGGTAATTGGAAGCTTTTCAGCCAGCCTTCCTCTGGAAAAATGTGAGAAAGTGATTGCTTCCTGCAGAAATAAAGGTGTTTCCTCTCTTCACAAGCCACTTTCTCTTTTCTTTATCCAAAATGCTTTGTAGGTCATGTTATTGTGTCCGGTTATAGGACGGGGAGCCTGCATTTCTGAGCTGTGGGATGCAAATAAAGGCCTCCCCTGAGGCTGCAGAGCAGTGGGCACTAAATCTGCCCAGCAGGACCCAGCCACGGGCCCTCTGGCTCCCACCACAGCCTGTGTGGAGGAGCAGGACCCAGGGAGCTCCTCTCTTCCTCAGCTTTTTGGGTACAGAAGGCTGGGGAAGGCTCACTAGGCTGTGTCCTCCATCAGCCCTAAAAGTGTGGTCGGTGGCCGAGGCAGTTCCCTAAGGCTGGAGGAGCAGGGAGGAGACTGAAAAGTGGTGGGTGCTGCTCTGGCACGTCGTGCAGGAACAGCATCCCCATGCAAGGTCTGATGAGGTGCCTGGAGAGATGCCAGCTGCTGGGCTGCGTTGGCTGCTCCAGCGTCATAACACAGATTTTGGGTAGGAGATGGTCTCTGGGCATCTGTGGTCTGTGTGCTTGCTTCAGCCAGCAGAGGATGCCCATTACAGAGGGGTACAACCCCAGATCCTGCGGGGTAGGTCTCCCTTGGCTCTCTGCTGCCTGTTTTTTTTATGCACAGCTGCATATTGCTTGGGCTTCAGAGAGAAAAGGCAGCTTCTGAATATTTGGAGTTGGAAAAAGAAAGTCCTGGTTTGGTCTGTCTGTGAAAACACAAGTGGTGAGGGACTTGCTAATTCTTCTTTCCTGCTTCATCATTAGCAGTTGTAAGAGGGGAAGAAATCTCAATGACATACATCGTGCTGAAGCATGAAGGGATGTATTGGTTGTCTTAACTGTTTAAGAAGGTTGACTTAAATACCCCCCCCCAAAAAAATGAAAACAAACAAACAAACAACCACAAACTGTAACTTCTCCCCTTGATCAGTTATCTCCTGGACCTGGATGTAGTTAGAAATGAGCTGAGGCAGCTGCTACCAGCCTCTCTGAACCGCTGGTGGCTGCTTCAGGAAAAGTACTGAAATGATGCAGAGGTGTTTCCCTTCTGTGTAATGGCTGATCTTGATGTGAAAGAAGGGATTAGTTTGGCTACTGTGAAATGCCAGGACAGAGAAAATAATCTTTCTGCCCGTGCCTTTTCCAGAGATTTGTGGTGCGGGGATGTGTGGGCTTTTGAGTCATGCTGTTTGGAGCTTTGGCAATTACAGCAGTGCTTTTAAAAATGCAAAGAAATCTTACAAAAAGATGAACACCTCTAGGGATTTGGTGTATTTAGCACATTTTTAGAATGTCTTGGAAAGTTCTGCAGACAAAGGCAGGTGCGGTGTTTGTAGCAGAAGTCTGATGGCTTTCAGCTCACCTTTTACTGAATCCAGCGTACCAGTGACCTGTTCTCCTCTGTCTGTTTGACTGTCCTCCACCAGGCATGGTGTGGGAGGTGCGGTGTTTCAGGGCTCTTGCTGTATGGCAGGTTTCTAAGCCCCAGCTCCTGAGCTCTGTGGTTTGATGTGAGGTTTCTCCTTGTAAATCTGATCCTTCTACATCTGAAAAAGAATGAGTCATGCAAGAAGCCCCAAGATAGCTAAAATTCAGGAGCCTGGTACTCATGAGATACCTGCCTGATGCCATTTGGACACCTGGGGTGGATGACAGGGATGCCCAAATGTTAGAGAAGGTAGATTTGGGATTTGTCTTGCCTCTGCCAAGCGCTGAGCTGCCCCTGTTCTGCTGCAGCATGGGGCTCTTACCAAAAATTGCCCAAGCCAACTTTCCCACAGGTGATGGTGGCAGTGAGAATGGGATCGTGTAGGAGAATTGCTAGAGAAATCACATGTTAGTTTGGGACCCTGAAGGTCTCGGGTAAAAGAAGCCCTGACCAAAGGCAGTGGTCAGAGTGGGAATCTTTCTGGTCTGCTCCCTGGCCCTGCAGTGCGGTGTCGGTGTGGCACGGTGTCCTGGGGAGGTCCGAGGCTGCCTGAGGTCAATGAACGAATGTACCCTGGCTGGCTGCACAACACAGCGTTTGTTAATCCAAGCATGTGGTAACTCAGCATCCTTCCAGTGGGTAGCAGGTATTTGAGTTTTGTCCAAACTCAAGGTGATTAAGTCATTTTTTTTTTTCAGGAGGACCTGGCAAGCGCTAGGAAATTCACAAGCTGAAAGGGTAGTGCTGGCATTTTCATTACTGCCACCCAAATCTGCTTTATTTGCCTTTGTTCCAGCTTGGAGCAAAGAGCCAGAGGGCCGTGATTAGAGGTTTAGTTAGATGGTATTTCCCCTGCGCACAGGAGCAATTGCTCTTTGACTTGCCGTACTTAGCGCTGCTGAATTTTGCTATCTGCTCCCTACCTTCCCTTCTCTTTCTTCTACCTTTTGACATTTAATGGGGCTGCAGGCCCTTGGAGCCTGAACTTTGAAATGACGGCTTTCATTATGCCGTTTAAGTGGGCTCTGGGACCTGGAGCCAGCTGAGGTTCCACAGACTGGATTCTTGACTCCTTCGTTAGATTTCATCAATGTAATGTCATTAGTGAAAAGCATTGCCAAATGGAGTCAAATCTACTTAGGGGCATCATTTAATGGATGTTATCAAGGATGACCAGGCTTAAATACTACTTAATTTCATATTTTTAACTCAGTTTTACTCAGTGAAGGCTCCCATTTACTGACAGATAAAATCCTAATTTCTCTGCTGAACTGGGCTCTGGACTCTCACTCCCCAGGAAGTGCTGCCTTCCTGGGGCCGCGCCAGCACGTGGCGGTGCTGACGGGGAGCTGCAGCACACAGACATCAGCTGGAGATCCAGACAGACACCAGTCCCTCTGGGAGCCCCAAAATCAGGATGTTCATCCATCTCGAATCCCAGAAGATCCCCAGATGAGGCCTGCCTGGCACTGTTTGTGTAGAAGGGGTCGTCAAAAAGACCATAGAACGGCTCAGGTGGGAAGGGACCTTAAAGACCATCTAATTCCAACCCCCTGCCATGATGGGGCTGGATAGGAGATGCTCCACAGATGCTTGTTCCATTTGGAAATGGCTCTGACAGCCAAATGAACGAGCTTCTTGGTCCTTACCTCTCTGATTAACGAGAACCAGAGTGCCCCCCTGTTGTCCCTTCTGCCATTTTTGTTGCCACGTGGTCCGTCCCTTCCCGCTGCCAGCTCAGCTGAGTGACTTTGTGCCCTTGCCCTACAGGCGTCCATCATGACGGGGAGCGTACACAACCTGGGCCTGGAGGGCAGCAAGCTGCTCCTGGACTCTGTCAACCCATCGGGACTGAGCCCGTTGAGGAAAGCCAACACCGGCTGCGATGACGGACAGACTGAGGGCAGCAGCTCCCCCGCCAAGAAGAACGAGAGGAACCTGGACATGAAGAAGATGGAGAAGGAGATGCAGGAAATCATGTCCCCTACCCCCCTCGAGTTTCACAAGGTCTGTGTAGCCAGGGGTTGGTCTGGCTGTGGCCCCCATCGATGTTAAAAGCTGCCGGGTGTTTTGCAACCCTGTAGAAAACACCTTTTGTTCAAAGGGACTGTTGGTAAATATTCCCTGCCAAAGCTGTCCCCGACCAAGGTGTGCAGCAAAGGTTTTCAGATTAAGAGGAAGGGGCCTCTCTTCAGGAGAGTAATGGGACTTAGCTGCCATGCTTTGGTGGGCTTCAAACCTGTGCTTTCCTATTTGCCTTTATTTTATGAGATTTCCAGGCCCCTGTTTTCTGTGGTTCATTAATTGGAGCTACAGATACAGGTGAGAGAGCTCCGTGCATGGCCCCCTGGAGACCTGCTGACCCTTTTGCAGTGGCACACACCACTCCGTAGTCCACTTTTTCCTGAGAAATAAGTTATTTTCCCTCCCTTTCTTCTTCATCCACAGCCTTTCCTAAAGGGGTGCAAATGGTAGGGCTTCACTGATGGGATACTTGTTTGACTTCAGTCCCCAGGTGAATGTAGCCGGTTTAAGTGTGGTGCAAGGCAATGGCAATTAGAAGGAGTAATTAACTGTAGAAGCTGTTAATGCAGAACGCAAGTAGGGAAGGGATCTGGAGAGGTTTCAAAAAATCTGATTGCCTTTTTCTTTCCTAGTGTGACTTTAGAGCGAAACCTGCACTTAGGGTAGCTAGCAAAAACAACTTCTTCATGTTTGATCTGCTCTTGTCCTTCAGGGCATGGCAAATGTGCCTTTAAATAAAACTTCTTCATTCCTGAAGGAGGAGAGCTGTGTAATTAGGCATGTTAGGGGGGTGGCTGTTCTTTCTGCTGGAGCATCTGGTGCTGGCTGTGTTTGGAGATGAGTTTGAGGCCAGGTGGGCTGCTCCTGTGCTCCTGTGCCTGGGCTCCGTCCTTCCCAAGGACTGCACAGCCGTGAGGCTCCCCAGCCCATAGCAGGGTGATGGAGCCAGAGCCTAATGAGTTCCCAGCTCATGGAAGGCAAACGGGGTTAAGGTGGGGGGAATCAGTTGTCCCTCAATCTGCATTAGCTGATTTCTTAAAATCCACCCAGGGGACTCGCAGCAGCATTGCTCTAGGCCCACACACGTTACCTGTGCTCTTGCTGACCTGCCAACCCTGAACATCTCCTCTGGCCTCTGCAGCATTAAAATGTGTGCTTTCTGTTTCTGCCCCTCCAGATGACACTCCACAAAGACGCAGAGAGCGAAGACTTTGGATTCAGTGTGTCGGACGGCCTGTTAGAAAAAGGTGTCTATGTAAATATGGTCCGTCCGGATGGGCCAGCAGATCAGTGTGGCCTCAAGCCATATGACAGAGTGCTTCAGGTAATAAATGCAAAATGCAGTTCTGGAGGCTGGGACGGAGTGAATGAGTGGCTGAGAGGAAGAGAGAAGTGAGACCCACCCATGGCAGCACTAACTTTAATGAAAGGTAATAGTTAGCCAACTAGGTGAGCACCTACCACCACGCTCTCACTGAGACCTGTGTTTTACAGTAACAAATGACGAGGTAGCAAAGCTGGCTCCCATAGAGTACACCTATCCCAGGGAGCACCTCAGAGCCTGTCCCAGCGCTGGCCATTTTGAGCTTGGGCAGCTCAAAGCCAAAACAACCAAAAAGCTGTGTTGCTTTCTCTCACCCTCGGTTCTTTTCCTGTCGTGTAAGAGGGTGATTTTTGGATGAACTAGACTGTGTTGACCAACATGCGTTCTAGTGAGTCCCCATGTGGAATTAAGCAGTGTTCATGAAGTTCTGTGCATGCCTTTGACAACTAACAGCCTTCTAGGAACCAACCATCCTTCAAGCAAAATGTTTTTCATGGATGTTTTTCTTCAAAAGATATTTGATCTGAAACAACTGATGCAGAAACAGAATAAAAACTCTGGTCAAAAGCACAGTCTGTAATAAATGTAACTTGGGCATATCTGCCTACCAGAGGGACAAGAAGAGCACGGTGAGTTTTGGAGCTTGGAAAGGAACTTTATATGGATGAAAAATCACAAGTTTTGCTTTGGGGCAACTCAAATAACAACTGAGAAAGTGCAATCCCGCTGGAAAAGTTGCCACCGTTTGGAAATGCAGATATTGTGACCATATTTGGAAACACTCCGAAAGATGTTTAGTTTTACTAATTTCTAGGCGGGGGTTGTTAGCAGTAGAACAAGAGCCAATATATTATGTACAGCAGGTAACTGGAGAACTGGCAGGGCTGTGGGGAACCTTGTTTAAGCTTGTTATGGTCTCTAGCCAGTTGGCTGCTATACAATTATTCCTTCTCGGCTTCAAATAAAAGATGGTGCAAGAATGAACAAGAAGCTAATTAGGCTGTAGGCTGCCTTTCTGTTGAACGTTGGATGTGTCGCTCTTTGCGAGTGCCAAGTGCCCTGGGAGGTGTGCCCGAAATCCTAAACAGAGCGGAGTGGAGACTGTTGAGACCCCCCCTTTGATACGCTGTGCCGCATGGCTTCCACCTGTGAGAAGATTTGCCATCGTGTTGACACCTGTGGCAGAGGAGCATTGCTGAAGATGCTCCACAGTGCTGCTGGTTATAGGCATGATGATGTATCTGCAAGCAAGCTCCAGCCCTGAAGGCCAGCAAAACACCTAGTTCCCTGCTAAGGACCCTCTGCCTCTCGGCCAGATGGATCAGCCAGAGCGTGGCATTGCACTACATTTTTGCTCTGGAGCCGCCTGGCCAGCATGGAGCAAAGGCAGAGCAAACTCATGGCTTCTCTCTCCTTGTCCATGCAGTCTGGAAACTGTTGCTAGTCACTTACTTCTCTGTAAGGAGCGGTGTTGGGTTCAGCTGTGTGGATGCCAGATAGGGCAGGGGACGCTGCTGCCGTCACAGAGCCCAGCTCCCTGGGCACGCATTAATCCTGGGAACGGGTTTTGGATGCAAGGGTTGCATGGCCTCATCCAGCCCTTATCCAGAGAAGGAAGCAATGCCTGGCCTCAGGGGTTATGTTCACTCCAAAGGTGGGTGGGGAATTCCTTTCTCCCTTCCTTGCCTCCCCTCCCCATGCCATTTGCCAGCCCCCTCCATCCTGGGGCTGTCGTGGCATCAAGCCCAGGGCTCCAGTAGCTGTAGGCGGGAGAGCTGGGGTGGCTCTTGCAGGTGACCCAGCCTAGAAATGTGCTTGAAGATCTGCAAGAGACAAAAGGAACAGTGCTTTCACTGCTGAGTCCTGCAGAGAGGATTTGAAACCTCTGCAGCCTTCTGAGCCCATGTGAAATGCATTCAGGCTCCTCCAAAATGAAGGGTGTAAATGGGGAGAGGAGAGGCAGGAACTGGTCGCTGTAGTCCTGATTTGCTGCTTGGCTGAGCTGGAAAATGGTCGACTGAAGCCTGTGTTGTATTTGTTTTCGAGGCACTGAATACCCCACATCACAGATTAGAACCAGTAAAAGCCATGATGGCAAAAAAATCATGGAAAATTGCAACCTTTCTCTCACAGACTTGAATTGGAGAATTGGTTTTGAGCCATGTGGAGTTTAATAGTCACAATACTGTCCTAGACTCTGGGGCTCAGGATTTATGCCTGATCCAGACATTTTTCCCTTTCCTCTACCAGATACGGAGTCATTTCTGAGCTAAGCAAGGACGTGCCCAGCCTGATGGGAGGCCTGCGCTCAGCTCTGCTGTGACCCCTCACTCAGAGTCCCCCCGGGCGTTGTGTGGTTCACAGGTGTGGGTTTAACACCAGCCTTGTGTTTTCTGACTAACAAACATGGTGTTTCTGTTGTTCCTCCCCATGGCACATCCTAAATCCATCCCGGCAGGTAAACCGCATCCGAACGAGAGACTTTGACTGCTGTCTGGCCGTCCCCCTGATCTCAGAGGCTGGAGACAAGCTGGACCTGGTCATCAGCCGAAACCCCTTGGCGCTGGCTGCCAACGCTCCCCTGGAGGGGAACGGCGAGCTGCCGGCACAGGCAGCCCGTGGCACCGAGCTCAAGGCGAGCATCCAGACACTCTGAGCGGCCGGCGCCGGGGGCCTTTGCCAAGCCGTTGTGGTATTTGGGGTGTTTTTCCTGTTTTTTTTTTTTTTTTTTTGCACTGGTATTTGTAAACGCTGTGTGTACCATAACCTGCAAGTGGGGAGGTGGGTCTTCGGTGAGCTGTCGCCTGTAGACCGCCAAAAATTGCTGGGAAGGCTGGATCTGGACGTGCATCTCGGGCCGTGGGCAGCGCAGGCGGGAGGAAGGAGCATCCCTCGCCGTCCCCCACTGCAGGGCATCTCCGGTGCCCAGGCTGTCACTCTGAAGGCCTTGGCCATCCTACAAACACACATGGTGCTATTATTTTTCTTGTTTGTTCTGTTAATCACATACAGCAAGACTGAAACGCCTTTCCTTTTCTGTTGTACCCAGCTCCACCCTTTAAACACTCCTGATAAATCGATTTCCGCAGCCCCTTTCACTTTGGTGCGGGGCCGTGGAGGGCCCCGTTTAAAAGGCATTTCAAAATGCGCTTGATGGTGGCTAGGTGCGGTTCTTGTTCAAAAATCAGGATTTGCAGCTGCCTCCTGCCAGCCCCTTCCACCTCTCCCACCGGGGCTGGCTCACCCCACCACCCGCTGCCCTGCAATGAGGCAACTCCTCACCATCGCTTCCCCTGAGCACTGGCAGTTACAGTGCTGTGCCCAAGGCTGGAGGCCCTGAATACCTACCCAAATCCCTGGCCACCTCGTTCAGACGGGCGTGACGGAGGTCTGTTGCTTGCGAACTGTGCCCCCAAGTAAATAGCAGAAAAGCAATCATCCCAGGGCTGCCCCCTGACGTGCTGAATTAATAAAACCTTGTCTTCTGCCAGGCAGTGGCATGAGAAGCTCTTTGTTAGATGGAGATCGTGCATCCGTGTCCCCACCTGTGCTGGCAGTGTGTGTGCCCATGTGGGTTCGGCTGCTTGCCCTTGGTCTGCCCCCTTTGCCTGTCGCTGGCTTCTCCGTGGCTTCACAAGCATGGTGCCCCCCGGGTTGTCCCTCCCTGCTGAGTGCCCCCAGCCCACGGGGAGGAGACAGCTGAGATATTTGCATCGGCTTCCTCATCTGCCTGCCAGGACGGAGTCAAAATGCGGCCGTGGGCTCTTCTTCCTCCTCTCCCGGCCCCGCAAGTTCCTCCCGTGGCAGACGCTCTGTGTTTCGTGTACTAGCACTTTATGATGATGTTACTGTCCCGGCACGGGTGCGATCCTGGCATCGCGTTCCCTGGGAAGGCTCAGGCATGGCAGAGCTGAGGAGCTCGCGTGGCTGGGGACCCACAGCCCCAGTGACCACTGCCCCCATTCCCTGCTCACACTTTTTGTCCCTTCATCACCACCTTCGTGCTGGTGCTGTGTTCGGGGTGCCGTAGGGGTGTTTGCGGCATGTTCCTTGTTTTGCTGAGCCAGTACTCACCCCCGCATCCATCCCCACTCCGTCCCTCCGCGATAGCCCGAGTTTTGGGGTGTTTCTTTGAGACGTGTCCAGCCCCATCCAGCTACTTGTTGTTGTAGCCATTTTCTCTTCAAGTATGCAATATCCCATACCATTGCTGCCACAACTAGATAATGTGCCATAATTGATACTGTGGAGCATTGACAGTGCAGCCGAAAGTGTTTTTATATGCAATATTCTGAACAGTGGAAGCTCGCTGGGGCTTCTCATAGGTTTTTAATGAAGACTTTTATTAAAGGCTTTAAAAAAGGAAGAAAAACTTGGTCCTTGTATCCCTTCCTATGCATTTTGAATGACATGAAGATGAAATGCATTACTTAAATGTGTATTTTTATCCATATATTAGAGTGTATTCCTTGTAAAGTATTTTTATATGCTAATTTTCTTATGTATCTATGAAAGCACAATATTTAAAAGTACAGCATTTCAAAGAATATTTTAGTCCTGTTTTGGACCTATTTGTAAATCTCTGTATTTAAATGGGATTGCAATGACTTTGACTTTTTTTTTTTTAATTAAATAAAAGCAAATGAAATGCATTAGTTTTGGTTCTTATCGCTCTGCTAGAGGACAAGTGGGGCAATACTCTGCTTCCAGCCGTGTTTTAATTTGCCAGAGAACGCATATTAGGAGACACCTGGAAGGGCAAGGGATGGGCACTGCTTGTAGGGCTCCTGGTGTGGGCTTGGGGTTGCCACTCACCACCATCCAGCAGCAGGGCTTGGGGCCAGTCACTTCGTTCCCTGTGGACATAGGGACAATTTTCTGTTTGTCTCTGCATTAAGAGCCTGAGATGTCCACATGTGTGGTCATAATGACTTGCAGTGTCACTTGGCCATACTGGAAACCTCCATGAGCCAAACCTTGGCTGTGTCAGGAGAAGATACTGGTGCAGCAGAGCACATGGTGGCCGTGGTAGCATTTGCAAGGCTACGACAACCTGTGGAGATGGGTTAAGAGGAGGCTGCTGTGCTGTGCTGGCAGGGTGGCCTAATGGGCACTTGGCTCCTGCAAGCACAGGGTGGTGCCTTGCGGCACTGCACTGTGGCAGCCAAATTATCCCACCTCTGGAACCTGGCATCCAAAGAGAAGACTGCCACAAAAGCAGAATATGATTGCCTGTGTCTTTATTGTAAGGAGTTCTTCCCTTTGCTCTTATAAAGGGATTAAGGACACTCTACATGCCCAGAGCTGTCAGTGCAGGCTCTGGTGCTCCCCAGATAAAGCCATCAGGAACTGTTGCTCACTGGCAAGGAAAGGGTGCACTGGGTTTTGCAACCTTTCCTCGCCAAGTGGGTAGTGCAGGAATTTTTGGAGGTCGGGCATGGAAACGCTCCTGGTTAGAGCTGAGGAATCATTGCCACGTAAACAAGCCTTATCGGTCATCTCTGGCCGCCCTCCTGGGGCGCAGGCTGCCGAGCAAGGCCCTTCACATGTTTGGCACCGGGGCCTTGCCAAAGCCGCTCGGTGCCAAGCCAGGCGCCGGGGCGATGTTGGCTTGAACGAGTGCCTGTGCAACGTGACCTGCAGGGCTGCAGCGCCCGGCCACTGCCTCCAGCAGGTAAAAGGTCAGCGCGGTGCAGCCTGCCCGGTATGTGCTGCCAGCCACCATCACCCGCGGCCTGCAGGCCTCGAACAAGGGAACTGGCACAGGCCTGGGCAGGTCGCAGCTGCCCATGGTGGGTACATGAAGCCCTTCAGCAGTTGTGTGTGATGCTGCATGGCTTTATTGTTTTTATTTATTTTTTTATTTTATATTTGAGACACACTGAAGTTGCTGTCTGTGCCGGTATCAGGCTGCTCGGCCCAGACATTGCAGGCTTTGCTGGTGGGAGGAGAAGGCCTAGGCCAAGCCCTCAAGATCTCACGCGTCCAAAAAAATAAAACAAAAAAACCCAACAACAACAAACCAAGCCAAAACCTAAGACAAATAACCAGTCCCCCTCAAAATGACCAAAAAAGCTTTCTGCTTCAAAATGCACCAGGGAAACCTGGTTTGGGAGGGGGGTTTGCTGGCCAGGGTCCAGCCCTCAGCTCATGACGAGCGCGTGGCACTGCCCCATGAGGGGCATGCGGTGGCCACAGCCTCAGTGGAGCAGTGGTTAGGGCTTGGTGCACAAATGCTGAGCAGTTTTGCTTTCCAAAAATATTACCCATCTAAGAGATTTTTTTTTTTTTTCTTTCCTTTCCTTACCATAACCTAGGGAAAGGCCTGGATTAACCAACTTTCAGCTGCCTGACTGAACAAGCTATCAGAGCCCTTTAAATGACATACACCAGGAAAATAAATACATGATTTTTTAAAATTATTATTATTTTTTTAAAAATCCTTTCCATTGAGCTTTTCTGCTGCATTTAAATCCCCGACTAGCTTGCAGCAGTGCCATGACACAACTGCAGCAGGCCATGCCCAGGGACAGGCTGAGGTAAGGCTGCTCAGCCCACAGCCCAAAGGGCTTTCCCCACCATTAGCAATAGAGCTGCAATCATCTCCTTGTGCGCTGGTGGCTGCAGGGGTGCTTTGTGGCCAGCAAAATAAAGGAAGAACTCTGGAGAAAAAAACAAATAAATAAATAAATAAATAAGCTAGCAGACACCATTTCCCTACCTTCTCACGGCTTTGTGAGAACCAGCACACACCCAGTGGGCACACTGGGTTGGTGAAACCAAAATAGCAAAGACGTAAGGTGATGGAGTGGGCAAGAGTCAAACAAAGTGGTTTGGGGACAGTACTGACCCTTTAGCATTGACAGCCAAATACATGGCTGCATGACAAAAGTAACGCCGAATAACAGCCACGCTCTATGGGCCTGGGTTTAGTTAATCAAATGTGCAAGTTTGAACCCAGACTGAAGTACGCCTATGGGGAACAAGTAGAAAATGGGCCATGAAGTCAGCTTAGAAAGTTGGTCCAAGGGTGGGTGTGTGCATGTATATGTATATAAATAGATATTCATACCTATGTACATAAAACACACCTACATATTTTTTTCTCTCCTCATAGCTATATGTGGAATATTTATGACCAAAAAAAAAAAAAACAAAACAAAACAGGTTTAAAGGACAAGCTGAGATACGCAATTACTGAAAACATCTGAGAGTGGGGCTGGTTTATAAAGGAAAGTTTTATTTTCTGTTATAAGGTGATTACAAACTCATCTAAAAAAGCAAAGATGACTTAAAAATATCCATATACATTTCATTTATCTAAAAAGCAAAAACAGAAACTGCAAAATACAAACATTTACCATATACACAAAGGATAGGGTTTTTTAGGATTTAATTACACTCCAGGATATTTTTCTAATACAAATATTCCGTCTTGAAACACAAAAAATGTTTTAAAATGTTTTAAAAATATTTTTCATTTTTTTAAAAAAGTTCAGATGACATTTTTGAGGAGGGCAGCATCAAAGACTCCTCCTCACTTTATGTGCTACTCATCACGTTACTGTAGTCACAGTTGCTAGGAATTTAAATAATAAAAAAACCACCACTGTTTTTAGCCAAATACATCAAACAAGATGGACCACCTCTCACAATGTGAAGTCCCTGGCAACGTATCAGGTAACAATCACAACATTACACTGGAGAAAAACAACATCCTATTGAACAACGAGCACTTCGGAACAGTACTGGGATGCTGCAATGCTGAGAGACCGTCGCTGGCTTCCAGGACAGGAGCAGATGACAAACTAGCTCAATGTGCCCCCTCAGGTGTTTTTTTTTTTTTTTAGCCTCTCAACATGATTTTGCCACTGTTCTCTCTTTTTTTTTTTTTTTTTTTTTTTTTTTTTTTCCTTTAAATATTGAAAAAAGAAAAAAAACCTTTTTAACATCTCAACTGCAGAAGCAGATGCAAGAAGTTTAGAACCAAGCTGTATCATGCTAACACGTACTATGCTACAGGCCCAAAGCCTTCCCCTGTATATGCACGCACACAAAAGCACACATGCACAGCTCCTTCGCACAATCAAGTTTCACTTTTTATACATATTTTCCCCCTTTTTCCTTCTGATTTCTCAACTCAGGCCACTGAGAGCTCCTTAGCATAAGGCTGCCAATGTTCCCCGTGCTGCACGTGGGAAAGCAAGCGGCACCATCGCACTGTGCGGCACAGAGCTGACGTACAGGGAAGAAGCCTCCAGAAACTCGCCCCTTTTTACACTGTTTTTAATTTGCTTTGCTCCTAAAACCCAGAACTGTGTAAAGTGTGTAGCAATTACGTCCTGACAGTTTTACAGTTTATTTCAAATTAGGACAAAGCCGCAATACAAAAAAGGAAGTGTCTGGGCTGTCATTCAATAGCCCAGCACTACCAGCAGGGTCAGGCTCTTTTCCAGTTGCAAATCCTGCATTCAAACTTTTCCACCTGTGTTGGGGATGGGGGAATAATTTGTTTTCTTAATGTTTACAACCAAAAAAATTTTCTCCTCTCTCTCTCTTTTTTTTTTTTTTTCTCAAATCATGGCTGAAGTTTTTTTCAGCACTTGCTTTAGGATGTGGGTAAATTGAAATCAAGAGTTTCCACTGGCACTTGGAAAAAACACACAAAAATTACTTTTCCTGTTTATCTATTGAATAGAAACAAATTCAGATTTTTTTTTTGTGTTTTTTTGTAGACAAGAAAAGAATTTAAAAACATGGAAAAATTGTTTTTTTTTTTTTTGGGGGGGGGTGGGGGGTGGTGGCAGAAAAGAGCCCTGCTCTGGTGGAAGGGCAGGGTTTGAACTGGCAGTTTTCCAGCTGAGGCTAGTGCTGCTTATGCTAGAAGTCTTTCTTGAGCAAGTTTTCCAGTAAGCTCAAATTAACTGTTGATACCAATAGAATTTTTTTCTGTGACCGAAGCATGGAGCTTGGGGGCAGAGGGGCTTCCTTTGCACTAAGTTATTGGTTTCTTAGGTGTCAGGGGTCACAATTGACTGAATACTTTCTTTCTTAAGCTTATCTTTGATTACAAGAAATAAAAGGAGCTACTAGGTTCTGACAGTTCCTGACCTTTGCTCATGCAAATATACAAATACACAACTACATGTTAATTCTAACCACAAAGCTTTGGATGATGATTTTGGAGGAAACAAGTCCATGGCAGCTGCCTGAGGCCACAGCACGCCAGACCTCCTACAGGAGGAGCCATTCTCCAAGGAACCAGGAGAGATTCTGAGCCCAGCCCTCAAGGCTTCCTCAGAGGGCCCATGGTCCAGGATTTTGTACACCAGTTCAGTGGAGTCCATTTGGGTGCCCTGGCAGGTTGGCTCTTTGTAGGAAAGTGGTGCCTAAACCTTCTCAGTGCTTAGCCACAACAGCTCTGAAAGACTTGCATGCATAGTTTGCAGCTTAGGAATGAAAGCAATGTCCCCACTTGTGTGCGTGCTTATACGGATGGAAGATTTCATCTACTAGTCTGCGTAAGCACAGATTTATTTTTCTTTTGACTGAAAGTGAGCATCTTGCATTGAATCATCTGGAAATGATGTCAGGGTCATCTTTCTTCCAAGTATACTTGAGCTGCTTAGCTAAATTGTCCACTCCATTCAATACACAGCTTATTTAACATTTTATATACACTATGCCTCCATGTGTGATCCTGCAGTGACCACAAGAAGTGGAAGCTAATAAACAGGTATGCAAAACATTCAAATCGTTCTCCCACCAATGGAGTTTTGCCACTGATGTGAAGTGGGAGCTTTGAACCCAAGTGTGACAAGCACAACCTCACCAAAACTGAGTCTCCTTAGCAAATGAAAGCAGCCTGGGAGGAGACTTGTAAAAGGCCTAATGAATGGAAATGTCCAGGTGTCTTCAGCTCTACTTGAACTGTTCTAACGCCGAGGCAGGGAAGAGGAACCAGGACTATCTGCAGTTGAGAAAGCAGGATGCGCAATAGAGTAAAAATAGCTGCAGAAGTTGCTATCCTGACAGTGGCACAAAAGGTTCTGCTGATGTGTGTTTGTTTTTTTTGTGTGTGTGTGCGTTACAGCAACCCTAAGGCTGCACCTTCTTTTTCTCTTTCCTCCTCTCCCCAGAAGAGCAGTGAAAATCAGTCCTGCTGCTCCGGGACCTATTTCAGCAGACCATTCCTACCTCCCTCCACTCCTGAGCTATGCTGCTGCTGAGGGCTGAACACCAGCATTGTTTTAGATGGTAAATACAGCTGCGATGCTTTGATATTTTCTTTTACAACACAAGAACAAATCCATTGTGGACCTACTATCTCACACTTTAAAGAGGGCTTTGCTAAGTGTGTGGATCTGTTTGGACCAGATGAAAAGGAAAGCTACAGATGAAAAGGAAAATGAGAACAATAACAACAACCACCATAAAAACCAGTTCTATTTATGAAATCATACTGTTTAAATACCAAAATACAGACTACTGGTAAAGTCCCTTACAATAGATGCCCATTCAGTGAGATCATAACTAGTCACAGGTGACCTGACAAAGTTTGGAAAACTGAGAAAGATACGAAACAGGTCAGAGAATCTTGTGGGGTTAATTTCCCCCTTTGCCTTTTGAACTCTTGATGATTTCAGCTCAGCTGGAAATAAATACTGCTGAAAACCTGCTGCTTCGGATCCCAGAAGAACCGATTAATACGAAGGTGCATGAAATAGGAAAAGGTGTGCTTTTGATTTCTTTTTCTGTGGTCTCAAACTCAGCCATCTGGTCCTAAAGATCTCATGCCAAAAACTGCCCTAACTTTTCCCTGGATCCAAACCAGTTCATCTATGACTAGTCATGATATTTTAATATAGAGTTCCTCATTTACATAAAACAGGTAAAATAAGTCACAAATGTTTAACAAGTAAATTAGGAAAAAGAAATCAGTTGTATTTGCAATCATAAATAGGTAGGAAACACAGACTTTCTTAAAAATTGTTTTTTAATAATTTTGGCAGAAGATCATGTTGAAATGCAAATTTATCAACAAGAAAAGTTCAGAAATCTGATAAAAATGTTAGGAAAAAACACTTTAAAATGCAAGTGTGCTCATTGGAACTCAAACCCCAGATAAGACAAAAGTAATTCTTTTTGGAGGGGGAAGAAAAGGGGTGAAGGGAACTATTTTCCAGAAACATTTCTTGGCTCTTTGTGAGCCCCAGCCCTCCCTTGCAGTCATGCTGAAGAGCACAGCAGGGCCAGAGAAGTTTACATCAAGAACGCTTCTATGAGGTTGTTGCGTATGTGCAAGACATTTTCACTTGATACATGGAAGCGACTGATTTGAATGGCACAGTTTGTATCGAAATGGGGCTGGGTTCTGGTTCTCTGGTAGTTGTACTTTTAAAGGTGTAGTATTAGCCCTCTGGTTTTTAATGCAAAGATGCTCTCCACAAGGTGGGAGATGGCTAAACACCCAGCTGACTCACCACACACATTTCTGATGTAGCCAAACCATTTTTTTCCCTAACTAAAGCTTGTCTCAGCTCTATGTTATGAAACTGATGTGCAAACAAATCTCAAATACAGTCGTATGACAACATATCAAGAAAAAAAATAAATAAATTAAACATCAGTGTTTCATCTGCACTCACAGCAACCATTAATTTAGACCCCCCCCAACCTGCTGCTCCCATCTTAACCCAGGCAAGAATGCCTGTTCGTTGCAGACACTAACTGTAACAAAAATAAGGGTCCAAGTTGAAACCCAGTAAGAGAGTTATCTTTGATTCCATCTCCTTGCCTTTGATTGTTAAAGGATTAAAAAAAAAAAAAAAATCAGCTGTATGCAAATTTACTTTTTGCACGTTTGATGGCAAATTCCAGCCAGAATCCCCCTGGCTCACAGAATTCCTCCAGGGATATTCTCAGGGCCTTAGGCTGGCAATTGCCACTGGCCCAGCAGGTGAAATTGGATGTCTGCCATCTCCAGCTGTGGAAAAGGTTCATTTATAACTCTCATAATACAGCAACCAGAAAAAGAAAACAAAAAACCATGACATGGCTGGTTTTGTTGCTGCAATTCAGCCATGTGATGTAAAAATATATACAAATTCAAACTAGAAAGATTTTTTTTAAATTTTTTTTTGCTTTTGGTCCATCTCTTAATTTTCAATCACTCTTTTTAAAGTAATGCCAACGAGTTAATCAACAAATGTTTGTGCTGCTGTGGCCAGTTAGTCCATGCGACATGAAAAAATTAAACAAAACTACTGTGTTGGAATGTTAAGAACTGGATATGTTCCTGTTTAAATGCCAAAATCTGCCCTGACAGACTAAGCTGACAGCAAAATAAGCATATACAAGCTCTGCTTTCATCAAGCATTTCCTCTAGATACCTTCAGATAGCCTAACTGGCATCATAATAAGAAAAGAGCTCTTTAGCCAGAGAACCTGTTCCCAGCACAACCTGCTCAAGTTTAAAAAAGAACAACAAAAAAAAATGTTGTCCACATTTTGGACAAAATGCTCCAGTCTTTGTGGAGCAATTCCCTATGGAAGCATCCACCTGGCCCACATGAAGCTGTACCCAGCAACCCTGCTGCAGCCCCATTCCCACACTCCTCGTAGTGGTTTCTCTTTATTCCCTACTCTAACCTGGAATGGTATGCAGTTCCTTCAGACCAAATAAATACAAAACATTTCAGTATTACATGTTTCCTTTGCTTTAATTCAATATCCCATAAGCAGATTATTCAGCAGACAGATTCATAGGCCTCATAAATATGCTTGCAACCCTTCTGGTCTAACCTAATGATGAACAAGGAGACTGGGTACCTAGGTCCACTGCTGCTTTTTAGCAACGTGGGACAAGGGACTCAGTCCTGTCTTTCACCCACCAGTTACCAACTCCCCAAAATAAATAAATAAAGTGAATTCTGGTTACCAAACTTGGCAAAGCATTTTTTAAATATGTGGATGAGAAGCACCTGTTTGCTGAGCGATATTATTATCTTCATTACTATTATTATTAACAACATGTCTGTCATAAATACTGCTTACACCAGGTGTAGGTGAGCGGTTTTGTTCCTTGTGTTGGGGATGACCTGGTTTGCGTCCACCTTTGGACAGTCAGAGTCCACAAGATATTTTTTTTTTTTAATTTTTCTGCCCCAAACCAAAGTCCAATAGTTAACACGCAAACAAATGAGCAAGCAAACGTCTGAAGCACCAAAACCACAGGTGCTGCTTTTCTCTGCTCAGTGCCTCAGCACTCGCCCATGCTGCTCAGGGGCAGGCTGCAGAATTCAAGTTTACACAAGCGAAAATCTGCTTTGCTGGAAAAAAAAAAAAAAAAAAGGAGCAAGTATTCAACCTGCTCGCTCATGCACAAACAGCAGGCATTTCACCTAAGTTTAAAAAAAAAAAAAAAACAAAAAAAAAACTAAAAAAGAAGTGAACCATGACAAGTCCTGCAAACACCTTCGTGAAGTCCTCCTCTTGCTTGTGAGACAGGGTCCCAGCACCGTGCTTGGAGGAACGGCTGCAAGGCTTTTCACACCCAGCTTCTCTGCCTCCCTCTCAAACTCTCTTCTCCAGCTGCCTGGCTGTATCTTTGTTCAGGGACTGTGCTAAACATAACTGTACCCTTTCCCTCATGTGACCCTGAAGCCTGTCGTTTACCACAATTGAACCAGAGGGTGGAAATACTACACCTTTGAAAATTCTCTTGAAACAGTGTCTTTTTCTTTTTTTTTTTCTCTCAACAGAGTGCCTTTTGTGTGTTCTGTAGGTTACCCTGCTCCCAACCATACCAGCACCTAAAATTGCTTTCTGAGACTTGAATATATTGCTGGCAAGACAATCAATTCAAGTGGTAAGATGTATAATATTTAAAGATAAAGATACATATATTTTTTTAAAAAACAATAATAGTAAATTCCTGTAATATGTCTAGTCTGATATGAAAGCTCTCCCTCTACAGAGAGACATCTGCTGTGATTACCTTACAAAATATTAAAAAAAAAAAAAAAACACACACAAAAAATAACTTTCTCTGTGAGAAATAAAAATAAATCCTAGTGCAAATATAAAGCTCTGTAAACCTGGTCCTATGAGAATCTATGGTTAGTAAACGGCAGTTAAAGCAGGTTTATCCTCTCACAGAGAGAGCTCACATCATGGTTTCCACAATGATATGAGTTGGCTTGATCAATCCGCCATTCGAAGTTCCATTGGGGCAGAAGGGGGTGCCACTCTCTGTTTCTTTGGACCACCGATTCACTTCCTTGGGGGCAGCCACTGCTTTTATCCTCTGAAAGAAAGGAGAAAAAGCAAAAGTTGAAAGACCGAGCAGTCCCCAGGGACTCCCGTGCAGAATGGAGGACGTGGCAATTGAAGGATGGGGCTGGTGGCCGCAGGAGATGTGCAGATGCCACGTGGCTCTGCAAGGGCAAGGACAACAGGGCTGTGCAGCACCACGTTTGAGTTTTGGCATGTCAGACAGAGGGCATTCAAAGCATTATCTAGCACTTCGGGCTTTCAGTGCTGTAGCTGCTGCTGAAGTTTTGTCTGTTCTCCTTCCTCATTTAGAAACAGCTCTGCCTTTTAGGCCAGCCGCTCATTGCCAAGTGGCAACTTCGTTCCTACATCTCAGTTCACAAAGAAAGAACTAAATGGCATCTGACCAGTGTTTACTCTCTTCCCTTTCCTAACATGGTCTTTGAGAAGTGTTTTGGCTACTTTTAGACTTGTCTCTCAACAGATGGTGACAATGTAGGCAGGAAAATAAACACTCATGAAAATGCTCCGGCCACGGTTGAAAAAGACCATTAGCACTTGGAGGAAAACAAATTCAAGTGTTTGTGCCCTGGGAAATGTTCTTTTCTTACTCTATTCTCTCTTTTTTTCCTAACCCAAAGTGTCCCACTTTCTCCTCAAATACTCGGAGCAGCATTTAAGACCGTCTCATTAGGCAAAAACAAAACTAATCTGAAGCCTTAGAAGAGAAGTGCTAAGTTTCATGCTTGCACAGTCTCTGAAAACTTTCCACTGGAAGAAGAACAAACCAGGAGAACCAGTGCTGAAATATGAAAGGAAGATAGCCTGTAAAGCTGAACCCAAGAGAAGAATCTGCACTGACTAGTCTGAATCTGAACCCAAGTTTTCCAAAGCTCAGGAAAATCTAGATTCAGTGTTTCACTTTGACTCATTAGGAATTAAAAAAAAAAAAAAAAAAAGAAAAGAAAAGAAAAAAAGTTAGAATGTGAAGCACACTGTCAGGAGAGTTTGACTTTAATTCAGTGCCCCGAAGCAAAGGCCATGCCTCAGAGCCACACAATCCACAGGTGGATCCAAATTTCCCTAAAATTCAGTGAGCTCCTAGGCATCTGGGTTGGATCCAAGTCTCTCTCTGTTTTCTCAGTGATTATGGGGATGGTGCTTCCTTTTCCCCGTGGGCTGGAGAAGAGAGACCTGGCACTTGGAAGCACCTCAGAATGAGTGCTTGTCTGCACATGGAGGCAACAATTCACCAAGCTGGAAACTGCAGAAGTGGGAGGCAAGTAAAATCACCTGGTGTTTGTCTGAGGCCAGAAGGCTGCATTTGCTCTGTTCCTGTTGTTTGCCAAAGGGACAGGTGATCTTTAACAGTCTTATTTGCATTCACTGCAGGGGAGGCATCCAACTTTGCCCTACCTGAACAAGGTGGCAGTTTTCCAAGCGCTGTGCTTATTTTGCGTAAAACAGAGCAAGTTGAAGCTCCCGTTCTCCACTACTCAGACAGCCGTGCACAAAGGCTGTATGTTTGGTCATGTTATGGTCTAACTTATCACACTGGTGAGGAAGGACTGAATGTCGTGGCCTATTTTCCCTATAGGCAGCCCTACCTTTTGCAGTAAGGAGAGGTGAGGGCTACTTCATTTTACTTCTCTTTTCCCAGTTTATGTTAAAACTTCTGCAATTGCTTGGGGAAGTAAAAGGCAAAGCCCCCCAAATGTGACTCAGCCCTGAACTCACTCTCCCACATGCAAGACTTTCTCTGACATGCAAGCAGGGGCTGCTGGTTTCTCTTACCTCAATAAGCGACCCATCTGACTGTATGATGCGGATGACCATCACCATAGGGATGCAGATCATGGAGGAAAGGGCAAGAACCCAGCCCAGGCCGATTGCCCAGTCAGGGTATGTGTAGACCTTGTTGTAGGTCAGTGGCTTGTACTTGGCCAAAGAAAAGATAAAGCACCCCTGTGGATAAGAAAGGAAAATTAAGTGAGGCTCGAAAAATGTTTGAAGCAGCATGGCTCTGATGCTATCACTGGCCCTAAGGAAGACAGGCAGCAAAAGGCAGAGCTGACAGATACAATATGTATTTTAAACCAATAGGGGCATTATTCTTCAATTTAAATTATTAAAAAAGCATCTACATCTGCTGGTAAGTAAACCATTGCTTGACAATAGGGTTTTAAATTATGGTGCTGAACAGCTGCAGTACATTGTGTGTCCTTTTTCAGAGCTTAAACACTTGCTGTACATTGCAAGGAGCTTACTGGGATGTCCTTCCCAGCAAAGGAAATACTCCACAGCGAGTGTCTGCTTCAGACTGGCAGTCCTGCCTCAGGACTTTTTGTTAAAATGGCCTACTGGTTCTATTACTTAAATCAGAGACTGCTCTTTGGAGTGAGTTTTTTGTGTCACAAATGTAATACTTGGTCAATCTTAAGAAAAATCCACTCAAATATAGACAACTACAATTTGTGTGAGCACAGCAGAAAGCTGTCACATTAACAGCTAACATCTGAGAATACATCAAGCCTCCAGCAGCTCTTTGCAAATTGGTCTCTGAATGGAACAGCCTTCACTTAAAGGGAAGCATTAAGAAGAGGCTCAAAGCTGCCTCATGGAAGACTTGAAACAGCCTGTTTCAAAAACTCACCACACAAAGAACTGGTGTGATCACAATCCAGCTCCACTTCATCCAGGGACCAGGTCTGTATCCAATCATATCCTCAATGGCATCATAAATATTATCAGCGCCTGTAAGAGATAGTGAGCATAGTTATCAGAGTATAAAAGACACATAAGAACTGCAGAGTTACAGCTGCCTTCCTAGGTACCCAAAGGGGTATTTAAAGGGCAGACAAGGGTGTCAGATGTATTGCCAAATTGCCACGGCTGTGAAATTCAAGATTTTTTTTCCTTCAGAAGCTCAAAGGCTGGGGGAGCCACTCCTTCCACACACTCATTATTTAGATGGAGGAGCACAATGCTAATCCCTCCTGCCCCTGTCATGCACACACTTCTCTCCCCAAAGTCTCACTGAACTTGCCAGGGGGATCATCACAGGAAGGACACAATAGCAAATGGTACATCCTGCTTCTACAGAAATTTGACTGATGTAAAATGAAGGCTTGGTTTGGTTTTGCTTTTTTAAGAAGATGGAGTACAGGAAGAGTCAGGGAAACGACCAATGATAAACAGCAAACATTTTCTGATCACTCCTAATGTACCATCTCAGTCAGCAATGCAAACTACTGTCAAACTTTGGTACTCGGCATCACCTAAAAACAACAGGACAGAATACACTATTCTGTCAGCTTTCTTTTTGTATTTTCTATTTGGTTGGCTTGGCCCTTGCAGACATTACAGCTTTGAAAGGAAATGCTCTGAGACAAGCACAAATTTTCATGGCTGGCCAGACTTTCAACTCTCATCTCTACACTTAACACATGTAAATGCTTAATTGTGCTTTTATTAATTAGCAATGGAAAAACACTCATTTTTGTGTGGAAAAACACTGGAGGCTGGCTCCATCCCAGATGCAATTTTGTCTCCAAGTGGTCAGTGCAAATTTGTATTAATGGCATGTCTCTGCTGCTGGGAAGATGATTCAGGGATGGCTGATGATTAAACGTTTGGCTAGCAAAATTGTCACTAACTCATCCAAAAGTATCAGATGAAAGGGTTCTCACTTACCATAAACCCAGGCTACAGCAATACATTCAAAGAATGCAACCCACAAAAGGCATACACCACTAGCTGCATAGTAGTCAAAGAGTTGAAAAACATACATGCCACCCTGTAAAAGAGAGACACAATTTATTAGGATCCATCAGGAAAAAGACCTGAATACTTTAGGCCCAGCTCTCAGTAAAATCTACGAGCATACGTTAGTGACTGCTGCCTAACAAGCAGAAATATCAAGCAAGTAGGTAAGGTAAATACCTGGCAGTACCTTCCCCAGGGAATATGCTTGTTTACTATAGGAAACATTCTAAACAAGATGATGATTAAACAGAATTAAGCCATTTAGTATAATCTGCTGAGACAGTTAAGTCTTTCCTTCTTAAAAGTATTTTAGGATATGCATTTATAGAAACAAATGATGTAAAGAAACAGTAGGTCTTTTAATACTAGCACCTCCAAAATACTAAAAATGTCAGTCACTTCATCAGGAGGGTCCTCATTTACGAACTGAGAGGAAGAGCTTTTTTACTGGGATCTTTCTATTTATTTACACTATACTGCTAGGCAATTTGCTCTCACTTCATTGAACTGTGCATACCTGCACTTTTACTTGAAAAAATAAGTTTGTTAGGCACCTCTGTTAAAGGTGCTATTTCAATACTTACAGTCATCCTCTTCCAGTTGTTTGTAACATGTTGCTTTAATTTTATTTTGAAAATAACAGTGCAGCTACTGGAACACATTCCTGTCTGATTTATACCAGAATAAATCTAGGGATATTTAATTCATTCAAATCTGTGTAGCTAAGACAAAATCTGCACTGGATGGATTCTTAATCTGCCTTACTGAAGGTTCCCTATGTGTTTCATTATTTAGAGCCAGTTGTTAATATTCATACTCACGTTGATTAGTACTTAGATCAGAATGAAATTAATGAGAATTCATTTCTCTGTTCCTCAGACTGAATAGGGGAGGATATGTAGCTCCCTTTCAAAATGCTTTCAGATCTAGTGATGAAAGATGCTCTGTAGATCTGAAGAGCACAGCTCCTCTGAGTGGGTAATTCTGTGCAGTCTGACTCATAGCTAAAATAGGTCTAAAAAATGGCTAAAAAAGAAGGCAATTTCCAGCATTGCTGTTACCTACCTCAGTCACCATAGTTAGTCCCAGAAGATAGCTAAGGAAACATACTATAGCGATGAAGATTTCCCGTCGGTAACCCTTCCTTAGGAAGGATGGGTGCAGATCAACTAATGACGTGATCTGTCCTTCAACTTCAACAAACTAAAGGAGAAAACAATAAAGAAATGTGAATTGAAATTTATCCACCAAGCATTTTATCCTTGCTCGTAATTAAGCAAATGCTCCACAGCATTTGTAACTGTACTCTGAGGCAAAATGCTGCTCTGAATAAATGAATTAGAAGCTATTCCTTTGTAACACAGAGGTTAAAGTCTGGTAGTAGTTTTCAGTTTTGAATAAGCTTTCAGAATTGATGTTCATTTCCTAGCATCCTTGCAAACTACTAAAGGGGCTTTGTAAATGCAAGCCACAAGGATAAAGGAACTTAATTTGATGACAGGAAGGCACTTATGTGGCTTTTATGTTGTCGCTGTTCCAGATGAATACTTGATGTATGCTAGAAAAGAGGCAGAGAGAAAACACTCAAAACGCCTAAGCTGCCCAAGCTAGGAGAGTACCTCTCAGTCTTTTTTTGATGTGCCAGAAAACCTCGCAGGTACTATTTAGGTTAATTCCACAATTGGATATAATTCTGTTCTTGGGTTAGCTAGAGAAAAATGCAGCCAAGGGAAAGCAGACTTTGATGTGAAATAGCAGCCCTTCTTGACTGAACTTGTCTTTTCTGAACCGGTGAGCAGAGTTCCTCTGGCTGAGGCTCTGGGGTACTTTGTCAACAATACGGGATCTCTTGATACAGTTCCCATACAAAGGCTTGGTAAACTATTTGCATGGATATAACAGAAATGAAGCCCTTAATAGGTTAACTAAAATCTTACTTTAACTAGCTTCATGATAATTGTATTTGTGCTAACTTGCCATTTGAAAACTACATGTAAGGTGTACAACCTGAGTTAACCAAATATCCAAATTTGAATAAAAGTTCAAAGTTTACTGAAAACCCACTGAGAAAGGTGACTGCTGAACTCCGAACAATCAAATCTGAAGAAAACATAATTCAGCTATTCTCCACTTTCCATCTGGTGAGGTACAAAAGCACTGTTTCCTGAAGACATGAGGATACCATGGAGAACCAAGGCTGCTTCTGTAGAAATGATCTTCACTCTAAATGGATCCATTATCTTATAACCATTTACCATGGGAAGTCTATGAAATAGCATTATTTCAAGAACTTTTTCTTACCCTGTATCTATATTGCTTTTACAGTGCCCAGAAGTGCCCTTTAATAACTGTACCCTCTTTGACCATGGAATGAAACACCATTTTGGGAATACAGACTGTCCAGCAAATACTCCACCAGACTATGTTGCCTCCTGTCTTATTGTCACTTCTGAAAACTGGTTTTCCTTTTAAATGCAACCCTTTGGGCTGATTTGATCTTAACCTTCTCTGGCATTCCAGAAACCTGCTCAACTGCTCTCCAAAAAAAGAAAAAAACAAAACAAAACAGAGGGGTGGAGGAGAGAAATTAAGCGCTCCGGTTAGTTTTAATCATTCTACGCACTGAGCTTTTTAAAATTACTAGACAGCTTCCAATTTGCATAAGCACAGACTTGTTGAACCACAGCACTGGGAACTTTGAAATTTCACTTTGGAACGATTGAAAGTTGCTCACTAGAGTTCAAAGATAAGACATAAAAAGCAATTTAGGAC
Organism: Nettapus auritus; assembly: GCA_011076525.1. Classification (NCBI taxonomy): domain Eukaryota; kingdom Metazoa; phylum Chordata; class Aves; order Anseriformes; family Anatidae; genus Nettapus; species Nettapus auritus. The sequence continues at coordinate 11,720,629 of CM021776.1, read as the reverse complement.
AAATGGAGTATCAAAAATGTAAGAGACAACAACTGAGTAAAAGTCCATTTATATATTTCTCTTTGTACAAGAAAGGATTTAGGCTAAATAAAAACTTCACCCTTAACAAGTGGGTGCTTATAGCTATTTTCCATTGGAGTGCAGAAAGCTGTCTGTTGCCCTGAAAACTTCAGCAGTTTTGAATGTGTAGTTACTGCATAATCCTTTGCCACATGCATTTCCTTGTAAGTGGACTTTCTAGAAATGATTTACAGGTTCTTCTGTGAAATTAGTCCAACATTCCTATAAGCAACCAGTGGGAAAAAGAACATAACTTCTTGAACTAAACTTTCTTATATTTTCACATTCACTAATTAATAGCAGAGGGTGCCATGAAATTAGTACAACTGGAAACTTTCTGAGAAAGTTTCTGTCCCATTCAGAAGCACCAAATGCACACTGATGACATGAACGTCAGCAGGATCCCAAGCTGCTTGGGACCTCTGAGCACAGGGCCTTCTCCCAAGTAGGAAAGTACTACACCATCACCAAAATGGTGGTACTGGGGAGCCAGACTGGTATTTAGGTTAGGGAGAACTGCCCTAGTCCCTTGGACTCCGTTAGCTCCTGATGACAAAGACTTGCTCAATTATCATTCAAGTCACACATTCATGAAATGCAGCCCCGGCATCAAAGAGCAACACAGATTAATTCCTCTTAAGCAGTTAGAGGTATTTTCTTCTAGGATTCATATTTCTCTAACCAGATGTGCCCAGTCAGCAGCACCAAGACCACCCCACATCTCTTACCCATCGGACTAACCTGGCTATCCAGTCCAAGCAACAGAAGCATAATAAAAAAAAGGATTGCCCAAAAGGTGGGCAGTGGCATCATGGACACAGCTTTGGGGTAAGCAATGAAGGCCAGGCCTGGACCTAGAGAAAGAGAAAATAGGAAAGGGGGAGGGGAAGGGAAGAGAAATAGTAAATACCAGCTCTTTGGTAAAGGTAACCACCCTCAAATGCAGGAATGCCTGGTTCCGTTCAGATAAATCCAAACGCGGCTGGAAATACCAGAAGTGAAACAGTTTGGCTCTTTTATCTGAAAACGAAGCACGCATGACTACAGCAGAAACCACAGGCAAACCCCCGACGCCATTGCTAACTGATCACCAGTTTTAACATCTGTCTCAAACATGCCAGTAATGGAGGTGGTCCTACACCTGCCCACATGGACACAGGACGGTTTTGGGGGTAGGGAGAGAAGGGATGACCCAGGGGAATGGCAGAATCCCACTGCTAGCCCACGCGGTCACGATGAAGATGATGATGATGAAACCCTTTTGCATGCAAGGAAGGGACTCTGCTCCAAAAATTCCCTACAATTTTCACTAATGCAACCACTGCCTCTCTCTGGATGCAAACTCCAAACCCAGCAAGGCTTTTCTAGAGCGGGGTTTGCACTCCTGGAGACAGCTCCCTTCCTTCTGCAAACCCTCACTGCTGCACTGAAGGCTAGTCCTAGTTATATCAGCTGTGGTCTGTGAAAAAAAAAAAAAAAAAAAAAAAAAAAAAAAACAAAGCCTCCTGCTGTTAGGAATTAATTGCTGGTGTGTAAAATCTCTTTCCCACACTGGTACATCATATGCCCCTATCTTGCCAGCCTAGTTAAACCTGCCTCAGTGACACTGAGTGTGGCCAACGTCAGCCACAACTGCAACAGTCTGGGACCACCAGTGGGCTGCGACCTGTGGCCTGGCTTTTCTGCTCTGGAAACCAAAGGCTTTTGGGCGAGTGCTCATCACTAGACTGGGTCCTGTCTGCGCCGTGGGCCGGACGGCTTCTCACTCATACCCACACACCGAGCATACGTGCAGTGCTCTCGCACGCTGACCTGCAAAGGAGCTGTGCCTGGAGCCAAGTGCTATCAGCTATTGCTTCTGAGAGCTTCTAGCAAGAGAGAAGGAGCCCTCTCCAAGTGGGAGACAGGAACACGGGCAATCTGGCATTTATGGCAGGCTCTCAAAGTGGCCGTAGAAATTTTGTGAATTTGAGGGCAGATTTAAATTCAGATTAAACCTGGGAACGCCTGGCTCAGCTATTTGTTTGTTTTAAGGAGCCTTGAAGATCGGCATTTTCCAGGATTTTGAAGTGGATTCAAGTAATTTTCAATGGGAAACGGAATTATTTAACTGCTGCAGTGGGGGGCCAGGAATCTCATCTCTGATCTGTACAGAAAAATTTCTAATACTGCTCTTCCTACCTCCCACTTTTCCTTTCCAACAAGAAATATGGAAAAAGAAGCACGAGAAAGAAGTAAAAAAAGATGATTTTTTTTCAAAGTAAAGAAAACTTTAAGTCACTGAAAATATTTGAATAGAAATAAATACAAATTAGCCAACAATCGAGCAACTAATTTTATTTAAAATGAAACACAACTAAGATTTTATATGACAGAAGATACCAAAAATTGGTGAATGTCTCAAATTTGTGAGGGGTTTGCTTTTTCCCCTGATTCAGTGGGTACAGTAGGTCCTCCCTCAGGGAGAACTGCTCCAGATGGCATTTGCCATCTGTGCAATTGGTGAGACAGATGTAAAACTGCTCTCCCCAAACTTGCTGCAATTCTCTATGTTTTGGCCACTGAAAGTGTCCTTGCACTGTGCTACTGTCAAGTAACAAGTGTCCTTCCTAATCCCTGTTCTAGCTTTGACTTTCCTTTGAAACCAAATGTTGAAATATAAAGAGAAAAAAGTCTATGTGAAAGGAAATGTTCCTGGCATCCCCTTGAATGAACAGAAATAATTTAAAATCATGTGGCTCTGAAGGATGTTGTGCAAAAGTCAACGCTTGTGGCTGCTGATAAAAGCCAATTAGGACTGCCATGATCCCATCCCACTCGCTGCCTAGGCACGGCGGGGGATGCACCCCAGGAGCTGAAAACTGCGGAGGCAGAAGCTGGGCAGGGTATCAGGAAGGCCAAGGCACTGTAGGCAGGCCTGCTTAATCTGAAGTTGTTTCCAAATGGGATTTTTAAAAAGGCAGATCTTTACCACTGTTCATATGGTAAAATATTCCAGTCAAACAGAAATTCAGTGCAGATTAAATTTGACTCACTAGGACTTTTTTTTTCTGCCTACACTGCTTTGCTTTCTCTCTTTAAAAGTACTTTGGAAAAAAATCAAGTGCTATTTATTAGAGGTCTGATTTCACTTGAAATTCAAATGGGATCTAATTTAACTCTTGTGTAAGCCTAGTAAAGCCAGTAGAAGCCAGCGGGAGCCACCCCTTGCTGACTGAAGGGTGGCCCAGGAACTTTATTACAAGGCTGAATTTGGCACAGGTTAAAAAAAAAAATGTGGCCATGAGATTCTTCTAGCAAATTTATTGATGTTCCCCTGGCTTGCAGGAGAGCACACAAGGGAATAACTGGTGTCACACATAGATCAGGAGGGTTTTAACTCTCTAGGCAGAGACAAAGGGAAGCAGTAGGCACTGATCCTGGGGACAATGTCCTCTCCTCAGTCCTATGGCCAAGCAGCACTGCCTCTGCTTGCCTTTGTTCTGAACCAGGGGAGTCGTTTTGATTTTGTGTCATGAGAAAACAAAAAGAAAAGGCCAAAAAAAGAGGCTCAGACACCTGCTCGATACCTCTGTGCTGAGAAATCAGCTCCTGCTGCTGGATGGGGCAGCAGTGGCAGCGAGAGCTTTCTCCACAATCCCACATGGGTCCTCAGATGCCTGTCCCAGCAGGACCAAGTGGTCTGTAGTGGCTCCACACTTGATTTCTGCTGAGGGAGGCAGTGAGGAAGGCCATGGGAAGTGGTTTGGATAATTTGAGTAATGCTTACTGTCACGTAAAAAACTAGTTTATGATTTAGCCAAAGACCAGCCAATGATCATGGGCAACCCACTGAACTGCTGAGATGGTTGCAAAGTCTGGCCATTAGCAATAGGGCTTAACTGAAATAATCTAGAAAATTGGAAGGAACTGACCACAAAATATGCAAGAAACTGAAAGTTAATCAGTGTCCTCATTGTCCCAGCTATAAAACTGGGATTATGATATCAATCTCCTTTGAAAAATACTTTTTGAGCTGTTGATGAAAAAATGCTATGTAAACACTAAGTTCATTAGTTAATTTGCATTTAAACACTACTTAATAATGCAGTGTTACTATAAAATTGTTTAATTCCTAAAAATGCCAAGCAACAGGAACATAGCTGACTGTTTATCAGAGATGTAATTAATCAAAATTTGAATAAATATTCACCAGAAAAACAAAACAAAACAAAACGATGTGTAAATACTTAAAAATGCTACTGTTGGAATTGATCCACCTAGATATGAAAAAATGGGGCTATTTATGATTCATTCAAAGAGATTATTCCTTGCATCCTGTTTTCAAACAAAGCAATCAACGTCTGATCAAAATAAGCATTGTGGCCAAGAGTGTTAACTAATCGCACTTGAGAGAGGTATGCCAGTTGCAGCCACCCAAGAATCCAGCGGTGCCACCAATGTCATTGTTTTTTCATTAGCCTTTGTGAAGTGAGATAGTTTTCTTAGACTTAACTCCCAGAGTAATATGATTAGAAGATATATATAGACTTTTCCTTTTTAAGAGTATGTTTCCGGAGAAAAGCTTTGAAGTAATATGCAGGTGAATTAAGATTGCTCAAAAAATCAGAAAGAATTGTCCAAAGTGCATTCAAATGACATGATTATTATTTGAATCTCATTAGCCTTAAGACTGCCTCACAGCTGTTGAGGCCTGATTCATTTTTTTTTGAGTGGTAATTCCCATCTAACTTGCCTGTTCTTTGTGAAAATGCATTGCTACACCTGCCCTCGTGGATGAGACATCCACAGAAGAAAAAATATCATCTATTCTGTCTGAGATGCATTCATATACTATGAGGACTTAGCATTCATCAGCTGCATGTGCATAGCTGAACAGTAATGGGAAGAACACTTCTGAAATAAGGGAAAAATAAAATTGTATATCCAGTTTCAAAATGTACTGCTCACAATTATCTAAACCTCATCCTGAAGCTACAGAGGACAAGTACAGGACTGCAACAGCTAGAGTTACTGTGGATGAAATGGTCCACAGAGCCCAGGAGTTCTCCAGCTCTTCTGCCTTTCAGTAAGACTTGGGAATATATGCATGTATGTCCCTTCAAAAGGCCAAAATAATATTCCCACTGCAGCTCTCTGCTGTGAGCAAGCAAAACTAAGCTATAAAAAATACATAAATACTGGCTATTTGCATTGAATGAAAATAAAGGTAGTGTGAGAAAAAGGGCGGAATAAATTTTCAAGTCATAGATAATGGACCCTACATAATGGTGTGGTTATCATAACTCTAATCTCAACCCAAATGGATTAGCACACTCTATGAAATGCTTTCACTGCCCTGTTAATCAAAAGAGAGTAAGTAATATAACCCCACTAACCGTCACTGCTCTAGATGAAAGCCCAAATCAACAATGTGCTTATTTTTCTGGAGATTATGGGAAATCTTGTTTTGTTTTTATTGCTTAGATGTTAGCTGATTGAGTCTGCAGAACTTTGCTCACACGCTAGGCGGCAGTGCCCACCACCACTGCCACCAATACCATCGTACCTGACTCTGCCACATCAGCAATGTTCACCCCTTGCTCTTGTGCCATGAAGCCCAGGACGGAAAAAATTGCGAAGCCAGACACAAAACTGGTACCACTGTTCAGGCATCCCAGCAGCAAACAGTCCCTAAGTCACACATATGTCATGGAGCAAGTTAATTAAAAAAAAATTAACCCATTGTCCCTACTTTATTTACATCATTTAGCTAAAACACTAAACCCCCTTGGATGGAAACTTGCCTATAGCAGTTGTATTTGTACTTGTTGTAGCTCCCCAGGGAAGTCATTGCTCCTAAGCAGATTGCATATGAGAAGAAGATTTGTGTCCCTGCATCTATCCAGACCTAAAGGGAAAGACAGAAAGACTGTTATTAACAGCATTGTTGCGCTGCAACACTCAAGGCAAACAGAGTTCAAACTATGCAATATCAACAAAATAATTGCTTCCATTGAGGGTGATACCTACAGGATCAGGGAGGGAGAGAAAGAGAACATCACGTTTGCAAATTTGGCTTTCGAAGGGAAAAGAGAATTGTTAGCATCAAGAGCCCACGAAAACATCAATTCTTCAGCAGTTCCTGTATTCCCTCCCCAGAGATGCTTAGTATTTCTAGTCTCTTAGTCACTCAGCTGATCCTTCCTGTTGGCGCAACAGTAACAGTGTTTCAGTGCAATAGGAAATGCAGAAGTATTTATAAAATTGCTCATTTCTGTTTTTACTCATTTCAGTTGGAATCAGCTGACAGTCACTAAACTGAGGATGTGAACAGCTTGAGAAACACTTTCTTTTACTTAGTTTGTTTATTTTCTTAACTTTCTGGTTGTTTTTGTAACTGTTTAAATGCAAGATAAAAAGCCATAGGGGTGTGGGGAAAACAAGCAAAATACAATGCACTTTATAAGATGTGTATCTGACCTTGGTCTCATGATTCTTTCTCCTGATTATATTAAAAAAAACATATACAGAATGAAATAACATTACACTATGAACTTCTAGCTTAGTAAAAACATAGAAAGACAGCAAAATGAATCCACCAAATTCCATCTGTTCACTTCTTTCTGCTAATGCAAGCTTGCTAACATCATTAGAAACCCCCAAGGAATCTGAATAACCAAGAATCAAGACCATTATCTCCTCCCTCCCACCACTGCTTTCCAGCACCTTCCTGACTGGTATCTCCTTGGAGATGACACTTTTGCTAGACTGTGGGAAGGGGCCTGCCAGCTCACACAAATCTCCTTTAAACTATCAGCTAATACTATGAGTTTAGGGCTAATAGATCATAAAAGTGATAGAGTCCAATTAAATATGATGCATTCATAAAATATAAGGTTTCTTATAAAGAGGGTATCATTTATAAAGGGCAAGATGAGAATAAACAAGATTTCCACCATGTTTCTTTCAATTACACTTTTCCTACTTCAGTTATTTAGCTACCATTGAAGTTTTATTTTAACCAAATACTCAGTAGTAAGAAATAGCAAAAAAAAGGACATTATTCAGCATTTCATTATTTTAAAGGATCCCTAGGGTTTTTTGTTTTGTTTTGTTTTGCATTTCTCACATATCGCTCTATTGGCTAAAGTGATGCTAGGCTGCTGAAATGTCCCATATTTGCACTCTGTGAACATAGACAGGAATCTTTACCTAATCATAGCCCATAAAGAAAGACTAAGCCCATCTCCCGCTACCCAAGGCTAAGCAAACTGTATTTCCTGCCCCTCCAAAACCATTTGTCTCCACCTTAGCATGGGTTGTCATTTTTCTATTATCTCATTCACTTCTTTCCCAATCTCCTCCTACTGAGGAGTGGGAACTAGGTGACACTGGTACTCACAGTTGTTGTTTGTTGTTCCATCTGTGAAGCTCACGTTTCTCTCCTTTGAAACTAAAGACTATCCTCATTAAAAAAATGCATCTCCCTTACCTTACCAACAAGAAAGCTGAGATTGTATAACAGGACAGAGTCTACAGCCTCAGAATCCTTTGACACAAAAAAATACACATGCATACACACACACACATACACATGAAAAGATGCATTAACACATATAACATTGACCTTCTCAAGCAGATCTCTGGAAGATATAACCCAGCATTAATATTCATGCTATATTTGGACCTCTAAAGACCATGGAAAAAATCTGTTGCCATTACATCACCACCATCACCCTCCCCCTTTGTACAGGAAATCACCCCGCTCCCCACTCCTGGTTCCGTACCTGTGGGTCAGCTAACCGTGAGATATCAGGATAAAGATAAAACTTGATGCCTTCTGCAGCTCCAGGCAGGGTCACACCACGGATAAGCAGAACAAGGAGCATGACAAATGGGAACGTGGCAGTGATGTACACTACCTGGCAATACAAAGAAATTGTACGTTTAGTCCGTGGCAGTCAATGCTACACCTCCAGAATCAAGAGATCCAGTGAGAGGAATTCAAAGCCCACTCATGCCTAAAAGGGACCTGATCTGAGCTTCTGTGCCTTGGGAGCTATGCTGAATTTAATTGCCTCTCCCACCTGCAGTTTTTCCCTTGGTTCCTACTGAGCCAATGTAGTGTATTGCTTTAGGCATGGAGAAAATGCAGGTTCGTTCATTCACCCTGACCCCCTTTGGGATTTTGTATCTCACAATTTTCACTAGAAATTCTGTCTTTACCCTATTTGTTCTCCCCACATTGCAAGTGCACCTTGCCTGTGAAGCTGAAGAGATTCCCTGTCTGAAGGTGCCTGAAGCATCACCTCGCTCTTTATCTGAACCTCAAAACTGCAAAGTGGTTTGCAAGCCTATCTGCAAACAGTGCTGAGACTTCCCCAGTGCCCACCCTGGGACAGCAAGAAATTCTGCTGCATGGGGGGTCATCAATACAGAGACTTCTCTTTTTCTTCAGCTGTGTCGCTCTGCTGCTGACTCTCAGCCTTGCTAACACCCTTACAGGCAATTTCACGAGGGACTTCATTCAGAGATGAAGGTAATTTGGTCCATGCTCCCTCATCTCCCTTCCCATCAGCTTGAACACATTAAGCACTTCAGGTTGGCATCAGCCTCAACAGTGGTAATTTCCAGTCCCATAACTTTATTCTTGCTCTTGTTGCCTATTCAGCAACATCATTATTGTAAACTAAGGATCTATTCATCCAGTTTTGAGAATATGTCTTCATTATCTTTAACCTCTATTCCCACTTTCTTTGAATAACAGCCTGTTTCTTTTCTTCTTGTTATCTTCTCATTCATTTGATGAAAGAGCCCTTTGCTTTAATCTCTAGCATGAGGGCTGATTTAGTTTGCATTTGGACAGTTCTATCTTTAGACTCCCACTTTTTGACCTCTAACATCTTGTTTTCTTTGCTCATCAGTGCTTTCTCTCCTCTCATTTTTTATATAACCGCCGTGTTACAGTCAAGATCCACTACAGTCCAAGAAAGGACTTTTTTCATGGAGTCAGATGATCACCCCAGGTAATTACAGTTTGCTGCCTTGAGTTAAAACGTATTTTTGTTTTCCAGAATTTGTTTAGCTACAGCAAAGCTCCCGGGATGCACCATTTTTCTTTTTAAGTGTGTCCTCTGAGAGTAACCAGGAGAACTCAAAGCCTGCATTGCCATAATAATTCATGGTGCCAGACTGATTCTGTAAAATGAAAGGTAATCTTTTTATATAGGCCCTTTTTAATTGTCCCTTTGAAATCTCTCTATGTTTTCCACTCACAAATAATATGCATTACACATTAGCCCAGTTTCACCAAAAGCTGATGGATAAAAGGTTTTTTCTGTGCCTACTGATTTCTTAGAAGGCCTATGATAAATCAGAGTTTCTTACAAGAAAAATATACCCATACGTATTCACAAGAGAATGCAGTATTTACAAATTGGCCTTTGCCCTCCAGGTAAGGATTCTTGTGTAACACTGGAGGAATTTTTTGAGATCAAGCAAATTATTCAAAGCATAAGCACAACTATTATTTTTCTTCATGATTTTGTGTTTATTTGTCCCACATGCTACTACAAGATTTAAAAAGTTTTTTTTTCCTGCTCTCCAAAAAGCCATTAACACACTCGAAAGCAGGGAAGTGCTATAAACAATGATCTACTAAAGTAAACTAGACTTCTCAAATAATTCAAGCCCTCCATTAGAGTTTACAGTTTACTTTTGTTTGACCCCAAAGTTAATGGAGTCAACCAGAAATTTTCCAATGGTTTTGCTGGGCTTTGGCTCCACACCCTATGAGCTCAGACCCTGTGGAAAGGAGGCAGTGAATTCCTCCTGCCCAAAAAGACAATTTTAACTGATTTTCAACCTGTTACATTCACTGCGGCCTGAAAAAATGTGCCACAGGGAACTTGGAAAATCTGTCAGAGCCACCTTAACCTTTACTGAGCAGAAACCAGGCTCACAAAAACTACTACAGCAGTGCGTGCTTCCACTCTGCTTTGATGGGAGATTTATTGTGTTCACCTTTCCTATACAGCTTACACCACCACCTCATCGGGTCACATCAATCAGCAGGAACAGAGAAGCAAACTTTTTTGCAACGTATACTTTAGAGGTGTGGGAGCTTTTCTTTGGGGCAGAACTGGCGGGAATCCAGAACAAGGCACCAGCATGATTTTAATGAGGCTCCATGATAAAATCACAGAAAGCAAGATAGAAACAACAGTAAAACAAGTAGTTCAGTCAACAGTGGAACTAATGAGGACTGGTTTCCTAAAGAGTTTTGTCTCCTGGTTGATTCTGCAGCATGTAACAAGGTAAAACTGGTAAATGGTGCTTTTTCTCCAGCTGAGGCGTTCACATTTGCTCTCTCCTCCTGACTTCTCTGGGGTCTAATAGAAGATGAGTTTACACTCTGGCTTTCTCTCAGCTGGGACACTAACAAAGTTGCTCCCTTCTACCTAGCTGACCAGAAACTGTGGAACTTCTTATCTTGAGGCCTGTCTATCTCTGTTAGATTTACCTGAAACACTGCCTCAGCCAACTGGTTTGAAAAGTTAAGAGAGACACATATGCAATAGCTTCGAAAGCCTTTTCTCATGAAACTAAGTTTAAAAGCACTACCGCATGCAAAGGGATAACATCATGCTTGAAGTTGTTTAGTGACTCGCCAAGATTTGCTATAATTTGTTTCTTGCGGTAGCGTAAAATGAGGTTCAGGAATGATTTAACTGTTATCCTTTAGAGAAAAATATGACTCTAAAGAGCACATGGTAAACCTAAATCAAAAAACAACAACAACAACAACAACAAAAAAACATTCAGGATCTCTGTTAAGGACAGTGTTTCTAAACAAGTACCTAAGTTTAGTCTTCTAAGTCTGTGTAGAACTCCTCAGTAAGTGAGTGGCATTTCAAAAATGCTGTGCATCCAGCATCTTCCACTGACTTAAACATCCCTACCACAGCTATGTTAACATCCACCCTGTTAACGCTGAGAATGAACTTGGCTGGTGTGAGAGCACGAGCACGGAGTGTAGAGCACTACACATCATAAGCCTAAGCCTTTCCAAGATCATTACATGCACCAGTGGGATGCTTGTCCTCAGAGAGGCAAAGTGGTACTCAAAACATGCTAGGATCTGCTTCTTGATGCCATTCCAGTAACAGCTACTTGACTCACAGGCATTCTGGGCACTGACAATGACTTTCCAAAGGCAGATGATTGGAGTAAAAATATGTATCTTTTGCAAGAAAATTAAGAATATCTTTAAGAACAGCATTTCTTAGTATTCCTGACATCTGCTGACTAGAATGAGTACAAAAAGGTAAAAAGCACTTACTTTCCCAGTGGATTTGACTCCTTTCCAAATGCAGAAGAAGCATATCACCCAGACGAGGAGGAGACACAGTGCTAGATCCCACTTGATAATACCAATATCTTCAATTCCCGAGGACAAGCTCAGTACATTGCGCCTGAGCATACAAAAGAAAACAAAACAAGAGAGAGATGCATGAGCAGAGTTAATGCTGAGCCTCACTGTGAAGTCTGAGAGCACAGGACGGTGCCCTAAGGGGCAGCAGACACGTGGGTAGATCCCAGCCCTCAGGAACACTCAAAGCACTGTGGCTTTTGCATTTGCACCCTTAAAGATGTGAGACAAACTTGCCCCAGCAGCGCCACAAACCCCAGCTCCACCCAGATTAGTCTGTGTCCAGGTTTCTTCTTCTTTTCAGTTCATTACTGTGAGTGCCATGAGTAAGGCAGAGAAGAAGCAGCCCAGGGAACCTGAGCAGCTTCGCAATGTGGAGCTGGAGCAGTTACCCTGTCACCTCCCCGTGGCCTCGCACACAAATGCTGCCCATCTGCACTCAGCACTCTCACCACTGGGGCCTTGTTGAGCCAGCACAAGGAATTCGGTAAACTACTCTGTCACTTAGGTTAGTAAATACAAAGTGATTCCTTTCGTAAGATAGGTCTCAAGAGAGCATCTAAATGCTATGTGTTCCCGAGGGGAAAATTTGTTAAGGCTTCTCTCATTTGGTCATTGCCATGGGTCATCATTAAAGTCTGATTTAAAACTGTTTTTTTTTTTTTTTAAAAAAAAAAAAACTTTCCTGCAACATAAACTGTCCTCACACACCAGACAGTCTTGTCATACCTGATACTTATTTTATTTGTTTATATGAAAGAACAAACTTAGTCCTCTGAAAATAAACCTACTCAAATCTCAGGTCTTTCTGCAAGGTTTTTGCAGTCAAGGAGAATCTTGACCTCAATCATAACAGAAATTCCTTGGCCCATGTCTAGATACATTAATTTGCTACCTAACGTTGTTTAGTAAATATTGTTTTCAGACAGCTATTAAAATCTGCAGTCTCCTTCACCAAAGACCACAGCAGCCTGCAGTACTGTACCAGGATGAGGCCCACAAGCATGGTCTGCACAGCTCCATTTGTGCATCCAGCACAAGACAGAACACTGTGGTTTGTTTTTCCCTTGAATTAATTAAAGCTTTTTTTTTTTTTTTTTTTTTTTGGCTACCAAGGAAATAATAGTGAATGGAATCACTGTTGGAAAATTTGCAATTAGTTTTTGGAAAAAAACCTGAACTGACCAGTTTAATAGGACTCAAACCTTCATCCATCTGTTTTTGTGCCTCTGTTTGCCAAATTCACTCAGATTACCTGTGTGAATGCGTTCTCACACCAAATGCTTTATTCTCTCTGAACGTGTGTGCACTTTGTTATGGAAAAGGACTAGTGGCACCAGACAGGGTAAGTCTGCCCTAATCAGCAGAGCTATTCAACGAAAAACCCCTCAGTAATGAATATTTGGCATAAAGTTGCAGTCCTGGTTCACCTGAGCCTAAGGAAATCAGGGAAAAACCTGCTGCGTGTATACAAAAGAAGAAAATACATTTGTAAGACAAACTTCAGCTGTAACCTTCTGTGGCTTTTTAAAAAATAAATGGCCATTTTCCAATCTAAGGGGCAAATTCAAATGTAAAAAGGAGCCTATAGAGCTGGCTCTCAGGCATAGGGATATCTATGAATGAATTCAACTAAGACTTTGTTGTTTTTTTTTTTTATTAAGGAACGAAAAAGCAAAAGGTCATCTCACCTAGAGTACGCCCAGCAGTCCTGTCCAGCTTTCTCAGCAGGCACCTCAGTGGGTTACTGAGAGCCAGCAATGGTGTTTCTCTAAAGCATGGCAGCACTAAATGGCATGCTGTCTTTCTCTGTCTTGGGTTGTCTTGTCTTACAGAGGCCAAATACCTTAAAAAATCTGCTCAAAATTACCAGTGGGGCCTCAAGAGTTAGATTTTTTTCATGAAATCTAAACCAACATATTTTTGCAGCTGAAGCACTCAACCTGGATTTGCAACATCCTGAAAATTCATGTTCAGGAAGAAGCAGGAGCTGGGCTGTGCTGATAGCTCTTCAATTTTGTTACCCAGCCTACTGCTGCTTAGATTCAGCCATGCTCACTCAACTAACTTCACGCCATTTATGTATGAAGTTGTTGCTAATTATAATTTATAGTTATGATGCTGTCACTAACTGTCAGTCATATATAATCAATGGGGCAACAGGCTGGGCTTGAGTTCGTTGCAGCCATGAATTCTTGAACCTTGTTCATACACTAGTATGTTTTAGTGATGTGCAATATGGAAATGTAATAGGAGCCGTAACTGGCTCTAGAACATAAACAAAAATAAAATGAGGAGAGTTATGCAATCCTTGAAGGATATTCCAGCTCATTAATTACGTGAATGCAGACAGGACCTTTCATACCAGGAAAAGCAAAGCACCCTTTCACTGTGGACAGACAAAAATAACTAATGACAAAGCAGGGAGAGTATCAAACGGTTTTTAAAATTCTCGATTTGCCCCAAAGGCAGAGACTGCTGCCCTAGATTTTATTTAGTTTTTGTGTTGCTCCCTTCAGGATTACATGCCATTAGCATGTGATGGTCTTCCTTGGGATTTGGACGAATAAAGTCTGCTGATTACCCAATATTTATAAACACTTGGCAAGCACCAGACAATCAGAGGTTTTGTTCAACCATAATTACCCCATAACACTTATCCTTTATGTATTAATACGTGTGTAAGCCTTTAAGGTTTGGGGCTTTAAAATGAAATCTTCAGAAATAAGACCTGAAGCATGTGATACCAAGAGGTAAGTCCCTGATACAAAGCCAGATTTGCTTAACCCCCTTTTATTGCTGCTCAGGCAAGCATGTGATTTGCACAGAACATTAATTCAAATGAACTGAAATGTCAGGCTGTACTATATGTCCAGCCAGGCTGAGAAGGACACGTGTTTTTCAACACGAAGAGTTTTAATGCATCAATGTGGTCAATTATATCTCTGCAGAGTTAGCCTTACAAAGCAGTAGTGATGAGGATACTCCATAAATCTCCCACAATAAAAATGGCATTGGGTTTCAGAAACCAAATACTCAACCCCCTGAATTAAATTGGAATTAATTGTGCCACAAAGCAGATGGATATCTTCAGTTAAAGGCTATTTATTGACCTGTCCTTTCGATGCGCGTAGCTAGCTGGCTGGCTGGCAGCTGGCATTGTCTATGACAGCAAAGTACTCATAAAGTTCTTGAGATTATTTTTAATTTCAGGACCATAAAGAATACTAGCACGGCTGGGGAAAAACTGCTTGCACCATATAAGATCTACGTTACTTTAATTACAGCACTGCTGCATGATCTCTGTCCTTACTTTGAGACACCAATGGTTGTTTATGCAGAGAGAACAGCTATTTTTAATACTTCTCTAAGTGCCATGAGTCCTGATGGCAGCGTGGTCTGTTAAGGACAGTTCAGTCATGATGAAACAGTGAGCTATGGACAGTATGTCTGTATCAGTAGTAGTATGGAGCCAAACTCCTCCCTGGCACTAATCCAGGGAAGAGTTAAGTTCATGATGTTTAAAACTGCTATTTGAGGACAAAAGTTAAAGTGGCTGCAAAGTGCAAGGAGAGCTGCCTCCATGAGTGGTAATGGCTGAGCAACCTTTGCTCTGACTGTGCTAAAGAAACAGTGAGGGGACACAATTATATGGAAGATGGAGGGATGGGGAAAGCGTTGTGAGGACCACGTATTTCTCCTCCAGCCTTGGGCACCTCCAGTCTGACTGCATACATTAGGCTCTGCCCACAGGAGGATTTGGTTCAGCTTGCAGAGGAGTTTTGAGGACAGAAACTTGATTTATTTTAGAAGAAACTTAACTAAAAGCTCCACACCAAATGTGCTCCCAACCCACAAACAGGCTGCCCTCCACCATGTACCTGCCGCGTGGTTGCCCAGGCCTTTAAACACCCTACCAAAGTAGATCTCATTTGGATTCAGGCCCTCAGTCTCAGAGTCATTGTGGGA
Source organism: Nettapus auritus (assembly GCA_011076525.1). Lineage (NCBI taxonomy): Eukaryota > Metazoa > Chordata > Aves > Anseriformes > Anatidae > Nettapus > Nettapus auritus. Next base: position 11,705,187 of record CM021776.1, on the reverse strand, counting down.
GAGTCCAAAGGAGTGAGAACTGCTTCCTCCTCTACCATGCCTTCAAGTTCCCCAAAATACCCAAATCTTTTCCAACTCACTCCATACTTACACAGGAGGAAATTACCTGGGAAATTATTAGTCACTCAGCGTGGAAACACAGTGCTTGTGGCATGGTGAAAACAACTGCTCTTACAACCTGCACCCCGTCACTCACACTGGTCACCATTTTTCACTCACATTTCCACAAACAGCTTATCCAAGATCTTTCTGCACATTGTATTTTGGCTCTTGTGATACAAATTTTAGCCCAGTTCATAATAACTTTTTCTAAACCTAACGCATGCCAAATATCTTTGACACAAACATAATTCCTGCTGGGGCTATTGGCTGAAGCTTCTTTTTAAAAATAGAGAAGTAGGTACAAGTTGATCAGGGAACCAAACTGGACTTTAAACATGCTGAAAGTCAGGTTGGTTAGAAACTTATTCTACAGTTAATTGACCATTGCTGCAAGCCAAGAAATAAAAAAGATTTTCTTCCTAAGCAGTATGTAGATCCTTTGGACTTAAGTTCTCCTACAGGTGTCTTACTCTCCTGCTATGTTTTGACAACTACATGAACATACAGAGTTTTGAGGTTATGCCTGTTCAGAAATAGGTTATGCAATATAATTTTAAACTTGAAAAATAAATGGAAATAAGAAGCTTAACCCTGACAAAATCCACACAATCTAGTAAAACAGAAACTCCTCAGAGTCTGCAGAGAAAAATGATGTAACATAGATGACCTGAGAAACCTACAATACAGGACAATGTTCAACACCTCTGTCAGTTTTATTGATGAGGTCAATGCCTTGCATCTTTGTCAAACTGATAAGAGAGACGTTACAGCTTCACTAAGTGCATTGCAAATGACAACAGCTGGGGAAGAGGCAGCCACAGAAGTGGCAATTTGTCACTGTTTCCATTGTAAATCCCTACTATCAGAGCATCTGAAGTGATTTGTTTCTATTCTCTTGCTGAATTTAGAGAAAGCCAGAAAAAAAAAAAAAAAAAAAAAAAAGGAACATGATTTCCTCCAAACCAGAAACTGCGTTGGGTTTTTAGGTCTTGCTGTACTCTCTAGGCTGAATGCAGTTATACATCTAATGACTTCCTCCCGGACTTACCTGCCTGTCTCAGGATGGGCAAGAACTGATAGCAAAGGGTGGTGAAACAAGTGACATCTGGAGCAATTTTCATCTCCTATCTAACATTCCTCATGGGACTTCTGCAAAATCTCAGGCATGACCTTCAGCATGCCACCAAAGCACCCCAAAGGTGCTGCGTAGATGGGGGTACTTACTCCCAGAACTCTGTGACAGGAGAGGTGAAGTTAGTGGCATTCAGTGATATCCAGAGTGTTTTGTTCTTCCTGAGAGTGTCTTCCACACAGGTTGGCGTGTTCCACTTCTGGTGGCAGTGTGCCCACGGCAGGACACTCTGGAACGACTGGAACAGGTAGTAGAGTCCCCAGGCCAGGATCACAATGTAGTACACGTTCAGAAGGGACACAATCACTATGGAAGCATAACCAATTCCTGGAGAGGGGGAGAAAAAAGAAATATGCACAGACGTGACAGCCATTCCTTCTTAGGGTGCCTTGTGATTTCAAGGATATGGTTTCATTGCTATTTCCTGCCATGTTGCGGACTTGTATCCCTCTCTACCACATTGCTGTTGGATACTGAACTCAATTCCATCACTTGTAAGCACAGACCTGCCACTGCCTTTGACCAGTACTGGAGCTCAAGTTTGAGCTTCATGCTACAGCTTGCTGAGATTGAAGGGGAGGGCTGCCCAACTTTATACTAGCAAGGGTATTTCAGGCTTTATTAGAAGGAAGTCAAGACATCACACTTTGCTTATTTGGGAGCTACACCATCTCACACCTTGGGTACCTGCTTGGGCAACCCCACTCTCGACGCACTGTCCCCCCACGCAGCTTCCCTGGAGGCAGCTTGGCTGCACCACTCATGCTTATCGACAGGCTTGGCTCTGTGTACATGAAAAAAAAGGACAACTCTTGAATGTGTTAAAAAGGAAAATTCCAGAGCTATCAACATAAAAGCTGCTGTTTCTGCCCCAATTTCACTTGTGCAAAGGAAGCATGATATTTGTAGTTGTTATGGTTAATTAGATCAATGTTTAACTCTGCTATCAATATTTGACGATAAAAAATGTTCCCTGTTTGTTTTTGAAAGCAGGGTCACAGGCAGATAAGGCTGAGTCCTATACAATTTAGGGAGGTGGTGGAATGCTGTTCCGGTGGAGGCTTTAATGAAATACCACAATTGTATCTCTCCAGCCTAGGCAGTTATAGCCCCACTGACAGATCCATACTACATGGAGCTAAGTCAGAAGTCATTATTTTTGTAAATACAAAATGAAAGGACTCATTTTCTGGAAAGCTTTTAGTATATAGAATGTTAACCTCCAAAAACTTAAGTAGTTTGCTCCTTAGGAATAATGGGGGGGGGGGGGGGGCGGGGGGGGGCATGGAACGTTTTCCTTTAAAAACATTGAGCAGACTCTCAAGAGGATGAAAAGCCCGTGAGGTTGCCTTTAACATCATTCTGATAGCTACCCCAGTACCTGGTTACTTGCCTCATATTTTAGTTTCAAACCTTACTGTTACAGGAGTCATTACCACCAGAGATTATCTTTATGACAGGTGAAAACAACCAGAGCAAGTGGTATTTATTCTATGCAGCTGCACTTCATTCAGGGTATACAGTTAGTCACATTATTAGAGTGACAATTTCTCTTTATGGATGCCTGGGAGATTGCTATTTAAACAAGGAACATACTTTCCTCCTCCTCTAAAGAAAAGGTTTCATGAAAGTGGGAGGAGGAGGAAGAAAATTGAGCTAAGGTAGCATAATTACATCAAATTCAGTAGCGTTCTGAGTATTAGGTGGGAGTGCGAGCCCCGGAGAAAACCCCTCCTGCTGCCTGGAGTGATGTAAGGGGAGAGAGAAATCTGTAACAGCAACAGTGGCAGAGCTAGAGACATTTCAATGAGAAATGCTCACTCTTTCCAAATGGGATTTGTACAAGAAGAGTGCCCCACTATTTAATGCAATTATTCCTCATAGTTTTGCCTGTATTGTCAGGCTGTCGAGGGTAATCTATATACAAGGCAGCATCCTCAGTAATTTTGCTAACCTGTCCATGATTTTTCATTCTAGTTAACTTTCAGAGTGGCATACACATAACTGCTGTGAGTTTTGAGTAATTCATTTGCTGGCAAAGGCCCTTGAATAACAGGAGACAAACACGACTGTTTGCCAGGACCAACTCAGTTACGAGGAAAGTCCCGTTCCTGAATCCTACACAAAATGCTGTGCAGGTTTTGGTTATATCAGTCATAGACAGATGACGTCAGTGATAAGCTTTCATACGGCAGAAGTATTTTGATTTCCTGACCAGAATAATATTTTGAAGACGCTTTCTCAAAAGGGCATGTAAAAGGCTGTAGCCTTCCAAAACAACAGATTCTCCAGTACCTATGAACCAAATGTGCAGTTGCCTTTTTAAGGCATAAAATGCAATTTCTTTCTTGCTTATTGGCAGTTCTGCCAGATAACAAGGTGATAGCATCAAAATCAATACCTCACTTTGTCCTTCAGACTCTCTGACTTCTACCTTTCCAGGAACCAATATCATACTTTCAATTACTACAACAAATAGCTGAATGAATAGATATAAGGGGCATTGCACTGCTGTTATCAGGTTTACAGAGGTGTCTTTAAGCAGTAAGGGACAACGAAAGGTACTAACCAGTGAAAATAGGGCAGATTTTTTCCCAGCATGTAATTCCACCTTCAGAGGTATACTGTCCTAGCACCACCTCCAGGAAAAACACGGGAAGACCTCCCCCAAACAGGAAAATGAAATAAGGTATAAGAAATGCACCTGTTGAGAAAACATAATAGTACAAAATTGAGATGAAGTGAGTGACTCTACATAGGATAGTTTTAAATAAATGTTAACAGGCATACAAAAAAAGAAACAAAGAAACATATAAGCTACTTTTATATCAATATTCAATCTTAATTTGGAGGTACTTTTTCTCATATTTAAACTCTTTAAGTTAAGTGGATAAATACAAATGAAAGGGCATTGTCTTACCTTTTTAAGATGAAAATCTGTAATAACAATGGGGTTAGGCACACAACAATTTTACGTGACTCAGCATGCTCTTATTCTGAAATCCAGCAGAGACCATTGTTTGATGCTTTGTCTTATTATTAACTTAGAGTAACTCCCTTACTTTGAGTTACTCCGGTTTTGCAGTGCTTGACTTAGGCTACTGGTCTATAATAATAGCATATCTTTTGGTTAAAACTCAGACTCAATTATACCAGAATAAAAGAACATAAAAGGTTCTGTAGTATAAAATTTTAAATTGCTGTCGTTTTTCCATAGCTAAGTTTTAACAGAAGGTATTAAGTAATAAAACAATCTCTCCCAAATACTGGTGAAAAAGGCAGAAAACAGGTGCTTCATTTCTTTTTTAAAAAAATAAAAAATGAAGGCACTGGAAACAGTATGAGGCAGAGAGATTGATTCATGAGAAAGAAATAAATACTCACCTCCGCCATTTTTGTAGCAGAGATACGGGAACCGCCAGACATTGCCTAAGCCAATAAATCCACCAGCCACGGACAGCAGAAAGTCAATCTTGCTCGCCCACTTCTCCCGCTGGGGCGGCTTTCCTTCTGCCTCGTCCTCAGGCCGAGTCCCCGGGCTCTTGCCAGGGGAAGGTTTGAGGATGTCCTTGTGGAAATCTTTCAAACACTGAAGCTTTTCCTTTGTTGCCATATTTCTGCTTTCTGCATTTAAAAATAAATAAATAAATAAAAATGGGTTTATTAAACAGTCTTTACTGGTAATGCTCTCTAACACTGCAAGAACTGTTTAACAAAACTCAGTTCCATAAAACACTGTGCTTTTTATCAAACTGAGATATGAAAATACATCTGCTGCCTTTGCTGACCAGGATGGACAAATCACCACTGGACTCTGTGGTCACCTCCTTGCTGTCAGTGCAATGCAGGGAACAGCAAAGGTTTGGTGCTGCTGCCTAACTGCTGGCCACAGACAAAAGGTGCAGCAAGGTCGCACGCTGTGTTGGAGAGAGGGCTTACTGAGCCTTGACTCTATTACAGATTCTGTGTGCAGCACAGGTAAATGTTTCAGGCTGTTTCCATGCCCACAACAAGGTACAAATCACTGCGTCTGATTCCTTATCAAAAGTTGAAGTGAAATACAGCAGAACAGTACATCGCACATTTTCAGATAAAACCATTTTCGTCTACTTCTCAATAACAATGAGCCATCCTGGATCATTTATTGCCTGCGATTTCCTTTCCCTGTAGTATTATAAACCTTCCAGAAAACTGTACATTCTTAAAAACTGCAATGGAAAGTCATTTGTCCTCATCAACCTGCAGTAGCTGAAGGAATCTTTTCAGTTTATTTCATTTTCATAACTGTACTGTTTTCCCTTGACATCAATAAATGGACAAAAACAAACCTTTAGATTCAATTATTGCACCTATGCAATTGAACAGTTTGCCATGAATGACTGTTCCTTAGTTTAATTAAAAATCCAGCAGCATGAGTCACCTGATGCAAAACCCAAACCATATGAAACCGTACCTTGCTTTATAATTTATACATATAATGCACAAAAAACATAGACTGTGTAAAATAATAACAGCTAGAATTATTACATCTAACAAGTGTCTTTTTATGTGGATTGCCTAATGAAAACAATTTAGAAGCAGCTAGTAGTCTTTATGTTAAAGCAGAACTCAGGCATATAAAGCTAATTAATTCCTCATATAACTCAAGTGTCTTTAGCTGGATCTGACCAGTTATTTTTGCATGGTATTTTGATGCTGAAATGCATGTGAAATTTTCACCAGATCCAGGCAAACCAGCAAGTTTATTCCAGACCACAGCCATTCCCTGCTTGTACATGTCATTATGGGTGCAGTCATAAAAAATCATGCCTCAGATTATCCCAGTTGATAGCTGCAAGCCTCCTACTTCTTTGCTGTTTTTGATCTCTAACCTGATTTAACTTGTGGCAGTGACCTGAAACCTGAGTTGACATTAGCTCTGCAGGAAGTTTTTAATCCAAACATGATTCTGAGATAGATATGCATCACTGTACCTGTAAATCTTTCCATCCACCATGGAAAGATTCAGAAGGCTAACTCATAATTTCATTTTGGCAAACCACAGAAGCTTGATATTCGCCCTCCTGATATATTCATGGCCTTTGCATAGGAGTTACTGCGACAGCAGTTGCTATCAGGCCATGATCTAAAAAGGAACTTTAATCTTCCCGGTGCTAATCATTATGACTTTCTACATTTTTTTTTTTTTTTTTTAAAAAAAAAAGGCCACTGCTGACTGCACAGAGGTGTTACAGGCAACTGCAATACCTCCCAGTCAACAGTAGAGAGAGCTCACAGAAGGAGAAAGTTAATCAGAGGATGGTGGGTCCCATTGCCCACTGTAGGGGTGTGGGGCAGGACACTTACTCCTCTGAAACATCTCCTGCTAAGTGCTGTTAAGAGGCATGGGATGAGACCAACTAGTGTAGTGACTGAATGAAAGCGGTAAGGCCAGCTCTGCAAGAGCCTTTAGGTGCCTACCTGCTTTGGGAAATTAACCCAAAATAGCTAACTTGTGCATCTAGTAGTGTGCATGGAAATGTAACAGGTGCCTCTGGGAGAGATTCACAAGAGTTTTATCCTCTCTGGGACACTGGCATCTCACTACATACCCCAAACAGGTACCACCCTGCATCATCCCCTACAGCCATTGCTTGTGGGAGAAAAAAAAAAAAAAAAGAAAGAAAGAAGGAAAGAAAGAAAGAAAGAAAAAAAAGGTGAAAGCACTTCTCTTTAAAGAGGTACCTACAAGGTGACTGACGTCCTCCTCCCAGTGTGACATCAATCTGGCATGGAGAACACCTGATTTCACTTTCTTTTGCTATTTGTGCTGCTCAAATCCCTATCTTTCATCTTGCAGGAGAATGTCATAACCATCAGGCAACAAGCTATTCTGGGCTCAGGAATGGAGGGCATTCAGACGGTCTCTCATGGAAGTTGTTCTTCACAGGGGTTACTGAAACACTCATCAGCAGGGGAAGGAAGGGTGCAAAAGAGGGCACAACTCGCATCTGGTGCTTAGGGCACTCTGTTTTTTCAGACATTTTTTTGGTGAACTGCTGGGACAGCCATAAACTTGCCTATCAGGGTGCAGAGATACATACATTTATAGACCCCTGCAGGATTAAGGTTTGAAACAGGAGCTTAACTGCTCTCCATGGGGACTGCTACTGGAAATACCTTGAAACAGAGCACTGGGTATGTGGAGAACCTGTACGTCAAAAAACCAAGGGGAACTACACACATTAGCCGCCTCCAAGATGAAAAACTGCTCCAGGAGTGCAATTTTTTTTGCAATCTACTTTTATTCTGCAATACAGAGTTCTTCATTTATTTTTTGCCGGCTCTAATCTTTTTCACTGCAGATTGACTTTGACCCAGGTGTTACTCAGTGCTACCCAGAATGTGCAGTTTTTCACATTCTGTGTACCCTAATTCTCCCTGGGACAAGCCGGTCACCCTGTGGTTTGTCCTAATTACCTGTGCACCACATGTGAAATGGTGCCTTCCCAGACGCCTACTTTGTAACTGCGTGGGACTGCATTTTAAAAAGGGATTTCTAATTTGTCTTAAGACACCCCAAATTAATGGATATGCTTGAAAACCTAATTACTGCATGTAAAATTTGTTCCAGCCTTAGCTGGCATGCAAAGCATGCAAATGACAAATCCTCAAGCCCACACTTGCTTTTGGGGTCGATGCTTTACCCGATGAGTGCCAGGAGACGGACCACCACGATTTTGTTGCAAGTCACCAGCTCTAGATAGTGGGCCATGGTACAGTAGCGATTTAACACCTGCACAAAATTAGTAACAGCCCAGCTTTGCTGTGTATCTCCGATCTAGTCTTGCTAAACCCCTGATTGTGTTTCGAGGGCCGGCAGCTGTGGCTGGCAAGCACGTACCGTCGACCAGTACCATAGGAATTGACGCTAAGCGGCCACCTGGGACTGCGGTCCCAGCCCATGTCACGTTCAAGGGATGTCGGATTTATCCCCCTTTGCTGCCAACCATTGGTGTCCACCCAGACATTCCCAATTACAGGAACTGTCTACAAAGGCTTCAAGGGTGGGGGGTACAGGCGATTCTCCTTGGCAAAGAAAAGCCAAGAAAATCAAGTTTGTTTAGTGAAAGGCATTGTCTTTTTCCTTAATGGGGTTGGAGTTTCATTTCCTTTAGTTATGTCCCACTGGGTGAGGTTAAAATGGCTCTTAAGGGAAATAGTCTGACAGAGATGCTGAAACAATATGTTGTCACCGCCCAGGTCAGAACCAGAGAATAATAGGTTATTTTTACTGTATCACTTAGTGGGGATGGTATCCGAGATCTAAGTCCATCTGATTCCCCCAAGGAAATATATTGTAAGAAAATGCTCTTACAACCACATAGTCCAAAAGGAGCGATCCAAGTCTGGGGCACATGTCTGCCTCCTGGAGACACACGGCTGCTTCCAGGAGACATGTCTGCCTGTGAGAGTACCCACTCCAGGAAGCTTCGGATGGCCCCAGGAAGCTCTGGCTTCATCTGATGAACTTAATATGGATAAATAAAAAGCAGCAGTCAAGCCTGCCCTTTGCAGCATGCTACTAGGCTGAGTGCAGCTGAACAGCTACAGCCTGACCTAAAGGCAAGGGGCGAAAGGGTACGGATTGAGCCAAGCCCAGAATCTGCTCTCATTTACACTGGTACAAACCCTAAGAAACTGCGGATGAAGTTATTGATTGTCAAACCAATGCTGGTAATATGTGGAAAAATACAACAAGGGAGCCAGTGTGGTCTCATCGTGTGTCTCAAGTATCTGCTTGAAGTACAAGGGCTCCTCTCCTTCTGCAGAACGTGTCTGTCCTGTGTGCCTGGCACACCAATTTCCTCACGCAGAGCACCCTGTGACAACCCAAACTGTCCTGCTGCCCTCCATGACATTCCCTGGTGGGGAGCTGAAAATGCCAAAAGATTAGCCATAAGCAGAGAGGTTTCGCAGCTAACCCGGCTTGGGTCATCTCCTGTGACACAACTATCGTATCTTTGCACGTACAGCCTGCACCTCAGATAACCCATACCCTTTAAAAAACACTGGCATTGAAATGTAATCCTCCATAACATGCAAAAACAGAGGGGTAGGGGAAGGGAGAGGCACTGGGCATAGGCCTGAGATGATGAGATGCAGATGGGGGAAGGCCACCAGTGCAGACAGTTGTCCAGACTGACATAACTCACATTACTGCTGAACCACTGACTTTTTTTTTGACAGACAACCCATGGATTACACATCTGAAAATACACTGTTCAATTTCTGCTCTGGAATTACAGTTATGATCCACTCCAGGCTTCTTATAGCCAGAGACAGGAGACCAACGTAGGGTAACACCTTCCAGGAGGAGCTCCAGGGACAAATTCATCGCAGATGTTACCTCACTCAATGTTACCTCACTCAATAATCTTTAAAAATCAAGTCTTAAAAAAGTGGTTTTCCATACCCTGATGGATACACAGAAATCAAAGTCTGCCTGTACACACAGATAGACATATGTAAATATTTGCGCATGCTAAAATGCATGTCCTGTCTTGAATCTGAAGATCATAAACCACAGAAAAGGAGCTACTTCTTTTTTGGTCACTGCATATAAACTTTGAATAGGGATTGGATATACTGAATTTGTGACTAGAATCGTAACTGAATGTTTGTTTTATAGCTTCTTCCACCATTACAAAACTAAAAGCAAAGTACATACTCAGAGTGTCTCTGGCCTTAATGGGAATTCTGCCTGAGGAATCACTGCACAACTGTACTGCTGATTTTCTGGACTATTCTTGCACCATGATGTGCACCACCACTGCTTTTGCTTTCAAGGATCCTTTTCTACTAAGTTCCGCCTGTGCGGAGGACTCTGTATCTTGAGCTTCTCAGTGCTTTCTCCTTGGCTTTGTCACAAAGTCGCAATGGCTTTTGAAGGACATCTGTTTATCACATTGTAATTAATTTTTCTAACCCTGTGTAAACTCACTACCTCTTTAAACATTATCATCTCTTTTATTTTTCTGCCATTTTTTTTTCTTTCATATCTTGCAAAACAAAATCAGACTCCCTTTAAAATAGAGATTTTCTAGATCTGTTGGTCGGTGCCTTTTTTTTTTTTTTCTTTTCTTTGAGTTTCATATTCATGACTATTTCAAAACCAGCTACACTGATTACTGGATCAGAGGAACTGCTTTTTGAAAAAGCAGCTTCAACTCTCACTGAAAGCTATGGAAAAGCTGGTATTGATTTCAACAGTAGTAGGATCAGGTCCCAAATAAAACTGCATTTATTATATTTGGCTCATTTCCTAGGATTACTTGGAACTTTGAAAGCTGTAATTCTTTATGTTGACAGCTTTCCCTCCCTCAAGGAGCAGTGTGGTTAAGCCAATCAATACATGATTAAAATAAACAGTCCCTTGATCAAACTTATGGCTTTAGTGCAAATCTTTCTGATCTGCAGAAGAAAAAACCCTTACGTTTGGCAGCCCTTGAGGCCACACCAGTATCCAACAAGCACCTGACTTCCTTTATTGTCCTTAACTCATAACCCAGTTCCTTCTGCTTCATCGAACAAAATATCTAAGTCTTCTGAAAAATAATATCTCTTTTATGTAATACACTCTCTTAACAATACTTAAACTCCATCTAACACATTCTCTTTGTCTTTAATGGACCCCTCTTTTTCCCTGTGTGTGTATATTTATTTAAACATCTATCCATTCGTCCTTTCTTCTTTTTCAGTTTTCTCTCCAACTTTTGCCATCTCCCTTCTCACCAATGTTTAGTGTTCTAAGATTGACTGGAAACTCAGCTGCTAAAAATCTTCTCGGAGGAAAATGTACTGCTTCATAAAGCTACAGTCTATTCTGAAAGGAAAGCCCAGGGCTTAATGAAATTTCTTTTTCATCAGCTGTGGTCTGGACAAAGGATATCTTTTTTTTTTTTTCCCCACATACTTTTTTCTCTGTGGTGTTTCCACTCACTTTCTTCAAATGCCTCAAACAGGTACCATGTTACAGAGCTGTTATGAAATCCTGAATCTTTGCTCAGATTTCAGCAGCAGAAAATTTGCAGTCATGTAATACTCTAGATGCTCATTTTGTTATACTTGTTCATCTGAAAAAATAAAACAGTTACAACCAGCCCAGGAGATGTGCCCAATGGGAAGAAATTAAAAACTCCCCTCCAATTGTGTGGGGTGGGAAGGAGAATGATGATCCACTGAAGTCACAACTCAGTGGGTTCCAGTGGATACGATCCTGTTCCTAAACAGTAGGGCTGAGGTGGAGGTGATGCTTCCCAGCCTCAGAGTGATGGAAAACAGAGCCCGGTTCTCCAGGGAGAAGTCCCAGGGCTGCCTTGGCCCCTGCAGAGGTCAGCGAGGAAGAGAGAGGGATGCAGCAAAGCAGAGGACTGGCACACTGCATCATGCTCGTCACAACTCCACCCTACTGAAATTTTTCAGTGGGCATGGTGTCTCCTGTATCCTAGTGAAAAACCAAGTGTCCTGCATCAGAAAGCTGCTGTCCTCCTGCTCTGTCCTCCCCTTACAGACAAAAGGCCAAGGGCAACTCTTGCAAAAAGGACCACAGAGAAAGAGAGGATGAAAGCAAGGGTTGGCAGAGGGAGAAAGAACAAATAGAAAGTGCTCATCCCTGATACACCGTACTGGTAATTATGTGTGGGAGAACATCCAGTTACCACTTGGTTTTGTTCACATGAAGCCAACTGCTGACCTAATTTAATGCCTCTGGGTGCCAGCTAACAGCCTCCTGACTGTCAATAGGCTGCAATGAAGCACCAGCTTCCCGCTGCTTTCCCTGCGTACTCTCTCTGCTTTACCAGCTCTCCTGTTGTCAAAGTGAAAAAACATTAATTCACTGCATGATACCACTTCTCGAAGCCTTCATCTTTAAGAAAAGGCTCTTAACAAAATGCAGGAGTGTATTCAAGTGGTGGGGCAAAGTGATGGATTTCCAACTGAGATGGGCATTGTCAAAGGTGACTCAATGAGCTGTGCACATCCTCACCTTTTCAACCAGATTGCATCTTGCAGTTATCCAACTTTTGACTAAAGGAACAAGCATTTTTTGTGTCTTATTTTTGATTCTAAAGGTCTGCTGCTCAGTGGACTGCAATTCTCAAGTCTCAGTGTCAATTAAACCAGTTCTACTGCCCCTAATGAACCACATCAGAAACTATGAAAAGACATCTCTCATCCTGCTATAAAAAAGTCAAAAATCTTAAAGCTCACAAAGCTTATGAACTTGAATAGTCAGTGTTGTGTGCTGCGCCTATTGAATTTTTTGCATGTGGTTAATAATGTATTGATTCTATGTGACACATCTGCAAGGCACTTACAGTGCATGTTAATGTCTGAGAGCCTACTCTGTGCTATGATAACAGAGCGGTGCCTCAGTGCATGGTAGAGAAACAATAAAGTAGCCATTCAATGAAGCAAATGAGAAATTAATTGTATGAATTCATTATTTCAAAGGTTTTTTTATTATTATTTTTTCCCTTGGGAATAAATCATTCCAGCCTCACCTTTTTTTTTTTTTTGGTTGTTGTTGTTTTTTTTTTTAATTACTAAATTTAGTCCTAAATTTACTGAGTTTACCAATGCTAGTGTTCAGTGATTTTTCTTAAGCAATCTTCTGAAGATTGCTGCGCTGTTGCAGTATACTTTCTAAATAGGAAGGAAACAGACATATATACAGGATTACATGCTTTTGGAAAAACAAACCAAGTTTTCCATACCCACTAAAGGCTTTGATCTGCTTTGTAACCAGGCTGTTGCCATATCTGCCTAGGAAACGTCAATACAAAGACAGAGCTGCTTTTTTATTGTTTCTGTCCATTCATCTCAATTTAAACAAAAACCAAGGGCAGAATTCTATCCCACCTGCGGCAGCTGTTAAAACAGGTCATACAGCACCTTGTTCTCACAAATCTAGATGCCAGCACCATCAGTGGGGGAGAATAATCCTCCTTCTTTGCTCCCGTATCCCATCTGCACAATACCTGATTTTTCAGCTTTTTTCTAGAGTACATGAATGAAAGGAAGAGCTGTGTGCAACACAGCATTGTGGGTGGAAAATGGCAGGCCGGCTTGTAGCAGGAACACAGCCATTACATGCACGCGATCCACGGTGCTAGTCCCACCACAGGCCTGTAAATCCTGATGAGGTGACAAAGCCCTGAGGACAGAGCCATGAGCTCTAAAACTTTATAACAGTGAGCTACTTTTGATTTCGGTCTTGATTTCTGTGCTGGCAGCAATTATCAGTAAAAACATGAGACAGTGACAAAAAAAACAGCTGAAGACTTTGGCGTGGGCTGAGGGGGAGCCACGGTACTCAAGTGGCTGCAGTGCCCAACCTGAGCACCACCGCACACAGGCATCAGCGGTATGAGATTTCCTAAGCATGTCAAGGGGTTTAATTCATTGTTGTTGTTTTTCTTCCCTTCAAGGAAAAAAAAATGGAACAGAAACTTTAAGCACATGAAGTTTCACACAGGAAACGAATCTGAAACTACTGATACAGCAGACCAAACAGAGAGCGGGGGATTTCTGTGGAGGATATGCTAAAAGCAGAGGTGACAAAGCTGATGAACGAGCTCACAGAGTGAACACAAATTTGCAAAACAGGTCCATGAACTGGTGACTTTCACAAAAAAAAAAAAAAAGGAAAAAAAAAAAAAAAAAAGCTGCGTAGACATTGTGGTGTTTATTTGTTTTTGTGCAGCTGGTGCCAGGTGCTTGCTTGCAAGGCTGGACACCGGCTTTTTGTTCTCTTTTTTCATTTTTTTTTTTTTTTTTCTGTGGAATCCCAGAACAGCCTTGGCATGGTCTCCAGCCACGGCTCCATCCCCTGAAGGCAGCTGGCAGCCCCCACACCACGGCTGTGCTCATGGAGGGCACATCAGGAGGGAGATCACTAGCTTCTACAGGCCTCTCCAAGGGTATGATTTCATCAAAAATCACAAATTCTTGATTGTTCCCTATCTATTTTGATGGTCCCAGTTTGAAGTAAGACTTTCTGTATTGATCACTGAACCAATACATTTGGAAACATCCCGTGATTCAGGCTGAATTCCAATCTGAGGTGTACTTTCAGCTCTGCTTAGCCACAGATGCCCTTTGACATCAGTACAGAGAGCTACAATCGTTTTTATGTCAAGAGATATGAAAACCAGACAGCACCAGAACAAATACTCCACTTCTCTAAGGAAAAGTACATATAAACCACTTCTGCATACCATGGGCTGCAAAGTGCCGAGCCCACACCAAGCACAAACAACATCCTGATCCCACACGCTACTTGGACAAAAGCCCCACTGAATTCACATTGGCATTGCTGCCCCTGCAGGGAATTTTGTAAGAGCAAGGCTGACTTCAGTATGAAATGAATATCTGCAGTCCTGCCTTCATACCAGTGTCACTCCCGTGGGCTTACAGGTATTTGCTTTTCTGCTGGCTTTTGCACGTAAGCATCCCCAGATATAGCATGACATTATATGAACGTCATGAGCGGTTTTCTCTCTCATCTTTTCAAACAAATACCAGCTGATGGCTGTCATTGCAGGCTGCTTTTACAGTCCTGACTACTGTAAACTTACCCTACTCCTGTTTACCTGTTCAGACAGTTCATAAAGCTGAACCATCGAGAATGAATACTTTCTTACTGCAATTTCATGTCACTGAAAGTGCTTACAACTAGATACAAATGTGGCACACTAACCTTTAACATCCAAAGCTGTTTTCAACATGGCTACAATTGTTTTTCATGACTTTTTGTTTTTCATGTGCAAAAGAGCTATAAATAGACAGGTGGAAAACTGTTTGCAGTTCCAGCATAGATGATGGGTACGTGACAAACAGCTGAGAGAGCCATAAAAACACTCATATGTAAAAGGATGATAGAAAGCAAGAGAACTTCCTTCAGTTTACCTGGCTAGCTTTTTGTAACCAGGTAAGAGCTATGTGAAATTCTGATAGTTTTGTAGAAGCAGAAACCCAGGTGATTCAGTCACATGCATCAATTTATGTTCCTCTTGTGAATATTATCCTGTCTATTGAGTTGGACATGCAATTGGTAGTTTGTGTACTGCAGGAAGAGTGGAAGAGAAAGAATTCCGAACCCCACTGAGTAACTAACAGTATCTTATGCTACTATAGTCCCTCTACATGACACAACACCTTTTTCACATTTGAAAGAGCAACCCACTACATCACTTAAAGGAGGATCTGTACAAGGAGAGAGAATTGATGTAGTCACAAAAGAGGGAAGGCAGCAATCACTAGAAAAAGTATATGAAAGCAAGTCTGTCCTGTTAAATCTTGCTTTTCAAATCCTGCCTTGCATAACAAGGGACAAAAAATGCTTTTGGTTGCTCATATTCAGTCTTTTTTCCATCCACTAAGGTAACCTCATTTGTCAGCTTCATTTTTGATGGAGCCTAATGGGAAATAAGCTGTTTGCATAAGCAACATATTTCTTGCTTATAAAGATACAGAGAAATCCAAATTATCTGGGTAAATTATATGGAAAGAGCAACCCCATAAAACTATTGCCGTATTTCTTTTTCCTAGCAACTGGCAGTCTCTTACATTTTTTAGGTAGGAACTAGATCAGTGTTGAAAATTCCCTAGAACAGGTATGGTGAATCTCAGCATGCTTTTGCTTTCTTTAAGCACCATTAAAATAATGTTATTCTGACAAAAGGCATTTTTTGCTTGCATATGGACCAGCACATGAGAATTTGCTGTCCTGCAGAGCTCACAGACGCCCCTCTGCACATCCCCAGCTCTTTGGCAGACAGCTGCGGGGCTGGGAAGGCGTTCAGCTGAGAAGCAGATGCTTTGTGCAGCATTAAGTCCCTCACGTGGCTCTAGCCACACGAGGAGAGCGGCACGTAACGGCACAGCGAGGCCAGTTGGTGACTTGCTAAATCCTAAATACCCCAGAGCTCTCTTCAAAACTTGCTTGAGGCAGCGCTGCTATAGAAAGGGATTTGTAATGGAAAGGGAAAAAAGGTGATCTCTGCTTTTTAAATATCTATCATCCTGATATAATTATGTATGAAACTCTTCAACTGGTAACTTCAATTGGCACCTAATGAAGATTTAAAGAGATCTGAAATGCAACTCCTGAAGGTGCTGATAAAAATTCCAACTAAATGCAGAGACACACAAATTTCACCTACTACTCTCATCTAAGGTTACCATCTACAATTTGATTTTGATCCTTCATGAGTAAAACTTCTGTAACTTCATTGACCTTCATGAGGTCACTCCTGCGCTATGCCGAGATGAATGACAGTGGATTCCAACAGGGAGCGAGGAGTTAATGATACCACATTGCCTTTGCTGAATCAGAACAGGAACTGGGCATTAAACAGAACCATAAAATAATTTAGGTTGAAGGGACTTCTGTAGCTCAGCCTCTTGCTCAAAGCAGGGCCAACATCAAAATCAGACTGGTTTGCTGATGGCCTTGTTTGGTCAAGCTCTGAAATCTCCAAGAGTGGAGACTGTACAATCTCTGAGCAACCCATCCCAGTGCTTCACTCCTCTCAGGGTGAACTTTTTTTTCCCTTATAGCCAGTCTGAATTACCCTATCAGTTAAAGAAAGAAGATGAGGATTTAAGGAGAGAAGAGGATTAACGCAAAGTGAAAAGACAATACTGAATGGAAAGCTCAGTCTTATTCTAATATGCATATATACAATACAGGTAGTTGGAAAGAAACAGATGCAGAGGGTGTGTGCAGTGAGTGACAAGTGGGTAAGCTCCAGGTTAAGTACAAAATAAGCAACAAACTCTGGTGTCAGCATATCAGACAACGTTCATTTTATTGTCAGAGTAAAAACATTTTCCTTAAAGAAAACCAAACAAAAAGCCCTAATGAATGTTATGATGCATGCCAAGCAATTATTGCTTTCCACAATGTGTCCTGTGACTCACTGTGCCACAGGAATTGGCGTATGGTGCTCATTCAGGGGATATCACTCACACATTTGCAATGGCTCTAAACAGTTACTAGTTACTTGGACTGTAGTTAATTTGGGGATTTGGTGGGTGGGTGTGGGGGGTGAGGGTAATTTCCCTATGGCAATGCAATAGAAGTCATGCTTATTATTGTATTATTATTATTTTCAAGTAATAAAATAATGATTTTAGCAGCAGGCCAAGTACCATTAATCCTGAAGTCTCTTGTATTCTAGGGAAATCAATTCAGACAACCTCTGGCATGCAAAAAAGCACATAAATAACTGGTAAATACTACCTGTGGTCTTCTGGGTCCAGATTTGCCTGATGCCAAGAGCAATCAATTCCTTTTTGGCTGCAAAGGATAGGAGGGCACTCAATACCTTGCAGAAGGCACTCAGTACCTGGCAAAAATCAAGCTTTCCATGTGCCAGCACCCCATGAAAGAGCAAACCCAGAAGTGTGTATGACAGAAATGGTTTTCTTCCCTAACATGGGAAGGCAACCTCCTAGAGGGACACAAAGGCAGTTCTCTTTAAGATGTTGAATGCTCTCCCTGCCTGAGAAAGTTGTGCTTCCTATGCTTACTCCACTTTAAAGACAGCTCTAAGTCTCTTATTAAGAGAGGAAGCAAAACCAACAAAGCATCTGTCTTTCAGTGGGTCTGCCCAAAAGCAGGAGTAGACTGGAAATACAAGAAAGTTTTACCGTTACTGACCCATCAGAGATGCTTAAAAGCAGGGACTGAGCAGCAGCAGAAGAAAACTGTGTTCAATTACAAGAAAATACTTCTGCCCTAATCAAGACCTCTCAAATGAGCCTGGGTTACAGCATGACCTGTGAATACCACAAAAAGAATATGGCTTCAGAGTGCTTGTGGAGTTTTCCTTAACACTGAGACGATTTAATGGAGAAAACAATCCTATATGGACAAGTTCTGTGTAGCACTTGTATACGTTTGAATTAAGTCCACTAAGGCAGTGCTATTCATTAGCAAAAGTGGAGCAGTAAGACCAGCAGCAGACCACTGGGATTTTGCCTACACAGGGCCTCAGATCTACAGCAGCAGTGCCAGGTTTCAAGGTCAGCAGGACTGATTCCTGAACCAGGGAGTCTGGCTCTGACCCTGTTTATACAAGGATACAGCAACAGCAATGCCGCTGGACTCAACAAAGCTGCACTGGAGTAAATCAGTGGGGAATTAGATCCTGAATTTGTATGTCTTTGCAGCTAATTTGACAGGCGGTATTAAACAACATTAACATCTCAAAATGTGACTTGGAAGGAATAACATAAACAAACATCTCAACCTACAGCTCTATTGCTCCCTGATCCCCGAGGAGGCAATTATTCCCTCAGTGATGTTCTGCACGGCCCAAAACACAATGATTGCCAGTACAAATATTGTGTTCCTGCTTTTTTGTTTGTTTGTTTTATACAATGTGATTTTGGACTCTCTGGCCTGGGGTGTTTTCTTCAGTGCTTAACTCAAGAGGTTCCAAACCGTGACTGGGCAATATAGCCATGACCTTAGCAAGACCGGTGATGGCGAACAATGGCTTGCTCTGCCTGTTTCTTCACCTTGAACCTCCTGAACTGCTTAATTGTGGGGAATACTGTTGAACTGTGTCTGAGAAGTCTGCCAGCATCTGAACTGTGCTCTTTTATTGTTATTCTGTAGATTCCTTGCTACTATTCTCTAATATTCTCTATCTCTTCATAAATATCTTTTATTAGCATGTTTGTTTGCATCTAGCTTACCTACCTTCCTTGAGGAATGTACTTGAGAAAGTGCTAAAGTACATAGAAAGTATGTAGAGCTCAGACCATCTTCCAATCAAAAGTCTTACTCATTTAGGCAGAAATGTCGATGTCTTCATTTCACCCAAGGAGATAAAAACAGCATTTAGGTAATAACCACCTTCTCCTCAACGCAAATCCCCTCACTCCAGAGAAGGAAATGCTGCCTTTGGCCAGATCCCATACAGCAGTTCTTTTGTTGGTTAATTCATGACAGCGTTAGCGAGATTTTCATTATAGGCTATTATTTGTAGCTGCTGTTTTCATGAAGCAGCTGTAATAAACAAGTGAGATTTATGTTCCTTTTTAAATTGCTTGAAATAATTAGGGTTGTTAAATTTAGATTCTGAAAGAACCTACTGATTTCTCTATTTTTTTCATAAATACGGAAGCTACAAAGCGATCTACCACTATCAGTCAGGCTTGGAACAGAATAGCATATGCTCCATATACCATCCAGAGCACATCCAAAATGTGTTTTAGATGAGGAAAAGATATAAGTTCTCCCAATACTTTAAAAGTAAATGACAGCTGTGCAAAATTGTTTTAACAACTACACTGTGTGTTATTCTTCTCCAGCCTAAATTCAGAAAGGATTTCTTTTAGTTCCCATTCTGTTCTGTACAGGTGCAGATAACCTCAGTCTGGATCACTCTGGTAAGCTGAATGGAAAGTAGGACCAGAACTGAGACCCTGGCACAGACCAGACTTTTGCAGCTGACCTCCCAACTTGATGACTGATAACTGCACCCAACTGTTATAAAAGCCCTGACCCATTTTGGGCATTCAAATACCAAACTTAGAACTTGTGGTTTCCTCTCATCTCTGTATCATTTACTTTTTCCACTCATCCTCCCTCTACTACAATTTGCTGTGTTGACAGTCCACAAGTTTATTTAAAATAAATGAACATGATGCCCTTCCCAACCCAATCTAGGCATTTCACAGCTACTGCTGCATTTCAGAGCCTAATCCAACCTCCTTCATGTCAGCACTAAAAAAATATATTCTAAAAAACCTTTTACTCTCAGGGCTGTTGTTGTTGTTGTTGTTTGTTTGTTGTATTTTTTTTTTTTTTTTTGTTGGTTGTCATCAACCATATAGTTTTTTTCTTTGTGCAGATACCATCATCTCAGCAGTCAAGGTTTCCTCAGTGCAGTGGGACAGAAAAGATGAAAATACCAGGGTCCAGTACAAAATTTAACTGTAATGGTTCTACAAGGGGGACAGATGTTCAGCTGACTACAGCCTTAGAGAAGGTGAGGAACAGATTATCTTAGATGCAGGATAGAACACATCATGCCATGCACAGAAGGAATTCAGCAACAATATACTAACTACGTAACAAGAAAAGGCAAAATATGAAGAAAAGGAGAGAGCTAAGCCTGTCAGTTTTAACATTACAATTATAAAAAGAGGAAGGAAAACTAGGGGAAAGTATGCAAACAAGAATGATGGAGCTGAGAAAGGGATCTGGGAAAATATGCAGAAAACAGATGTAATAGGTATCAAAATACAAAATTGTAAGTACTTTTTTTGCTCTATATATGACAAAACAGCAACACCTTCTCTGTAAATGAAAAATTTCCGGGGCGTTAAAACCATGTAGGCATCCTATCTTAAATCAATCCTACGTAAAATTGGTAAGTGGCATGCAATGGGCTGGGGATTTACTGCTAAGAAGTATAAAGCCCTACATCTCAGGAGAGCAGTGACGTTGCCTGAGAACAGCTGGCTGCAAAGCTGTGAACCCAAGAAAGACCTAAAGTTGACTGCAGGTAAGACTAGCCACATAATTCAGTTTCTACGTGTGATGCTCCTGAGTGATGCAGGAAAAGGTCAAAAGCTAAGATATTTTTGGATGTGTACATATGAAGGGATGATATGGAAATCTAAAGCATAATGCCATGTCAAAACAACCACAGTGTGAACTGTTCAGGTCTCCAGAGATTACTAAGAAGATAGAAAAAATAAAGGAAATACAAATAAGGACAATAAAAATGATCTAAGGAGAGATAAATTAATATAGTCTATAAATAAGAAAACTCCTGGGCTGAGATCCAGCTATAAATACCTCTAAGGTAGTATGTGTAGAGGCAGGTAATTAATCTAGCTTAGAAGATAGTAGGACAAGGAGCATTGCATAAATTTAGGGGTGGAAAAATTCAAGACGTATAGCAAGAAAAAGTTATCTGAAGAGACATATCTGCTCAACTGTGCAGACTCTGCAGGTGGTAGCCAAGGCACACTTACTGAATGCATCCAAGAACAGGCTGAATAAGTGGCTCTGGGAAATGATGCAGTCACAGCCTTCTACAGTCCAAAGAGATCACCACAGACAAACTTACTGATCTGTTAGTCTCTTTCTTTATGGGTTATCTGAAAGACTGCTTATCTATTTAAAACAAAACAAAAACAAAACACCAACACCACAAAATAAAACGAGAACAAAACCGAATCTATAGATCCATGCAGTGACAATAGACCTGCAATAGAGCTCAGAACTGGGGACGGGCAGCAGAGGTAACAGCAAACCTCCGTAACTCTCTCCTGGCTATTCAGCCGTGTATGCAGCGTCATGCTGCTGGGCAGGACAGTGTCAGCAGGGCAAAAACTGCTGACCCAACTGGCAGAATATTCTGAGTATCTCAACACCGAGGTCAAAGGCTGAACCAGGAACTACCTCTTCTGATACTCATGGCCCTTTGGTAAGAGATCCTGTACGGAAGTTGCTGCATAAATGACATACTTTGCTTCATGATTAGCTGGAAACCAACACTAGCAGCATATATCAATTCTCAGGAGCTCTAAAATACACTTGTATTAAGAAATTAAATTAAAAAACAAACAAACAAACAAACAAAAAAAACATTTGCAACAAGCCTTAGAATGTTCATTGACAAATGGGTATACACAAATGTGACGAATATAAAACCCAAGTACGATATACCCCCCCTTAAAAATATCCCATCCCAACTGCACTCACCAATCGGGACTTCTGTCCCCTCCTCAATGTAGATGGGCAGTGGTGATTCCTCCATAGGATGAGGCACTGATGGAAAGTAATGAATTGTGGTAGTATTTGTCGCAAAGTGACTACAATAAGATGGTCCCTCTCTTATCATTACAACTACATAAGGCTGGTTATTGTCACAAAGAGTCCTTTCTCACAGAGGCCACCTCCTGTCACGGTGCCCAGTGTGACGCGCAGGCCCGAGGGGTTAATGTTAATCCCCACTGAGCATTCGCCACCTCAGCGGGCAGAGGCCAGGGTGCCTGTCCTGGGTGCCTCAGGATCCTGCCACCTCACAACAGCCTCGCTAGCCCCATCCCTGGAGCTTAACTCTTGGAAACCCACACAGTTGAAGAAGCCAAAGGGAGCCAATGCATAGACAGGCACGAGTAGAGTTATCGAGTCAAAGTTATAATATTTCATGCACAGAACCAGAAGAGAGAGGCTCTGATGCTTAAAGCTCGCCGTTAGCTGTTGAAAAGCCACAGCAGGTGATGGAAGGCTGCACCGCAAATGGCCTATGGACCACAAACCTTTCATTATTCATTCGTTTTGGAGCACATGTATCAAACTTAGGAGGCCTCTGATTATTTGCTTGTGATAGTGAAATCTCCAGAGAAAACTCTTCAGATCTGTGCTGCACTGGGCCGCACGCTTATTCTGCAGTTTCCAGACACCATACAGTCACTTCTGTAGGGTTCATCTGTTTGGGTTCTTCCCTATTTGGGAGCTTCTTCTTTTAAAGGTGATTTCTCCCCCCCCCCCTCACTGTTTCCCATTTAAAATCTCTGGGAAGCATGTTTGAATTTCCCATACTGGAATGAAATACTCATCATGAAAATGGCAATAATCAAAAGCCTTCTCAAATTTTTCCCTCTCTGTTGCCTTTTAATAATGGTGATGTACCTTCTCAAGGCTACGGACTCCTGAACTAGTCTCAGCTAGGATTCCAGCTAGAGGAAAGGATGACTCTTTAATCCTTTGTGGGGGTTTCCTTCTCTTACTGCTCTGTTCTTCAGAGACATTGCTCTATGACATCCTTAACACCAGCCAAAGAACACTTGCAGTTTAAAGCTATTAAATAAAGCGTCTTACAACGTTTCTGCTAGAAACACAACGGGAATAAAGAGTGTTTGCTGCAGATGCTTGACTGGCAATGGGCCTCATGCTCGAGCTTTGCTGGGTTCAAAGGGCCGCCAATTCCCTGCCTTTACCTAACCCCACCTCCCAGTTGACATGGAAAATGAAGAGAAGCACAGGGCAGGGGAACAGCAGACCACGGTTGCCTACACAACTACCATACAAGCCACAGAAATCATGGTTTACCAGGGCGCCTTGCGCAAGCCACTTTTATCTAGAAGCTGAACTAACATTCCAGCTCAACAATAGCAAAAAAACATTTGTTACCACACGGCGTTTTGCTACTCATTAACCAGCAGTTGCTACGCAAGCATAATGGAGTGCTGCAATTCAGAGATATATGTTATTTTTCCAAAAAAATGTTGATTTATGGGTAATCAGCCTGACGTGAGCGCTCGTGGGCTTGCCATGCCACTTGACACAGTACATGCTTCGGAGTTATGCAAAGCGGGCTCTGCATTGGGAACAATGCAGTCATTTTCCTTGCTAAGCTAAGTTTGCGTTAAGGCAACGAGAATCTTCATCTATGCAGCCCCTTGAAACATTTAATCAGATTTATTTCCTAATGAGAGCAGAGCTTACTATCCTACTCAGAGTTTTCAAATCAGAGATCTGCAAGCAAACCATGTCAGTAGGTGATGTGGAGAAAAAACTTGGATTTTTACAACATGCAGCTTTCTTTGTCCCATAAAGAATACTGTACTGGGCTCATGCAGACCAAGTGTTCAGTCTGGAGCCAAATGCTTTCACAATACATTTGCAACAGTATTCACCAATGGAGAGAGGCATTGAGTCTAATTTTAAAGGGTATCACCACAGGTTGTAGAAAAGGCCTGAAATACCTCTGTGTTATTTGAGGCCAAATGGGCGTACACACGCTCTCTTACCCACACGTATACATGCACGCTCTAGCACACGTGCACAAGAACAAATGGCTCTAGAGACAGAACTTGGATTTTGTACAATCCAAGGTGGAGAAGCTGGTTCTTGTCACGGAGTTTGGGGAGCAGGGACTCTGGGATGCTAAAACAAGCCCTTACCCGTGGGTCCCCTCTGCTGTGGGCAAACAACTTTGATAATGTCCCTCCAGGATTTACACACCAGCTTTACAGGCATGCTTCTTAAATGTCTGCAAAGTGTTTTGCAATGGTTTCTAAATTCTGCAGTGTTATGCGCAGAAGAACTGCACAGATAGATAGATTTAAGATAACAGTTGCTGAGCATTATTACTGTATAATTACAGCCTATTTTTACATGCTCTATACTTGGTTTCTACGAACAGATGGCAAATGTTCAGTATTGGAACGTTTTAATCATCTTTATAGCCCTTTTGTAATTTCATAAACAAGCATAAATAACACTTACATGAAGAAGAGTCTCTTCTGAGTGGATATTCTCTTCCTGTTTGGAAAAAAAAGAAAAAGAAAAGGCAAAAAATATTTTAAAGAAAAAAAAAAAATGGGTCCAGGAAAATAAGTCAAGCATGTTTTAACATTATCATGCATAGTGTTCCCTGAATTTCATCTGTGTGAGATTATCATTTTGAAGAACAAGACACTGAAGGTAGTACCAATGGCAAAACAGATTATTTCTTATCTCATTCAGTGAAAACAGAAAAAAAAAAAAAGCCTATATCTGTTTCAAGAGTAAGGAAACTGCAGCAGTGAAATAAAATGCAAATGCCACATGACCTGAAGAAAAAAGGAAGAACTTTTAACTACATTCCAGCTTGCTGATAGCCCTGTAGCTCTATGTATGGGTTGCTCTCCTACCTGTAGGCAGCCTACCTACCCCAACACCCTAAAGCAGAGCGTTCCTGCTGCACTTTGCAATCGTTTTTCCACGCCAGCACTCTATCACCAGCTACATTCAAACCCAAGTCCTGCAGGCATGGCAGTGAAGGCGTTCTTTGAGGCCGTGACCATTCTGGGCAACAAAGAACCACAACAGGAAATCCAGTAACTGCTAAAATGAACGAGTCTGCCCAGCAGCACATGGGTTTTACCAGCTACCCTCATGCAGCCTCATCCCAACCGCCTGCTGCTGCCCACCCACAGCTGGCTGGCAAGAACATGGACTTGATTCACGCTCCCCTTCCACCAGCTGAGCTGGAGGGATTTGTGGATGCTCTTGGGGCAGGGTTTAGGGCTGGTACCAATCTGCTTTTTGTTTGTGTGAATGTAGACACATCAGAAAAAAAGGAACTGAAGGAAATGCAGCAGATGCTGTAGGACTCCACTGCAGTTTCAGAATCACAGACTGGCAGCGTGGTAGCAGCCCTTCCAATGGCTGGCTGCGGCAGACAAGGGGAAGGACAATGCACAACAGCAGCCTCATTTAATTTCTACTACATTATCTTATATCAATATTAGCTACTCTGTAAGCAATCTAAAGAGTATTGCCTACAGTTTACATGCCTTGGTATGATACTCAGCTAGCACAAATCAATTAAATCCATGGCACTACAACATCTGAGGATTTGAGTACGTATGCATTTATGGGAGAAATTCGACAATTGTTAACTTACTGAATTTTCATCCTCACACTTTTCTTCCAAATGCCAGGGACCCAGTCCTGCAAGCAGCCCCCCTTCACATAAGCGAAGTTAGTGATGAGAAGTCAAAGGCACTAATCCTAGTAGTTAATCTATTCAAAGCTGCACTTCTTAAATGATCTACAATGTATTAGTATGACCAATCAAACAAGAATTACTTGCAAAAAGCTTTAACTACCATGGCTTCCCATCCATTTTTATGTGTTGTAATACCGTTAAATCTAAAAGAAACAAATCAGCGTAATCTTTTCAGTCATTTGCCAGTGTGATTAAATGCCTGGGTAAGGCACCAGTGTAGAGAGACTCCCCTTACTGGTGGAACTGGCAGTTTGTATCCAAACCCTGGGACACTGAAGAAGCTGGAAAGGACAACAATTAAAATAACAGGGGTTTGCTGGTGAGTATTCAGGTGCATTGACGAAAATCCTGGGAGCGTCACTGCCCTGGAGATCTACTGAAAGGCTTGTGCCTGAGAGTCTCTTTGGAAACAGCCAGCCAACAGGACTTGGCTGGAAGCCACCAAGATGTTGCTCGGTCTTGGCTATGCAGAATATTGATTTAAGGGAAAACTCACTGAAATATCTGTAACGATAAGCTGAAAGACAAGTTCATCCCCGAGGTTTTACGAATAGAGCTGTGCTCAGGCACAGGGGCTTTCAGAAGCACCATGAAGAAAGTCCACACCAACCGAAAGTGCCTTCCTGTCTTCCCCAGCATTGTGCACCTCTATTCACACAGGATTTCAAATGCACCGAAGTCTCCTGCCACAGCCCAAACACTTCACTTCTGCCATGTAAGAGACATCAAGGCAACCCTCCCCCAAAAAGCTACGTATTAATTACTAGCAACAACATTTTGCTCTTATCTACAGAAAAGAAAAATGAAATAAATATCAGTAGCATTTGAATTATTCCCAATTTATACCAGACTCTAGCCCAAACTCCCAAAACTAACAGAAATACCCGGGTTATTGATCTAGCACACCCAAGCATGCAGCCACCTTCCCAGTACCTCCAAATATTACAGTGCCATCTGCAATCTCCTGCTTTTTGCGAGGTGTGATAGAAAATAACCCTGAGACCGCACAATAAAAAAATGCAGGTTAATAAATGACAGCGAGAAGCAGCCTTTCGTCTCTCGGGTTATGGGCTTGGGTCCCTGCCCACACGCGGGGCAACACGGGGACCCCGCCGGGAGGAAAGGTGTCTGTCGCCCTCCAGCGGGTGCTGTCTCAAAGCATCGCAAACCATGGAAGAGGTGAGAAGGGGAAGGAAAAGAGAAGGTGAGATGCACGCAAATGAAGAGGGGGAAAAAAAAAAAAAAAAAAGAAAAAAAAAAAAGAGAAAAACAAATGCAAAGCAGAGAAAAGGAAGAGACAGTTGAAGAGGAAATGCAAAGATGCTATCTCTGAAAGTGCCAAAAATAAAGTTTCCAGTGTCGGTCTAACCAAGGCAACAAAGACAACCTCCCGCCACACTCATGCTTCAGCCTCAATTTTACTCCTTCTTGCTCTGGGTGAGTGACACCGTCCTGGTGCTGGCTGCTCAGCTGCTTACACATTTTTCTTTAAAAAAACACCCTCTGGGCAATCCCAGCAGCGTACTTCAGGGCGATCTCTCCGTAATACTCATGCAAGGGTAGACAATGCCAAAAAGCAGTCAGCTCACCCAAATGCAAACCTAGAAGTAAACACCCAGCCATCAAAAACATCCAGTTTTTTCGCCAAAGCCTCTCCTCTCCAAATTCCACAGCAGCAGGTTTTAATGAACCGTTTTACTCCTAAACCCATAAAATCTAAACCGGTAGCAACTGTCATCCAAGCACTGGATTACACTGACATGTCTCACGGACGGGACTGCCTGGCTTTTTTGCACGTCCAAAACTCGAAACATTTTGACATGCAAGTGAAAAAATATTGCAGTTACCAAAATAGCACTATCAACGTAACTAGCTCCTCTCAGAGCATTTTCTTAATGCCTTTCCCAATACGGTTAAAAAAATGGAAACTAAGCAAAAACTCCATCTTTACACCTTGGCACAAACCGTGCTGGAATACGTGTGGGGTTGTGTTTCTTCGTGTTTCCCTGGATCTTCTCCCACTACTTTTTCATCAGTGATTTCCTTTAAACGTAGCTCTTATTAAATCAGAAATCAGCTTCTTCAATTTATAAATACAAAGTTTTGCCACTCTTGGGGCTGCCTAAGGAAAACACAGCTCGCCTTCTGTTTCACAAATAACACACACTCTGCACATTTCTTCGCCTGTGTTAAATTAATTCTCCCATGTTCTTATATGGAAACCTCGCACGTCCTCCCACACGCTGCCTGGTACAAGCTCAGATGGAGATGGGCATTCACCACCTTAAAGCCAGCGGGTGAGATGTGGACCCCGGTCCCTCCAGCACTCTCACCCCTCCGCACCACGCTGAGCTCCCCAACCTGCCCCGGGCAGTCCCTTCCCCAAAGCCCATCACAACTTTGATTTTAGCTTTGCCAAGGATCAACGAAAAAAATATATAAATATAAGCAAAGGAAGCGCAGCAACTATTACCCACCAGGTAGGCCCATGAGCATCAGATGGAGCTCTGCTCGTACCAACCTCTTCACTTGAGGTTAGCGCAAGGCAGCCAGAAAAAATACGGCGGGAGGGGGA